>CM040176.1:14214166-14945833 GCA_022606695.1 Vaccinium macrocarpon | reverse complement strand
AGGCTTACCTTTTTAGGGTATATCACGGTAGTGTTTATGGGAGTGCCTTGACGTTGGAGGCCAAGGTAGCATGTGCGGACCTCGTGCCGTGGTGACATCATAGATGATGGTCGCTGAGTACTACATTGTCGCTTGTCATGTGATTGCACCATGTGGCCAGCGCTAGACCACTACTGGTCCACGTGGCCGGATAGAATCATTGGTACTAGCGCGTCCTTGCCTCTAGTGCACATCACGATCGTGGTCTGACCCAACACCTCGACCCTACCATGACAACATAGTTGGAGCAACCGAGTGTTGGTAGTTGGACTGACCGGGCAAGGTGGATTGATTGACCGGCCAGGCTTTGGCTGACAGATCGACTGGGTAACCAATTGGTTGGCTGAGCATAGGCTGTTGGACCAACCAAGTTGAGTGGCCCTATTGGCTAGCCAAGCGTTGGCTGTTGGACCTCCCGGGCTTTCCGTAGTTGGGCTCATTTGGATGGTTTGTGGCGTAGATTTCGCATTCTAGCCCACTAAAATATTTGAAGGTGTTGATCTTTTATTCATACTAAAGGCAGACAGTAATATAATCATCAATTCTCTCTCTCGGTCGCTCTCAGGTTGCTGAAACTTGTGTTCCCACAAAGTTTGGTACAGTGCCCAAACCTACAACTCTGCCGGCAGCGAATAAATCATTTTCGCACCTGGTAGGATTTGCCCAACAAATTACTGGAAGAAATAGTGGTGATAGTGTTGGCTGGTATTCAAGATGTAGTAGCGAATGATCCTTGCATTTTTGTCTTTTTTGGCGCATTACTAGACCATGGAATGCAATTTGAAATTGATAATGAACAAATGAGCTCATGGTAATGTGCGTCTTTTCGTAAGGGAAATCTACGAGCATGGATATTCTCTTTAATGTTCCTTTCTAAGAGGAAATGTGCAGAGTTATCTAGTTCACTTGAACCCATGGTACTAAATCTACAAGCATGGATATTCTCTTTAATGTTCCTTTCTAAGAGGAAATGTGCAGACTTATCTAGTTCACTTGAACCCATGATACTTGTCCTTGAAATTGTGCGTTTACTTTTACTCCTGAATTGCAACCATATGGCTTAATCTCCATGATATACGCCTCTTTAATCTTCATATGGTTTTCATAGACTTAGAAAAGGCTTATGATGGGTGCCTAGGAATGTTATATGGTGAGTTTTGTAGAGAATGAGAGTGACTAAAGGGTATGTCAAAGTGATCAGAGAGATGTGTGAAAGGGCTGTTACTACCATTAGATCACTAGCTGGGGAACCGAGTGAATTTTCAATCATAGTAGGTTTGCACCAAGGGTTAGCCTTGAGTATGTATCTTTGCCTTGGTTATGGATGAATTGATCAGACATATTTAGGAGAATATTCCATGGATATGTTGTTTGCAGATGATATTGGCTGTGTTCGTTTGGTGGTTTTAGTTTACTTTAGTTTGGAAAAAGGTATAATGAGTGGAGGGAGATAGTGAGGGAAATGATGATGTCATCAAAATTGAAACTAAACTAAACTATGAAATGAACAAGGCCATTGTCGTGGCAGATGAAACCGCTAGAGGTTTTACTACTAGATTAGAAATTTGGAGAGAAGCATTAGAGTCGAAAGACTTTAGGATAAGTAGGAGTGGAAATGAGTATTTGGAGTGTAAGTTTAGTGGCAACGGAAATGCTTATGTAGACGGAGTGATGATACAAGATCACGTGATACCAAAAATTGATCATTGTCAGTATTTAGGTTCTATTATTGTCTAAAATGGAGAGATTACAGATGATGTGACACATAGGATTCAAGTTGGGTGACTCAAGTGGAGAAGCGCTACTGGTATACTATGTGACAAGAGGTACCCACAAAATTGATTGGAAAATTCTGTAGAACTGCCATAAGACCAACGATGCTTTACGAGACAGAATATTAGCCTATCAAGAAACAACAAGTGAGTAAGATGAGTGTAACTAAAATGAGAATATTGAGATGGATCTGTGGTAAGATTAGAAGGGATGGGTTAGAAATGAAACGATTCAGTAATAAATAGAGTTGAGACAAAATAGATTAATGTGGTTTGGACATTTGCCGTTGATCTATAGATGCAATAGTAAAGAGAGTTCATAGGATAATTTTGGGTATGACCGCTACTTGGAAGGGAAGACCCAATTTGACATTGGATGCTGTAATGTGCAACTTTTCAAGTCTAGTGAGACTAAGTGAACAATTAGCCGTTTATAGAGCTCAATGAAAGAAAAAATTCATGTTGCCGACCCCAACTGACTGGGGACATAAGGCTCGGTTTTGTTTGATTTGGTAATTACAACCATGAAACTCTCTCATTGGACCATTCTTGATTGGATAGAGATCAGGATTAAGTATCGTGCACAACCTTCCCACTTTATTGAATTATATGCCATGTTCATGTGATTCTTTTCATTTGTACCTTAGTTTGCTTAGGAAGCTGCAATCAATAGCCGTAGGGGGTAAACTTGCTGTAGTAGTTGTCCCAATATTGCAACTGCAGATTGTTTTCACTGATCACTATTCAATTTTCTGTTTCTGATTGAAGATATTCCCTGTTTTGTCTTACCAGGTACCGAAGGTCTATCCTTATGACAACCTACGAGTTGAGCTTGGCGGGGAACCATAGCCATGTAACTGAAATTCACGACAATGCCAATGCAATTGAGAATCTGTGTCCTCTCCTTTTAATTTGTGTTGAGAAGTCAAAGATTGGGTAAAATAATGTATTACTGAGGTTTGTGTTGCTTGAAAGTGCTTTAAGGTGTTTCTAATGATAAAGAGGAATGCATAGTCTCCCATCTCCATGTTCGCTACAACAATGTAAAACGACATCAATGCGCAGGAATTTATGTTACTTCCAATAACGAAAGGGCTTTTGATTTATCCTTCTTAAACTTCGTATTAGCTAAAGAAACACCTGTAAGTTAACTATGAATGGGAAGTGTTAGCCCACCGCATTCCTTTCGGCTCAAAAACATTCTTGGGCCAGGATTGCGCTCCTAATGAGACATTGGGCCCGTAGCGGATTATCAATCTCCTTTAATAACACCTCCAAAGGATCTGAACCTATGACTTCAAGCTTCAGAGAACAAAGGTGGTGGTGGTGGTTAAGAAATCGGTTTCAAATCTTTTGTTTTTAGTTCTGTCCTATTATTCTTCAAATTTTCATGTCTTCTTGTCATGGGCAGAACTGGGCCCCTCAAAACGAGAGGCATCCGTCCTAGGAAAATGCAGGGGAAGATTCTTTGAACTGTTCTCAGTAGGGATGGGCATAAGTATGGATCGGGGCCGGAGAGTATTATCTCCACTCCTAATTTTCAAATCCCTTTTCCATATCCATCATCTACCCGATCCCCAATGGGATTTTATTTTCATCCTCCATCCCCACTCCAAATGGGGAACGGGGATTTCTATGGGGATTCGGTGATCAAATCATTTTTAAAAAAATAGATTACTAGAAATCTTGAATCTCAGTTACAAATTAAATGTTAAAATTAAGTTACAAGTAAATTTGTCGAACGGGCCAGACTGGAATGAGCACGGTACATTTATCATTGGCATGGCACGACACGACACGGTATTCATGTATAAGTGGAAGTGTTTGCTAACTTCAATTCAAGTTGAATCAAGTATCAACTGAATTTCTAATTTGAAAACTAAAAGAACCACAAGCAAGATAGCATAAAAGAGTATTTAAGTAGTGTGATCTTCAACTTCATATGAAACACTAAGATAAAATAAAGTACGAAAAGTAAACTCAATCGAGAAGAAATTTTACACAATTGATTTCATCAATAGGAACAACAAAATCAACGGCTCAATTGGAAAAATATTGTTTTTATTTTGCATTTTTAGTATTTATTTTAAGGAATGCATATGATTGATAGTTGAGTAAATGTTAACCTAGTTGGGATGTATTCAAATTATAGTGATGCATTTCTTATTTAATCACATTTGTTGTATTACAAAGGTCAATTATCAATAAAATGTTTGGAGAAAATTTAGTGTGATCCTATGTGTTTGGAGAAAATTTAGTGGGATCCAAAAGTTTCATAACTCATGAATAGACCCCTATATTCGGGACGGGGCGGATCGGGGACTGGGAGGAGTGGGGCGGGGATGGACCGGGGAACAGATTCGGAGCGGATTTGGGGCGGGGATATGCCTATCTCCACTCCTTACCCAATTCCCAAACATTTTTAAAAAAATCTTTATATCCTATCTAATCTCCAAACAAATTTCCATATTGTCAATCCATTTGGATCGAAAATCGGATCGGAGGAAATGACCAATCCTAATTTTCAGTGGTTGTCATTGGCCTGCCTTACAGAAATGAATGGTTGACATCTCGCTCTTTTGGGGTATGTCTCAAAGTGGCCGAGCATAACCCGTAAGATTCTGAAGCGTGTAAAATCTCATTTTAGAGGGCTCACGAGAGGCCTCAAAGGGTCCAATATTACTGCATAAAGGACCCAGATGTATATCAGGAAAAACCGTGATATGTATCAACTATTTGGGCCAGGGAGCAACACGTCAGTCATTAAATCATTAATTTGAACTTTAAGCACGGATTTGGTACTCTTTTCCATTTCGTGTGAATTGAACCTTTGACACCCATGCTGAAAGGGTGTTCCACTAAGGTGGTTTTTAAAAAAAAATTAGTTTTCACGATTTTTTATGTGATGTATTGTGAGAGAATGACTTGTATCGGTTTTTGAATTTTTTTTTTTTTTGTTAGTGGAACACCGAGTAATCCATTTAGAAACTGGCTAGAATTAGTAGTAATAACAAAGCCGGTTCAGAGAATTCAATAAAAAGTCTACCAGTTTGTTGTTTCGAATGCTAAGCCAACAAAATAAGATTCCATGAAACTTTCTTTGTGACCTTTAGAAATAGACAAAACCTCTTCCCCTTACTAGATCAAATAGGGCTTATTACTTAATAACCGGAAGAGAAATGCAACTATGGGATAAAAGCTGGGTAGAGTAGAGCCTTTTTTTTTTAGTACCCTAAACCCAAAACTCTTTTCCAGAAATTTAAATAAATGCATGGAAGGTTTTTTTAACTTAATGGCGGATTGACCCGCCTTCTCTAAGAAATTTAAATAAATGCATGGCCTTAACCTTCACTGAAGAGTAATAGCACAACCCGCGTGTTTTGGTCTAAAAAGTTAGTTGGCTTATTTTTTCATCTTTATTTGACTTTTTTTGCGTATTCTAGTTTTGCATCAACTTTTTGTGTGTCATTGGTTCGTCTCGGTGAGAGGAATAAAAAAAGTATGTCAAAATTGTCCTCACCAATTGCATATTGGTCCATTTGTAACTGTCAATTTAAAATAAGCAAAAAGCTACAAATCGGAACTTAAAATAATGTCACTTTTTAAAGTCAAATAAGCTGAAAAAACAAAATAAGTACTTATCTTGTTTTTTCTAGCAACCTTTCTTCAATAGCTTTTTTTTTTTTAAGCAAATAATTTTTTCTTTTTTTGGAGCAAATAAGTTGAATAAGTCAGATTATAAGTGGTAAGAAACGATGCCTAAAACATTCTAACTTTCAATCTATTACGGCGAACAAAGATGAACGAAAACAAGAAGACACATATGTAAGGCTATATATGTGTGAGAAGGAAAGGGAAATTCACTAATTGAACAATAAGGATTGCAATATTCCGTTCAATGACAACGGAGAGTTATCATACATTTCTTGTGTTTTTCTGTCTGAATAAAATTAACTAAGAGTTCGCATGACAATAAGTTGTGTGCGCTCAAGTGGTCACGGTTGCAAAGGTGTCCGCTCATTATGAACGGCTCTCACAGTCGCACCCGGTGCCTAGGACCTCTACTTTTGAGAGGCTTCACTTTTCAAACACGCGCGTTCATGTATACAGCAAATTCCGACTTTTAAAACTACTTGAATTGGAAAAAATGTCTCATTTCGATTGAAAAAAAGGCTTCCTCGAAAAGGCCTTTCATATTTACGTACACTTTTTGTCAAGATTAAAATTCTTCCATAACATCGATTCCTCTTCGTATTTTCGCATTACGATGTAAAATACTACTAGAATTGTATAAAGCTAGAAACTAGGTATCCTTCTAGTCCCGGTAACGCACTGTTTGCCGTCGTTCTCCAAAAACAGAGCTACGTCTCACGACAAATAGTAGATCGATTGGATATATATATACCATGTGGTTTCCGGTCTCTGGCGGAAAGTCTCTCAAAATTGTCCGCATTCTTCCAGTAGATACTCCACGAAAGTGACTGAGGAGTGTTTATCAATGAATTGACGAAGAAGGTGAGTTGCTCATTGGTAATGCCACAAAATTGTCAAAAGTGTCGGTATTATTTTTGGATCGAGTACTGTAAGCCGATGGCTGCTCGAAAATCACTGTCAATTTTGCATGAAAATTAGGCTGGAAAAACGCGTTGTACAATTGGTCTTTTGGATTTGTCGAGGAAATGGAAAAGGAAGGATTTTTTTTTAGTTCTTTGCTTTAAGAGGAATGTTATATGTGGAAACAATTACCGTAAAAAAAAGAAGAAGAGATTCGAAACTGGATGCGTGGCTAAAAAAAGTCACTACGACGCCAAATTTTGGCTTTAGCGGCACTAGATAACGTTAGTCCTAAAACTACCAGTAAAAGTATTTCCGGCGATAATAATGTTAGAATTCATACTACCGTCAAAAAAATTGTCAGGGAAAGTAAAAATAGCGGTAAAAGACTGCCGCTAATGTTTTTGCTGAAGAAATTATAGTGATGAGATTCGAATCCGCAACCCTTTAAATGGTACCCAAACACTTTAACCACTCAGCTATATGAACTTCCACATTTTATTAAGAAAATAATAATATTTAGGCTTTTGTTAATATGTGTCCTCAAGACGCATGTTAATGCACATGTCAATGGTATATAAATGAAACCAACTAACCCCATTTGTATAGTAATTAAATAGTGAAAGTAAGTACAATATTGGGTTAAGAGAAATTTGTTCTAATGAGACCAAACTACCCTCTACTCTTTAGTCCCCCTCCATTCAGTTTTTTTCCCTTTATAATTCTTTGCCCGTTCAATTTTCCTAACGTTTATTTATATACCAGAGAGAAACTTTTCTCAAAACGAGAACTTCAAAATAACAGTAAATTATTGTAGAAAAAATTCAAATTTTTTTTGGCTGCTAGTTACTAGTGTATATCAATGAGTTATTTTAATTTATAAAAACAATTTATTTTGTTTTTAATAATCTTTTTGGGATGGAGAGTAGCATTAATCAATAATGACCTGAGAAACGGAAAATTAAGACTTGTTCTTGGAACATCGCCACATGGTGCTCTAAGAGCCTTTTTCACCATATATTTGTCGTGCGTGCTCCACCAATTGGGCCCATGGAGCATCCCAACATCTCTCTCCTAGATGAACAGTTTTTGCAAAGCAAAACCATTGAATTAAAGCAATGAGATCGATGACATATAAATCATTTGTACCTGCACCATAGTTTTTTTTTTTTTTTTTTTCTTTTCTGTTAGACAATAGGATGTTAATTGTTAGTACTCTTAAGTTACTATGAGAACCAACTTTCTTTTCTTAGGAATCAAACCCTAGATCTTTCGCTGTAAATGAACACTAAACAACAATTGGACCATATCCGAAAGTCATCTGTTGATTCTGTTCCATAGTTGATAGGCAATACGGAATCATATGTAGCGATTAGCGAATTTTCGCTAGTATAGAAGGGCATAGAGTCAATATGATTTCTCATCCATTTGTACAATGGTACACTCTATTTTTCCAATTTTGTGAAAGTGCATGCGGCACAAAAATACTTGTACGCGCTATGTCTTGTTTTTGACTCATTGGCTTTATTAATTGGATGCGGGATCCTGCAATGTAGGGGTACCCTACAAGGTGTAAAACACGATCTTAATTGTTCAAAAATGTTTTTTATGGTTCAAATTACAATTAAAAATACCTTTGAATGACTTAGATTACGCACAAGAGTCAATACCGGCTCCTAGTTAACTTCTCAAGGATAACAATTAAATGGAAAAGCATTTTAAACACGGTTAACTTTTGCAGTAATCTTATTTGAAGCTAAAACACTGCATTAACGTTTTGTTCTCAAAATTACCACGCTAATTTGATATTACGTTTGTTTTTGACCCCGGAATAGACATTCTTATGTATGGACATTCTTATTATCATTCAGAAATTTTGATTAATTTCTTGTCACAAATATTCACTTATAGCACATATACCATATGGCCATGGATTGATATATATATTTAATGGTGGTGTTTTTCCCAAACAAAACTTTAAATTTCAGCATCTTGAACTAGCCATCCTTTTCCAACGTAGAGAGATGTTAAAACTATTTTTGTCTTAATTTAATTTAGATTAAAATTTGAACTTTAATTTTTATTTTGAAGATTCTTCCCATCGAGACTAACTAATAATCCATAAAAAATTGACGCAAAACCAATAAATGCGAACAAAAATAGGACAAAGACAAAAATATAGCCACAAGCATTATTAAGACAAACCTATAGTCTGATTTGTCCCCGTGGAATAGATCTAACCCAAGGGGAGGTTTAGTGGTCAAAGTCTAGGACTTAGATATTTGTTATCTCCTAAAGTCTCAAAATCTTTCAAGTGCTATCTGACTTTATTGTGACTTGTCCATATGTAGATTCTCTTTATTTCATTGGAGCCCTAGAAGATGGTGTCATTGATTTATTTGGTTCCCCCGAAGAAGTTGATGAACGTGTAAACTAATCCGAACACCTAAGTTATCGAAAAAAGGAACTTTTATCTTTTATCTTTTTGTTATTTTTTCTATATCCACTTTTCTAATTTTCATAAAATCTTTGCAAAGCCAAAAGAGTAAGTTTATTTTTTGGTCAAGACCTAAGATTTAGGAATTTGTTCCATTTTAAGTCTCATGTTTGAAATCTTCTAGGCACTATCATCTTTGTTGGACCAATTCATATTTTGTTGGCTTTAATCAGACTCCCCACTGGTGCATGGCGTATTATGGGAGACGTTTTAAGAAACGTTGACTAATAATTGAGGTGTCCGTAAACCAATAGAAAGCATTTACGAAAAAAGTTCCAACCCCACTTCAGCCCAGAAAAAGATCTCAACAGTCAAGAAGACTACAATGCATGCAGGAAAGTTTGAGCCAATGGGCATTAGATCGATAGAGTAGTATTTTCTTCAAAAAAGGCTGGTTATTATTATGGGGATTAACTTCATTGAGTGAAAGAGAAAAAACAGATAGAGAATCCAGAAAACTCCAAACTCTCCTATAATCCTCGATGGATTCTTATCCTCCAGCAGGATTCCACCGCAAGCTTGTTCAGCATTATTCCATATTTCCAATCCATTCTGCTCACATGGGTGCCCCTCCATAATTTCTCATTCATTTTCCAAAGAAGAGAAAGAAACGAAAATTAGTACTAGATATAATACAATGCAGACAAAGTTTTCCATAGACAATTTGAAAATAGATTATATGAAATCTTTTCTTCCTTTTAATTCAATTCAAAAGATTCACGGGGATTCATTACTTGTAGTTTTTCAAAAGAATGATTTTCTGAATAAAAATTGCAATAAAAGACTATTTACATTAACAGAATGATAAACTTTTACAATAGCCCTACAATCCTACACACACAGAAAAATGCACACAAACTTTAATGGGAGAATAGCTATATATGTGGTTGTATACTTTTGTATTTTTTCTTAGTAATTTTTGTGATAATGCTGTACTGATACGTCACAGTAAGGTTCCAATTGAAGTTGGTAAAAAGTTCTGTATGAAAAGGCCTAATAAAGGAATAGTTAACATGCTAGCGTTGTTGCATTCAGATCAAAGACTTTTTAAGGCTCTTAATTGTTAGGTGACTTGAATTGTGTTAATTGCCCTATGAATTTTTTGGACTTGTACCTTTGCCAATACAACTCTACTCATAAACGCTCACTAAAAGTAGATAACATTAATAATATTTGAGTAGGATCCGCAATAAAAAAAACAATTTCAATTAAAAAAAAGGGGAGAATGGAAGGCTCCATTATTTTGGCTGAAATAATTTGTACAATCATTCCACATTTGCATAGGCATTTCTTATATCAAATTATGCATAATTTGTATAATCATTCCACATTTGCATAGGCATTTCTTATATCAAATTATGCATAATTTCACTACGTAGGGGCGAACAATTAATAGGCAAACGACTTAAAAAGAAGAAGAAAGTGTACAACCAAAACAGAAAAGGGACCCCACCCACCCTTCATCTATAAAACCCAATCCTACTTCTCCATTTTTCACCACCAAACATTCACAAAAACACATTCAACGTACATTTCCTGTTTTGGTGTGCTAGAAATGGCTTCCAAGGCTATAGCAACAACTGCCTTCCTCCTCTCCCTCAACCTCCTCTTCTTCACTCTAGTCACTTCCACTCATGAAACCACCTCATCATGCCCACCACCACCTTCCAAAAGCCCCAAGCACCACCACCCCAAGAAGCACCCCTCACCGCCGCCCGGTGCTGCCACTTGCCCTAAGGACACCCTAAAACTTGGTGTCTGTGCCGACTTGCTGAATGACTTGGTTCACCTCGTCGTCGGGACCCCACGGAAGACCCCGTGCTGCTCCCTCATTGGAGGGTTAGCTGATCTTGACGCAGCTGTCTGCCTTTGCACTGCCATTAAAGCCAATGTGTTGGGAATCAACCTTAACATTCCTGTTTCCTTAAGCTTGCTCCTCAATTACTGCGGGAAGATGGTCCCAAGTGGCTTCCAATGCGCTTAACTAATTATTAACTTGGGAAGATGGTCCCAAGTGGCTTCCAGTACTATAATATTGTCTCCTCCTTTCTAAGGGTTTCAAATGTTTTTTTGTTGGAGTTGGATTTTGGGTATTTGGAGTTAAGATTATTGGTGTTGTTATGTTTTGTGGTATAATTGCGAAATGTACTTTTATTAGCGTGTGGAGTAGAAGATAATTATGTTCATGTTTATCCACAGTTGTATTTGCTTTTAAGTATTAATTGGAAAGCTTCATGATTGTTTTCCGAAAATGATGATTCCGCTCTTCATGTAGGTGAAAGAGTGATGAGGCCGTGTTTCTTTATTTATTTGATTTTTTTTTAATCAGCAAAAAGTTTTATTATAGAACTCGACAAATGGTACAACGAGAGAGAACACTAACCTTGAAAAGCCAACTGAAAACCAAGGGCCAAAAGGCTAGGCAAACCATCCAACACAAATTAAGTTGAATGGGAAGAAAGCAAAAATAAAATAAAAAGAAATGTGGCCGTGTTTCACTAAGTGGATTATTAACTTTTTGACTTTATGAGACAAGTTATTTTTCTCACATACATCAACTAAAAAATCTCAAAACGTCAGGCTAGTGAAATAGGCCCTGACTCCTGAGTAATGGTGGAATATCGATCTAGTGGTGGAATGTAGGTTGGTTTTATCCAAACAACTTGACTCGGCTTGAAAATTTACACTGTGTTTGGAACTTGTAGAAACGACGAAAAGAGAAGATCAGAAAATATTTCAAAACAATAAGTATAGGACATTTTTTACTGTGCTTTAATATGCAATTTTTTCTTTTCTTTCTCTCGGACTACACAGTGGAAGAGAAATTTTTAAAATTTTCCTCATCTTTCATTTGTTTTGTGAAATTCAAAACAAAGTACTATTAAGGCTTCGGCATTATAAATTCAAACTCAAATCCAAACTTGTGAAATGTTTTCCTATCTGGAATCATATTGAACCGGGGCTTAACCAAAGGTCTCATGCGCTCGATTTGATAGTAGCGAGGAGATTAAACTATCAAACGTAGTAAAATTATGGAATTTTTCTCTCACTAATTTTCTGAAAAAGATTTTTTTTCGAACTGCTGAAAAAGATGAGTTTAAAGCATTTAAATCATATGACGTTAATAATAAAACTGAAATTAAAATGACTAAGATAACCAACCCAAATAAACAACTCTGTTAGGCTGTGTTTGGGTTAGGGATTTCTAGGTATGTGATTTTACTTACGTTTTCTTTTCCTCGACAAGTTAATTACTCCACAAAATTGTTTTGTAACCTAGACAGAGCTTCATCATGTCAGTAGTAAAATCACTCAGCCTGAGAAAATATAAGAGAAATACTGAACCGTGAATAAGCACTTTGATCCCAACGTAGGATTTTTAAATTATTTTTGTCTTAATTTAATTTAATTTAATAGTATTTGAACTTTAATTTTTATTTTGTGGATTCTTCTCATCGAGATTAACTAATAATCCATATAAAAATTAATGCAAACCAACAAATTGTTGGAAACACTCGTGAAATGATTAAGTCCCACGTTGGATAAACAGACAACGAGTTGGACCTTAATATATAATTGAATGATTCACCACTTACAAGGCTTAGCATTTTAAGAGGATATGGATCATTCAATGTATATTGGGCCCATGTGATGTGATGGACTCTGTTAATACTCCCCAACGGATTGGTCTACGCACATATGGGAAGAATCTTTGGCAAATCAGACTCCTAACAAGTGGTATCAGAGCCAAGTTGCTTATGATCTATGGGTAGACTCTCCTAGAAGCATTGGTGGTTGTGGGCTTGAACGAAAACCATCGGAGGAGCAAGAAAATCATTGCAACTCTAGATGGAGCAAGAAAATTTCTATTGCGTGCAGCAGGTGGCTGATAGCAAGGTGACTTTTGATGGAGTGGGTACTCTCGATAGAGCAAGAAAATTCCTGGTGCGTGCGGCAAGTGGCTAATAGCAGGGGGGCTCTCGATGGAGTGGAACTCTCGATGGAGCAGGAAAATTCTTGGTGTGTGCATCAAGTGCTAGTAGCAAGGTGGCTTTTGATGGAGTGTCTACTTTTGATATAACAAGAAAATTCCTGGTGCGTGCGGTACATGACTGGCAAACAAGGTGATTCTCGATGGAGTGGGTTCAGTGAATAAGCCTGGGTTCCAACACGATGTTGGAGAAATAGATCAGGAATGAAGGGGGAGTCAAGTGGATCAAATTGAGGGGGAGGTAGGCCCAATGCATGGTTCACACATAAGGGAGAGATTGTTGGGAACATGTGGGAAAAGATTAAGTTCTACACTGGATAAGCAGACAGTGAGTTGGACCTTAATATATAATTGAATGATTCACCATTAACAAGACTTAACTTTTTAAGTGGTTATGATCATTCAATGTATATTGGGTCCATGTGTTGTGATGACTTTGTGAATGCTCCATAACAGATTGGACCTATGTGCACAGAATAAGTCGATTAGTGTGTAAACTGATCTGAACAAATGAGTTATCGAAAAAATGAACTTTTATTTTTTTGATTTTTGAAATCTTGTAGGGACTATCATCTTTGTTAGACCAATTCATATTTTCTCGGCTTTAATTTGACTCCCCCCTGGTGCATGGTGTATTATGGGAGAAGTAAAAGACATTGACTAATATATAACGAACAATGCTAGAGGCACACACTCAACCACATTGTGGGTCCCATCACATGTAAGTGTCTGTGTGTCATAAGCATTTTCCAATACATAACTAAGGTGTCGGTAAACCAATCAAAGATAAAGATAAACTGCAGAAAAAGGTTGCAACCCAGAAAAAAGATCTCTACGGTCTGCATGCATGAAAGTCTGAGCCAGTGGGGATTTAAATCAATAAGAGTAGTATTTTCTTCAAAACAAGGGAATATTATCTTCTTAGAGTGGAAGAGAAAAGACAGCTAGAGATTGCAGAAAGCTCCAAACTCTATTAATCCTTAATGGATTCTTCTCCTCCTGCAGGGTTCCACCGCAAACTTGTTCAGCATTATTCCATATTTCCAAATTTCCAATTCATTCAGCCGACATGGGTGCCCTCCATAATTTCTCGATTCATTTTCCAAACAAAAATTAGGACTAGATACTATAATTCAACACCGACAAAGTTTTTCATAGACAATTTAAAAATAGATTTTGTAAAATCTTTTCTTCTTTTTAATTCAATTAAAAGATTCATTACTCGTAGTTTAAAAAAAAATGCACTGTCGCACCATTCTTAATGATTTTCTACGTAAAAATCGTAGTAAAAGACTATTTACAATTTTACATTGACAGAATGATAAACTTTTAGAACAGCTCTACAATCCTACACAGTGGTAGATCCAAAAAATTTGTACAGAGGGGACACGAATTATCTTCAATTTTTTTATTTTTATAATCAAACACAATATAGTTATATAGAACGGAAATATTTGTCACTAAGCAAAAACTGTACTAACATGTACTTTAAAAAGATGTTTAAAAATAGAAGCCAACAAATTAGATATATTTCTAAAATTTTTCATGTATAATGAGCAAGCTCCCAATGTTCAATTTTGTTCAGTATTAGTTGGTGAACTATTTTTAAAATTATTTGTTGGTGAAATTAAAAACATACCATCATGCATTTTAAGAATAAAAAACTCCTGACTGTAAGATAAATCGGCTGGTAGGCTTTCTTTTAAATTTGTAATTAACATGATTTTAGAGTATACATGGGACACTATAATTATTGAAAATGCCAAATAGTAAGAATTAATACTAATATTTGGGAGTCCAATAGTAATAACTAAAAATCCAGGGGATCACGTGCCTACCCTAGACCTTGTTAAATCCACCTCTAATGCATGACTAGGCAAAAGAGATATATACATGAGTATTAGTTGGTGAATTATTTTTTAAATTATTTGTTGGTGAAATTAAACACATACCATCATGAGTTTTAAGAATAAAAAACTCCTGACTGTAAGATAAATCGGCTGGTAGGCTTTCTTTTAAATTTACTAGGTTCACCGCCTCGTGCGAAGCATGAGTGTGATGCCCATGAAATTGGATTTGATTAATGGGATATTATATACGTGGATGAGGTGAAAAGAAGTATAAGTGAACATTTTTTTTTAGGAGCACGACTTTTATGCCCTTAATTTAATTGAACCAAAACATATAAGTTTGCAAGTTTGTCCCATGCTAAATATTTACAGAGTTTTGTTCTGGAATCTTAGATCATAATTAATATTACAAATCTCTAGTTTAGACCCCAGCTATCTAAAGCAGGATTTTCAAAGGAACTTAGACGGGAAAACCTCTTTCGAGAATTTCATGGGCGAGTCTTGGACAATCTATCATTGTAGTTGTTCATTGAAAATTCAAATCTATTGACGGGAAATACTACCCACCCCCACAGTAACATTATCAATGACGGGAAATATCTATTGGAACGCACTAAGTGCAAACTATCACACACCTATCGCAACGCTAATGAATGTGCTGACTTTCTCGCTAGATTTGGATCAGAACAAATGGAGGAGCTGGTGGTCTCAAGCACGCCCCCTATGGACATTCGGGAATACATGATTAGGGACAGACAAAATCTCTGGCAGTTCCTTGACTAACCTTCTCCTAGTTTGGTCCTCTGCTATGCTTATTATGGTTACTAGTATTTCTTTTGATCGCTCCAGTTGTTTCTTGTACTGACTATCCTGCACTTCTGATGCAGTCTTTGTCTTTTGTTTAATTTTGTAATGAATTTCCGACGTACCAAAAAAAGAAAGTTCAAATTTGAAGTTGTCAAGTTTCCTGATGTAAAGGTTAACAGCTATCAACCAGGATAGAAGAGAGAGATCTTTTGTAACCTGAGACAAAAGACGATTAAACTATCAAACTTTATAAACATAATTTGACTGATATAAGCTAGATTCACAAAAATGTTATAGCAAGTTTCATGAATATGTTCACTCAATAGCATTGTACAACTCTACAAAGTACAAGCATCACTCTAGATTTAGAAAGTATATAGGCTAGTAGACTTATCATCTAGTCAAAGTTCAGGTGATACAAGTTTACTCACTTGCAAAGCTAAATACATAGCGACACCGAAGAATCAAAAGCAAACAATTACGCGTATATAGTTAGCGAATTCTTTCTTTAAAAATTATGACTACAGAAGCGAACTCGGAGTTCATTCTATTTGATGGCGATAATCGCATCACCAACTCGGAATACATCTTTAGGAAATAAACAGTGTAGTTCTTTATCACCTCTCTCACTATCAACTCTTGAGCCAGAGACATGAGGTTTAGAAATAGGGCTCTAGACCAAAAGTAGAAACATTATTTGTTGCCTTAGCCCTATGTGCCCTTGATCTAAGTAGTTCATTAAATTTAACAAGCATTCAAATGATTCTTTCAAGTACTTATAGAGACAGGCCTCAGGCCTTGCTTCTCGCTTCTAAACATTCTTTGGTACAAGTCCTGAATGCTTCCTGCTCTTTGCTCTCCCACTATTCTCCCTTTGTGATCCAAAAAAGGAAAGAAAAAAAAAACATCTCTAACCTTCCTGGTCTTCTATCAGAATGAAATGCAAGAAAAAGATAATCCTTCTACTAGCAAAACTTCAACTGAAGATCACATTTACCTTGTCCCAACTCTTCCCAGTGTCTTCTTGGCTAGAGTTTGCATCTGCTCCTCCATATGTTTTGGACTGGAGATGAGCAGAGTTTCGAAAGATGTTTTTCTTGTTTCTCTACGGTGTTTATTTCCATTTTTTTAACTGCAGATAATCAAAAACTTGCTATGCTTTAACAGTATTAAAGAGTTGAAAAATAAATTCAAGCACCATGGCATTAAAAGAAGATTCTAGCTATGTTTTTCCTTTCTTCCCAACTGAAAGAATATCCAAAGTTGGGCAGAATTTCAAACGAGAAAGCGATACAATCACGTAAAAGAATTACAAACGAATCCACTTTCCCCCATCTCTAGAGCTGGCCATTAGCAATATTAAGAACTAAAATTAATCCAACCCAACTACATTTGACATATATTGTTCAATCCAACTAAAGATACATTATCTTTAGTTATAACTTCTTGTACGGATCTGGAAAATTCATGCTGCAACGTAACAATTCTTTCGGTACAAGTTCTTTTAACCTCATGCATCCTAGACAGTTTGGAGAAATCTATAGGAGTTGCACTCGTCAGCACCTATATTTTGGTAATAGAGATACAAAACCAAATGTATATCTACAGGAGCGAATCCATTCAAAATTTTCAATCCTAGAACTACCACACCTAGATTTTCTTTTCTTTGCAAATACAAACAAAGGCTATTCGTAAAAATTTCCGTAGTTGTATGTATAGCTAGGATCAATTTAAATGCTAATTTTATTTTTCAAACAATAAAATGCGTTGTGTAACATTAATTTTGTTTGATATTCTTGCTTTGTTAATATTTTTTTGGTTCAATTTGTAAATAAAAAGTAATTTAAATATCAATTTCAAGTGTGTGAAAATCATACTTTTTGGTTTTGCCTATCCATGTAATTACATCGAATAGACATGTTTACAAACAAACAGATCCTTACAAGAAGATTAAATACCGCCGTTTTTCGTAGAAAAGTCATTGTGTTTCTATCTTCAAACTTCTTCGCACCAAGACTACAACGATTTGGGAAACCCTAAACACAGAAGCATAGGACTTGTGCACCTTGGCAAGTTGTCTGAACTTTTTTGTTTCTTATCAGGAAAAAACAATTGTTTAGCATGCGATCCAGAACACGACACAAGACCATGGCAAATACATAATAGCATGAAAAAAAAATTGAACCTCCTTATTTTAGGCAATAGAATATGTCTCTATGGTGTATCTTCCTGATCTTTGAAACTTACCACACAAATCTCTTACTCTGGCTTAGTGGTTAACATACTTAAATTGTTAGTAAGCTATCTTGTTTATCGCCATAGAAGAAAACTTATCACAAAAGCTCAATGAAACTATAACATGACAGAACCTAAGTAAGAGGAATTCTCCAATTCCTTTGAATTTAGGGCATGAGACATTTCCTCAGTTTAGACACAAAAATTCTCACCATTCATAATCAAACAAGATAGGCATTCTAGATATAAGGACTCAACATTCAAACTCATACACATCTTTAAGTCAGGATTACTACTCTCTAGTCTCTTTTCACCATTTTAGCAACTTTTGGATAAAAAACGTACAACAATGTCGAATCTCCCATATCAACGAACTTGTTAAAAACCTAAACCTCACTGTTTGACGCTTCCTACTTTCTAAACCCCAGAGAAAATGCGTTTAAGCATCTAAATTACCTACAGAAAACAACCAACTGAAAATAGCTAGATAGATGGAGGCATAGATGGGATAGGGAGGAATGGAGAAGTACCTGATTGTATAGTCGCCGGAGCCGCCAATTGTCGCTGGAGCTCATGGGCGTTTTTTGATTTAGATTACGATTTTGGGGTGGGTCTTCTAATTGTCGATCGACTTCCTAGACATAGCCCCTGCTATTAGGGCTAAACTCAGGACCAAGGATAAACTCCATAGTTGGTGGTAATCAATTACCGCCCGTCTCTATGCCCAGGTTTGGTCGTGATCAAAATATACACTACTTTGATTGTTCTTTCTCTGCCCAAGTTCGCCTCCTTTTCTCCACACTTTCTCTCTCCCGTGTAAAAAATGAGAAGGGACACAGAGGGAAATAAAACAAAAGTTGGGAAGGGGTATTAACAAAAGACCAAAAGACACAATTGCCCACACTCAAAATAATTACAGTCAATTCAAAAACAGGGATTTTCAATTGAAGGGTAAAATCGTCCAACTTGGCAAATGTACATACCAAAATTGGGAAAACCCTCTCTTATAGTAACTATTCGGTTTTGGATATCTATACTGTTGACTGTAACTACGTGTATATATGCGTTATATGTATGTATATATATACTGTAGATCTAGTTTGTACATGTGTATTTGTATGTTTTTGTTTTTTCCTGAACAAATTTGTATGGTCTCTCCCCTTGAACTAAACCGACTTCCGAACCGAGACGAACCAAACCGGAACCAAACCGACCTCTACACAATCGGTTTCGATTCTGTTGTATCCCTGAACCAGTTTTTCTTGGTTCACTCCAAAACGCCGGACCGAACCGAACCAGTTACAACCCTAAATAGGATGAAGAGATTTTAAGAATTCAGGAACATATACAAAAAAATGAGGTGTATGTGGAGATTTGAAGGGTACGAGCCACAAAGAAAGAACTGGGTTTGGGGTTCTTACTACCCAAAATACAAAGTGGGTATAGATTCCAAATTTACCCAATATAACTTATATTCAGATTAAATTTAATTTATGCAAGGAATCTGAATTTTTGGCCACTTCTTTGTGGGTTCACAATATGAGAAATTCTAATACAAGATTTTCACGGAAAGTTGTTTTTCAACTTTGTCCCATTCATCAGCTTGTACTTTCTGGTCAAAGAATTTTGTATTAAAACGAGACTCTTGTTCAAGCCTACATACCCAGAACCAATTGTCAATGAAAATAACCATTTTCACTGCTACAAAAGATTATGTACAAATCTACATAAAGCCACGAATTCATTTTTTGCAAGAGTAATGGCTCAGTAGTCTTGGGGCTCAGCTTGAATAACAAGCCATCATTCTTAGAATATTTGTACACTTTTTGCCCTTTTCCCCTTTCCTATTTAAACAACACAGAATCCAAGTGATCACATACGCATAAGAAAGAAATCTGGAATCCATTTAATCTACAAATGTTAGCAAATGAAATACACTAATCAACCAAACTAATTATACCTAACCAAACACAATCTTGGGATATCAAATCCCCAATTTTGTCAGGTTGTTTTTTTTTTTGAAATCTCTTTCCAAATCTGCTTATGACCTTGGATTGTATATCGAACATTGATTCCCCAAGCGTAGGGTTTAGGTGTCGCGTAGCATGATAACCGAAAGTCCGGGTCGAGTCCACAGAGACCGAATTCGCTGAGTGTGTTGATTGATTCGCTAGTGAGGGTTTTAGCCTTAAAGTGACAAACTTGGCTTTTGTAGTTTGGGGGTGGAATTCACTCAACTTTGTGAATGACTCGGAAGATTAAAAGACTAATTAAAAACAAGGCTAAGTCAAGGGGTTCACAACACCCATGCCTTAAGCCCATTCATTCTCCTGTAAGATAACCGGCTCGGGGCGTCGCTAAACGAGCCCGAACGGAAGATTTGGTACTTAAAACTAATTTAACCATAAATAGTGTTTCTCAAAGAACTATGATTCTTATGCCATTTATACAAACATTTTGATTGACATAGCCCAAAGCATCACACGTGCCAAGTCGTCATGCCCTTGACCATGCGTGATCAACGGGATTAAGTAATTCAAATTTTGATACATAAAATTAATCCTAACTCTTTGTTTAACAGGAAAAGTTTGCAATATGATGAGGAGAGTGAATTAACCTAAGTCACGGGGTGCTAATCACCCCATGACTGAGCCTATAACGACTACTCGGTAATTACTAAGTAAACCATGTCTGTTTTTATAAAGGAAATAAAGAACATAACAGATAATATTAAAAACTGATTTTTATGGAAGATTATAGAACTACCTATAACATTAATACTTAAGGAAATAACCAACAATGCTTGAAAACTAGAGATTTCGAAGGAATTATCTAAGAAGGCAAGAAAACAAGCTAACCGATGAAAACGAAAATAGACTAGATTTATATGAAGGTCTCAACAAGTACTACAACATTAAAGAAGAGGAAATACCTTGAATCTAAGTGTAAAAACATGTAAATCTAGAAAGAAGGTAGAGCTTAGGCCAAAAGCAAATTAATGGAGGTAGAGAGAGAAGGTGAAGAACCAAGCTCAACCTAAAGTTCTGAGGTTAAAGACCTTTTATAGGCCCAAAAAGTCATGCCAAATAATTACAAAAGTGCCACAAGATATTTTAGATCGGGCACAAAAAATTGCAGAAAATTTGCAGGGCTACCGGTATCTCCAAAATCAAGATACCGGTATCTCCCCAAATTTCCTTTCTGTCCCGGGGATACTGGTATCTCCAATACCCAGCTACCGGTATCTCAAGTCATCATGTGTAATCCTTCGGGATACCGGTATCCCATTTTTGGCGCTACCGGTATCCTGCTTCAGAAATGTGAAATTCCCTGGGATACCGGTATCCCATCTTCAAGCTACCGGTATCCTTCTACAAAATGTGAAATTCTTCCTTTGATCAACTCCCAACCTTTTGGTCTCCCCAAGCCTTGTTCAGTGCTTCATCCTTGGCTCTCGAGGATTGGTGGTGGAGTTCCAGGTGGCCTTGGGTACTCGGGTACTTCTTTAGTCAAACCATGACATAAAAAATCACCAATTTCGCCCATTTTTCCTGAAACTAACAAAATACACCCACACGAAATATCAAATGTATAAAAGCTATGAACCACATGCGTGAGTGACAAAAATAAGGGAGATAAGTCCATTTATTAACAATATAGGAGACTTATCAAAATCCAATGCTCAACAGTGGCTAAACAATTGTAAGAGACATTGAAGCTACAATTTCAATTTGGAAACGCAAATGATGCATACGTACATGAAAAACTTAAAAGAACAGGTCCAAAAAATTTTCGAAAAGAGAATTTCAGTATACATGCATTAGTTTGTTCGGAACTTACCTTGGCAACTTGTTTTCTTGCTTTTGACTAGTGTGAAATGGTGGTTTCTAGTTTCTCAATGTTAAAGAAAGAGATGGAACTCTGTTAGAGTTCAGCGAAATCTAACAATTTTGGCCTATGAAGTGCAACTTCAATGCAACCAGAATACTTTGGCTTTCCCACTCCAACAAGGGGATTTTGGGCATTTTTGCAGACACGATTTGTTGGCAATTAGAAGAACCCTAGAAAACAAAACCCTGAACCCAAAAGTCCCAAATCACAAAATCAAAGAAGAAAACTGAGAGCAAGTAGAAAAATGGGAAGAAATAATAAGGAAATTGAAGGAAGATGACGGGAATCGAAGAAGAAACGTGAATATCATCTACAATTTGATTCCGAATTTGATTTATTGTTTCCAAACTCTCTCTCTCTCTCTCTCTCTCTCTCTCTCTCTCTCTCTACAAGTGT
This sequence comes from Vaccinium macrocarpon, assembly GCA_022606695.1. Taxonomy (NCBI): domain Eukaryota; kingdom Viridiplantae; phylum Streptophyta; class Magnoliopsida; order Ericales; family Ericaceae; genus Vaccinium; species Vaccinium macrocarpon. The sequence continues at coordinate 14,923,801 of CM040176.1, read as the reverse complement.
AAAATTGAGAAGAGAACATAGAGGGCAATAAGGAAAAAGTCTGAAAGGGATATTAGCAAATGCAAAAAGACTTAAAAGGACAATACAATCAGCCTAAATTACAAAAAAACCAACAACTGGCAAATGAAATAAGAGGGTAAAATCATCCAAATTGGCAAAATGAAATGCCAAAATTGAGAAAACCCTCTCATATAGAGGCTCCTTCGGTATGCCAAATAGTATACATGGGACACTAGAATTATTGAAAATGCCAAATAGTAACAATTAATACTAATATTTGGGAGTCCAATAGTACTACAAAAAAATTATAACATTTTTGTCACTAGATTGTCACTGAAAGAGTCTTTCTAAAAGTATTTACTAACAACTTTTTAGTAAGTTGTCACTAATCTTATAATTAGTGATACCTTAGTACAAAAAATTGTCACTGAATACTTTCAAAACACACTTTTAGTGACACGGTGTTGTCACAACGTTGTCATTATAACTTAATTTTTTTTTTTCTAGTAATAGCCAAAAGTCCAGGGGATCACGTTCCTACCCTGGACCTTGTTAAATCCACCTTTAATGCATGACTAGGCTCCTTTATTTTGTCTGCAATACTCCCTCCATTCCTATTTATTTGTCCACTATGAAAAGTCGTGTCACTTTTCAAATAAAAAAATTAATTTGTTTTTGTGTATCATTTTTCAAATTTTTTTACACCAAATTAAAGTACTCAATTACTCATCGTGTACTTTAATTCAATGTGAAATTTTTTGAAAAATGATACATGGAAACACTTAGTTTTTTGATTTGAGAGAGAGAGAGAGAGAGAGAGAGAGAGAGAGAGAGAGAGAGAGAGAGAGAGAGAGAGGGACAAACAAATATGAATGGAGGGAGTAATTGATACAATCATTCCACATTTGCATAGGCATTTCTTGTATCAAAATATGCATAATTTGTACAATCATTCCACATTTGGATAGGCATTTCTTGTTGGAAACTCGATTGCAAAATAATCTGAAAATAAAGACAAAAAATAGAAATTAGAATTTTAGAAACGTACCGGGCCAATTTCAGTGCACTGGAAATTGGCAAGAGACAATTTGAGTCGAGGCGAGTATCAAAATACCCTGTCCTTAAGGAAAATTCACCCTCCACTATGGTGCTGATTGAGAACTTGGGCGTTTGCCTCCTAGGAATACCTGACTTTCACCGGTCGGAGCAGCACTGCAATCAGTCAGGGAACCAGAAAAACATGCAAAATTCTCAGAAGTGTTTACTAATAAGCCCCAAATGTTGTATATATTCGGGCTTATCTTGCTTGTTGTGATCACACACACGTGCATTTTGTGCCTTTATACGATTGATTTTGCGTGAGTTGTGTTTTTGATAAATTTCAAAAAATTGGAGCTAAAAGGTGTGTCCAAAGCTCCAAATAATCTCCGGTTGTGTCCGGAAGTACCCAATGTCCTGCAACAAACGAATCTGGATTGATCGAAACCTATAGTGGATCAATCCAAAACACCCCGGGCAGTCAATTTAGTGCACTTTATGTACATTCTATTAATGACAAGTTTTTGTTAATGTGAGAGTTTTATTGGATATTTGTAAGAGAGAGAAGTGGAAGACTATATTGGGCTTTCTCCTGTCTCCTTCCACATTTTCATTATGTTTCTTTAGTTAGTTTATGGCTCTCACCTCTCTCCTCCATTAGAGAGAGTTTAAGGTCTCTCTCTAGAATACTTAAGTAAGCTTTCATTTTCCGTTTATTTACCGTGTATTAAACTTGTTCCTCTCATCTAGGTTGTTATATAAATCTTATTTGTTTTCATTTTCATCAAGTATTTAGTTTTTGTGTTGTTCTAGCTATTTCTCATAAAAATCTTAGTTTCTATTTGTTGTTTGTGATTTTCTCAAGAGTTATTGTTGTAGGTACACTTGAGATCTTCATTAAAAATCAGTTTTTAAGTTTATAAATCATGTTTTGCATTTCCTTCAAAATTCTAGTCTTATTTCTTGCTATGGTTTGTGGGTAGTTTACGTAGGCTTCGTCATGGGGTGATTAACATACCATGACTCGAGTTTAATCCGTTCATCTCATAAAAAATCTTTCATTTCCTGTTTATCAATGATTTAGTGTTTCATTTTATGTACCAAAGTTTGAGTTTGTTAATCTCTTTGATCACACGTAGCCAAGAGCTTGACTACTTGACATGTGTGATGCTTAGGGCGATGCCAACTTAATCGTTTGCCAAATGAACCGAAAAACCCTAATCTTTGGTAAACACATTGTCTTGTAAACGGTCTTAAAATCTAAATCTTCCGTTCGGGGGCATTTAACGATTCCCCGAGCCGGTAATCAAGAGAGGAACAAATTAGCTTTGGTCATGGTTGTTAAAATCCCCTAGACTTTGCCTTAGTTTAATTAGTCTTTTTAATCTTCCGAGTCATTCTTGAAGTTAAGAGAATTCCACCAAACAAATCACAAACTAAGTTTGCTGCTTCAAGGCCGAAAACCTACACTTGCAAGACAGCTCTCACGCCGGATGCATTCGGTCCCTGTAGATTCGACCCGGTCTTACCGGTTATTATGCTATGAGATACCTAGCCTTACGCTTGGGGCGACATCATCTACGATACAATCCAAAGTCGCAAGCATTTCTGCAGGAAGTGCAGAATGTATGCAATTGAAAACGTAAAATGCATGAGAGGAGGAGAGTTCTTTTATAGATAAATAGACATCCGAACGGAAAGGTACAAGTCAACAAGATGTGGCTGTTGGAACTGAATGGACACACTTTGTTGCAAGCGAACAGTCATCGACTGTTGTTGGTTCGTGAACAGACGCACAGGAAAGGGAAAAGAAATCATTTCGGGCACATTGTTTCGGTAAGGAGAAGGAAATTAAATTTTACTGAAATGAACCCAGTTCAACCCGACCTAGTCCGTGTGTAAAATTTCAGTAAAAAGATAAGAACCTCTTGGGCCTAATCCCATCTTATCTAATGACCCAACCCAACCCAACCCAAATTGTTGGGATGAATGGCGGTTGCGGCGCTCACGTGTGTTATATGGACCAAAGCTCACTTTGTCCATGCCTTCTCCCCCCAAAAAAGTTGTAATGACCCAAACAACCAACCCTTATTGCCCAACTTGGGATACATATACCCAATAAATTAGTTGTGCCTCACCAATGTAGGATAACACATTTTTTTTTCCTTTCTACTAATATTCATGTAGACACTTTGAAGGTCAATTTCTCATTTACCTTAACTTTATTTTAACCAACCAAAGATTCGATCTTAATCTCCTATCTAAGACGAACACAATGGTATGTGGGTCCGACCACGTAGACGCGTGGGACCCACTTAAATAATTAAATAAAAATGGTTAAAATCAAGTTTTTACAACATTTCTTATATCAAAATAGGCGAGCGAATGACTATACATTAAAAAGAAGAAGAAAGTGTACACCCCCAAAAAGGAAAAAGGGACCCCATCCACCCTTCATCTATGAAACCCAATCCCAATTCTCCATTTTTCACCACCAAACATTCACAAAAACACATTCAACGTACATATCCTTTTTTGGTGTGTTAGAAATGGCTTCCAAGGCTATAGCAACAACTGCCTTCCTCCTCTCCCTTAACCTCCTTTTCTTCACTCTAGTCACTTCCACTCATGAAACCACCTCATCATGCCCACCACCACCTTCCAAAACCCCCAAGAAGCACCCCTCACTGCCGCCTGGTGCCGCTGCAGCCACTTGCTCTACGGACACCCTAAATTGTTTTTTAAAATTTTCCTTATTTTTCATATGTTTCCGGAAATTCGAAACAAATTACTATTAAGGCTTCAACATTATAAATTCAGACTCAAATCCGAACTTGTGAAAATGTTTTCCTATCCGGAATCATATTAAACCTGCGCTTAACCAAAGGTCTCATTTGCCCAAGTTGATAGTAGCTAGGAGATTAAACTATCAAATGTAGATATCACGGAATTTTTCTCACTAATTTTCTGAAAAAGATGAGTTTAAAGCATATAAGATGAAGAATAAAACTGAAATTAAAATGATTAAGATAACTAACCTAAAGAAACAACTGTTTTAGGCTGTATTTGGTTAGGGATTTGTAGGTATGTTGATTTTACTTGCGTTTTCTTTTCCTCGACAAGTTAATTACTCCACAAAATTGTTTTTTTATCAGCCTGAGAAAATTTCACCAAGCCCAAATTTACTCCACAAAATTGTTTTTTAATCAGCCTTGAGAAAATTTAACCAGGCCAAAATTTGGGCCGCAAGCCTTACCTAGCTAATAAGGTTTGGACTGGACGGACTAAACTCCATGGGCTGGATTGTCGGCCTTAGTAAAGGTTCGTAAACTCTCATGCAATCTCTGGGCGGGCCTAAGAAAGCCCTCAACCTGTCTAAATTCATAAGGTTAAGGCCCAATTTCCATAATTGCCTACACCAACAAAATAGACTAAATAGGCCACCAAAATGCAGATTTTAAAACAAGTTATTTTTCTCACACATATCAAATAAAAATAAAAATTATAAATAAAAAAATCCATAATTTTTTGGGTGGGTAAATAGTTTGGCTGTATTGACAAATGAGTTGCATTGTTTTATATAGGTAGGCCCTTTCTGTCTTTTCTAGGTTTCTAGCTTTCTCCTTTCCCTTTTGTTTTTTTTTTTTTTTACTTCTATATATGCTAGTCTACTTGTATGTTTAGAGTTCGGTCTACATTATGCCTTATGAGGAAAACCATAGCACGTTCAACTGAGTTTTAGAATGGTTGATTTCAAGTTTCCAACAAGGGCATTAGGGGCGCCTCCTATAGATAAAGGGATCCAACAAAATGTAAAAAGGACCAAATGCCGCTAGAGTAACAAAAGACAACATCACCCGTTCGTACGCCCTACATCATGCGAAAAAGGCACTATCCGTAACTTCTGTTTGGATCATCATTTGTATCATAGAAGAAATCATTCTCCTGTTTTTGAGAAACAAGAGACAGAAAATTTTCCGCCACCTTTGCATTCTTTTTTTTTTTTTTTTTTTCTAGCAACCCTAGTCCCTCTGGTTACAATTTAAAATGCTCCATGGAGTGCCAATAGCCTCCAAAAAGGTCCATTCTACATGTCTAGAATTTCATCCAGATTCGTTCCTGCAGACAGACAACCCCTGCTTCTATTTCATTGGCATGTATTTCGTAACATCACATACGTGAAAGTCATTTAATCCTCTCACATTTCAAGAATCTATCTAATTCTCAAATGGAATAGCATTGATAGGTAACTCATAAGTATTTTCTCAAGCTGCCAATCTTCTTTGTGACTCATTCTGATGCCTCATTCCCAAAATCCTCCGAACCCTGTTCAAAAAGATGCTGGCTCTCTCAATAGGAAAGTCTCCATCCAGAGTCTGGAGGGCTAGATGCATGCACTCCAATGGCAGCTTCTGTTCACCTTCCACGGAGTCACCCATCTCAATTTGTAAGAATGCTTACCCCTCTACCTTGCCACCCTACTCTCTCTCTCTCTCTCTCTCTCTCTCTCTCTCTCTCAATGTTTTTGTCTCCGTCATTCGAAGTTTGGATGGAAGGTCGTCTCTTTCGGGCTTCCCATTGTGGTGAAGCAAGTATATCTGGTAATGAAATGAAAAAAAAAAGGAACGAAACTTATATGTAAATCTGAGGTTGTTAAGTAGTATTTTGATTATTTAACTGTGTTTGTAATGATCTAAGTTTGTGTGTATTGTGTAAAATTTTTTGATTTGATTTTGTAATTTGTAGATCTGATTTTGTAAAAGGGTGATACCAACAAGATTGCATTTTGTTTAGGTTTTCTTCACGCTATTGTGATGAAACCGGGAAAATCGAGAGATAGCATTTTGTTTTAGTTTTCTAGATGCTATTGTGATGAAACCGGGAAAATCAAGAGAAACCTAAAGAACCGGTCAAACTGGGGAAAATTGAACCTACCCGACCCATTTTGATATGGCCCGGTTTCGGTTTTACTTTCTCAAACCAAAATTTCAGCTTGGTGCCTTAAATCGTCCAAAATTGGACCAAACTGATTTCTCCACTTCTAGAATCGGATCTGGATCTAAACTTGGCTCCTTCCCTATAGCCTAGACGTGCAAGACAAGGAAGCATTTTAGTGCCTACCCTGATTGAAGACAGTTGGGACGGCACTCTAATGGCTAAGTTAGTTTCTAACTGAGAAGGGAAGAGCTGAGCTTGAGTAGGAAGAAGAAGGCTTACCTTCCTAGGGTTTATCTTTGTAGTGTTAATGGGAGTGCCATGCCTTAGAGGCCAAGGTAGCATGTGCGGACCTCGTGCCATGGTGACATCATAGATGACGGTTGCCGAGTACTACGTTGTGGCCGGTCATGTGACTGCACCACGTGGCTAGACCAAGACTGTTGCCACGTGGCTGGACAAAATCATTAGTACTAGCGTGTCCTTGCCTCTGGTAATTACAACCACGGAACTCTCTCATTGGACCATTCTTGATTGGATAGAGATCAGGATTAAGTATTGTGCACACCTTTCCCACCTTATTGAATTATATGCCATGTTCAAGTGATTCTTTTCATTTGTACCTTAGTTTGCTCAGGAAGCTGCAATCAATAGCCGTAGGGGGTAAACTTGAACTATAGTAATTGTCCCAATATTGCAACTGCAGATTGTTTTCACTGGTCACTATTCAATTTTCTTTTTCTGATTGAAGATATTCCCTGTTTTGTCTTACTAGGCACCAAAGGTCTACCCTTATGACAACCAACGAGTTGAGCTTGGCGGGGAACCCTAGCCATGTGATTGAAATTCACGACAAGGACATTGCACTTGAGAATCTGTGTCCTCTCCTTTTAATTTGTTTTGGGAAACTCAAGATTGAGTAATAATGTGTTACTGGACCGTTTCTGAAGTTTGTGTTGCTTGAAATTACTTTAAGGTGTTTCTAATGATAAAGAGGAATGCATAGTCTCCCATCTCCATGTTCGCTACAACAATGTAAAATGACATCAATGCACCTTATGTTACTTCATAAGCGAAAGGGCCGTTGATTTAAGAAATCGAAGTTTTATTTTAACAAAACTAGTGTTATTGCGGAGTTTATTTACTTCGACAAGATTCTAAAATTACCAAAAACTACCACCCAACTTACCTAGAATCTAAAAATAATTCAATTTACTTGGAACATTGTTAAGTTTTAAAAAGTCGAGCCCAATTGTAACTTGAAAGCTAAATTTTGGGTGTTTTCAACCAAAAAATGAAAAAAAATATATTTGAAAACCCATGTGGGATTCACCAAGTGATTGATGTAAAGGGACTGCCAGGCTCCCAATTTATGATTCCAGTCGTGCATTTTTTTTTTTAATAGTTCAATGTGCCAAATATTTCTGCATGTTGATAAGTTTCGGGAAAAAAAAAGAAAAGAAGAAGAAGATAAGTTTGTGATAAAAAAACACATTTGCATGGTTGACATATCGCTCTTTCGGGTATGTCCCAAAGCGGTTTCAGAAAACAGAGGGGGTGGTGGTTAAGAAATCGGTTTCAGATCTTTTGTTTTTAGTTTTCTGTCCTGTTATTCTTCAATCTTTTATGTCTTCTTGTTATGGGCAGAACTGGGCCTCTCAAAACGAGGGCATCCATCCTAGTAAAATGCAGGGAAGATTCTTCGAACTGTTTTCAGTGCTGGTCATTGTCCTGCCTTACAGAAATGAATGTTTGACATATCGCTCTTTCGGGTATGTCCCAAAGCGGCCAAGCATAATCCGTAAGATTCTGAAGCATGTAAAATCTCATTTTAGAGGGCTCGCGAGAGGTCCCAAAAGGTCCAATATTACTGCATAGAGGACCCAGCCATTTGTATGCATCAGTTACACCACTTGTTTGTGATTACTTTGTACCAATGTTCTGGATGTACGGGGTGCTTTTGAAGAAAAAAGGATAAACTTGAGAGAACCAAGTGGGTTTTCAGCAGCCCTAAATTAAAACGTGGAGTACTGTTCAAAAATCAGGCGGATGATTTTTTGAACTTGCGTGATTGTTTTTGTGATTTGATAATAAATGAGAGTTTATCTCATTTTGTTTTTTCTGCTTGTTAAGCCTATAAATAGGCGTGTAATTTGTTAGTTTGATATCAAGTGTGGAGTAAGAAAGCATCAATAAAATCAGAGTGTGTTTGTTCAATTTCTTTGTGAGTTTCATACATGAAAAGTGTGTGATCTACACTCCTCCACTCAACAAATTGGTATCAGAGCCAATCGGTCCAAAAATAGTCCGAATTGGTAGAAGAAAAATCACTCACGGCTAATTTTCTCAAAGTGATCAAAAATCATTTTTGAGAGTTGAAGATTGGAGCTCAAACAGACGAGTTAATTGGCGCCGAAAGCCAACTCGGGTCTGAAATCAAAGTTAAAAAATTTGATTTTGAACTAGAAGGAGACTTGCCTTGAGGAGACAAGTTCAGTCGTGGAGTTTCGACGAAAATCCGACGTTGCGGTAGCCTTCACACGCTGTCCAAAATTTGTGCAGTGAGATCCACGCACTGCACATCTTCCCCATCTCCGGCGAGCAAAGCCGTGCAATTGAGGCGAACTCAACGCATCTAGTAGAACGCCAGACGAAGCTGTACGCTGCAACTTCTCCCTAGTTGCAAATTGGAAGAATTTTTTTTCTTTGGTTCCATCGAAAACAAGAGAGGAAAAGGTCTTTTTTCCTATTTTCAAGATCTGCCTTTGAAGGCAGTAAATGATCTTTGGTTTCACCGAAGGTCTATCTCGTTTTTCTCTGATCTGCCTTTAAGGCTAAGCCATTAAAGCAACCAACCGATCCAAGAAAAAATCCAGTGTTACCTCCACTAGCTACAACTGGCCGAATTACTCTAGAAGTCCTTTGTTCGTTTTTTTTTTCTCTGGGTGAAGCTCCTGTCTTAGAAGAGCATCTTATTGACACTTTGCTTAGTGAAAGTGAAGTGTTCTCCAGAAGAATTAAAACCAACCAGCAGAGCAATATTAAAGCCAAGTGGGACCATTTAATTTCTCTCACCAACGTGGCTTTGCAATTTCAAATTGGCATTCAATCTCTAAACCAACGTGGCTTCATTACAAAGTTTGGAGGCAATTTTTTTTTAAAAGGTGGTGAATAGATCAGACAAGCCAAAATAATTTTGAAGTGGGGTCGTGCCAATTACTTCAAGTGGGGTCGTGTGCCATTTAATTTTTTAAGAGCAAATTTTTTTTTATTAAAAAAATCTAATGGCCAACGGAGCTGCACCAGCACTTATTCCAAAGCTCACCAAAGACAATTATGATAATTGGTCCATCCAAATGAGAGCACTACTGGGTGCTCAAGAAGTCATGGAGATTGTTGAAAACGGGTACGAGGAACCTGCTTCAAAAGAAGCAGAAGCAGCTTTGAAGGAGGAGCAAAAAACCACGCTCCGTGCCGAGAGAAAGAAGGATTGCAAAGCCAGGTCCATCATCTACCAAGGACTTGATGAGATGACGTTCGAGATCATCGCCTCCGCTACATCTTCCAAAGAAATTTGGGAGATGCTGCAGAAAACATACAAAGGTGCTGACAAAGTAAAGAGGATTCGCCTTCAATCTCTACGAGGAGAATTCGAGTCTTTACGGATGAAACCCTCAGAATCTATTTCTGAGTTTTATGGTCGAATCATGACAGTTGCAAACCAGATGAGAAGAAACGGAGAAGCTCTCACAGATACGAGAGTTATAGAGAAGATTCTTCGATCGTTGGATCCGAGATTCAACTTCATTGTTGTTACGCTGGAAGAACTTAAAGACGTAACAACCATGTCTATCGAAGAACTTGTGGGCTCGCTGCAAGCCCATGAACAGAAGTTGCACAGAGATGATGATAGAGCCGTGGAGCAGGCTCTACAGACGAAGTTGTCCCTCAATGAAGACGAGCCACGAGCGAGCAAGGGGACATCCTGCAGAGGGCGAGGCTTTGGTTCTCATGGAAGAGGCTCTGGAAGTTCAAATTTCAGAGGTAAAGTAGGCAAAGGATTTTCCAAAGGAGGAAATCAAAACCATGGTCCAAAAGGAGGTGGTCATGGACAGCAAAGCAGTAACAGAGGCGGAAGACAAGGAAAAAGAGGTGGTTACAACAATCGACCGAACATTGACAAAAGCAACGTTCAATGTTACAACTGCCAGAAGTATGGTCACTACATGAAAGAATGCAGAGGAAGGCCAGTATCAAATCAAGTTGGCGAAAAAAGAGCCAACTATGCGCATAAGGAAGAGGCAAAGAGGAGATTCAATGAGTCTCATGGCGCCGCAGTTCTAGAAACGGGATCAAGGTACATGGTTCCTTGATTCCGGAGCTAGTAATCATATGACTGGCTCAAGGCAGTTATTTACTGAACTTGATGAAAAGGTTCAGGGAGATATCTCTTTTGGCGACCTCTCCAAAGTCCCAATTCAAGGGAGAGGAAATATTGTGATCAAACGAAAGAATGGTGATCATGCACTCATTTCCAATGTCTACTATGTTCCAGACATGAAGACTAATATACTTAGTCTTGGGCAACTCACGGAGAAAGGCTATCAAATGCTTTGAAGGATATGCGGTGGCGATCCACGGATGCTCAAGGGAAGTTGGTTACTCAAGTAAAAATGGCGAAGAACAGGATGTTTCCGCTAACTGTTCTTCATGACATGCCAAAGTGCCTCAATGCCATTATTAACGACAAAGATTGGATATGGCATCTCAGATATGGACATTTCAACTTTGAAAGCTTGAAGATGTTAGCGAATAAGAAGATGGTCAAAGGCCTACCTCATATCCAACATCCAAATGAGGTATGCGAAAATTGTGTTCTTAGCAAACAACACCGCAACAGTTTTGGGAAACAAGTTGATTGGAAAGCAAGCATGCCGCCGAGCTAGTACAATAATGATGTGTGTGGTCCGTTGAAGCCAATCTCAAAGCGGACGAGCGGATACTTCCTCACGTTCACCGATGACTATAGCAGGAAGACGTGGGTATACTTTCTCAAACGGAAGTCAGAAGTATTCGAGAAGTTTATAGACTTCAAAGCTCTTGTGGAGAAAGAAAGCGGCTACTACATCAAAATGTTGCGGTCAGACCAAGGAGGAGAATACACTTTGGAGATCGAAATGGGATTCGATGGATTTCTTAGGCAAAGCAAGGAATCGGACACCGGTGTACACCAAAGATACACTCCTCGGCTAAATGGTGTATCCGAAAAGGAAGAATCGCACCATCCTCAACATGGGCGAAGCATCTTTGAAGGATAAAGATCTGCCCAAGAGATTTTGGGCTGAAGCAGTTCAATGTGCAGTCTATCTACTCAACAGATGTTCTACGAGGAGTCTGAAGTCAAAAACACCACAAGAAGCATGGACCACTTACAAGCCAGGTGTGGCCCATCTAGGAGTGTTTGGTTGTATTGCCTACGCGAAAAGTTCGAGGCAAAACGTAACCAAACTTGAAGACAAAGGAGTGAAGTGTATCTTTATTGGATATGGTATTTGGGCGATGGGATACAAGTTATACAATCCGCCACTTTCGGAAAGGTATTATATTTTGGGCTGAAGCAGTTCAATGTGCAGTCTATCTACTCAACAGATGTTCTACGAGGAGTCTGAAGTCAAAAACACCACAAGAAGCATGGACCACTTACAAGCCAGGTGTGGCCCATCTTAGAGTGTTTGGTTGTATTGCCTACGCAAAAGTTCCAGAGGCAAACAGAACCAAACTTGAAGACAAAGGAGTGAAGTGTATCTTTATTGGATATGGTGACTGGACGATGGGATACAAGTTATACAATCCCGTCACTCAGAAGGTATTATATTTTGGGCTGAAGCAGTTCAATGTGCAGTCTATCTACTCAACAGATGTTCTACGAGGAGTCTGAAGTCAAAAACACCACAAGAAGCATGGACCACTTACAAGCCAGGTGTGGCCCATCTCAGAGTGTTTGGTTGTATTGCCTACGCAAAAGTTCCAGAGGCAAACAGAACCAAACTTGAAGACAAAGGAGTGAAGTGTATCTTTATTGGATATGGTGACTGGACAATGGGATACAAGTTATACAATCCCGTCACTCAGAAGGTATTATACAGCAGAGATGTCATTTTCAAGGAAAATGAATCCTGGAGTTGGGATCAGACAAAAACTACAAGGAATATGGAGCTGACTGTTGAAGATGAAGAACAGGTACAGACTAGGGAGGTACCTAGAAGATTAGAAGAGCAGCCATCACCGTCTCATGTTTTTCCTTCACCACAAAGAGGTGAACCATCCTCACTAGCTACAGAAGAACTTTCCGACATGAGGCCTAGAGGAACGCGAAGCCTGGATGATCTTTATCGTAATACAGATCCGCTGGATGCAGACTTCACCATGTTTTGTCTACAAATGACTTGTGATCCAGTTAGCTTCGATGAGGCTAATCGAGAAGACAAATGGAGGAAGGCTATGGATGAAGAGATTCAGTCCATAGAGAAAAACAAAACCTGGGAGTTGACAAATCTTCCAGAAGGCTATAAGACCATTGGAGTGAAATGGGTCTATAAAGCAAAGAAGAATGCTCAAGGAGAAGTTCAGAGATACAAGGCTAGGCTCGTAGCTAAAGGCTATAAACAAAGAGAAGGCATAGATTATGGCGAAGTCTTTGCCCCAGTTGCTAGGATGGAGACGATCAGAATGATGATCTCATTAGCTGCTCAGCACAAATGGAAGATCTATCAATTAGATGTCAAGACTGCGTTTCTCAATGGATTTCTAAAGGAGGAAATCTATGTTGAGCAGCCACCTGGATATGTGAAGGAAGGACACTATGACAAAGTGTACAAGTTGAAGAAGGCGCTATATGGATTGAAACAAGCGCCACGTGCATGGAACACAAGGATCGATGCATACTTCCAGAAGAATGGATTTGAGAAGTGCCCTTACGAACATGCACTCTATATGAAGAAGGAAGCTGATGGAAGCTTACTATATGTATGCATGTATGTTGATGACTTGATTTTCACAGGCAACAATCCAGCTATGTTTGATTCTTTCAAACGGAGTATGGTCCAAGAGTTGAGATGACGGATATCGGATCGATGGCACACTTCCTTGGAATTGAAGTGATGCAGGGAGATGATGGCATTTTCATCTCTCAAGCTGGATACGCCAAAAGTATCCTCAAGCGTTTTGGCATGGAGAAAAGAAATCCAGTGACTACTCCAGTTGAAAGTGGAGTGGAACTCAGAAAGAGCAAGGTCGGTAATGTTGATCCGACATATTTCAAAAGTTTGGTAGGAAGCCTTCGCTACCTAACATGCACAAGACCAGACATACTATATGGTGTTGGTCTTATCAGCCGATACATGGAGATACGACCAATCCCATCCCCGAATGACCAAGCCGGATTTTTGGCGCTATGTCAAAGGTACGATCAATGATGGATTTGTTTTTTACACAAATCTTGAAAACTTCAAACTTGTCGGCTATTCAGATAGTGATTGGGGAAGAGACTTGGATGAAAGAAAGAGTACTACCGGATTTACTTTCTTTCTTGGAGATACAGCCTTCACATGGTCATCGAAGAAACAAGCGATAGTGACACTATCATCTTGTGAAGCTGAGTATGTAGCAGCTAGCTCAGCTGTTTGTCATGCTATATGGTTTCGGAATATGCTAAATCACTTGGGAATTTCTCAAGAAAATCCCACAGAGATCTATGTTGACAACCGCTCCGTAATCGCATTAGCCAAGAATCCAGTGCATCATGAAAGAAGCAAGCATATCGACACACGCTACCATTTCATCAGAGAGCATGTGAAAGCAAAAGAAGTGGAGCTAGTTTCTTGCAGGACATATGATCAGGCTGCTGATATTTTCACGAAGCCCCTCAAGCATGAAGCCTTCATCAAAATGAAGACAATGCTTGGAATGAAGAAACCCCCAGTCTCAAGTTTAAGGGGGGATGAAGAAAAAAGGATAAACTTGAGAGAACCAAGTGGGTTCCGGTGACCCTAAATTAAAGCATTAGATCTTTGTTCAAAAATCGGTAGGATGATTTTTTGAACTTGCGTGATTGTTTTTGTGATTTGATAATAAATGAGAGTTTATCTCATTTTGTTTTTTCTGCTTGTTAAGCCTATAAATAGGCGTGTAATTTGTTAGTTTGATATCAAGTGTGGAGTAAGAAAGCATCAATAAAATCAGAGTGTGTTTGTTCAATTTCTTTGTGAGTTTCATACATGAAAAGTGTGTGATCTACACTCCTCCACTCAACAGCTTTGGCTAAATTTGGTTTTTTGGATTATTTGGTTTTGTCCTTATTCAAATTTTTTTTGCATTTGTTAGTTTTCGGTCGATTTTTTGAGGTTTCTTGGCTTGTCTCGACGAGAGGAATCTAAAAAGTACAAAATTATTAGCCAAACTTAAAGTTTTGTGAATAAAGACAAAAATAAACCAAAAAACCAATAAACCAATAATCCAATTTGGTTTATTTTTGTCTTTATTCACAAAACTTTAAGTTTGGCTAATAATTTTATACTTTTTAGATTCCTCTCGTTGAGACAAGCTAAGAAACCTCAAAAAATTGACCGAAAACTAACAAATGCAAAAAAAAATTGAATAAGGACAAAACTAAATAATCCAATAAACCAAAAAACCAAATTTAGCCAAACTAGGCCGTAGTGTAGCGGCGATCCAAAGGTGGTTTTACTAACTTTGCTTTTTGACTTTTTGAGCTTTTTAATTAAGGTGTGCGTGGAGAATTATTTGTCTTGGAAAACGTGAAAAGTATAGTCTAAAAAGCCTAAAAATATCCATAAGAGGAAACATGTTTTGTGAAGCTTTTTCCAAGCTTAAATATACATTCAAACTGTTTGGTTAGATAAGTTGTAGAATAATTTATTATCGAAAGAATTTCTAAATTGTCCATTATAATTATGGAGTTTTGTTTGGTCCATTGGTTAATTGTCAATTTAAAATAATCAAAAAGCTACTAATCGGAGCTTAAACAAAATAAGTACTTATCTATAATTGACAGCAACCTCTCTTCAATTGTTTCTTTTTTTTTTTTTGTTTTTAAGAAAATAAGCTGAATAAGTCAGATTATAAGTGCTAAGAAACGAGGCCTAAAACATTCTAACTTTCAATCTATTGCGAACAACAAAGATGAACGAAAACAAGAATGCATGGTTTGACGCATAAGGCTATATATGTGCCTACGTAAATGTGAGAAGGGAAATTCACTAATTGAACAATAAAGATTGGGAAAAATATTCGTTTATACTGCAAATTTTGAGTTTTTAAAACTACTTTGACTGAGAAAAATGTCTTATTTCGATTTAAAAAATGGCCTTCTCAAAAAGGCATTCTATATTTATGTACTCTTTTTCTAAAGATTTAAATTTTTCCATAACATCGATTACTCTTTGTATTTTCGCATTTCGATGTAAAATACTACTAGAATTGTATAAAGCTAGAAACTAGGTATCCTTCTAGTCCCGGTAACGCACTGTTTGTCGTCCTCCAAAAACAGAGCTACGTTTCACAACAAATAGTAGATCAATTGGATATATACCATATGTCACGGGGGAGGGGGGAACGCCCCACTTTGTTCACTTCACATTTCCAAAAAAAAATTCTAAAAAGATTATTTCCCCATCTCTCATCTCTCCAATCATTAGTCACATTTTTTTCTCTACTCGTACTCCTCTCTCCAATTATTATTCTCATTTTTCTCTCTATCTCTCTCATATTATTACACCTCTCTCTAACTATTGCTTTTTCCAAAAACCCATCCAAACACTATCTCAAAAATATTTTTCAAAAAATTCTTCTCAAAACTCTCAACGTGGTTTCCGGTCTCTGGAGGAAAGTCTCTCAAAATTGTCCGCATTCTTCCACTTGAAACTCCATGAAAGTGAGTGTTGATCAATGAATTGACCAAGAAGGTGAGTTGCTCATTGGTATGCCACAAAAGGATGTTGTTAATGCCACGGAAGAACTTGTTAATTCCACGGAAATTGATTACACAGAATGCTAAAATGGCTTAATTGCCCTTTCTAGTAGTAGCTGATATTGTTTTGACTTCCCCTTTGTCAATTAGCTTTCCTAAATTATCTCTTTTAGTGACTTTCTCTATAAAAATACATCTTCGAAACTTTTATGTTTTATATTCCTAATCTAACTTAATACTCCACTATCACAACATTCCAACCAAATTCTTTCTTGTACGGATAATGAATAGCTGAAATCCCATCTTCCTTGGGGGTGATTTTTGAGATTTGAGAATTCATTGGTGATTTCAATTTTTTGTTGTAACAACTGGGCTCTGTTTTCTTTTTCGGTATTAAATTCGATTGGATTTTGGTTCCGGTCTTGTGATAGGAGAAAAACTTGGGTGGGTGAATGGTACGGCCACGTGGTGTTCGACTACGCATCTCGGTCATCCAAAAGTGTTTTGTACGGCTCAGATTTACAAAGAGAGAGAGAGAGAGAGAGAGAGAGAGAGAGAGAGAGGAATAAATTTGGGCCATCCAAAATACTTTTGGACTATTAAGATGCGCGATCGGATATCATGTGGCCGTACCGTACACGCACCCAAGTATTTCTCCTTCGGATAGTGTATTAGATTAGATTGGGAATGGAAATGATTTGAAGAGGTATTTCTGAAGTACATGCATACATCAAAAGCCAATATGGGGTAGTTTAGGAAAACTAATTGGCTTTGGAGAAGTCAAGACATTGCTGATTATTAGAAAGGGCAATTAAGCCATTTTAGCTTTCATCGTAATTAATTCCCGTTGCATTAACAAATTCACCCGTGCCATTAACAGCATCTGCCACAAAATTCTCAAAGTGTCAGTATTGTTTTTGGATCAAGCACTGTTAGACGGCAGCTGGTCGAAAATCAGTCATTTTTGCATGAAAATTAGGCTGGAAAAAACGCGTTATACAATTGATGGTCTTTTGGATTTGTCGAGCAGAATGGAAAAGGAAATTTTTTTAGTTCTTTCCTTTTTTGCATGAAAATTAGGCTGGAAAAACGCGTTATACAATTGATGGTCTTTTGGTTTTGTCCAGCAAAATGGAAAGGTAAGATTTTTAGTTCTTTCCTTTTTTGCATGAAAATTAGGCTGGAAAAACGCGTTATACGAGCCGAACTTGAACTTGACAATATTCAGCTCGATTAGGCTCGCGAACTTTGGATTGATACGTATATCTCATAAGAATTCCATATATAACCTTGAATATGTATAACTTTCACATATATATAATGAAAGTTTTATAACTTGTACATGTATAAACTTAAATGTATTGTAAACTTAAATTTTATTATGTTTTTATAATTTAATATACGAATAGGCTTCTTTATGTACAAAATAAAAAATTATTTGTAGTTCTAGACTTGTATGAGAGTATAAATATCTAGTATTTTTTTACTCACTAAGGCTCGTGAACAAGTTCAAGTTTGACTCAAACCCCGACAAATAATTCGTTTTAAAACTTAATGAACGAACCTGAACATTTTAAAGCTCTTCTCGATTCGGTTCGTTTATAGCCCTTTATACGCTCACATGTCTCTTGTTTTCGAATCATTGGCTTAAATAATTGGATATGTGATCCAGTAACACAACACAGGGGTGCACTACAGTAGTGTAGTGTGCGATTCTAACTATTCAAGAATATTTTTATTGGCCCAAATTTCCAATTGATGAAGCAATTTCTGTTACTTCTTGACCAATGACCTGCAAAACAAAGTAAAACCTAGGCCACCGGTATGGTGCCGGCCAAACAGCCTCTGGTGCATGGCGTATTATGGGAGAAGTAATGAAACACATCGACTAATAATTGAGGTGTTCGTAAACCAATCGAAAATAAATTATGGAAAATGTTGCAACCCCACTTCAACCTAGAAAAAGATCTCAACATTCAAGAAGACTACAATGCATGCATGAAAGTTTAGGCCAATGTGTTAGGACCTGTTAAATTCCACGCATACTTGTGTGTTTATAAAATATATGGATGATCTAACTTTAGACGAGGCCGCAACATTTGAGGAACATGCCGTCATGATTATGGATGAGCAAGAAAAGGTACCGCGAATGAAAAAGATCAACCTTTTCAAAGTTCTGTGGTATCACCAAGGGATTGAGGAGACACTATGGGAGCACGAAGACTCGCCGCAAGCCAATTTTCCTAAGGGACATTTATTATCAGGTCACTCTTGGATCTCATAATTACCATCAGGTGAAGCCCAACTCTGAAAAATTCTCATCAGGTCAAAGCGGTACCATATGAACGTGCTTAAACTAATAAAACTCTATAATATAAAAGTGCACCCTAAACCTAAACTCTAGGGTACCATACGACTAGGGTACCCTGTGAAAGTGACTAAAATCCTAGGGTACTCTATGAGCCAATTATTGCAATATACTCCTAGGGGTATTGAGCCATGCCATGGGCTTGGAGAGTTAAGCATGGTGGACGGGAGCCCAATAGATTGTTTATATTGTGGATGATAATCGATATTGGATAGCCTTATGAATTGGTATGAGATACCAAATTCATGAGGTGCATTAGGTTTGGGTCGTCAAACCTTGAGATTGATGATGAGAATTTTGAATCCACTGAATCCACTATTTTTTAGACATGTTGTGATAATCGGGCTATCCTATGCTTTAAGATTTATATTTTATATGTTTGACTACTGTATGAGTAATCTTTTGTAAATGGGTAGTTTCGGTACCCTATTACGTGTAATTTTATCACTCACGGTGCTACTTTTGTGGCCCTGACGTCTTCAACGCCAGGTATAGAAAGAGAGGAAGAGCCGACTGCTGAATTTGAGGCGATGGAGCAACTAAGTGGGGATCAAGTGGCGGACTCGTGGGTTTATCAATAGAGATTTAGCTAGATGGCTCTGTCCATTATTTTAGTTGAACTTTTAATAAATGTTTAAGTTTTCAAACTATTAGAATTTAATTCGTTTCAGTTGTAAAAGTTGGTTTACTTTTAGTTTTTCGTCAAAAATTTTAAGTAATCTTTGATATTTTTAATGAAGTTGTCATTTTTATTTAAATAAAGGGTAACTTTCAATGACCTCCCTTGAGGTTTCTAACAACTACAAGAACCTCCCCTCAATTTTTTAAAATGACACTGACCTCCCCTGTCAGCTTTATCCTTCTAACACCGTTAATGGAGAGCTTTGTTTGACAATATTACCCTCAGCTTTTTCGTCACTAACAATCCGAAAGAAGTCAACTACTGATCAAGGTACAATGTTACACATGTAAGGCCTATTTTGGCCAAAAAAGTTGCCATACTTTTTGTTTTGTCTTTATTTGATTTTTTTTTTTTGCATTTTTTAGTTTTGCATCAACTTTTTGTTTATTATTGGTTTGTCTCGGTGAGAGGAATCAAAAAAGTATAAAATTATGACCGAAGCTTAAATTTTTTTGAATAAAGACAAAAATAAGCCAATTCAGTTTTTTACACCTTTTTCGATCTTATTCAAAAAATTGAAAGTCCAAGTCATAATCTTTTACTTTTTTGGATTTGTCTCGCCGAGACGAACCAATAATACTCAAAAAATCGATGCAAAACTAACAACACACAAAAAAAAATCAAATAAAGACCAAACAAAAAGTTAAGTTGGTTTTTTTAGCCAAACATTGCTTTAATACATGTATAGGTATGCATTCGATTATCAGTTTATGAGAAGCAAGTGAATGAATTAGTATTAGTAGTTTCGTATTTTAGGGAGTACCGATTTGAAATACGAGTATTGATTTTCTGGGTTTTCTAGTCTCGGGGCCCAATTAAAATCGGGGCAAAGTCCCGTCTGGAAAAGTTGTTGATAGCATATAGGAGATGTTTAAGGTGCAAATTGGTATCACAGGGGGCAGAGTATATGGGGGCGGGTGCAACACATGCCACTCCTAGTTCCAAAACACAAAATTATTTTGCAGTAATGGAACCTGATTTAGTACTTATCGGTACTCAAAACAACTTGATTTTTTACACAAACAAATGAAAATGTACCAAGCGAAAAAAATAAACGGTTCAGATCATATAAGTAGTACGTAAACGACTTTCATTAATTTAAAGATTACAAGATAGTTGAACCAAGTCTTCAAGGGTGAGTTTCCAATTTTAAAAAAAAAAAAAACGTCTTAGCTTATAGACTTTAGAAAAGTTGTTTCCGCTATTTGGAATTTAGTTAATGTATGTGAAGAGAATGGTTTGTCTAGAAAACCATTTTTTTTGTTGACTTTAGCCCTTTCAAGAAAACTTGGCCTAAATAGAACTCCAACAAATTCTGAATTTATGGTACACTTTCCCTTAGTTTCTTGTTTTACGAATTAATTCAAAAGCTAAAAGAATAAACAAATAAAATAAATAAATCCAATCACTGCAATTTTAAAAAATATTTCTGTCCTTTTTAAAAATTATTTAGTTTTGCATAATTTATTTTGCTGGTTCAGTATTTTTACTTCTTTTTCTTCTTCTCGTCACAATGAATCTTGAAAGTCAATTATTTTGATCACAATTTGAGAAACTGCTCACAAAACAATTAAACATTGTCCAAAGAAATTTTAACTATTTGGAGTATTAGTTAGTCTAAACTCCACGAAATGAAAAGTTGGCCGTAACTAATTGAAATGTAAAGACACGGTTTTTATTAATTATATTAATAGGATTTTAATAATCTTTATCTGTAAAACAAAATATTTTTATTGAAAAAAAATTGTTAGGTAGTGGATAACTATATAATGTAGATATAGAGATAATTTTGTAGTATATATCTACTAGTTATTTGTTTTGAAAAGAATATTATCTTTTCTCCACTCTCCTAATAACTCTCTACCACTCCATTTGCCCATAAATACCAATCTTTATCTCTATCTCTATCTCTTTTTCTTCTATTAATTCTCCCTCTTTCTTCATTTGTTAGTCCTCTTTATCTTCTATTAACTACCTATATATATTTATCTCTCCCTATATAAATTCTTTTTACATTAATTCTTTCCTCACTCTCTCTATCTCTCATACGGCTTCCTCTCCCTCTTTTCATCAGAAATTCATATCTTCGATGACGTTTGATATTCGGTTTGCAAACTTTCGTTTTGTGCTTAAATCTACGGAGGAAAGGTAGGACATTCTTAACCTAACTTTTACTTTAGTATATTATTTTTGTATAGTTGTGTGTACGTGAAAATAATAATAATAATTTAAATTGTTGGAAGTCGGATCATTATCGAATGGGTAGTGAAAGTTTGACGTTGAAAAATCGGGTTTTCTGGGTACTGTATTCTGTTCGTCATTTTCGGGTCTTTTCTGAGTCGATTTGGGAAAATCTCAAAACTGAAAAGTTGTAGATCTTAAAAAGTTAAGCAACTTTGATATAGAACTTGTCTCGATCTGAGTTACGTAGAATTTTATACGATTTTTCGAAGTTTCTGCTGTAGTGGAAAAACGAGACAGAACACGATTTATTTTTAAAACTCCGTTTTCAACATCTTAATGAAGGAATTGGAACTCGAGCAAAACACATTATCTGTTCGTATTGGGAATTATAATATCTCTGTAAAAATTCGTGATATTAAGAGTTAAGCTACTATTTTTAACAAATTGAGGAAGTTGCCTGTTTTACATGCCGTATTAAGTTTTTCTTTAACCTTGTGATTATTTTATTGTTATGTGAGACTTATGTGAACAATGACCCACGTGATGCATGAACCCAATTGTTAAGTACTATTTGATCAAAATGTTAAAGTATAAGAATGATTGGATTTAATCGCAATATTGGGGTTGGGACGTGTCTATACTTTTAGGTAGCTTTGCTGTGTGATCGGGCGCCGGAAGTATACTGTGGGTGGGAATCGATACCGGACAGAGATTGAACAATGTGTGATAAATCGTGAGCCTTGCACAGTATACCCCGAGGTGGCTTTGCTGTGTGATCGAGCACCTGAGGTATATCGTGAACGGAGGCCGATGATGGAAAGTATTTGTTGGAAATGAGAATGAGAAAAATGAAATTTTGAGAATCAATGTGCTGAGTAACGATGATAAAAATTTGAGTATTTCATTCAATAAAATTTCAGTTATGTGTGTATTTGTTGCATTAATATCTTTAGTAAAAGGGGTGGTTTAGGGTGCCCTACTGAGTGTAATTTTACCACTCACTGTGCTACTTTTTGTGGCGCTAGCGTCCCCAACGCCAGGTACAGAAGGAGATGAGGAGCCGCCCGCTGATTATGAGGCGATGGAGCAGCTAGATGGGAATCAAGTGGCAGACCCATGGCATTATCAGTAGAATTAGCTAGATGGCTCTGTTATTTTATTTCCATTGAGTTTTCTTTGAACAAATGTTTAAGTTTTTCAGACAATGTTCTGATTCAATTTATTTCAGTTGTAATAAGCTAGTTTATTTTTAATTTTCGCAAAACAAATTTTTATTAAGTATTCTTTGGATTTTTTTTAATGAAGTTGGAATTTTATTTAAATAATTTTGATATTTATTTAATAATGTACCCAATTTTCGGGGCGTTACAACTTGGTATCAGAGCCTAGGTTTGGGTTTACCTCGTGACCGTGGGTAATGGGTTGACTAATTTTATTATTTTTTTTGTAGTACTTCTATGTCCTAAGTAATACTAGTTGTTAATTTTGTGTACAAAAAAAATAAAATAATAATGATAATGATAATTTTATTTGTTATATGTAATATGTTACTTATTAGTGTGTCCACTATATAGATTTTCTTTAAATATATCATATCGAGTATTCATCAAACCACAACATGAGGGTATTAGTAAAGTGCTGAGGGAACCGAAAGTAGAATATTCTGTTAGATTTAGTACCTTTCGTGAGTGACTATGAACGTCATTGGTGGGCAGATTCAACCGGAGCTTACGCGTGAGCCGAAGCTAGGAGTTTTCCATTTACTATCGCATTGGAATCTTCACTTGCCAAGTGCTTTCATAAGAAGAGAAGAGTTATTCTTTTGAAGAATGGTACTGGCTTTTTAAGGGGGGTAGACGAGACGATAGTCACAGTTCTAGTTTAGTTATCTTTCACATGATTATTAACCCTATAGTACCTTTTGATTACTTTTTACCTCTTTTGGCCTCTTCACGAATCGGTATAAAATCCAGATAGCTTCAATCTATAGCCTCCAATTTAGACAATTCAGTCATAACTTTTTTAGTTCCGCTATAATTGTTTTACGTGCTTATTTCGTACTCGCATATTCTTCCATTCCCAATGCTTGTCGAAACTACTAACACCATCTTTATAAAATTTGTGTTTGTTAAATTAGTATACTTCAGAATAACAACAATTGGTTTCATTCAATCTCTCTTTGTTTCCTTCCTAACCAGTGCCCGATTTTGATGGTTTTCAATCGGTTAAACTTTCAATCGAAACGTGTCGACTTCTACCATACTTATCCTATGTTGTCTTTACCACTCATGTGCTCCCAATTCTTACATTTAATTCTATACTTCTTTTCCCCTAAATGTGTGTTGAGACTAAATTCTTAAATATCGCATCAAAATATTATTTCATTACTTTTGAAATTTAGACTCGCAATTCAAACTTGAGCTCAGACTTATTTTTGGAATTCTAGTCTATTGAACCACTTAAAAGTTCATGACACTCATCTTTCTTTGAGTTGCTAACTTCAACAACTATTTCATTTTCAAGCTCTTGTTTAGCTAATAAGATCCTCTTTGAATTTTGCAATAGACATTCCATTGCTGGAATGATCTTGTGAACCATTTGTACACCTTCTTGATTGAGACCTTCATGATCAACAAAACTTGGATACTTGATTTGAAGTATGTTTGACCGACGTGTTTTAAGAGAAATATCTTGCTTGATTCCTATTCAACGATTAATCTTAATCTTGTTTTCCAAACCCGTGTTGCGATAGATCAACTTCTCTCATAAATTCTTTTCGTTTATCCCAAAACAACATTTTTGCAAGTTAGAAAAGCCATTAAGTTCCACTCGTTTGTTGAACCTTCAATCATCAGTGTTGTAATAGTTAAACCTTTTATTCATTTCTTGACCTTTCATTCACTTGTTTCATCGTGTGTTGAACATTCAACTTCGATTCTAACTATTCTTTAGTTAGTATATTTCTACTCATACTTGACCCCTCTAATACTTTCGGACTCCTTGGAAAGTGTTTGTTTTAGCCTCCCTCTTTTTGGTATTTTGGTCTTTGAATGTTTGAACCATGTTTCCAAATGTCACTGAGAATTTTGAAAATTTCCTACTTTTTGTTTGAATGCGAGAAGCGGTTAGAGGTAGGATTCCTCCAAGCTAGGCTAATCCACGGTACTAGATTTTGGTGCACCTTATGAATGAATCGGTATCTCTAAAAGCTTTTTCGATTCGGTTTCGGTGGGACTCCAAAGATTCACTGATTTTATTGCAAAGTCTGCAAGAAGAAGTTTGGATTGCTTAGGTCTCGTATTGACCATCGTCATCTCAACAAGATAATCGTCAAGAACCATTAGTTATGATCGAATTTTATTTTATTTTTAATCAGTTACGTGAATTCCGATGCTTCTCGAAGTTCGATCTACGATTCGAATACCATTAGCTTGTGTTAGGAGGACATTTCAAAGATTGCTTTTAGGACTCACCATGACCACTATGAATTTGTTGTGATCTTTGTTTTGGATTGAAGGATGTTCTAGCCGTCTTCAGGAGCTTAATGAATAACATTTTTACGCCATACCTTAACCATGTTGTAGTGGTAATTATTGACGATATTTTGATTTAATCATTGTCCGTGAATGGAAGATAATGGAGGCTCTATACGAATTCAACATACAGCCGTTGACAACAAGCGAAGAGGCATCTTTACTTGTTTTGGTAGCTACACCGACATAACAGGCGGAGATTTTGAAGTTGCAGAAATATGACCAGGAGGTGGATTTTCACAAGTTATCGGTTGGCTTCAGGAACAACCCCAATAGGGTGGACTATTCACGCTAATGGAAGTTTGAGGTTTCTCGATAGGGTATTTGTACTAGATTTTGGGATGTTGCGGGAGTTGGTGTTAAAAGAGGTTCACTAAGTCGATTTATATTTTCATCCAAGAGGAAACAAGATGTATCAAGACTTGAAGCGAAAATATTGGGGGGATGGAATGAAGACGTACGTTGCACGGTTCGTGTCCACTTGTCTTACTTGAAAATAGGTTAAGGCCGAGCACTAGAGACTTGAAGGATCGCTTCAACCGTTACTTATTTCGGGTTGGAATTGGAAGCATATCACCATGGATTTCGTGACTAGATTCTTTGAGATCGATCAAAAGAACGATCGCGATTAGGTTATTCGAATTTGTCGACCAAGCGCTCTTTTCTTACGGTTCAAGTTCGGACACCATAGGAGTTGTATAGCGCCTCTACATTGATGATATTGTTAAACACATACATGGAGTTCGGTGATCGATCGTGTCAAAACCGAGATCCACGTTTTACTTCTCGGTTTTGGCGAGTTTGCAAAACCGCTTTAGGCCGCGGGTCTTTGTTCAAAGACCGCTTTTTCACCCTTAGGCCCGATGGGCAATCGGAATGGACTATTCAGACTTTAGAAGACATGCTTCGAGCATGTGTGATGGATTTCAAAGGAAGTTGGGAGCGTCACTTACCTTGGTGGAGTTTGCGTACAACAACAGTTTTCAAGCCAGTATCGGAATGGCTCCTTACGAAGCTTTATATGGAAGAGCGTGTCGATCTCGGTGTGTTGGGCCGGATGTAGGGGGAGAATAGTTTGTTAGAATTTGGACCTAGTTCGTGACACAACTGAGAAGGTACAACTAATTAGACAACAATTGGTGACAGCGCATAGTCGACAGAAGAGTTATGCTGATAGAAGAACCTGACCGTTAACTTTCACTGTGGGAGATCACGTGTTTTTGAAGATTCAACCTCGACAAGGAGTTATCCGATTTGGGCAGAAGGGGAACCTTTCACCCAGGTTTATTGGGCCGTTCGAGGTTTTAGAGCGTGTTGGGGAGGTTGCGTATCGTATAGCCTTGCCGCCACAGATAGCTCGAGTCCACAATGTATTCCACGTGTCTATGCTCCGAAAGTACGTAGCGCATCCTAAGCACATCCTCAACTGGAAGGAACTGACGTTGGATGAAGGCGCAACATTCGAGGAACAAGCCGTCAAGATTGTGGACAAGCAAGAGAAGGTTTTACGAAGGAAGAAGATTAAGCTTTTCAAAGTTTTGTGGCGCCATCAAGGGATTGAAGAAACGATGTGGGAACGCGAAGACTGGCTGCAAACCAACCATCCTAATTTGTTCGGGAATTAATGTACCGTTTTAATTTCGAGGACGAAATTCTGTTTTAAGGGGGGTAGATTGTAAAGACACGGTTTTTATTAATTATATTAATAGGATTTTAATAATCTTTATCTGTAAAACAAAATATTTTTATTGAAAAAAAATTGTTAGGTAGTGGATAACTATATAATGTAGATATAGAGATAATTTTGTAGTATATATCTACTAGTTATTTGTTTTGAAAAGAATATTATCTTTTCTCCACTCTCCTAATAACTCTCTACCACTCCATTTGCCCATAAATACCAATCTTTATCTCTATCTCTATCTCTTTTTCTTCTATTAATTCTCCCTCTTTCTTCATTTGTTAGTCCTCTTTATCTTCTATTAACTACCTATATATATTTATCTCTCCCTATATAAATTCTTTTTACATTAATTCTTTCCTCACTCTCTCTATCTCTCATACGGCTTCCTCTCCCTCTTTTCATCAGAAATTCATATCTTCGATGACGTTTGATATTCGGTTTGCAAACTTTCGTTTTGTGCTTAAATCTACGGAGGAAAGGTAGGACATTCTTAACCTAACTTTTACTTTAGTATATTATTTTTGTATAGTTGTGTGTACGTGAAAATAATAATAATAATTTAAATTGTTGGAAGTCGGATCATTATCGAATGGGTAGTGAAAGTTTGACGTTGAAAAATCGGGTTTTCTGGGTACTGTATTCTGTTCGTCATTTTCGGGTCTTTTCTGAGTCGATTTGGGAAAATCTCAAAACTGAAAAGTTGTAGATCTTAAAAAGTTAAGCAACTTTGATATAGAACTTGTCTCGATCTGAGTTACGTAGAATTTTATACGATTTTTCGAAGTTTCTGCTGTAGTGGAAAAACGAGACAGAACACGATTTATTTTTAAAACTCCGTTTTCAACATCTTAATGAAGGAATTGGAACTCGAGCAAAACACATTATCTGTTCGTATTGGGAATTATAATATCTCTGTAAAAATTTGTGATATTAAGAGTTAAGCTACTATTTTTAACAAATTGAGGAAGTTGCCTGTTTTACATGCCGTATTAAGTTTTTCTTTAACCTTGTGATTATTTTATTGTTATGTGAGACTTATGTGAACAATGACCCACGTGATGCATGAACCCAATTGTTAAGTACTATTTGATCAAAATGTTAAAGTTTAAGAATGATTGGATTTAATCGCAATATTGGGGTTGGGACGTGTCCGGTATGGGTCTGGAGCCATGCGCAGTCTATACTTTTAGGTAGCTTTGCTGTGTGATCGGGCGCCGGAAGTATACTGTGGGTGGGAATCGATACCGGACAGAGATTGAACAATGTGTGATAAATCGTGAGCCTTGCACAGTATACCCCGAGGTGGCTTTGCTGTGTGATCGAGCACCTGAGGTATATCGTGAACGGAGGCCGATGATGGAAAGTATTTGTCGGAAATGAGAATGAGAAAAATGAAATTTTGAGAATCAATGTGCTGAGTAACGATGATAAAAATTTGAGTATTTCATTCAATAAAATTTCAGTTATGTGTGTATTTGTTGCATTAATATCTTTAGTAAAAGGGGTGGTTTAGGGTGCCCTACTGAGTGTAATTTTACCACTCACTGTGCTACTTTTTGTGGCGCTGGCGTCCCCAACGCCAGGTATAGAAGGAGATGAGGAGCCGCCCGCTGATTATGAGGCGATGGAGCAGCTAGATGGGAATCAAGTGGCAGACCCATGGCATTATCAGTAGAATTAGCTAGATGGCTCTGTTATTTTATTTCCATTGAGTTTTCTTTGAACAAATGTTTAAGTTTTTCAGACAATGTTCTGATTCAATTTATTTCAGTTGTAATAAGCTAGTTTATTTTTAATTTTCGCAAAACAAATTTTTATTAAGTATTCTTTGGATTTTTTTTAATGAAGTTGGAATTTTATTTAAATAATTTTGATATTTATTTAATAATGTACCCAATTTTCGGGGCGTTACATGAAATGTTTAGTATTAAGGTAGATTACAGTGCATTGCATTCATACAATTGTAGAAGTATAGATATATCATGTGGGGTGATTGAAAGTGAGGGGTTTATTAAATAAGTTGGCATGCTTTTTGAAATTACCTATTTTTAAATATAAAATACATTAGTTTTTGATTTTGTTTTGGTACAACTTTACTAGTCAGTTGACCATAGAGTTTGGAAAGTGGAAATGTTAAAATAGGTTTTTGGTGGTCCTGCAGTTTTAATTGTTTTTTTAATTTGGTCCAAGCGCATGATGACATGTATTGTAAATATACAGACCTCCATTGCATATGCTTAAATGCAAAATGGCAAAAAGGCATAACAAGAAACAAACTAAAGAAATTTGATGAACTCATTAAAATCTGCTTGTTGAACTAACA
Source organism: Vaccinium macrocarpon (assembly GCA_022606695.1). NCBI lineage: Eukaryota > Viridiplantae > Streptophyta > Magnoliopsida > Ericales > Ericaceae > Vaccinium > Vaccinium macrocarpon. Next base: position 14,895,066 of record CM040176.1, on the reverse strand, counting down.
GCCAAGTGATGGATGGATGAATTTTAACAATAGTTTCAAAAGTAGGGGAGGTTACTGTCATTTTTAAAACCTTAGGGGAGGTATCTACTATTATCAAAAACCTCGAGGGAGGTCAATGAATTTACTAGGGCTGCAAAAAAAACCGGTGAACCGTGAATCCAGTCCGGACCGAACCGATCCGTGCATTTTGGATTTTAACCGTGGATTAATGGTCTGGACACGGATTGAAAAAATAGTAAACCGTGACTCGCGGTCCGGACACGGATTTTGATTTCGAAACCGTGGATTAACCGATCCGGACCGTGAGATTTTTATTATATATAATTTTTTTAAATATATATCTATATACACAAACTTCTACTACACAGACTAGGGGGTAAACTGTGATCTCTTTCAAAACTTGGATGTGTATTTTTATTGATGACCCATTAATGTGAGATTCCAACGAAGACATCTTCTCTAATTAGCTACGGGAGCTCTTTACTTTGATTTCCTATTGTTTCAAGTTGATGTGTTAGTTTCAAAATAGGAATTAGCTGTAACGAACTATTGTGTTTGCTTGTGGTGTCTTTAGTATTTATAGAATTTGAATAATGTACTTTGGGATGCTTCTTGATTTATTTTTATGCCAAATTACGACTACCGTAAATAATAATGTCTTATATAACATGTAATCCGTAGATAAAACCGGAACCAATCCGTGACTCGCGGATCGGATTGGAACCGAACCGTGAGACTTTTGGTCCGGACACGGATTGTATTTTCGAAAAACCGTGACTCGCGGATTAGGATTGGATTCATGCCAATCCGATCCGATCCGGACCGTGTACACCCCTAGAATTTACCCTTAAATAAATAATAAAATTAATTTATTAACGTATCCAATTTTCGGGGCATTACACAATGGGCATTAAATCGAGAGAATAATATTTTCTTCAAAAAAAAAAAAAAAGGCCGGTGAATACTATGGGGGATTATCTTCTTAGAATGAAAGAGAAAAGACAGCTAGAGAATCCAGAAAACTCCAAACTCTCCTATAATCCTCGATGGATTCTTATCCTCCTGCAGGGTTCCACCGCAAGCTTCTTCAGCATTAGTCCATATTTTCAAATTTCCAATCCATTCTGCTCACATGGGTGCCCCTCCATATATAATTTCTCATTCATTTTCCAAAGAAGACAAAAAAAAAAAAAAACAAAAATTAGTACTAGATATAATGCAATGCAGACAAGGTTTTCCATAGACAATTTGAAAATAGATTATATGAAATCTTTTCTTCCTTTTTAATTCCATTCAAAAGATTCACGGTGATTCATTACTCGTAATTTCAAAAAAATGCACTGTCGCACCAATCTACATTAACAGAATCACAAACTTTTAGAATAGCCCTATTTACAATCCTACACACAGACAAATGCACACGAACTTTAATGGGAGAATAACTATGTGGTTGTATACTTTTTGTATTTTATTCATAGTAATTTTTGGGCTATATAGTTATTTTTTGTGATAATGCTTCATGCATTAAATGGCTAATATGTCACCGTAAGGTTCCAATTAAAGTTAGTAGAAAGTCCTATATGAATAGGCCCAATAGATGAATAGACAATACGTTGGTGTTATTACATCCAAACCAAAGACTTTTTGAGATCCTTAGTTGCCAGGTGACTATGCCAAAACTCTACACATAAACGGTCACTACAAGTACATAACAATAATAATATTTGTAGGAGAATGATTCACAATATAAAAAATTCAATTTTAAAAAAAGGGAGAATGGAAGGCTCCATTATTTTGTCCGAAATAATTTGTACAATCATTCCACATTTGCATATGGTAGGCATTTATTATATCAAAATAGGCAAATGAAATGACTACATTAAAAAAGCAGAAGAAAGTGTGAACCCCCCCCAAAATTAAAGGGACCCTACCCACCCTTCATCTATAAAAACCAATCCCACTTCTCCATTTTCCACCACCAAACATTCACAAAAACACGTTCAAGTTATTCAACATTCCCTTTTTGGTGTGTTAGAAATGGCTTCCAAGGCTATAGCAACAACTGCCCTCCTCTTCCTCTTCTTCACTCTAGTCACTTCCACTCATGAAACCACCTCATCATGCCCACCACCACCTTCCAAAACCCCCAAGCACCACCCCCCAAAGAAGCACCCCTCACCGCCGGCTGCAGCCACACCGCCGCCCGCTGCAGCCACTTGCCCTAAGGACACCCTAAAACTGGGTGTCTGTGCCGACTTGCTGAACGACTTGGTTCACCTCGTCGTTGGGACCCCACCAAAGACCCCGTGCTGCTCCCTCATTGGAGGGTTAGCTGATCTTGAAGCAGCTGTCTGCCTTTGCACTGCCATTAAAGCCAATGTGTTGGGAATCAACCTTAACATTCCTGTTTCCTTGAGCTTGCTCCTCAATTACTGCGGGAAGACAGTCCCAAGTGGCTTCCAATGTGCTTAAATAATTAAGCTGCATTTTCTTTTCTCATTACTACTGTAATATTGTCTCCTTTCTATGGGTTTAAAATGTTTTTTGTCGGTGTTTGTCTTTGGGTATTTGGAGTTAAGACTATTGGTACTGTTATGTTTCGTGGTATAATTGCCAAATGTATTTTTTGTGTGATGATTTGATCATGTTTATCCACAGTTGTATTTGTTTTTAAGTATTAATTGGAAAGCTTCTTGATTATTTTCCAAAAATGATGATTGCGCTCTTCATTTAGGTGAAAGAGTGATGAGCCTGTGTTTTACTAAGTGGATTATTGACTTTTTAGTTTTACGAGACAAATTATTCCTCTCATATACATCAACTAAAAAATCTAAAAAAGTCAACTTAATGAAACATGCCCTGACTCTTGAGTAATGGTGGAATATCTAGAGGTGGAATGGAGGCTGGTTTTATCCGAACAACTCGACTCTCGACTTGACTTTAAGATTTATACTTTGTTTGGAACTTGTAGAAATGACGAAAAGAGAAGATCAAAAATAATTCAGAAGAAAAAGTGTAGGAAATTTTTTTACTCTGCTTTAATATGTTATTTTTTCTTCTCTTTCTCTCGAACTAAATAATGGAAGAGAAATTTTTAAAATTTTCCTTATCTTTCATTTGTTTCGGGAAATTGAAACAAATTACTAATTAAGGCTTCGGCATTAAAAATTCAAACTCAAATCCAAACTTGTGAAAATATTTTCTTATCCAGAATCATATTGAACCTGGGCTTAATCAAAGGCCTCATGCACCAGAGTTGATAGTAGCTAAGATGTGAACACCCCGCGGACCAGCGCGGTATGTCCACGAAAACGGTTGTTTGGTTTGGAAAATGATTTCATTGGTTGAATGAAGTCGCCACCTGGATTTGAGGACCATACCTGAGAAACCATTGAAAATGACTCTTTTGCCCTTGAAATGGAAAATATTTTACTGGTCTCACAAAATGAGATTTCTTGCGTCCGGAAGCTAGGTTATGCGAGGGGAAGGAATTTAAAGCACCCCTCTCGCCTGGTGTGACCACCAGTCTCTACTAAATGTTTGAAGAATTTTGAAAATATTGTTTAAATGGACCTCATACACGAATTCATGTGAAAGCACAACAAATGCATCGAATAAACCAATGAAATATGAGTGGATGCTTGTGCAAAATGTCATGTGTGAATGATTTTAATGCATATATCATTAAAGCTTGATCAAATCATGCTCAAATTGCTCCAAGATGCCCCAGAAACTGATCACGAGCAGCAAACATATCACACTTGGATTAGGTAGATCCAGGCGCTTGGATTGAGTCTAGGCGCCTGGAATGGGCCAATCCAGGCGCCTGGATGGCCTACCAGACAGTAACTCTAAAATCTTCATTTCTTGCAAGAATCAACAAATGCAATGCCCTGATCAACTCACATGCTTTCTGAAAAATGTTTTTGTTAGAAATACTTGATTTTGATTATGTTTTTATGGCAAAATTGATTTACTAAAAACAATATTTATCCAATCATTTTCACATGATTAGCTCCAAGGAAATTGAGTTTCTAAAAAGTTTTACTTGGCTCCAATGTATGCACACTAGACAGAATTCCCAAGTGTTCTGCTACATTTCTTTTTAAATGTGGCGCATGAAGAAAAATTTAACAAGTACCTTTGGTCAAAGGACCTATGTTTCGATCACACTAGATTATTTTCTATCCTTACAGAAAATGGCACGTTCAAATTTTTTCAGCTAAAAGCCTTCCACCATTATTGACTTTGGAAGAGCTTTGCATTAATGCCTACAAGTCTTTTATTTTATTTTTTTTGTATTCTAGCACTTGGCACACACATGGTCTCTGTTTTGGTTCCATGGAATCATTTTCCATACAATTGATTGATGTTTGCTTTGTAGTATCTGTAGATCACGTAGCCCATGAAAAATCATTTTTTTATGGACAAACTCATAATAAAGAGTTGGAAGTATTCAGCCTATAAGCCTATATGACAAACAAAGTCAATATATGTACTGTTTCGAAAGTGACAGGTTCCCAATTTGTTCAAAATAATAAGGCCTTTTGTCATTCATTTCTGACTTCTTCTCACTTAGAATTTATTGCTAAAGAACGTTGCAAATCAGCACAAGAGATATGCGGCTCAACGTTCATATTTTGAAGATCCAACTTGCTACTAGAAGATTTACGTTCAACAGAATTATTCAAACGGTCGAAATTCTTCAAGCTATAAAAATAGAAGAGATTTTGCAAATGATGGACACCAAGCTAGCTGTACTATAGCAACATCAAATACACAGAGCAATTTTCTTACTCTCACACAGATCATTTTCATATTATTTTTTCGAGAGCTTTGTGAGCAAATTTGTATATCTACTCTTTGAGAGAGATTTATTTTTTCCATACTACAAATTCTTGTCAGTGTTGTATTGAGAGTTAGAAAAATTCTCAGTGAGCTACTACAGAACTGGGTTTTGTTCTATGGATAATTTTAGAGTTTGGGTGATAAACTCTAGCGGTTCGGCTAACTCCTCGGGAAAGTTAGCGTTGCGGTTGTAAGGTTTAATCGACACCAGAAGCTGGTTGTTGGATTAGTAAAACAGGGACTCCTTAGGCCAGTGGACTAGGCTGAGCAGTGGACAAAGCTCAAACCGAACCACTATATATTTCTGTGTGATATCTCTCTCCCTTCACTCCTTTATATTTTGATTGTGCAAATTATTTATTTATTTGCTTTGACTAGTAATTTTTTATTTGGGCTTTATTGTTAACAACCTTATTCATCCCCCCTCTAGGTTGCCTTTTGGGTAACAGTTTTACCATACAATAACAAACTTGAAACTTAAATGTAACTCAAATACAATGAACTGGTACTAAAATGCAATGTTAAAGTAATAATAATGCTCATCTTAAACACCTAAAATAAGGAGATGCTCATGTAACATGGAAAAACCTATTTTGAAACCTTGGAAATTAGATGATCAGAGCCTAAGAATAACTCACTTAACTCATTCTCCCTTATGTAATCCCCTTTTAAAGCATGATTGCAAGCCCAAAATGCTTAAAATGAACATCTAAATGAAGTTCAGAACATGAAATGTAAAGAAATAGGGATCAAGGCATGCAAATGATGTACCAAAGCTGATTAGAATATGGAAGTAAATAGAAAACATGATAAGGAAAAAGGGGGTCCAGCCGCCTGCATGAGATGAATCCAGGCACCTAGACCAAATGCAGGTGCCTGGAAGGTGATGAACCAGTCGCCTAGATCAGGCTCTGCAGCACAAACTGATTTTTTTTTTACTTGATGATTTTCAATACTCTCTCAAACCCTCTACTGGTATAGAAGACCAGTGAAAGCTTGATTGAGTACCCTCAGGGCCTTTTTGAACACTACTTGGTAGGTAAACTACTTATGAGCTTGATTTATGAACTTTGAACAAGGTTTTAAAGGATTGTTGGTGGTTATATGGGTTGAGATGGGTTTTTCAGACTCAAAGCAAACTGAATGTTTCTATTTTGGTGGGTTTTTGATGATGGATGATTGAAGTATGTGGGTTAATAGTGATCAAAGTTGGGTTTTTAGGCTAAAAAAGGGGGGTTTTAGGCTAGAAATGAGTAGAACTTAAAGGGAATGGATTGAGGATGAATTTTCTGGATGATTTTCAGCAGCATAACAGTAGGAGAGTGAGGGGAGAACTGGTCTTTTCAATGAGAGAGGAAGATGTGTATTTATAGCCAAAGAAAGGTTCAAAATGGGTCATTTGAACCCTTAGAGGTGAGGTTCAAAGGGTCGCCATCTCTCTCTCACTATCTCCAACAAATTTCTGCAAAAAAATCCTTGAAAGATTCTCAAGACGCTCCTCCCCACTAACTTGATCTTGGGTAGCAAGTACCTGGAGTGAGTCCAGGCGCTTGGAATTGAGGAATCCAGGCACTTGGATCAAGGGACTGCACAAAATATGAAACTTTGCGGGGTCATTCCAGGTGCTACCGAACTCCGTTTTGCGCATGGTTTAAAGCGTTGGAAAGCTTGTTAGGTCTACTTTCTAACCCAAGTGGTTTGAACCCAAGATGATTTGTACATCAAAATATGTGACCATTTTACCCTCAGAAGGTCGGAAAAATGAATCTTTTTGGTAAAACGTGCACATCTTCCTCATCTCAAAACGGATTGGGACATATTATATATATCAAAAAAGAGGGTTTTGAATGTAGTAGAAGGTGGTGTAGGATGGGGTTTATTTTGGAGGGGTTATCAAGTTCACAATCAAGCCTCGCGCGCTCTTATGGGACATTTTCATCCTTGGGGATGCTTGAGAGGTTTCTCGGGTCAAAATCAGGGTGTCTACATAAGAGATTAAACTATCGAATGTAGTAACATCATGGAATTTTTCTTACTAATTTTCTAAAAAAGATGAGTTTAAAGCATTTAAAGCATATGACGTAAAGATTAAAACTGAAATTAAAAATGATTAAGATAACCAACCCAAAGAAACAACTTTCTTGCAAGTGGTGGCTAGTTCTTGTGGTAGAGCTCTTGGATGCCCCACACTACATTCTGGAATGAAATCTCATTCTCCCCCCAATCATGTAATAGATTAGGAATAACAAATGACAAAAAAAAAAAAAAGAAACAACTTGGGGCACTTAAATAATCATCCTTTTATCCCCTAAGAATTAGAAAATCATCCTGAGCATTTTAAGGAGTTATGTTTCCATCCCAAAATTCAAATAATCCCTAAATTGCCCATTATATATATGTGTGTGTGTGTAATATATAACATATTAATAGATTGAGGACTAAATTAAAAGTTGCATATAGGGGTGGAAGAAAGTGGACCAATTTTTAAATTATGAGGTCCTCCATTGCAATTATGGGATTTGGGGATAAAACTTAATCCCTAAAATCACGCTCCTTCAAATGAAATTCCCAATTAACACCAAAAATTTCAAATTAGTTTTCGTCTATTCCAACATCCTTGCAGTTAAACTCAATCACTAACTCGATTCCTTGAATTTAGGGATAAACCCCATCCCCATATTTACGGTAACTTCCTTGTTCCATTATAAAAACTAGAAACTCATTTCTGAAATGGTTGAAATTGGGGACGAAATCTTTTCAGATGAAATAGCACCAAGGTGGTCCCAAATCGACATTCCAAAAATTCAATATATCCTCGCGGTCCCATTGCCGGCGACAATCCTCCCTCCCGACTAAATCGGTGTCATCTCTTCGATGTACCAAATCTTTCATCTTCGCCTTCCCAAATCTTCGTCTCAAATCAAGATCCATCAATGTCCACCGCCGCCGCAACCCATTGTCGGTCACTCCTATCTCTCTCCGTTGGCGCAAACCAGTGTTTTTTTTTTCAAGATTTAATTAAGAAATTGAAGGAAGACATTTATTTACTTTTAGGATTCTACATTTTGTGCATTCTGAATCTCTTTTGGATGACGAAGCTTGGCTTTCAATCACATTGAAGATTATACTAATTTTATAGTGCCAGCAGATGGGTGGACTGACAAAAAAATCTTAGTATCAGGTATTCTTTCCTTAATTTTGCACTGTTCCATGAATAAAACACTAGTTGAAATTTTTATTTTTATTTGATCATGATTACTGAAAGATATGGTAGATATACAATTTTTACCATGATCATGAAACTTCGGTCATCTATTTTATTTTTTTTCTTACCATGATTATTGAAAGATGTTGTGGATCAAACTTTGGTGGCCTGTTTTTTTTTTTTTTACCATGATGGAAATAAGTAAACGCCAAAAAACATAGTAGAGTTCTAAAGTCAAACAATCAATGTGATCACCACCCAAAAATTATGGTAAAAAATAATTACATGCCAGTAAACATGGTAAATTAAAAAACAAATGGATTAATTTGATTTACATATCTCATCCAATAATCATGGTAAAAATAAACAACAAATATGGTTAAATTTAGTTCTTCAAAAGTTTACCATGATTATCAATGGAAGTTTCTGTGGTAAATTAAACAAACAAAAAAAAATTGCATTAGTTTCAAGAAGAAGATAACAAAGATTATTATTATTTTTTTATCTGAGATAACAAAGATTTGAACTTCTTCCCTTTTCATTTTCAAATAATCAACCAAATCCCAACTAGTTAGGAAAACTATTTCCCACCAAATCAGGCAACAACAAATGCATATTCATATTTATCGCTAAATAAGGGTAGATAAGGTATTTTACAATTGAAAAGGATGAAAATATAACTTCGTAAAACAAAGGGGATGAAAATCTAAATAGTGTCCAAAAAACGGATGATTATTTAATTACCTAAAACAAGTTTCGTAGGCTGTGTTTGGGTTTGGGATTTGTATGTATGTGATTTTACTTACGTTTTCTTTTCCTCGACAAGTTAATTACTCCACAAAATTGTTTTGTAATCTAGACAGAGCTTCATCTTGTCAATTGTAAAATCACTCAGCCTGAGAAATAATAAGAGAAATACGTCGTCAAGGATGAGCCGTGAATAAGCACTTTGTGCCGAGCAGATCCGGATTGTGGATGTCGGTCTTAGTAAGGGGGGAAATCCTCTAGTTTAAACTCTCCCGAGAATAAGAAAAAATGCAAATTATTTATAGAAAATCAGAACCGTCCAATGTGTTCAAAAAGTGTTTTTAAGGGTTGATACATGAAATCTTCAAAAAAAAAATACCGGGAAGGGCTCGATCCAAGTAGTTTTTCGCAAAAACTGTATTTTTATAGTTTTGCGAAAATTGCTTGGATCAAGCCCTTCTCCAATATTTTTTTTTTGATGATTTCCCTGTGGGGATTGTTGAAAACACCTTCTAAACACATTAGACGGATCGAATCATCAAAAAATTGCTCAGATCACGGAAGTCCGAAAGTCCAGAGTCCGGACTAAAAGTGGAACCTAGTAAAGATTCGTAAACTCGTAAAAACTCTCGGCAGGCCTAAGAAAGCCCTCAACCAGGCTAAAATCATAAGGTTAAGGCCCAGTTTCCCTAATTGCCTACGCGAGCTATAAATGGACTAATAGACCAACAAAATATGGATTTTTAAACAAGTTATTCTTTTTTCACGTATATCAAATAAAATACAAATTATAAATAAAAAATTTGTAATTTATAGACGTACTTTTAATATAAAAAAAAACTTACAACAAACCTGATGGTTAATGTGAAAGGAAGAAAAATTTGACCACTCACAACAACCTTTGACGTGACATTTTTGGCAAAATTGAATTTTTAAATATGAACGTCCACGCAGTGGACCGCCCAGAATTGGTGCTCGTGACACTCCCACAAACCAAAGCAACTTGCCAAGCGGGTAACCAACAGTAAATCCATAGTCAGTAAATCGATATCTACATATGGAGAAATGTTGTTATTTGCACAAATGAGCATGAACCGATTATGTATCGATTGGCTTCGGAAACTTATGTTTGGGTCCCATGTAGAAGATTCGAGCCGTTCATTCATCTCAGAATCAAATTCCGAGGGGTCCACGCAAAGATCAAGTCGATCGGACGTCCCTAAGTACTCGATCCAAAATCATCCTATTTCCTCTCGAAATTTGATTATGAGATGAATGAACGACTTGGATCTTCTGTGTGGGACCCTGAGGCCGATCGGTGCATAATCAGTTCTTTCTCATCTGTGCCCCTGGGATTACCGCATATGGAGACATACAAATGGGATATAGATGGGCTTGATGGGTCCCACACAAATGATCCAAATCATTCATTTATCTTAAAATAATTTTTGGAGTAGCTGCTTGACCGACCAAGTGACTAATAATAAGAAGAATAAAGACGCGTCCCAAGCTTAGTACTCTAGACCAGTATAACACAATAAATCCGGAAGTACCGGAGTCGAACCACAGAGACGACTGAAGTGCTTGACTCAAAAGTGTAGAAGTGCAGTTTGAATTGGCTCTTAGGTAGCCACCCTTTGATTTTATGAGATTTGTTAACTAATCACTAAGCTAATTGAACTGAATGCAAATTAATAAAGAGAGCACAGCTGAGGGAACCCAGCGTCCACGCCTATCCTAACCAATATTTACTCGGGCCACAATTAATCCTTTTACTGATTTTAGAATACGTGAAAGGATTCCTAACAAATGCGTACCACCTGTCACCAGATTCCGTGCGCATTCGAATTCCGATAATGCTTGGGTTTGTTCGTTAGAAAAGTTTCTAGTTCCCAAAATTGCTCGAAAATTGATTTAATTTGGCCCCGAGGTGAAATATCGATTAGCCTTGACGTAGGCGCCTTTGCCCCGCAGCTGCACTCAAAGCGACTACTCACTCATGCTTATACTGATTGCAGAGAACAAATTAAACCTAAATCTATGCATGCTTAAGGAATATAATATAAGAATAATGAAGAACGATACCGTAAATTGCAAAGGAAAAACTGAGCTTGATTATCAATCCGCAAAAACAATCCGAACACTAGAATTCTGGAAATAAATTGAAATCGAAAAGTTGAACGAAGAACTGGAGATCCGTAGCCGGAAACTTGTAAAGCAAAAACCTAAGTAAAAGTTGTGGAACCCTAATCTGGGTTAAAACATAAGTAAATATACTAATCTAGTAATCCTCATGAAAATCTAACGAGAATTCGGAAAGAATCCACACGGAAAGGCCGTACGACAGCGTTTACTATGCTTGTTATCCATTTGGTAGCGCTTCATGAAAATGTAGGTAGCACCACCGCCTTGATTAGCGCGTGCGTTGACCGGCTAAATCCTCATTTAACCGTTGACCATTAATGCTATTACGCTGGTAGCGTTACACCACTTTTGGTGTAGCGCTAAAAAACTTTATGTTCATTTTTAGGACCCTTTTGTGCTCAATTTGAGCGCTCCAGCAAAATGGGGTAGCGCTCCCGACGGGTTTTGATCACTTTAATGCACAATCCACTCGCTTCTAACTTATGATCTACATGCATGAACTTCCACTATCACAAAATTGCACTCACAACCTCGAATTACCTGCAAAATACGCTCAGCACCCACAAATACCACGTGCATATATTAAATGGAAACCGAAGCTTAAATGCACGTCTAACATGCTCAACCACCCTACTTAAGCGCTCAAAAGCAAGCTTTCACGCGCCTATCAGTAGCCCTGTGAGAAATCAGTTGAATTCGAAGTACAGAAGTGGTCGATCCAAAAATTTCTTGTTTCGTTCAGAATGGTTTCATTAATACTGTAACGCCCTCAAATTTATCAAACCAATATTGATAATATCCACGTCCCGATAATATCCACATGGGACAAGTCAATAGTCAAAATAGGTACATTCCTACCATAAGTAGTCAACGAATTCTAACTACGGGTACCCATAACCCAAAATCATAAGTATCATGTTTTTTGAGTTATTACATTAAGCAACTAATCAAAAGATTAATAAATAGAAGTTACAAAACCATCTTTCAAAAACTATGAAACAAAGATGGGAAAATAACTTCATGCTCGCTGCAATCCAATGCTATGCATCCACACTTCATGCATCCTTCTCATGATCCTCGCTGAGTACCTGAAAAATGATAGGTCGAGCACGCTAGCCTAGTAGAAAAACTATTCTACTCACACTAGGTGTATAAAGATGATAATCACACCGGGATATGAAATGATTTTAATGAGATATACAATATGTGACATGGGAAGTTGAAAGCAAGTACTAAACAACCACAAGACGCCCAATTGTCCAAAAATGTATCCAAGTGTCAAATTTTCATTAAAACACCAAGGTGGTTATAAAACACTTCATTTTCAACATTTCATAAGAAATATCCATTTGTTTCTCATAGGGAATAAATCCCTCTGCCGGATTTCGTGGGCTCCGAACACCCCTGTCGGATTTCGCGGGCTCCAAACACCCATGGCCAGGGACGCACCGAAGGTGGCCCTAGGATTCATAGTCATTATTCTCAAAACCTTTACATGCGTCACATTTCTTTTAAAAAAAAACGCCTCTATTTTCACCAAAGTGTTAACTGACCAAAATAAAAGGCACGTCCAATGAGCTTAACGAAGTGTTCAATAAAATCACGTGTCAAAATCTTAGTTCAAAGGTTTCAAAGTGAATTTGAGAGTTATCGCAGAGTTAAGGGTCAATTATAAGAAGCTATGATCGATCGGAAACCAAACAGACATCAAAGGTTGACCAAAAACCACGCCAAAGACAAGGGTGGCTGCTGGAAAATTTTGCGGCAACAGCAAATGAACAGTAACTGTGCAGATTTTCACCTCTAAGGTGTGAAATTTCAACCCAATCACAAATGAGATAATATAGGCTCAAAATAGAAATGTTAGGCAACAATTAAACATTGAGGGAGGTTATTTCTATTCCCAATTTCATCAAACAACAAGCAAATTCATAGATCAAAGAATCTAAGTTGGGAAAACCCACATATATGGGAAAAACATGATTTATATGAAATTGATGAGCAAGACAAGAGTATGTGTAACAAATCAACAATATACAACTAAAGAGAGTAGAAAATTTGTCTGCTACCTCAAGGCTTTGCTTGAAAATGGTGGAAGCATGAAACCCTAGGTTGAAAAATCTTCAAATCCCGAAATCCAAGGGAGAATCACAAATCCAATGTGTAGATCTTGAAGTTTTGAGGTGGATTGAGGTTAAAATCACCAGGTTTGAAGTAAAAATGAAGAGAGAAGGTAGAGGGGTGATTTTAGGGTTTGTTTTCGTGGCATATGAGTGAAGAAATGGGTCCAAGACCCTATTTATAGAAAGCTATGTTGGGCTCAAAATTCGCAGAAAAAGAAGCTAAATACCGGTATAAAAAAAACCCATACCGGTATCTAGAGTTTCTGATGACTCAAATGAAGCTGGATACCGGTATCAAGAAAAACCCATACTGGTATGTAGACTTTCTGACTCGCTGGATACCAATATTAAGAAATAGCCATACCTGTATCAAGAATTTTTATTTTTATTTTAAAAAAAACCACATTTACCAATCTGAACCCCGATCATTTCTAACACAATTTAAAACATTAATCCACTCATTCAAATTACTTAAAAATGAGTAAAAGATATAAAGAATTTCATAGAAATTTCGGGTCTTTACAATTACTTTGTACTTTTGTAGTGCCTAAACCAGGATCTGAATTTGAAGATGACATCTGAAAAGATCAATATACTATCACCGTTTTAAAACAAAGTTTGGTCCGTTAAATCCGAAAAAATGCAAAGCATGTCTTTATTTGAACAAATTCATCAAAAATTAACAAAACTCATTGATATTTAGTATCTTACGAAGAAAAGTAATTAAACATTCTTTGAAGCAAAATCCTTTTATTTAGTTTTTGGATGCGGATCGGATAATATTTTTTAGAATGGAGGGTTATTTAATATCCAATAAGTATACGTGTTTGAAGATTAATCATACGTAACACTGCATAATATATATACATGTATTGATGGGAGGTTGGGATCTAGGGATGGCTTGTGCCCTGCCTCCAATAGTTCTGCCTCTGATCTTTAGTACAAAGAGTTTTTGAAGTACTCCCTCTGTCCCTTTTTAAATGTAAACATTTTCAATTTGGGCTGTCCTAAATAAGTGTGTGGTTTCAAAAGTTAATGGGTAAAAGTTTGTACAATTATCATTTTGCCATTTTGAAAAGTTAGTGGGTAAATAGTTAATGGGTAAAAGTGGAGGATAATTTTGGAAACTAGAAGTAAAAGTTAATGTGAAAAGTGTATAGTGAAGAAAAAAGTTGATGTGAAAGGTGTAATAATGATATTTCTTTAGTAAGTTGGATTTACGAAGTAACAAATTTAAAAATGGACAGAGGGAGTACATAACTGTGGTGCATCTGGTTATTGATCTCAACGTTTAGTTTGTGGAGTTGCTAGACACTATATTTGTTGAATAGTGATAGAGCTACACACACACTCTCTCACATGTGGTGGGACGGTCCCACCACATGTGAGAGGGTGTGTGGTCCCATCACATGTGATGATGTGTGGTTAAGTATGTGTGACTCTATCATTATTCATATTTGTTCAAATGGAGATTGATAACAATGTGATTCTACTACATTTGTCATCAAGAACAGAAGTAGTAGTTGGCTGTGTGGGGCTATGACAAAGTTTTTATTTATTTTTTACTCACTCCTCTTTTATAGTGTTTAAGTTTTCATTTTTGGTTGTTTCTTAATAAATTGTGTGTTTTGAAAAGTTAGTAGGTACATTTTCTATTTTGCCCGTAAAAATAGTTTCCTTTTGAAAAGTTAGTCAATATTATTATATTGATAAGAGTAAGTAGTGGCAAGTATATGTAAGAGTTGTTGTGAGAGAAAATAAAATTGGAATTACAAGGCTACATACTTAAAAAGGGATGAAGAGAGTATAAATGTAAAACTCATAAAACTTCTAGTTGCCCCCCTACCAAACTAAAACTCCACTACCCTTTTCTTCACATGTTCCCCAGAGATTTTGTCCCGTCTTTTACTTTCTAGATCTAAAGAGGTGTTGCATTTTATTATGATTCATGGTTGAGGTAACGTATTGAGATAATTTTAATTTTTTTACTTTTTAGTTGCTTTTGATTTGTTAAGAGCACTTAGATATTGTGTTTTGCATTAGGTAATATCAAGACATTTGTTAAAAGCACTCAGATATTGTGTTTTAAACTTTTTTTTGATTATGTTGTGCCCCCTCGGATATAAAATCCTAACTCCGTCCCTATTTGTCTTGCAGTTTATTTTAAAATTATACTAATCTTACATTTTCATATAACAAATATGGACTGACCAAGGCTTCATATCTGATCAATTTAACTTTTTTTCCAAATGGTCTACTCAGCAACTCAACAAATTTATCATATATATATATATATATATATATATATATATATATATATATATATATATAATTTTTTATCACTCTCCTGTTTTACCCTTTTCTTTATGATAGATTTTTTTGGGGGTAGAAATCAATTCAAAGAAGAAACCCTTCTTTCACCCTATAAAACCCATCCATCTCTCCATATCCCTTCATCATCACAAGTACCCTTCTCCAATAGGTATTTTTTTGGGCTTTGGAGATGGGATCCAATACCATGAATTCATCACTCACTTTGTTTCTCTCACTCAACCTTCTCTTCTTCACTTTTGTGAGTGCATGTACGACATGCCCATCAAACCCAAACCCAAACCCGAGTCCTAACCCTACTAATCCCAGTGGCACTACTTGCCCCAGAGATGCCCTAAAATTGGGTGTATGTGTTGATTTGCTTAGTGGATTGATTAATGTTGTTGTGGGTGTTCCTCCAAAAACTCCTTGTTGCAGTCTTCTTCAAGGCCTTCTTGATCTTGAGGCTGCTGTTTGCCTTTGTACTGCCATTAAAGCAAACATTTTGGGCATCAACCTCAACATCCCTCTCTCACTCTCCTTGCTTCTCAATGTTTGTGGAAAAAATGTCCCTCCTGGCTTCCAGTGTGCCTAAACCAGCTCCCATTTTCATCAAACCCTGACCAAAATCCTCAGTAAAATTTCGAAATATATTCCCGCAGATGGGTATTTTTTTATGTCCGTAGCATTGGTACGATGAATTATGCAATAAGACTGTGTTTGTGGAGTACGTGTGAGCGAGATTAACTTCTCGATTGTTTCCTTTAATTTGGATAATGTTTGTGCAATTTGATGTATTTTGTCATCTTGTATCGAGTGATCTTTTTGTCATGGTTTGCTAGCTTATGATCAGCATGGATTGTAACTTTTCATATGGAATGAAAAATTACTTGGATGTTTGTATTTTACTTGGTCCTTGAAAGAACTTGGCGACATACTTGTGACCAAAATTCGTAACTCAATTCAGAGTCCTATGATAACCAATATAATGTGCCGTATTATGCTTTTCTAGGGTTTTTTTTTTCTTTTTCGTTTGTGTTACAAAGAATCACCGATAATGCATGTAATGGTTTTCTGAGATGGATGATAAATTAACAATGTCAAAGTCCATTAATTAGTTGATACTCTTGGAGTACGTTAAGGGTTGAATTCTTCCCAATCTTTATACTAACATTTGTATATATATATTTTACTGGTAACAAAATTTCATTAGAACTTGACAAAGAGTATATCAAGGTAAAGAAGTCACATCGAGCGAATTGCTGAATGAAAAGCAAGAGAAAAAGAAAAGAAATGCAATGAGCATGGCTGGAAACAAAGGCCATGACCAAAGCCATGAGCATGGCTGAAAGCAAAACCAATAGCCTAACACAGCATAATCTTCAAAGTAGCTGAAATCTTCTAAATCTGGAATCAATTCTCAGCAGTTGTCCACAGCACCCGTGACAGCATTGGCAGTAATCAGTAATCACAGCAACAAAACAGCATATGCAGCATCCATGGCATAAGTCTCCCTTGGGTGACCACCTCTACTAGTCTCTCTCTGGCTCCATCCCTGAATGCTGTTATGCACTTGTTTCTTTTAATTATTTTATTATCTACTTTGATTAATTAAATATTTTTCTGCTGTTCAAAAAAAAAAAAGGCATCATTAACCTTATTACAGCATTAATCCATGGCATTATCAACATTATGCGTTTTTGTATAAGTGCATGCACTTGGTAGGATGTCATAAATATTTTTTTATTAGCCTTATTAGGACAATTTTTCCAAGATGCTGGTAATTGTTTGAACTTGATTAACATTAGATTCATATAATAACAGTTATTATTAGATTGTTGACTACCAACTCTTCTAAAACTTTAAGCTGTTAGAGAGAGGGGTAGTACTTTATTATTTATTTTCTTAACACGCTCCTCTTTTCTTTCTTTTTTTTTTTTTGAAAAGAACACGCTCCTTGTGAGTTGCCTTGAATCCTAGTGTTTGACATAAACTAATATTGGAGGAAAGTATTAAAATGCTTGAAATGATGATAAAAAATAGTGATATAAAATTGCATGGTTGACGTTAATATAACATAGTACTCCCACCGTCCTAATTTTATAGTCCCAGTTGACGTTTTTTGTCGTCCTAAAAATATTGTCTCACTTCAAAACTAAATGGGTGATTGTTAAGGAATTTCCTCTTATACTCTTATATATATTTTGAAATTAAAAATAATAAAAAGTAAGAAAGTGTAATGATTGAAGGGGTAAAATAAGAAAAACGTGTTTTCAAAAGTATAATGATTATTTTCCCTTATTAAGTTGAAATTCCCAAAAGGGAATATAAAATTGAGACGGAGGGAGTGTAAAATATTATGGATTCACTTTTGGAGCAAAACTAGAACTTTGATTATTTTATATAATTTCACAGTAAATAGGATTAAAGTCCCCAAAAATGTACACTCAGTACTCAATAATTTTCTTATCCTTTAATCCACGAAGTTATGATTAAAGAGTATGACTGTAATTAAGATGTCATTTGCATGTTCTAATGTACTACAAAATGGTTTAATTAAGCTTTAGAAACTACTATAGGGTACTATTTGAGTAGTTCTAGGCTTGTAGCTCGTGGCCCATGGGCTACGTTTAGGAGAAAGTAGGTTTGACGTTTTGCAGGCTACAGTCAATCCGTGAATCAAAATTTGGTGATAATAATGCATCTTCACATGGCAGAAGGAAGAAAGTTTCATGCAAAATGGCAAAGATTCCAGACCCAAATTGTTTTGATTTTGACTACCGGAAACTTTCATATCTCATGTATTTTATACATGTCATTATTAAAGATGCATAATTTCCCTACACGAATTGATGTAAGCTTCATACTATAAGTCCAAAATGAAGGTTCTGGGATTTGAACTTGAGTTTGGATTTTTTTTTTTTTTTTGTTTGTCAAATGGAAGAAGAATCTACTGGAGTATATTATAAAACAGAACAATCTTTTACCAAATGTCTAGTGATACAAACAAAGTAATATCCCTGACCATTCGATAACATATTCAATTATTCATATTAAAGTTGTAGCAGTCAGATCATTCTTTTATTAAAGATACAGAGAATAAAATCTACCTCTTCCTCCACACTTATTAGGCAATTTTTCCCTATTAAAATATTACTACCTTTTATGATTAAGGCTAAGTTTTCACTAAAAATAGTTTCAATATTTCTGGTATTTTCAGTATTTTCGCACTCACATTCTGACCAGCAAAAATACCGAAAATACCATAACGGAAACTCCCCTATATAGGAAATCCAGAATTGTAACTAAAGCTATGTGTAGATTACATTTTTCGGGTAAGACGATCAAGTAGAACGAATAATTTATTAATTTAAGTTGATTCTTACATTAAGTTTCAACGAGCCTAAAGGCACAAACATCTGATAGTCAATGTTACTATAAAACACAGCGGTTTTGCATGAAAATATCTAGGCATGTAAACAAAGTAACATTCATGGCCGTCCAATCATTTTAAGACATTAAGGTTGTAACCGTCAAATCATTTCTTTGATACAAAATTTTTTCTCCTTATAAATATACCCCTCTCTCCTCACTTTTGAGGTAACATATAGGTAACATATGTTGTTTATAATGATCAACTAGGAAAGCAGCTAAAAATTGTATTTGATGCTATGTGTAGATTTCCTTTGACGCGTATAGGAGTCAAGCTGTGCGCATAGCTTAAAGTAAAGTAAGGATTGTATTACGTTATGACGTGTCTTTGGGCACAGGCATCCCCTAGTACGTTTATGAACTATATCAAATTGGAAACAAAGTCTACAATCACTTTAAGTCCAACCCAAACACCGACCCGCATGTGAAGATATTCTAAACAAAATCTATAATCACTGTAAGACCAATCCAACTAATAGCCCATTAAGTGGGAGAAATAACCAAAAAAATACAAGAGAATGACATCCACATGCAGGTGGAGATATTTAAATTCTTGACGTCTTAATGAGATGCAGAAGTCTTGGCCAACTGAGTTTGCCCCAATTGGTTAAACTAATTTTACTTTATTTTACGTGTGAGTATCTTTATATATTTCATTGTCGCTGAAGTTGTTTGAATAGTTTTTTCAGAACGTTTGAATTTATTTTCTATTAGTCTAGATATAGACAAAAGAAATAGAAAAAGGGAAAAAAAAAACAGACTTGAGGCTTTGTTCTCCAACACATTTTATGCCATAAAATGAGAATTCTCATTTTAGTTGGGGTTTTATGGAATTGTCATAAAATGACATTGTTTTCCCAATACATTTTATGTAGTTTTCCCAATACATTTTATGGAATGGTCATAAAATGACATGTCATTTTATGCATTGAGAAAACAATGCCATAAAATCTCTCATTTTATGCCATAAAATGGGTTGAAGAACAAAGCCTCAGTTTAGGCTTACTTTCTCTTCAGATTGGGATAGTTAGCTAGAAACACACCTGAATCATAAATAAAAAATCCAAGAACATAAATTCACATATTCACCAAGAAGCCACCATAAAACAGAAATTAAACAACAAGAGTAAAAAAAACATGCAACGTCTTACATTGCTTATGTAGCCAAATTAAAACAAGCTGCTCAAGAGGACTAGCACACCTAGAGAAACCTAAATTAAAGTCCGATATCGGCCGAGACATGAAACACACATACGTACGCACCCCGATACTGATATACAAGATGCCGGAATTATCTACGCAAGAGGAGGACAAACGTAACCGGGTGGAGGAGTAAGCCCACAAGTAGCCAGCACCTGAAGAGCAAGAGGAAGGAATATATTCAGGTTAAGAAGCTTGATCCTTAGGATAGTGCAAAGGCAAATAGCTGCTTCCAGCTCAAGCAACCCTTTTAGCACTGGGCAACACACATTCTCAATTGGGTCCCCTATCCCAATATGCACCAACCCTCCAAGAACATCAACACACAACCCTAATTTAAGCGCGTTGATCGGACATTTCGGCTGAGTAGCTGGTGGCGGTGGGCTGATACCTGGCCCACCTCCGCCTCCGCCACCCCCACCAGGAGGACTGCCAGGTGGTCCCCTGTAAGGTGGATAAGGAGGTGATC
This sequence comes from Vaccinium macrocarpon, assembly GCA_022606695.1. Taxonomy (NCBI): domain Eukaryota; kingdom Viridiplantae; phylum Streptophyta; class Magnoliopsida; order Ericales; family Ericaceae; genus Vaccinium; species Vaccinium macrocarpon. The sequence goes on along the minus strand of CM040176.1, from coordinate 14,874,587 downwards.
CTCCCGGAGGATTTATTATGGGAGGTAGTATGCCCGGGGGATTTAAAATCGGTGGAGTTGTAACCGGCGGTGAGGGAATAACTGGCGGTAAGGTTCCCGGTGGGTTTATTGAAGGTGGTGGTGACACCTTGGGCGGCCCTCCGTGATGTGGCGGGTGGGGCCGGGGAGCGCTTGGTGGGTGGGGCCGGGGAGCGCTTGGCGGGTGGGGCCGAGGAGTAGAGGGAGGACAAGGGCAGTGGTCAGGCGGATTGGGTGGGTTTGGACAACACCCACCACAAGCATATACGGGTGGTAGTGAAATGGACATGAACAACATGCATATGAAGAACATTGGATAAACCTTAGAACCCATTATTGGTTGTAAGATTGGGTTCCTACGGAAACCTTTTTTTGGTGGGGCTTTGATTTGATATGCTTTTTTGGTGTTAGATTTATAGCTGAATTCTATGAACAAACCCGTGAGTGGGTTTCAATGAAATATAACAAAGGACGGACAATATGAAGATAGAGACACAGAATTGTAAAGTGATCAGGTGAAGAATTTGGAGGGATGTACGCATGGTGTTTGTTCCATTGGGAATTCCAAAGCAACATCCGTGACCTAGTGGGTTTGATCCAGTTCATTCTGTGAAGCGGTCCTCTTTGATTTTAGAAAAGCATAGTGAAAATTGCACGGATTTCCATGGTCTTGGACTAGCTGGATGTCACAGCGTGTACTGCATGTGTGTAGTTTTGTTTTCTTGCAAAATTTTTGTTGGTAGTTTCCAGTTTAATATATGATGAGGAGCTTGATTGTTTTCAAGGTCCTTTGCTTTGATTTTAGTTTGGGATGACATTTGAGAATTGATCTTGGGCAGCCAAGCGTGAGGTCTCTTTTTTTGTGTTCTCATCTTCACAAATTTTTACTCAGATTGAGTAAACATCGGGGTGAAAGCTTCATATGATTTTGTGTAATCTAACAGACAAACTCAAATTCAATTAAAAGGTTCATTAAGGGTGTTGTGTATTCCAATGAGCAAACTCGCGTTTGTCTTGCAACGGAGTCTCTAACTTAATATACTTAAATGGGTTGCTTAGTATCAATTCACCTATGACCATAATAAGGGAAAATTAAAGATAACCATGTAGTGTTGTCATACATTAGGGTCCGAACTAACACTGAAATTTTATTGTTTGTCAAACCCACACTAATGAATACTTCATTGTCCCCAGTGTCCTTTACCGTCCCTCAAACACACACTGACTCCTTTATCGGCCCAATCATACACAAGGTCCTTTACCGGCCCAATACTTCAACAACCTTCCTTTTTATTAATTACTTAACACGTCTATGTGATCTTCTAATTGAATACCCCGATGAATCTAACAGTCAATGTAGCAATAAGCATAGCAGTTGAAGAGAGCAATTAAGTTACGCTTAAAATGTTTCGATCCAAATTGGTCATTTTTGGATTTCTTTAGAGATTTATTAAATATCTAAGATCGTGTGATGATTCTCATAACATTGAAGGATCAATCTATGATTTCGTGAGCTTTACCATATTTTGGTAATTTTAGCAACTTTAGGATTTGACGAATACTCCCTCCGCTCCCTAAAGTTGGTCCCCTATGAAACTACGTGAAAATTTTCAAACTTGAAAATAATGCATCTCCTAAAATAAGTTTTTGATTCTTTTTTTGCACCATTCAAAAGATCTCATCAAAAACTATCAAATAAGATCTATATTGCACAAAAAATATTTCAGTAAGTACATTATTTTTAAGCATGAAAATTACACGTAATTTTGTAGGGTACTAACTTTACGAGACGGAAGGAGTAATAAAGGCAAACCTTAGGGTTCAAGCGTCATTAAATGACTTGAGGATCGAAAGAGTAATTAAGTATCTCTAAGGGTAATGTGTAATTGATAAAATTTTGGTGTCAAAGTGTAATTTATAAACTCTAATTGTCCATGAGTATTTTAGGAAATGTGTACTTAATTGACAAGTTAAGGGGTCTACTGAATAATTTATCATACTATGGTTTAATATAAATAATTTATTGATTCTCTTTACCCTAAATAATTAATTGGGTTGAGAAATTCATCATTCTTTAGATTCTACTTAATTTTTTTTTACAAAATTTATGATTAGTATATATCATCTCCAAGAATGGCGTTTAAAAATTCCATATTTTGAAGCTATTTCCTATATTTGTAAATAATCTAACATGTAGTTTAAAGTTTCTAAATCCTCTTTTAAATCCATATAGGTTAAATACTAATAATTTATGTTATTCTAAATCTGTAAGTACTTTGACGGATTCAAACGGTAATAATATATTTGATTAATAGAAACAAAGTTTAGGAATACGATTGAGTTTTTTGAAAGTTTAGGAGTATATTTGATATTGAGGTCAAATTTTGGGGGCTTTTCTAAAAAATTTCCCATGAATTTTATACTTAGATCAATAATTAGATCTTTTTCAACTACAAAGTTTACTAATCCAGAATTCCAGATACATAAAACCTAGTAGTCTGTGTGTGTGTGTGAAAACCCTAGCCACCACAAATATTACTCTTTTGCCTTCCCCTCCCGCTAGGTTTTCAATACACTCGCATGGTAGTGGGAGGGAAGGGCCATGGTACTATTTCTTTTCTTCGTTTTTTTTTTGTCTCTTAAGATCAACGAGCTAGGGTTATGTCTCTCGCTTTGTGAGAGTTGTTAGTTTTGTCTTCGGACGAATTTTTCTCTACATATTGGGTACTTTTAGGCATGGCTACTTTACAATGATATATGTGCCAACAATGTTTTTACCCTACATGATATTGTTGGCAGGGCAACTCATGGTGGCTAGAAAATCCAAGTTCATCGGTGCGAGAATACTTGGTTGTTGTCCATTCGATCGTCTAGGTATTCACTATTTTTTATCTTCAACTAGCACTAAGTCTCTTCAGAGATACTAATTCTAATTATGAATCTAGTAAGTGTCGCCGTTTGCGTCAGGCTATGTCTGGGTTGGGGTGAAACATATCGATTGTCTTGTGTGTTTTTTGTTCTCTATTTAGATGATTAATTTGGTTTTATCCAAGATCTTTGTAATGAATTCCTTTTTTTAAGTGTCGTTGGGCTTTCATTAATATAATCTTCGTATTCCTGTGTTAAAAAAAATCCAGAATTATAAAATATTTAATTATGTTCTTTCCCTCTAATAACTAAGTCAATTCATTAAAAAATGAACGACTAAGGGGGTGTTCCACTGAGGTGGTTTTTTGAAAAATTGGTTTTCACAGTTTATTATGTAATGTATTGTGAGAGAATGACCTGTCTAGATTTTTTTTAAAAAAACAATTTTTCGTTAGTGAAACACCCCCTAAGTCAATTCACGCAAAAGAGGTATAAAATTGATCCCCAAACCTACCAAGAGTAAAAATAGTTGGGTTGGGCCAAATAAATCCAACGGTTAGTGCTTCGTGGGTCCGAATCAGATTATCAATTTCGTCCCAGTCCATTAGTCCAAGTACTAGAACAAAGGCAACAAATAGACTAAATTTGGATTGGGAACCTCATCTTGGACTACCTAAACATTTATATTTGAACCATTTCTGGCCCGTCAAAAACTTTTCTTAGAAGGGAAATAAAATTCTTAAAAATCTGCGAGAAGAAAGAATTATATTAAAAAAAAACACATGAAAATTTCCTAGTACATTGAAGAGCCATGTCAGTAAAAAGAACTACTTCCTCGGTCCAAATTTTTTTTGTCCATTCTTTCGGCAACCGTGTCATTTTTAATATATTACTTATATATTTCGATCTATAATATTTTTTTGGCTTTAAAACTTTTTTAATAGATTTAATCAAGATTTATCAAATAAAATCCATACTGTATATTTAAAACCTTATATATTTAAAAATAAAAGAAAATTTTTTAGTTGTCTAAAATAATAAAAGTGGACAAGAAATTTGGGATAGAGGAAGTACAAAGGAATTATCAAACTCTCTCATTCTTTTCATATAATTCTCTCATTCTTCAAATTTGAAAAGAGAGTAAGGTTCAATTTTTCAAAAGATTTTAGAGTATTTGTGCGAAAAAAAATCGAAAAACGATACACGGAACCACTTCATTTTTTGATTTAAAATATTATGATTTTAGCACCTGTGCGCTAAATTTTTTTGGAAAGCCTAATAACTATTTCAATTGTCACATCATCAAGTACAATAATGATGAATTGTAAATAATTTATTTATTTGACAAAGTGGGTCCCAAAAGACAAAACGAGTTGTAATAGAAAGGGGAGTGATTTCCACACACCCCCCCCAAAAAAAAAAAAATTGTTAACCACATCCTTTTTTTTGTCTTTTAGTGACATTTTCATGTGTAAAAATGGCACTAAAAGACAAAAAAAAGGTGTGGTTAACAATTTGGGGGGTGTGAATATCAATTACGTAATACTAAAAAATTTGAAGGTTGAAGAGTTCCTTGGAGTAGACTTGTTGCAAATGGCTCTTCAACTTGTCATACGTGTTACCAAAACTAAATTAAATTAGGTTTACAAAAACACTACTATATCCCTTGGAGATGCTCTTAGTTAAGACTTCTGGAATATTTTATTTTGTGTAATAATTGATGCTACGTTGGTTAGATGGTGTGTATAGAGGAGGTTAAGCCTTTTCTATATAAAGAACTGATTGACGGAATTGTAATTCAGTGAATAACTAATTCAATTCCACAAACTTCTCAATTTTCACCTTAAGATTTGAACAAATGTTAAACAGTAAATTTTTTAAAAGAGGAGTCCAATTTTAACACAAACTCCCGTTGATTAGATCCACCAAATACTTCTTGTCTATTTTCATAGTTTCTTTTGTTATTGAGAGGTACGTGGAACAATTTTCAATAAAGTGTTTAAGACAATGTTCGAAGTGTGGATGTTCTATGATTTTTGTTTTAATACTTCGGCAGTGATCTGGATAATAAGCAAAGAGCAAGAATATAGATTGGAAGTAGACTAAAGACAGATTGGACACATATAAATAGTTGTTCAAAGAAAAGATTTGATGTGACCACTTTTTGAGGTCTGTTACGTGTGACCACTTTTTGGGTCATATCATTGTGCAACCTTTTTGCTGGTTTGTCATCGTGTGGTGTGAATTGTGAATTTTTTTTTAATGTGGAGTGAAATGGGCCTCGCTCTAATATCACAAAGAAATTTACAAAAATCTAACAAAGAGATGTGAAGACAGTAGAGAGAGAGAAAGACAAGAAGAGAATTGGGGCCAGATCTGGGGTTCCCAGTTTGGATCTCCACCTTGGACGACGGCGGCGGCGGCTTCGGATGGGTGACAGCTCCGACGGATGGCGGCGGCATTCTTTCCTTTTTCCTGTTTTTTCTTTTACGGTTGTTTTTTTTCTTTTTCCGGTGGTTTTCAGCCGGTTGTATTTTTTGGTGGTTTTGTGGCTGGAGGTTTTTGTTTGTACCCGGTTTTGGTGGCCGGTGATTTTGAGTTTAATATATTTCTTTCTTTTCTCAAAAAAAAAAAAAGAAAAAAGAAAAAAGAAGAGAATTGATTTTCTGACTTGAAATCGATAAGTGAATTACAGCAGTGTTCCATCTCTTATACCCAGGAGAGGAGAGATGCAACAAAATACAACCAAAATGTTAACACTAATTACACTTCAAACCTTATACATTCTACTAATAACAAAGACAGACACTGACTATCAGTCTATCTCTTTGAGCTCTTAGTGAGCTTTCTTTACAGAAACAAGCTATGATTATTTCTCCCATTAATGGAGGTTAATATTATTAAACTTCTTTAATGCGTTAGGTTGGTTCAGCCATGAAATCTTAGCAGAATTGCCAGAGCCATATATAATGGTCACCACTTAAGCTTCCTCTTGAATTCTACACAAACATAAGATTTTTGACATGCTATGAAAAGATGTATCCAAAAGAGCCAGAATATAGATTGAAATGAACAAGTTCTATCATCTCTCCAAAAAGAAATATGATCAAAGAAAAAAGTTTTGCTCATGTCTTCGACGAGAAAAATTATTCATCACACTAGTACGTGTCTATTTCTGTAGATGATTCGGAGGTGACGATGTGCACAAGGGAAAAAGATCGATCCTCTCTAATCATAATTTCCGTGATGGAAAACCCATGACAGGTGTGACACTACTGAAATCACTTCTCGGACCAAGTAGTTAACCATCTCCTCTGAGCCAACTAACAATTTGGCTAACCCATGTTCTTTCGCTTGTGAGTTTAGGGCGGTTTGACGGTATTACAAAAATTCCATGAGAGAACATTTCTAGTTTCTTTTAATGTGTGACGGTCAATCCGGCAAAGCATTAGATTAGAATATCTTATTTATCCTTTTAAATTATAGAATAATTCTAAATGGGGCTAAAGTCTGTGTGTTGTATGTTACTGTACTAATGCATGCCAATGCCCATGTCTGAAGGCAGGCTTGATTGACGCACATACCTGTATCTATTCTTTATAGTCCTTCGAATTTCAGAGAAGAGATAGTGAGAGAGAATGTAGTTTGAAATTCTGGGGGTGGACTGGTGGAGGAAAATGATAGAGAGAGAGAGAGAGAGAGGGGGAGTGAGTGAGTTGGCAAAGAGAAGAATAAAATGTAATATGATGACTGAGACAAAAAAATATAATTAGAACAAAAACCGCTCTGTAATATAGATTAGACATATTGTGCTGTAATAACGGCTTGCAGTTTCTGTTTCAATTTTTCTATTCAATGCGTGAAAAAAGATGCATTGAATGGAAATTGACACATTAGTCCCAATGGCAAAGGCAGCTAATCTTTCCTTTTCTCCTAACTCTAAGTATTTGGATTGGAAAAAAACAGTTGTCATTGTCGACATTTCCTAATTGAATGGAAATTAACATATTAAACTAATCTTTGCTATTTAATCTTTCCTTTTTTGTTCCTAATAAGTATTTGGACCCAAAAAATACAGTTGTCATTGTCGATATTTCCTAAGAGCAAGTGCATCAGATATGGTAAATGGTTTGGTATTTTACATTCATCTACAGTATTTGGGTAGATTTACCTAAGCACTATTCACAAGCTTACCCTTTCTTTGTTAAGAATAGGGAGGAAAGAATTGGGAAGGAAAATAAAGAAGATTGTGAGTGTAGAAAGAGATATGAGTTAAACGTATACTATTCACTGGCAACTTTGGCTCAAATTTTGACAAATCTCTTGTACATGCTCTAAACACCCCCAAAGATATTTTTTTACCAAATTTGAACACTTAGCAAAATCTATATTATTACCTCTGTCCCAATTTTATAGTCCCTCGTTCTATCCTAACCAGATAAAAAAACGATTATATCTTTCAATCGGTAATACATTTTATATGCAATATGGATCTTGTTTGATAGATTTTGATTTAATCTAATAAACAAAGTGTTCAAAATCACCTAAAATATTATAAATTATAAGATATAACACTTTAAAAAGTGGCACGAACTCCTATAAGAGACTATAAAATTGGGACGGAGGGAGTATAAAACAGAACGGTTTTATACAAACTGTCTAGGCATACAAACAAAGTAATATCTGCGACTGCTGATCATATTTTCGTCACTACAAGAAAGTATACTATAAGCAACTAGAGTATTTGCATCGGGAGGTTTGTGGTGGCAAAAGGGCACTTTTAATGGTTGGGTTCTTGGTTCTCCAAAAACTAAAATAGAAATTTGCTAAAATCAAGTAGTTGATTTTAGCAAATGAAGTGGGGAGGAGATTTTAGCTCCAATGAATTTGGACATATTAGCAAATTTTCATTTTAGTTTTTAGAGAACCAAGAAGGAGCTGGGATTTAAAAATTTTCATCAGCAGTATTTGCGATGGATAAATTTCCCGTCGCAATGGGTAATAAAAAATATATTTATATGCCATGGGAAAGAGTGGCCGTTGCAAGCAAAAACAAGTAGTAATAGCAAAAGAAAAATAACAAAACAGAGTTTTAAGTCCACGGGCTTTTTCCCGTCCCGCCTTTTTCGTGAATAAAAAAATTATTAAAATCAATTTCATATATACCTCAAAATAATATAGCAAACGAAAAAACAGCCCTAAAATCAATTTCAAAAGCCTCTTTTGTTTTTTGATCTGCCACCTCCTTTCTCAATGAACCGCCTCTGTACTGCGCGCCATATGAATTTTTGGTTCGCGGGTTTCTTCCCTGTTTTCGACTCAATTTTGCTTTGGTTTGCTTAGACAAGGGTTGATTCGAAGGGCTTCAGGTTCAATTTTGGTCGAAAACAGGGAAGGATCAAGTTTCAATTTTGGGTGTTCGTTTGGAAATTAGTTATTCCGCTTCAATTTTGGGTATTCGTTTATGGATCTAGGTCGAGCATTGAAAATTATTAGTGGGTACTGGATTAGGACAATTTTAGATTAGATTTTACTTGCTTCATAATTTTTAGAATTGGTGTAGTTCACCAAATGGAATTAGAAATATTGGTGGGTACACCAATAATCTTAGATTGGATTTTACGGAGTATTACTTGCCCAAATGGAATTGGTGTTGATTGCCAATTCATGATTATATTGCAATTCATAAATTATGAACTACACCGATTAGATTGCCAATTTCTTCTTAATATGGAGTTTACTTGCTTCAATTGCCAAACCAATTTCATTGTTCCTACCGCTCTTAATAAAAGCACAACAAAAACACATAAACAGACGCACAATTCGTGGAACATAGAGGCGTGGCGGAAATAAAATGGTGAAAGATGAATCAGTAGCGGAAATAAAAAGTTCAATCCGAGCACACTAGTTAAAAGCACTAGGTAATAGATTACATTAACTTGATAAAGGCAACCCAAGTGCATAGAACGTCGAGACGGTACCTGGTCCTTGAAATTTTTTTTTTCTTGAAAGGTTTATATGCATTGGAATTAGATTCTATACTTGAGGAATGGATAAGTATTTCAGTTTTAGGGAGTTGGTAATTACACATTTCTACTATTTGGTGATCATCTCCTTCGTGTTCTAGCTTTTCAAATCCTAATGCCCTATCTGGCTTGTTCAATTGGGATTCGAGTGGCCTGCTGTCGTCAAGGGACAGCATGGACTGCAGTTCTCAAAACAGTGTAAACACAATAATGCCTCTTTTTTTCTTCTTTTTTTTTTTGGCAGTAAAGTAAATTGTTATACTCCGCTTTACTATCCTCCACAAATAGAGATTAAAGGCGCTGTTGTCTTTGTCCAAACGGAGACTTAAGGAGTTAGAGCTAAGGTGTGGAGTTGCAGAATGAAACTACACCGTTTGGGGCATTGCAGTCTGTGCTGTCCCTTGAATCAGTAGTGGAAATAAAAGTTTCAATCTGAGCATAATATTAAAGCACTACGTAATAGATAACATTAACTTGATAAGGCAACCCAAGTGCATAGAAAGTAGAGAAGGTACCCGGTCCTTGAAATATTTTTTTTTTTTGAAAGGTTTATCTGCATTGTGATTAGATTCTATACTTGTTTTTGAACTTTGTGATTTTTAAGAAATCATGTTGTTAATGTGCACAGAAGTAGCTCAAGGAAGAGTATAGAAAGATGGACAAGAGTTGGATAGACTTGCCAATTAGGATGTCGATAGAATATATAGCTGGGATCGACCAATTCCTTGCGTTTGCATACAGTAAATGGCATGAATGTTTGGTTATCTGTTGTCTGTGTAGGAGTTGTGGAAATCGTTATAATTTGGCAAGATCTGTGGTGCGAGCGCATCTAATATCCTATGGTTTCTTAAAGAATTACAAGAATTGGGTTTATCACGGTGAGTCGTACATTTCTTTGCATGGTAGCCAAGTAAACGAAATTATGGTGGACCGAGACATTAGGGATGATATGGTTGGAATGGTCCGCGAAGTGATAGGAATACCTAATGTAGGTGCAAGTGTTAACTCTGAGGAGCAAAATTTAAATAGTTTGGGTACAGGACCCAATGAAGAAACAAAAAACGTATTTTAAACTTCTCGAAAGTGCAGAAACTAAATTGTACCCAAGGTGTAAAAATTTTATAGCGTTGTCATTCATTGTAAGGTTGTTGCATATGAAGGACCTTGGTCACTGGACAGACGATTCATTTACCAAGTTGCTACAACTTTTGAATGAGGCTTTTCCTGAAGGTGTCAAGTTGCCAAATACATACTATGAAGCTCAAAAGATAACAGATGATTTGGGCTTCACTTATAAAACTTGGGATGCATGTCCCAAGAGTTGTATGTTGTTCAAGGGTGAGAACGCCCAACTCAATGAATGTACTATATGTGGAAGTTCAAGATGGAAACAGAACGATGATAACTCAAAGGATAGTAAGCAAGTAGTTGCGCAACAAGTGAGATACTTTCCACTGAAGCCAAGGTTACAGAGGCCATTTTTATCATCTAAAACGGCCAACCTCATGAAATGGCATGCAAAGGATCGAGTGGATGACGGTGTTGGCAAGCATCTTGCAGACTCTCCTGCGTGGAAAGATTTTGACCAGATAAACCCAACCTTTTCTAGTGATAGTCGCAATGTGAGGCTTGGTTTAGCCTCTGATGGATTCAACCCATTCAAATCAATGAATATAGTCCATAGTACTTGGCCTGTGGTATTGATTCCAAACAATTTACCTCCGTGGTTATGCATGAAGCAACCCTTTCTAATTCTATCTATGTTTATCGATGGTCCTAAAGGACCAAGCGACAAGATCGATGTGTATCTTCAACTGTTGATTGAGGAATTGAAGGAACTTTGGATTGTAGGTGTTCCCACCTTCGATGCATCAAGAAATGAAATGTTTCAGTTGCGTGCAGCTTTGTTGTGGACAGTAAATGATTTTCCTGCCTTTGCCCTTTTGTCAAGATGGAGTACTAAAGGACAATATGTTTGTCCTTAGTGCAATATTGATACTCAGTCGTCTTGGTTAAAGCATGGTAAGAAGCATACCTATGTAGGTCATCGTTGATTCTTGTCAGCTGGTCATAAATTTCGAAAGGATAGGGTCTCTTTTGATGGAAATCGAGAATACAGTTAGAAGCCAAAAACATTATCTGGGTCTGAGGTGTGGCTACAGTTGGAATCAAATCGCATTTTGACAGAGTATAAGATGGATGACCTTACAAAAAAGCACAATAGATCAAAAGAGAGGGAACAACCTGCATCTCGCAACCATAATTGGAAGAAGAAAAAAGCTTCCATATTGGAAGCACAATTTGATTAGGCACATCCTTGATTTGATGCATATAGAGAAGAATTTTTGCGATAATATTTTGTGGACAATATTAGGATTTTTGGGAAGATCCAAAGATAATGTCAATGCTCGATGTGATTTAGAAGATAGGAATATTAGGAAACCACTACACTTGAAATCAAGAGGATCTAGAAAAGTAGATGTACCCCCGGCACAATTCACTATGAGTAAGGATGATATATACTCATTTCTCAAAGTCCTCAAGGAATTGAAATCACCAGATGGCTATGCAGCAAATATATCGCGACGAGTTCGCTTAGAAGATAGAACTATTTCAGGTCTTAAGAGCCACGACAATCACATTCTAATACAACAACTTATTCCTGTGGCTGCATGGAGATTGTTGCCAAAGAATGTGGTTGAACCCTTGATTGAATTGAGCAATTTGTTTAGGCAGTTGTGCTCTAAAGTGAATCATGTATCAGACTTGGAGTATATTCGGGATCGTATTGCTATAACACTTTGTCATCTTGAAAAAATATTCCCACCATTTTTCTTTGACATAATGGAGCACTTGCATATACATTTAGCTGATGAAGCATTGATCGCTGGGCCAGTACAATTTAGATGGATGTATCCAATCGAGAGGTTTCTCCTAACTTTGAAACAATATGTACGTCAGAGAGCTCATCCAGAAGCTTCAATGGCAAATGGTTATTTGATGGAAGAATGTATGAATTTTTGTGCACAATATCTTGATGATGTAGAAACCAAGTCTAATTGACCAGTGAGGAATGATGATGGGGGTGACAATAGGGGCCGTGTTGTAGGGGAAACCATAAGTTTTCATCTTGAGCATATGGAATGGACACAAGCTCATCGTTACATATTGTTCAACAATGTTGCACTTGCACCATTCATAAGGTATGATCATTACTTTACTAATATTCTTAAAGAATTGATAACCAAAAATCCACATTAAATTAACATGTGTTTTAATCTATGTACACAGCAAGCACCTAGAAGTCCTTAAGAGCAAAATGCCTCATGCAGATGATCATCAGCTCCAACGTGAACATTTTGAAAAATTCCACATTTGGTTTATGGAACATGTAAGCATTTAAAAAGTTGATCTTACAACCTATGTAGTTTCAAATTTTAGACGATTAATTTTTTTTATATTAAATAGGTTCAAACTCTACGGAGCGAAGATACCACCACATTGTCAGAAGAACTTATTGGGTTGGCAAAAGGTCCTCAATTTATCGCTAGGAGATGCAAATGTTATATTATTAATAGGACTCGTTTTAGGGTCAAAAGCGTGGATGATTGTCGAACAACACAAAACTGTGGTGTAGCTCTAAAGGCACAAACTTTAAGTTATGCAAGTCGAAAGGACAAGGATCCTCGAGTAGCACCTATGTACTATTATGGACGCTTGACAGACATTGTTGAAATTCAATACACAAATGACCTAAAATTTGTATTATTTAAATGTGATTGGGTTGATAATGCCCATGGGAAGAAAGAAGATGTCTTCAAATTTACATTGGTGAACTTCAATCGGTTGTTATATCGAGATCAACCTACTAATAAACCTTTTATCTTGGCATCACAAGCAGAGCAAGTTTGGTATATTCGCGATCACATCTAACCAGAATGGGAAGTTGTTATGGAGATGACTCAAAGAGGTTTGTTTGATTTGCATTCTAGTGACCCTCAAGCGGAGCCTTTTGTAAGTCAAAAATTGGGAGAGAATGAAATGTTTCGTGATGAAGAAGTTGGTCGGGTGAGAGAAGGAATAGAAGGAGAAACAATTGATCTTCTAATTGAATAGTGCTAGTATTTTTTTGTTTCACATTTGAAGCTACTATATTGCTCCAATTTTCTTTTTATCGCAATGAATGATTTATTTGATACTATATTCAATTCTTTTTTATTGCCATTTTCACATATTTCATTATGTAATGATTGCCTTTTTTTTGGCCAATATCATGCAATTTGTCCTTTTTGCATCACATGCTTTATGATTCTTGATTTAATAAAATGAAGAGGAAGCCTGGTCGTCCTAGGAAAATGTCTGATATTTTAAGTAGCAAACAATCTTGTATGGACAACTTGGATGCCTCCCCGACCCAGCTACCATCTCAAGCTCCAATATTGCTGCCACCGCCACGACAATTGCAGCCACCATCTTAACAATTACAACAATCTTCCCAACAAATCCAGCCACCATTGCAAGATGCACACGTAAGATGTTAACTTCATGCACCTTCCTCTTGTTCTCTAATATCCATTTCATTATGTTTTTCTTAAACGTAGAGTACTATGATTTAAGTTTTGTGTATTGCAATGTTTGTGAAGATGGCTCAATTTACTAAATTCTAGTAGACAACCAAGTGGAAAGAAATGTGAAATATGCAAGTAGTTATCCATCGATATATATATATTTTTTTTTATAAAGAAGATACCTTATTTTAACGAAAATTGTTATATGTTTTTTCTTATAGGTTATACGGAAGAGGAAGGTTAGCCATCCTACATCTTAACCACAACAACAGCAAGCCTCCACTCGTGATACCACCAATCATGCTCATTCACATCCATCATCTACTCCCGCTGAGGCTGACACGATTTCGAATTCACTTGACACTAGTTGATACCTTAAAATGATTTATTTATTTCATATTTGTTCGTTATCATTTATTGACAATATTGATTAGGTTTGAGAACTTCTAAGAAGCGTGGTTGGGGCAAAGCCTTAGGGATTAAGGGTTGGGGTACTAGTATCAAGCTAAAAGTCCAATTTGATGGAGATTATAGTCCTCTTGGAGCTAAAGGCAAATCTTTGGTAGGGCATTTAGGGGTTATGGTGAGAAACACTTACCGTGTACTTCTCACATTTCTTGATTGGCAATCTGCCCCCGATAATATTAAGGAGGACATCTAGAAAGAGGTTAAGGTATAAGTTACATGTTTTTATTTATGATATTACTAAATAGAAAACCCAATATTGAAGGTGTTAATTTTATTTTTTTTGGTTTGTAGGATAATTTGGAGGACTACTTAGATGAATATAAGAGTGTATGCATGGACAATTGTAGCAGAATCTATAAAGATAACAAGGGAAAAATAAAGGATAAGCATTATAAGCCTTACATGGTTTCAAATTCAGATCCAAACATAGCCTCAAGATGTCCTGATTTTATTGATCCAGATCAATGGAGACAGCTTGTAGAGTATTGGGCAGATAAGGATGTAAAAGTATGAAAGTGAATATATTTTTTAAAAAGTTTGCATGATACACAATACATTGTTAACTGAAGTTTTTTCCCTAATGTTAAAGGCCAAAGCTCTTCGTAATTCACAGAATCGAAGCGATCGCGTCCCTGTTCAAAATACTGGCCAGACACCCTTTTCTCATATAAGACATGAAGTACGTTTGTTTTACATTAAGTTTTTCTTTTCTTTGTGAATAAATGTTGTCAAAATCACATGGAATGGACAATTTTAGCTAGCTGCAAATGGAGAAAGCTTTGACAAGATGGGTGTGTACCTAAAGACACGGAGACAAGGTGATCCTGATGTTATAGAAATACTGGTATGTATTTGAGTTTTTTTTTAATCCATGTATTTATTGGATACTTATGAACTTCCCATATAGGCAGTATATAATCAACAACTAGAGTTGCTGAGTGAAGAAGAAAGGGCGATAGAGGCACGAGACTAGATCTTCCATTCCATAGTGGGAGAAGATGATCATGGATATTGTAGGACATATGAAGGGTTGTTCGCCATTCGTCCGTGTATAAAAAGGATCCTAGGTTATCACAAATAAACAATCCCTTACCAATGGCTGAAATGGAGCAACGAGTTGCGACTCAATTAACTGAACAGTTCACTATACGCTTTGAACAACTAAAATCTCAGATGTTTGAGAACATGGAGTCCAAAGGCTCAGAGGCTAGACAGGTTAACTAGATTACGTAGAATGCACTTTATAATTACTACATTTATTGCAATTGGGATGCTTGCATATGCTTACAAATTTCTCATTCACTTTGTAGTTTCCAGATGCGGCAAGTGGACATCGAACCATGAGAGAGTCTATTGGAGATGGTACCTCACCATTCGAGCAAAGTCATGGAACACCGGCATTTTCTCATGGACCCGATTTGCAGGTAACTTGTACTTGGTTTCCTTTGTTCTTCACACATTGAAAATGGTGGAGCGTATTGATTGCTCGATTGATATATGTGAATTTGGTTGCTAATGTTTTGATCAAAGTTCCAATCTTTGCCCGATTAGTTTTAGAAAATCAAAGTTGTTTGGAAATCACTTTGTCATGGTGCTCTCAAGCATGACTTGAAGTAATGAGGCTCTTTATTTCAGTTATCACAGGCTATCTAGTTATCATTGGTTGTGATTTGGAGGCATATCTGTCAACGTAATATCAGCATTTTCTATGGGGACTTTAGATAACTAGTTTCCTTTGGTAGTGACACTGTGAAGAGTTGATTTATCCTCTATGCAACTTCAGGTTGACTTTTTTGGGGTAAAGTGTGGCCTATGATGCACGGATACGGACACGGATATGGGGACACAAAAATTCTTAAAAAATGGGGATACGGACACGGCGGGGGTGCTTGGTTCCTTTACTTCTTTGCAATGGAAAATGATTGTGTGCGAGTGTGCCAAAAAGAGTTTCAATCTTCTCCCTCAGATTAACTTTGGAAAAACCAAATCTAATCAGGTGATTGTGTTTTATTGGTTCAATTACCTCAATTAAGAGGATTTTTCTTAATAAGTGGAGAAATGCAAACCAACAAACTTAGGAAATCAAAGAACAATAAAGAAACAAGATACTTCGATTTATGAATCAAAGGTAAACTTACTTCAAAATCGTCTCCAACTTCAAATACAAAGTAACAGAACTTCGAACGGGTGATTGTTACAAGAACAACCGAGATAAAGGTGATTGTTACAAGAAGAATCGAGATAAATCCTAACCTACTTCCTAATCTACTTCGAACTGGGTTCGAAATCCTAAACTACTTTGCCAATGAACAAACCAAGCATCAATTTTTTTATAGCTGTTTGTTGAAGATTTGTCCGGGGACTTTTCACTCTTCAATTTCTTCTATTTATAGACGCTGCTTGTAGTTTGAACTTCCCGCTCAACGAATTTGAACTTTGGCTTACTTCGAACTCTAAATCTCACTCTTCGAGTTGGTAGTTATTCTTCCTCCACGTCTGAATTTGAATTCTTTCTTCCTCCAGAAGCTTTAAATTTGCACGTTTGTTTAAACAAACTCAAATGATAACATGTTAAGGAAATAACTACCTTCTAGAAGTATTCCACGTGTTCTAACTGCCAATTGCCTTGTTTCACAAGTTTACACGTGGAGTTTATGTGTTTAGCAGTTAATATTATGGCTTCGAAGCCAATCTTTATTTTAGCAATGACTTGTAACTGCCAATAACTGCCTTTCCAATTTGAGAAATAATACGACATCCTATTTACTCAATTTTATCCCTTTAATCCAGTGTATCTTCATTGAGAAGTAATTGCCAACGTTTGGCACTTTTGATTACATGTCAATTAATTATTGGATTGGTTAATTTTATATATAGACAGGGGGACACTTTTATTGCGTTGAGATACTTTCATTGTGTTGTGATGTTGCTTTCGCATGTTCGTTTTAATCTCTATACTTGTACCTTGAGTAATAAAATCTTCTACTTCTGTTTAAAAAAAAAAAGAAAGTTGAATCAATTGTTCTGTGGTGGATTTTTATTGCTTTCTTTAGTAGATGTGGGAATATTGTATTACTTTCATGCCTTATATTGCTTTGACTTATTATATGCATGGTGATTGGAGTCTCATTGACATTTATTTTCTTTTTAGTTTGCAAGAGAAGTATACTTGCAAACGTCTCGTATTCCAAAATTTGTTGTGGGTGAAGGGCTACTTATTACTTCTGATCCTGCGATCGAAATAGATGGAGAACGACTAGGTGAAGGCTATTGTAAAGTATATGTTGGTAAAGCAATAATGCCTAGAGTTCGTTTGGAAAGGCCTCGTCAAGGTGTAGAAACAGTTGGAGATGCTCTTGGCCATTATGTTGCATGGCGCTTTTGTGATGTATGTTATGGCTCTAATTTTTTTGTTTCATTTAATTATTGCTTTATAAGTTGATTTTAATTTTTGCAAATGTTTAATTTTCAGGTGATTGAGAAAGAGATGGATGATTATTGAGTGCAAGTCTTCGGAATTTGCAGTCGTCCTTTTATGGACTTTGTTTTATTTTTCGTTCACCTTTCATGTTTTAGTAAATTTTTTTCCCATGCAGTAGGTGGATGATTTATTATGCTGCTATTAGCATTTTGAGAATGATGGTTTTGTTCAACTTGGTTTTGAACATATATTGTGAGATCATTTCAATATAAGAATCAAGATGTTTACTTTGCTAATACTTGGACTTGAATGAATGGATTATTTTAGAGCTACAAAAGCGTGTTTACCGGTTCATATTTGTATAATATTTAGGATTTATAGAAAAAAAAAAAAAAAACCTTTTGCCACGGAATTTGCTGTGGTAGCAAAAATACTAGTTTCTTTTTTGCACTTTTTTGCGATAGGTAATATTCTTTTTGCCACGGGAATAGTACCGTGGCAAACCCGAATTCAAATTTTTTGTAATTAATTGCGTCAGATAGATTACCGTAGCAAAAGATCATTTCCCCGTCGCAAATGCTTTGCGACAGGATTGTCCCGTCGCAATAACTCATTTGCTACCCCACCAACTGCCACGGGCCAATCCTGTTGCAGGCCCGTCACAAAAGCATTTTTGAGACGGTATTTTACTGTTTGCCACAGTTTTACCCCGTCGCAATAGCTATTATTTCTTGAAGTGCGTGTTAAGTTTGTAGCTGTCAGATCATTTCTTTGTTTAAGAGATTCAACAAATATTCTTCTTATAAATCTACTTGAATGTTGCCTTTTATGATCAAATAGAAAAATGTCTCGAATAATAACCGACGCTTTTTGTAGATTATATTTCTCGAGGAGAATAGTCGGGCAGAGCAGGTAGTTTACTTGAGTTGAGATCATGTTACGCTTTGACAGGCACAGACATCCACTAGTAATCCATATGTCAATCCAATGTCGAAGGGATGTCTGGTTTCTTTCTGATCCTACATATGTCAATCCAAAAATCAGTGAACCATGAATCCGGTCCAGGCCGAACCGATCCTCACGTTTTGGATTTTAACTGTGGAATAATGGTCTAGACATGTTTTCAAAAAATAATAAACCGTGACGCGTGGTCCGGACAAGGATTCTGATTTTGATTTTGAACACGGATTGTATTTCTTAAAAGTCGTGACTCGCGGATTAGGATTGAATTTATACCGATCTGATCCGATCCGGACTGTGTACACCCGTAGTTTTTTTTTGGCCATTTCCTATATCCTTAAGAAAAGAAAACAGTTGAGGCTTTTAGTGAAAAATACGGCGTAATGAAGTCATCACTCGGGTATCCATTTCTCCCAGCTATAAAAAAAGGCAGTGGAACCGCTCTTTTTCTCTCGATTTCCTCACTTCTCTCTCTCTCTCTCTCTCTCTCTCTCTCTAAAAGTTCCAAACTACCATTCCTAATTCCTAAAGCACAGTTGGAGCATCAAACAGCTACCAACAAATTAATGGCACTAGTTGATCAAGAAGAGAGTAATACTCTCCCAGATGCGTGGGACTTCAAAGGCCGTCCCGCCCTCAGATCCTCCACCGGTGGCTGGACCAGTGCCGCCATGATTCTAGGTCTCTCTCTCTCTCTCTCCCCCAATGGATTCACGTGGGGTGACCCGTCCTACCCACGTTTCATATTTTGACTAGAATATCGTTTTTTATGCCAAAACATTAAAATCGTACGCCCATTCAATATCACCGGCCCGACAAATTGTTTTGAGAAAGATAATATGTATTTATTAGCGATATTTTGACTGATTATACATGTAAAAATTAGCTGAGGTTGTATCTTTACAATTTGATTGACAAAATTAATATTGCCTTCTATTTGATAAATTATTTTAGTCTTATCCCCACTCAGTTTTTGAAATCCTGCATCCATTCCTATTCCTCTCTCTTCTTTTTCCTGTTCCATATGTCTTTGGATTAAAGCCATTTGTTTGGTAGGTGAACAAACCATACCACACGGGAATGATTGGGGTACACCACCAAGTGTACCCAAATTGCACCCCACTTCATCGGGCCATCCAACGCTTTTTTGAGTGGTCCAGATTTAAAGTGCTTTATTAGCGGTCATATGAGGTACCCATAGCACGATTCAAAGAGTATCGGAATCCTTCTCAATCTTTTTTTTTTTTTTTTTTGTGAATGGGACTTACCTTTTACCTTCTTCAATAACTTGTACTACTAATGTACTATACAATTTAGAAGCGCGCAAACATTGCCAAACACTCAACCTCATGTACCTGGGTTCGAGTGTGTCTTGTTCATGCACCGGTTCGTGTATTGGAACCACCCGATACACATGTAGTAATTCTTAATTCGATCGGTATATCGGTACGTGTACCAGTATAGCTGAAGGGTAAAAAACTGTTACATAACGGACGAACCCAATGTGTTTCATTTGTTTTCGTTTTTGCTTTTCTTTATAATTCCTATAATATTAGGTGTAGAGGCATGTGAAAGATTGACAACACTTGGAATTGCGGTTAACTTGGTGACATACTTGACAAATACGATGCATTTGGGGAATGCCACATCTGCCAACACTGTAACCAATTTCCTCGGCACCTCTTTCATGCTCTGTTTGGTTGGTGGCTTCGTCGCCGACACTTTCCTTGGCAGGTTTATTTTTGTACCAAATTTCTACCCTTTTTCTTCCATACACACTCCAAATCTGATGTTAACAATATTGCTCGGTGGCTAATTAAGTTGGGGTTTTTTTTTTTCCCTAATTTTTTCAGGTATCTAACTATTGCTATCTTTGCCGCCGTTCAAGCAACTGTAAGCACTTCGGCCACATTCATTTATTATTAATTAGGATAATTATAGTTTACTTTTTAAAAAGAGCCGAATGAATGGTGCTTAATATTTCTTATAAATAATCACTTATTTAGATTTTTAAAAACTTATTTGGCCTAAATGAGATTAGTACTTTACGCTTAAATTATAGCGTTTTTTTTTTTTCTTATAAATGATAACAAACGGGACTTCATGACTGATTGAATCACCTTCTACTAGAGACCATCACTTGAGAGTTTTAACTGAAGTTTTTCATGCATTTGAACTTTGATGCTGCACTTAACTTTTCGATAGTTTTTGTACGACTAAGGCCTGGTTTGGGTGAATTGGAGAAATTGGTTTTTTGGTTTTTTTAGTTTTGTCCTTATTCAAAAAAGTTTTGCATTTGTTAGTTGCAGTTGATTTTTTGTGATTTATTGGTTTGTCTCAACGAGAGGAATTCAAAAAGTATAAAATTATTAGCCAAATTTAAAGTTTTGTGAATAAAGACAAAAAATAATCCAAAAATAGATTCCTCTCGTCGAGATAAGCTAAGAAACCACAAAAAATCGATCAAAAACTAACAAATGCAAAAAAAAAAATTGAATAAAGACAAAACCAAAAAACTAGTTTTTTCATTTCACCCAAACCAACCCTAATAAAATCTACTTAATTCACTGCATGAGAAAGAAAGATAAATTATTAACATGGTGAAACCTGCATTAGTCTCAATAACTAAGTCAATTGTCAAAAAAGAAAAGAAAAGGAAAGACCAATCAATGACGGAAATTGATTTTATAAAGTGTGCATGGGTGATCAGTCATCAACTTGATTAGTTCAGATAATTGAGGTTTGGACAATACCATTAATTATTTCCTACGAAAAATTTAGGCGTTGTTCCTCTTAACTTTTTGCTATATTTTTTGGTTTTTGTTTATTTAATTTTTTTTTGGTTAGTTTTGCGTTAAACTTTTTAAGTTCTTTGATTTGTCTTAATGAGAGAAATGAGAAAAGTAGTATAAAATTATGACCAAACTCGAACAAATATAAAACCCTAAAAGTGTAAATGTTCAAAAAGTTATAAGAATAAATTACATGAAACAAATCATAGAACCTTGGTGCACGTGCATGCACGCACATACGTACGCAGGTCTTTTTTAAGTTGATTTATGAGGATTTTTTGGTGTCTAATTTAAATAAATCAACTAACTGCTTTTGAGCATGTGGAAATGCCACGTCCTGTGCTTTTATGAAATGAGCCATATTGTTGGTTCATAGGACTAGTATCATTTAATTTTCATCCCATTCGCTATTTTAAAGGAATATTATGATGCCGTCTCTAGGATTTGAACGATGTATTTATAGAATTTACGAAATACTATACGCGTATCAAAAATCAAGTTAAGATGTCCATTTCTATGAACCGAATGACTCATTTATAGAATTTGCAGAATACTAGTGTAATTGTATTAAAATTACATTAAGATGCCCGTCTCTATGAGTTGAATGACTCATATACATAATTTGGAGAATAGTATTTATTTGGACATTGTTTCCTCATTTACCAGTTGATCTTACGGAATTTTCCATTTTAACAAATGGGAAATAAGGCCTTGTATTAAAATCAAGTTAATAGCTGATTGATGGACACGGAGTGGCTGCTTTGTCTGAACTATCAGACAAAGAATCGTTACAAGATTATCCGGAAGCGTCTGTTGCCGGATGGGCTAGATTTCATTTCAAAGACTTTCAGATCCGAACCGCCTGTTCGCCGCATGCATCGCAGATGAAATTCGTCCATCCATCCGGAAGAACTTAACGGCCAAATGATGATAACAAGTCTTTGTCGCGGTGCCGCACAACAGACACCCCAAATCCCTGATTGATATCAACGACTGGCTGAAATAGATTTGTGTTGGTACAATTTATTTTT
Organism: Vaccinium macrocarpon; assembly: GCA_022606695.1. Taxonomy (NCBI): domain Eukaryota; kingdom Viridiplantae; phylum Streptophyta; class Magnoliopsida; order Ericales; family Ericaceae; genus Vaccinium; species Vaccinium macrocarpon. The sequence goes on along the minus strand of CM040176.1, from coordinate 14,852,435 downwards.
AACATGCTAACAAATTCAACCCATTGGTCTACGATACCCCGATCAATTAGGAGTATAACAAGGTCATAGTAGAGTTCACCATGATGCTGATGCACAACTGAAATGATTTGGGTACACCACCAAGTTACCCCAATTGCACCCCACTTCATTGGGGCTCTCCAACGCTTTTTTGGACGATCCAGATTTAAAGTGTTTTATGATAAGTCATAAAGTTTTATAACCGGTCATAAAACACTTTGGTTGTGTTTGGTTTAGAGTTTTAGTTTAGTTTTGATGATGTAAGCAGGTGTAATAAGTGGAGAGAGATAGAGAGAAAAATGAGAGAAATGATGATGTCATCAAAACTAAAACTGGCTCAAAACTTGTAAACGAACATAGCCTTTAAATCTGAACCGCCCAAAAAAGTATTTGGATACCCCCAATGAGATGTGGGGCAATTGGGGTACCCATATATGGGATTCGCGTAGCACGATTCGATGCACAATACTATCAAGCATTAGCACACCTTGAGCCTGACCCAGTCTATATTTCGTTTAACATTTTGTTCAAAATTCCGGTGTTTCACTAATAATTAAAAAATTATTTTTCTAAAAATTGAGACAGATCATTCTCTTACAATACATCACATAAAAAACTGTGGAAAACCAATTTTTTCAAAAAACTATTTTAGTGGAACACCGTATTTTTATTAAAATCTAATTAATTTCTAGGTTTTCCCACCAAAATTTGGATCCAAATGAGAGATTTACATAATTATATTAACATATTAATAGTATATCCATTACATATTGAAGATTACTTTTTACATTTTCTCTCTCTTGGTTTTACTGTTAATTTGTTTTTATTAATATGTTGCCTGGGTAATTAATATAGGGAGTAACAATCTTAACCATCTCCACCGCAATTCCAACCCTGCGACCACCGAAATGCGCCGCCACCAGCCCAAACTGCGCCCCCGCAACCTCTGCCCAACTCCTAGCCCTCTACATAGGCCTCTACCTCACCGCTCTCGGCACCGGCGGCCTCAAATCCAGCGTCTCCGGCCTCGGCTCCGACCAATTCGACGACACCGACAAGCAAGAGCGAAACCAGATGACAAAGTTCTTCAACTGGTTCTTCTTCTTCATCAGCTTCGGGTCTCTCGGCGCCGTTACGATACTCGTCTACATTCAGGATAATTTGGGGAGGCCGTTGGGGTACGGGATCTGTGCGTGTGCGATTGTGATTGGCTTGGTTGTGTTTCTATCGGGTACGAGGAGGTACAGGTTTAAGAAGCTCGTGGGGAGCCCGTTGACTCAAATTGCGGCGGTGTTTGTTGCTGCGTGGAGGAACAGGCTGGCGGAGCTGCCGCAGGACCCGTCGATGCTTTTTGACGGTCAGAATTTTGGGAAGGGAAAGTGTGCGAAGAAGAAGCAGGAGTTGCCTCATTCCAAGCAATTTCGGTTAGTTTTCTATTAATTTTTGTTCAGCTTTTTTATTTTATCCTGGTTTAATAGATAGTAATAATCTTCATTGCTAATTTGGTAGAGTATGTTGCGGGTTGCGGCAATTAATTACAATATTTGATGAAACGGGTGTCCATGCCAGCTTATACACGTTGTTGCAGTAGTAGTACCTTGGACCGATTACGTAGAACAAAATAGTGGATTAAAAATGGATTACATGTCTAACCGTGGTGGGAGGACGAGGAAAATGATTTTTAATCCTCCAAAACAAAATCTTAAGAGAATTTGGACTCCAAATTAACTACCTTCCAGTTGAGAAGTGGCGTATATTGTGGTTTATCTCTAGATTACTAGTCGGGTTTAGGATCACAGAAATTTCTGTGGCTCACTGCTTATGTTTGATTGGGATTAGGAAAGAAAAGGTTTATGGATTTTTGGTCTTCGAACACGGCCAACGGTTGGAATCCAAATCAATAATTATCAGCCAAATTCAGAACAGAGACCAAAGTATTTGAACGAAAAGTAAATTCCACAGGACTTTAAGGGATTACTTGTTTGGAGGATTTGAGGGTAGCATTGGGAGATGTAATGTTGTGAGCCTAACAAATGCACCGTCTGCTGCAATCAGTTGGGACATGATTACATATCTGACATAACTTATATCCTTCAGTCCTTCTACCAAGATATGAAATCTCACGGGGAGGTGGGATATCACCACATCAAGTGCTTGATGTGATTATTTTACCAATTTTCGTCATGTAATTTGCACGAAAAGTCGAAAACAAAACAGAAGTCACAATCACCACCAAAAGAAACACCGAATCAATTTTCCCTGGGCTATTTTTATATCCCCAATTTTTTTTTTTTTTTCACCATATCTCTGAAAATTCTGTGCCATCAATATCCTAAAATTCTGTTATATCCTAATGAACAAACAGTCCTAAAAGACAATAACGAAATGTTAGTTGCTGCGGTGGGTGGGGAAATTCAGGACATATCAATGGGGGTGGTCCAACTTTGACGGATAGGTAACTAGCAGTCAAGTAGTTAGTGATTATCATCCTTCACATGATCTGGTGCTTGGTCTTTAATTAATTGAGAGAGATACTGCTCTCAGATGCAAGCTAGGCCGGCCCACTGCCAGCTGCTGTATTCAGAGCTGCTATGGCCACACCTAAAACAAAATTACAGGATAATTGATTTGTCACATTTATAATATATATTTTGTCTTCGCAACCATGCCTTTTACAGGATAAGAACATATCATATGTCACATGGGTTTTCATTGGACAAAATTTTTAGGAAAATAGGTATGCCATATGTCTTGTCTGTACTGTTCCTTCTATGGCATGGGTAGATATAATATGTCGAGTGGGTTTTCATTGGACAAAACCTATAGGAAAAGAGAGATGTCATATGGTCTTTCCAACTACAGATGGGGATGCACTTTTGATGCATTACTTTATGAAAGGCTGTTTTATATCGCCAATGTATTTTTTCATAATGTATGCTATATTGAGTCTCATTATGGTGCCTAGTTTTCGGTAGTTGGTTAATTGGATGGAAGAATACGAGATAGGAGTTTTTTTCATTTAGCATAGCAAGAAGAAAGCACGCACTATGCACAAAAGCTACAAAATCTCACAACATGTATTGATAAGAGAAAGAAGTGAAAATAACCTTGGAGGTGGGGTGCATACCCAGTTAATGGAAACCACTTCTGAAATAAAGTGTTGCCAACCAGCAAGCAACTTGATCCATTGGAAGCCACAGCGGCATTATTATTCTTGGCAGTAATGAAAAGATAATGACATATACTTTGGTCAACTGTTATCAGTTTGGAACACGGGCGATGAAAAACCTAATGACATGTAGTACTATTTAGTGGAAAGTGTTGGCCTTGTTCGTTTGGGTTCCTAAAACCCAGTTTGGAGACCCCTTTTTTGTGAAACCTTGTTCGGTTTCCCCATATACGTGTTTGTACACCATAGTGTCAGAAAAGTAAGCAAAAAGGTGTTGAATAATAAAGGACTCATGTCCTCGTTCACATCTTCCAGCAAAATCATAGGTATGCCTTATGCACAAATGACATACCAACAGCATGTGGGACCCATTTTTGGGTTCCACACGAATAATCCAATCCGTTCATTTATCTTAAAACAATTTTTTGGGTGGCTCTACGAAAAATCAGCTCAATTCGACATGCGTAAGTGGTTGATCTAAAAATCCCTTGTTTAATCAAAACTATTTTGAATGAAACATGGGATCTTTGGATCAACCACTTACGCATGTTGGATTGAGCTGATTTTCTATGTGGCCACTCAAAAAATTATTTTAAGATGAATGAACGGCTTGGATTATTCGTGTGGGACCAAAAACACTGTCGGTATCCAATTTATGTGTGAATGATCCGTAACTATGGGATGGTTGGAAAAAAACACCCTGGAAAGAACTACCAGCCGGGAAGGGCCCCATGTACAACCAGTTTTACACAAAGGTTTTCAAAGTAGCAAGAGGTTTTAGAACCGGGTCCTTAGAAACCCAACCGAACAAAACAGTTATCTTTTGGAACTCCTAAAGATCAAAATGATTCTACATGCTAACTTAGAGACTGCTCTAGTATTATCCCCAGTCTTGAATGCCTATTAGTCCAGACAATCTTAATTTGATTCCCCTGACCCATGAATTATTTATTGTCTTTAGTTGTTACTGTTTTTATGCATTGATGATGCAATCTCAATAGGCTTATTTATAAATTGAATGTTTATTCTCTTGTTCTTGTTCTGTTAATTATTTCGCTATAAAGGATGCAATTGGTGCTTCCATATGACTAACATTTTGAAAGAAACATTAATTATAGTACAAAACCAGTGGTGTGTATCAAAAAGCCTATAATGTTGTCAATAAACTTCAAAGGTTGGTCCATTTTGGCTCTAGCTCTATGGTTTAACGCCATTTAAGAAGAAGAGGGTCCTGCTTAAATCAAAGCTCAACTGAAGTCCATGTTACACGTTCATAATACATATATAGCTGATGAAGTTTTAATCTATTTCAATCAACTGGATCCAAACGAATCAAAGATGGTGAGCCATTGAGCCAATCTGTCAACTGGTCGATCTTTTCATCTGTTGTCAGGAAATTGTTGATGGGCCGAATGCACTCACACATTCAGGGAGAGATGTGGATGAGGCGACATTACACTCTTTCTGTAGGGCACACTTTAGAATTGTTTCACTACACTTTAATGATTTCAACACATATAGTTCACCACTCTAATACACACTTTCTCGACTCTCCATCTCCCTGGGCACCACTTGGCTAAAGCTCCTTGTTACGTGAACATAGCCAAGTACATGAATGACCACATTCATGACCCCACACCTGCATGCATGAACACTATAATTACGTGGATACTTCACCTAGACTCTTTAGTTACAGACGTGAACCACACTTTGCACGTATCAGGTTTCTACATTCCTAGAAGACACACTTATGTAAGATTTTTAATTTAGTTTTCTCTTCACCACTTCCTACCTCCCCATGAGCCAGAAGACACAAGAAAAGTCACTTATAAATGCCATCACATGTTCACATACCATCGGATCCTTCGTCCCAAAAGTCTGTTGCCATCACTTTCAGTCTCAATCTTGGGTTTCCGTGCACTTCCAGCTTCTCAATCGTGTCTTGAGTTGTGTATTTTGACATTTCTACAGCCTGGTGCAATTAGAAGTGCATTGAAATATGGGAAAAAGGATCCTTAAGTGCTCACTTAGGCATTATAATTTATTGCACGAAGTGCATTGAAAAATGGGAAAAAAGATCCTTAAGTGCTCACTTAGGCCTTTTAATTTCTGGTGGATCACATCTCTCTGATGAAGATACAAATTTGATTGTCTTTCTCTTGGTGTTTTTCCTTTATCTGCAGTTTCTTGGATAAAGCAGCCATCTTGGATCCTAAAATGCCGAGTGAAACCACTGTGTTAAACAAATGGTGCATATCGACTTTAACTGATGTGGAAGAAGTAAAGTTGGTGATTAGAATGTTACCGATTTGGGCCACCACAATCATGTTCTGGACAATCTATGCCCAGATGACCACATTTTCAGTCTCCCAAGCCACCACCATGAACTGCCATATCGGCAATTCATTTAAAATTCCAGCTGCTTCTCTCACCGCTTTCTTCGTCGGCAGCATTCTATTGACCGTACCAGTCTACGACCGGATTTTTATGCCGATAGCTAGAAAATGGCTTAGAAACCCCCAAGGTTTAACCCCATTGCAACGCATCGGCGTTGGTCTAGTCTTCTCAATTTTCGCAATGGTGGTAGCTGCTCTCACCGAAATCAAGCGGTTGCACATGGCGCGATCACACGGCTTGACAAATTATCCGACCACTGTGGTTCCCATTACAGTGTTTTGGTTGATCCCACAATTCTTCTTCGCGGGGTCTGGCGAGGCGTTTATTTACATTGGCCAGCTGGATTTTTTCCTGAGGGAGTGTCCCATGGGCATGAAGACCATGAGCACAGGGCTGTTTTTGAGCACCCTTTCATTAGGTTTTTTCCTTAGCTCTATTTTGGTTACCATAGTGCACAAGGTGACTGGGGACAGAAAGCCATGGCTAGCTAATAATCTCAACCAAGGGAAGCTCTACAATTTCTATTGGCTTTTAGCAATTCTTAGTGTTTTGAACTTTATCTTGTTTTTGGTTGGTGCCAAATGGTATGTGTACAAGGAGAAGAGGCTTGCTGAGGAGGGTATTGAATTGGAGGAAGCAGAGCCCAGTTGCCATGCATAAGTGTATTCAGTTTGTGTATCTATTTGTAAACTTACTTTTAGGAATGCTTTTGTGCTTTTTTTTTTCAGGTTTGGGGAAATATCAAATTATGGCTGTGTTATTGGATTAGATGGTTTTCATCTTCATGTTACCTTATTTCTTTTCTTGTTTGGGTTTCGGATGAGATATGATGGTCTAAGGAAAAGTTGCCAACCTAATTGGAATTTTTTGTCTTCTTGTGATTTCGTGATTGTGGATACATGTCCGTTGCATTGCGAATTTGTGCACAGAACCTCAATTGGCACCTATTGTATCATGCCATTTAAATCAAATAAGTGCCAATTGGGGCGCAATTTTCTTTTCAGAGTCGCCAGAACTAAGAAACCATCAAATCAAGAATCTCAAAGTTTTGAGAGAATATTCTTAACTAAGAGCATCCTCATTTGACATTTTTTGTTCACTTTAGAGTCGGATTTTTTGAGCTAACAAACTTTTGTTTCATTTTTTCACTCCATTTGAACACTTTTGGAAGTGCACTATGTAACACACCCTCCCTCAATTTTGCAAATAGCCCCATCTATGAAGTGTACTCTAGCGCGCGCGTGAGAGAGAGAGAGAGAGAGAAAGAGAGATGGCAAGTTAGGTGTCCAAAAATGCTAGGTACACAACAAAAATGGACAACACACCCACATGGTGCAATACCAAGCTCGCAAAGAATTCCCCTCATCCACAATGACTCATTTACAGCTTCGGCAATGGCCATATACTCCGCTTCTGTTGTAGACAACGCGGTCATATCCTACAAAGTTGCTTTCCAACTAATGGCACTTCCGGATAGAGTGAACACATAACCTATCAAAGACCTCCTTTTATCATGCTCACCGGCAAAATCCGAATCAACATAACTAACAACTTGATTACCTGGATTAGAAACCCCGTACAAAAGACCCACATCTGCAGTCCCTTTCAAATACTGAAGTATCCACTTCACAACCTCCCAATGTGCCTTTCCTAGTTGCCCCATATAGCGACTTACGACACTAACTACATGTGAAATATCAGGACGAGTACATACCATGGCATACATAAGGCTCCGTACTGCGCTCGAATATGGAACCTGAGACATATATTTCTCTTCATCCTCCGATTGAGGTGACAATCCTGCTGAAAGTCGAAAGTGTGCTACCAAAGGGGTACTGATTGGCTTCGAGTTATGCATGGCAAAGTGCTCAAGCACTTTGAGAACATATGACTTCTATTCAAGAACAACTTGTCATCTACTCGATTTCTGTTAATCTCCATACCCAAAATTCGTTTTGCTGCACCTAAATCCTTCATCTCGAATTCACCACTCAACTACTGCTTCAACCTGTTGATTTCTGATACACTTTTGACAGCAATAAGCATATCATCAACATACAACAGTAGATAAATAAATGAACCATCTGGAAGTCTCCGAAAATACACACAACTGTCATATTCACTCATAGAATATGATTGACTTATCATGAATGTATCAAACCGCTTATACCACTATCTAGGAGACTGTTTTAAGCCATCTAATGACTTACAAAGCAAGCATACATGATCTTCCTTACAAGAAACAAAAAAATCTCTCTAACTGACACATATAAATCTGTTCTTCAAGCTCCCCATGTAAAAACGCCGTTTTGACATCAAGTTGCTCTAACTCAAGGTCATAACAAGCAAAAATAGAAAGTAAAGTGCGAATGGAACTGTACTTTATAATTTGTGAAAATACCTCATTGTAGTCAACACCTTCCTTTTGACTAAATCCTTTCGCCACTAGCCAAGTTTTGAACAGTGCCTCTTCAACCCCTAGAATACCTGGCTTGTGCTTGAAGACCCACTTGCACCCAACAATCCTCCTATTTTTCAGCAGTTCCACCAACTCCCATGTCTAGTTCTTCTGAAGAGACTCAATCTCCTCATTCATAGCAATACACCACTGTGCACACTCATTGCTTGAAATAGCTTTCGCATAACTAGAAGGCTCATCGTACTCCACTATTTCAACAACTAATAAAGCATAGGCCACAATCTCAGAATAAGCCAAATATCTTTTAGGAGGTCGAATCTCCATCATCATCTGTGTCTAAACTCTTGAACTCCTCTTCAATTGGCTGATTACTGTCATTCTTCCCTGAGCCAGAAGATTCACATAACAACTCCACCTACTTTGGAACCCTAGATTCCTCAACTGCATCTTTAACCTGCTTAGACCCCTTAACCATAAAGTTTTCATCAAAAGTAACATTTCTACTAATTAAAAACTTAGAAGTTTTTGGACACCATAATATGTACCTTTTCACACTTATCTGATAATACAAGAAAATACACTTCTTGGCACGTGGTTCCAACTTACCCTCATTCACATGAGCATAAGCTCGACACCCAAACAGACGCACGCAGTATGGAATAATCAGCCTTATGACCCGACCATACCTCAAACGAAGTCTTACACTCAATAGCAGTCGACAAAGACCTGTTCACCAAATAGCATACTGTGGAAACGACTTTGGGCCAAAACTCTTTGCCCAACCCAGCATTGGACAACATATAACATGCCTTCTCCAAAAGAGTCATGTTCATTCATTCAACCACACCATTCTGCTAGAGGGTTTTCCTTACTGTGTGATGTATCACAATGCCATTATCACTGCAAAACTTATAAAATTCGCCAAGACAAAACTCCATACCATTATCAATTCTCAAACGTTTTATTTTCTTACCCGTCTGATTTTCTATCAAAATTTTAAACTATTTGAATGTACTTAGAGCATCACTTTTATGTTTTAGCATATACACTCAAATCTTATGAGAGAAATCATCGATAATACTCATAAAATATCGAAAACCACCTTTAGAAGTTGCCTCAGCGAGACCCCAAAGATCCTAGTGAAAATAATCCACCGTGCCTTTGGTGTGATGAACAGTTGTACTGAATTTGACCATGCACTACTTGTCATAGACACAATGCTTGCAAAAATCCAGTTTATCAGTTTTCTGCCCACAAATTAGACCCTAATTGCTCAAAACTTTGTATGGACTGGGCCCAAAAGAGTTGATAGCACCTAAGAGGTTTCGAACCTGAGACCTTAGGAGGGAGCAAACCCCTAAGACACAAGGCTTTACCATTCTCTAACTAGTAATCAGGGTAATCCATGGGTGTTGTGCGACAAAACTACATCACTTTACTCATTTTCTTAGCACACTTCTAAAGCTTCCATGGTGTCACACCCAAAAACGAGAAATGACCGGCCGTGAACCATATAACTAACACATGGATCACGAAGCCTAAAATAAAGTAAACCATATAATCCTAAGTGACCATTTTTATTATTAAACAAAATCAAACCAAATTTGTCTCAGCATAAACATGGGCACATCATCTCAAGGTTCAAACATTAAAAATGATCACCAATAATACCATAAATCCAATCTTTATCAAAAAGGTTAAACCATGTGCGGAAGCGAAATAAATTAATAACAAAGCTACAATGCATGCAATATCCTACGGAGGTCGACACAGTAGTTCACCAAGACGCCGCCAGAGTCCTCATCTATCGACTTGATTTTCCTAAAAAATGGTGTTGGATTAAATCCGTTAGCTGACAAACTCAGTGAATGACAAGCATGTATATTAAATAGGGTTCTAAAATAGAGAGTAAATTAAATCACATATCATCATAATTTGGCACACACGATGTATGAAAATAATAATAATAATAATAAATCTTAATGGTGATCACAAATGATATCCGATAACAATGGGGAACCACAACCAAATAGTACCATGGCCAACAGAACAATAATCTCAAAATTGGATCCAATACCGAACTTAGAGTCACCAGGTGTTGGCGAACCATGGTACTCTTCCCTAAGTCGATCCGGCAAAAGACAGCCATTGAGCATAAAGGTCACCGGCCTAACCCGGGCCTCTTCCCTTATGGCCAGGGTCACCTAGACAAAGGAATAATTTCTCTGGACTTCCAATAATAAAAGTTCCCAACAATATCCATAAAGATCTCACCAAAAAGAATACATTTTATCGCGTGCCAATTTAAAGAACCAAATGTAAATATTTTCCAATTAACAATTCCAAATTTTTCGAAAAATAATTTAAGGGACACGGGAAAATTCGAAAGTACCTAACATATTTAATCACTCGCCTGAATTAAAAAATATTGCAACTCGAGAATGCAAAAAGAGAGATTAACCTGTACAAGAAATAAGGAATTCGAAGTAACTAACTAATTAAATATCAACTACATGTATAAATTAAGATTGTCGTATGCTATTAAAACCCAAGGACAACCAAAACCTCAATTGTTGTTAACCAATAGAACTTCAAAGTGTGAAATCCCATTTGCCAATTTCCAAGTAATGTATTTCCTACTCCTACGTGTACCCATGAGTTCCAAATTTTTGATCTCTAATCACTATGCTTTTGTTCTCACATGCTCGTGTAAACATCCTACAGACCAACATTAACACAGAAACATAGCCCAACCATTTCTCTCTTGACCGAACCATAAAAACAAACCCAATAATTTATATACCCAAAACTGAATCCTCTCAATCAATTGTTACAACTCAAGGGTAAGGAAATAGACAAAATTAAAATAAACGTACCGATCAAAGATCGAGAATTGCAGCACAAAACCCCCTCCAAAAATTCAACGCCTTTTGCCTGCTATTGTTTTATGCCGAAGCCTCCTTAGTATTCTCTCAAAACTATAACCCTAGCCCGTAAGTATATAACTGCTTAGAGGGATAACTCAATAAAACTCCCCACTAACCCATAATATCCCTGACTTTTAGGTAACTAATTATTTTAAAGTATCCAAAATTACTGACTCGTCTATAATAAAAATGGCACGATAAACATAATCTTCTAAAATTAGGCTTATATCCTAAAACTATAATAATGCCAATTACACCCGAACCAAGCGCAAAAAAAAAAAAAAAAAATTAAATAGGGCTCTTTTATAAAAAAGATAAATATTTAAATGACCAATTACAATTATGAAAATAAAATTTAGGGCCGTTACACATAGGCCTCGTTTGAAGAGTTAATTTTGGGTTTCAATGGTTGTGGATATGGATCTTTCTTACGAGGTGAAAGATCTAAGATAAAACCAAGGGTTGATTTCATTTTTTAAAGAATCAGGATCGGAGTTACAGTGTGGGATTTTTTGTTTGGGATATATATATACAACAAATATCCAATAAGGGCTCTCTTAAACTATACAATGGAGGATTTTTTGTTCGGGATCGAATTTCGACAATCCGAATTGTTAGATGTGTTTAAAAACTATTTTTAAGGTCCAATGCAAGGATTTGTAAAAAAAAAAAAAATACTCGGCTATATATATATATATATATATATATATATATATATACACACACACACACACATATACGAAAAATTTATAATCTACACCTCCCGGAAATAAGAAAAAAATGATTTTTTTGTGTTATAAATTATTGTTTGAAAATCCGATCCGTCCAATGTGTTCAGAAGGTGTTTTCAAGGTTTTTTTTGTGTTGTAAATTATTTTTCGGAATTTGCGAAAACTACTTGGATCAAGCCTTTCCCAGTATTTTTTTTTGAAGATTCCCCGCATAGACCCTTGAAAACACCTTCTAAACACATTAGACGGATTGGATCGTCAAAAAATGTTTGGATCATGAGGTCCGGAAATGAAAAGTCCAGATAAGAAGTTTACCCTACACACACACACATAATAATGATCTACTAAGGGCTCCCTCGAACAAGTAATTTGCAGACTTCTAACAGGAGCCGTCAGGAAAATAAAGCTAAACGCGTCAAATAAGGGACTGAACCGACAACAATTTTTTTAACCGGTCCGGTTCATACGTTAAACCTCTTTCCCCTCCCCTTTTTCATTTCAAAACCCATTCCTCAGATTTTTTAGAGAGAGAGAGAGCAGCGACGACGGATTTGGATGAGAAGAACATGATCGATTGATACCGCGAAGAACCCTAGGTAACGTTTCTCTCTCGATCTCGATCTCGACCTCTCTCTCTCTCTCTCTCTCTCTCTCTTTCTCTCTCAGATTTTCATTTTGTTTGAAACCTTAGATTGAAGAAATCGGTGCCTGAGAACCCTAGGTCGAACAAATCGGTGCCTGAGAACCCAAGTGACATTTCTCTCTCTCTCACTATCGCATTTTTGCTCGAATCGAACTTTCACGGACCATGAGGGTTTGCTACGATTTTTTTCTGGTTTCTAATGGGATTAACCGATGCTCTGATGATCCTTTGATCTTTGGAAAATCAAAAGATCAGACAGACCTTTCTATTGAATAGTTTTTGCTAGGAATTCTTTTGCACATTGGTAATCCATGTTCTGGGTTTGAATCTGATTGCTTCAATATGGTTGATTGATTTTGAATTATGGGTTTTGCCCGATATTATGCATGTTCTGGATTTGAATCCGATTGCTTCAATTGTAATCCAGGTTCTGGGTTTGATTGATTTTATTTGAAGAACTCTGATTTCCATGGCTTGAGCCAATTGTAGCTTCTGATTAGTTTAGTGCATGTGGTTTAGCTGCCTATTTCTTGTTCTACTTCATATACTGACTCTACATATCATGCCTTTTATGCTGAATGAAAATGATTCTTTTATGTTACTCCACAGTGTTCTTTAATGCTAACATTCCGTAAAAATCTGGGTTAATGTAATGTATTTTGTGTAGGGGCAATTGCTGAAATTCTCTGACCTGTACAAATAATTTAAGGTAGATTACCCAGTGTTGGTGTTCTACTTCAGCAACGCTGTTGGAAGGTCAATTCATGGTGGAGCGCGAGGCCAATGTTCGAACTTTGGTCCTCGTTGTAATGTTTTTTCATAAACCACAAATTCAAAAAAGGTCTGTCCAATGTGATCAAAAGAACTGAAATAACAACTTAATTTCATTCGGAATCAAATACAAACTAGGCACTTTGTAGTTGTGTTTTCTTCCTCTAAACAAAGCTCTTTCAAGTTTTGAAGGCGTACCAAGAAAATGAGCAAAATGATGTAATTTTGTTAGATAACACCTATCGCACAACACTCCAGATTCATAATAATGACAGCATAATAAGAATAACTCATGGTAATATAGGTTTGGTATGGAGTGCCATGCATGGAATTGTATCTTGGAATCGAGCAAATGGACTCTGTATCTCACAATCATTGTTGATGCCAGAAGAATCTGCATACGTGACTTTGTGTATACATCAAATTAATTTTACGTTCCTTAATCCTTAGAGCATCACTAATGGTATAATTAAAACTGAGTAATTAAAAGTTGTCATATCAGACTTTGATTATCCATACAAAACATTTATAAAGTTAACAATGTAAAGTGTCACAATGGTATTTTGTGTCCATAATAAATAAATAAATAAATACTACTCACTCTATTTTTATTCATAAAATGGGCACAACTTTAAATTTGTACATATGCATTTATAATATTATTACCATCGAAAAGATATTCCCAATGCCTTTAAAAAGAGACTAATCTTGAACAAATTTTCAGTTTTTTATTATTATTGATAATTTTAAATTTTTGAGAAAGTGCAAAAAATTGAGTTTTGAAGTAAGTATTTGAAAAATGGAAAGAGAACGTTGTCACTTTTGAATTCATTCTACCAAAAAAGACTTATAAACAAGGTGTGGTCACAAGGGCTGCAAATGAACCAAGTCGTTTGCAAACTATTCGAGACTTGATTTGGCAAAGGCTCGTTCAAGTTTGACTTGTCTACTAAACGAGGCGGACCTAGATCCCAATTTTAGGCTCTATCCATAAACGAGCTGAACTTGAACTCGACGATAATCGGCTCGGTTGGGCTCGCAGACCAAGAGTATACATATATTTCATAAGAATTTCACATATAACTTTGAACATGTAAGAACTTTTACATGTTCATAATGAAAATTTTATATCTTATATGAATATAAAACTTTTAAAAGCACTACAAACTTAAAATTTTGATATATTTTCATAATTTTATATATGTATGAGCCTATTTTTGTGCAAAATAAAAATTTTATTTATAGTTTTAGACCTATATGAGAGCATAAATATATACTCCAGTATTTTTTACTCATTAAGGCTTGTGAACATGTTCGAGTTCGAATAAAACCTAGGCAAGCTCGGCTCGAGATCGGCTCGTCAAATTTTCAGTGAGTTCGAGCTCGGCTCGAGTTCGTTTAATTAAAACCTTAACGAACGAACTTGAACATTTTAAAGTTCAACTCGATTCGGCTCGTTTGCAGACCTAGTGGTCTCCAAAATTTGGTTGTTGAGTTTTGGTTATTGAGAGAATGTTGTTACTTTTGATTATCCAAATGTCAAAATTTGGTTATTGACTAAAAAATTGTTAACTTTGATTATGCCAATGTAAACTAATTTTTTAACAAACATTACTAACTTTGGTTATTTAGATGTTTTGATTATCTCATTGAAGATACTCTTAGCCTTTCTAAAAAATGGTCAAAATATTTGGTTTATGCGCGTATATCTTTTAAATTGTTAAACTATGTGCATATCCAATATTTTCGTATCATTGGATACATTCATCAAATAGAGTTTGGAAATCTTGTGATTCATTTGTGCAACACCTGCCACCAAAGAGTGGAAGATTATTACGGCGACTTTGGAAAAAAAAATTTAAAAATTATAATAATAATAATAATAACGAAGAAGAAGAAGATAGATTTAGATACTATACGTTACAATTTGCAATTAATTATCGACATAGGAATACTTAGTTACGGGTTGACTACCATAACGCTTGTCATGTCTACAATTGTGTGGCCATAATAATCTTCCACTCTTTGGTAGCACGTTGATCAATCAATCACAAGATTTTCAATATCTTTGTGCGGAATGGGCCTCCGGAAAGTTTAACGATATACTAAAGAGTATTTGCACTTAAATCAAATACTTTGACTATTTTTTAGAAAGGCCAATGAATCAAAAATTTGGCGTTGGCACAAAAACCTCACGTAGGCAGATTCTTCTAGCATTTTATATTAGGGGAATCTTACAATACATACCCCTATTTTAGGAAATGTTCTATCTACTATTAAAATTTTTAACTTAAAATCAATTGGCTATGAGTGGAGAAGCCATCTAATTTATATACTAGCTTTGGAGGTTAAAACTAACCAATGTTGGACAAAGCTTTAACACTCTTCTGTACGTGCGACTCCTCACCCGCACGTGGAGAGGCAAACAACATATCTGACATAGGGATCCCAAATGAAACAAGGTGTGTTAAGGCATAGACAACGGAACAAACAATCAAAAGAATCTTGTCCCAAAAGCCTAACTCTAATGCTACTCACGAATGCAAAACCTACCTCCAAGCCACTCATTAACATTTAATACTATTTTGCGAAGGATTTCAAAGGTTGCCTAGATGGTATCAGGCACATCAGTATTTAACTTTCTCCTTCCATACTGCTTTGTGGTTTCTCTTTTTTCTAAGCTCTCTCGAAAGCCACTCTTCTCATATCCGCCTCAAGCAGTGGAATGATCCCGTCTGGTGGAGTGATGTGAGATACCATCTGCTCATCTTGGTCAGCTCCCTAGATTGGCAAGGTGGTTTGCAATTTCGTTTCCCTCTCAAAGGGTGTGCTTCAAAGTACACCTGTTGGTGCTCAAGATACCATTGAGTCGTGTACCATTTTGAGTCTGTCCTGGAGTTTTTGAAATAGTTGTTTCATCTAGAGTCATGTGTTATTGTGATTCTGTGGATAAACATTGTTCAAAGGGAGGTATTCCAAAGTATTTGTTAATTCTTGGAAGTTGATGGATTCTGAAGACATGAAGCATACCTTATTATGCTGAAATGGATGCTGAAGACATGTTAACTTGAAGACTTACAAGTGCTGCAATGTGGTGAAGAAAATTCTTGGATTCTTTTGCAACTGGAGAAACTGGTTGTATGCTTTTGGCTAATATATTCCCAATATCAACATGGTTTTGAAGATGGCATTGATGCTGGGGTTAGAGGAACTTATTCCTTTGACAGCAATGGTTATATTTCTGTTGGTGTTCTCTCTAAGATGTGTTTGAGCTCATTGAGGGTGATCCTAGCTCCGGCAGCTTTTATTTTGATTTGCTTTTCCTATCCCTTACATTTAACTCTTCAGTGGATGTATGTTCTCTAGCCTATTTTTAGAATTATGAATTTTTGTTAGATTTTCTTATCCTCGATGTATTATTTGTCGAGTTTTAATAAAATTTTGTTACTAATAAAATAAAATAAAATAAACTCATGGACGGAGCCAAGATTTTCATATACAGGGGACAAGACCAAAAGGAATTATGGAAACTCCAGAAATATTTATAAGGGTATTCCGAAAAAGTTACATACGTAACAAGAAATTTCTAAAATATACATACTATTATCTATTTTTTTTATTTCATCTTTTTACCTTTATGATAATGAAATCTTCTTTTTTGTTAAAAGAAAAAATTGTCTAGTTTTTATGTTTTTCGAATCATTGTTTTTCGACGTCGATTAATACCAATGCTATCCAACATACCTATCCATTGAGAATAAAATATCCAGTAGCATTGTCAGTGATTGTCTGACTGATATATTTTTATTGGGTTTGATTGGTAAAAGAAGATTTTAAAAAGCTCAATGAAGGTACATTGAGGATTTAAAAAAGAAAAAAAAGATCTCTCAAAAAGTGAAAGTCTCTAGTTTGTCTAGATTTATAGATTTGCTATATTTAATCTTTTGTAAAATTCAACCCACTAATTAATTATAAAGAACCAATCAATCACCCAACGGAAAGCAAAGAATCGAAGAACACAAAGATATACGTGGAAAACTCTAATGTATAAAAAACCAAGAGAAGGAATCAAAAAAACTATACTCAATGTGTAGTTACAAGCAATCTTACCTACGATTAGAATCCTCACAATCGAGCCTAAGATCTACTTGCCGAATCCACGTCCACCACACCCAGTGCTTTTGACTGCCGCCACCTTGAATCCACAAGTTTTACGTTTGCCTCCTGGAATCCACCGAAGGATTTTTCTCAAACCTCTTGTTGATGAAGAAATAACTCGTAAAACCTCTTGGAGATGTATTTCCCTTTCAGTACTAATACATATATTGTATCTGTACTCCAAGATGCAAGAAAAAGAACCTCTCGAAGATGATTATTTAGCCCAAAGAATCATTCGATACTTGCAAGTCTTCGAGATGCACAAACCCTAGCTGCCGAAAGTGATGAGAGATGAAAATATTCGTGTCAGGTTTCTTATCACCGCAACTCTCTCATTTTTCGACCTAATGGTCATGTATTTATAGCTGCTGAATCAGGCATTTTTCCTGGTTGTTTTGCTCGAGTCAAATATCCAACAAAAATCAATCAGAATGTTTTGCTAGTAAAGAGCCTTGAAATGCTTGAGCAAAACTTGAAGTTCAACTTTTTCTCATGCATTTTTGCCTGTGTTTTGCTCGAACCAAATATACCGCAAAAATCAATCCGTCTTGACTAAAAGCTACCGCACTCAAATAAAAATAGATATTGAAATTATTCCTTTTCCACACCTAAAATAGACACTCTAAAAATAAATATCGTAGATTATAGTGCCATAAAAATATGATACACGATAATGTACATGTTTTAGGCATGAATTTGTCAAATCGAAGGAAGTTCAACCTATGAGACTTACAAAAAGAGAAGGTCTAACATGGACCAGTAAATAGAGGAAAGCAAAAACAGGGAAAATACAAACCCAACAAAAAGTTGAATGATCATTCACCCTGAGGATGAATAACCTAAAGTAGAAATAAACAAAGCAAAACAAAATTATTGATCATCTAATCTAGCCATATAGTTTACTTTTTTGTGTATCTCTCCCCCCTCATATTCAAAAATATATAAGTATCTCACAAGACAAAATATAGTTACACGTTTTTTTATAGAGGACTAGGTACAAAGAGAGCATATAGTTTACTTTCTTTTATTGATACATGACAAGATCCGAAGAGTTTTAAGTTTTAACCTGTGGAAGCATTTTTATATTTACAAGTTGATTTAGAAAACTTTATTTTTTTACCATGTGATTTGGCATATTTCTATTGGGTAATAGTTGTAATTTTCCTAGATAAATTAAACCGAGTCAATTACTTTAATTAGTACTTTATTTTATTTTTATGATTCTTAGTTTGCTTAGTTGATTTCAAACGTTTAATCAATGATAATATTTATGAGATTCTCTCTCTCTCTCTCTCTCTCTCTCTCTCTCTCTCTCTCTCTCTCTCTCTCTCTCTCTCTCTCTCTCTCTCTCTCTCCTCATTTTTAATCAATGCTTATTTTATTTTTATGATAATATTTTTTGAAAATCCGATTCGTCTAATGTGTTCAGAAGGTGTTTTCAAGGGTCTACGCTGAAAATCTTCAAAAACAATATCGGGATGAGCAAAAACTGTTTGGATCAAGCCCTTCCCGGTATTTTTTTTTTTGAAGATTTCCCGCGGAGACCCTTGAAAACATCTTCTGAATACATTGGACGGATCAGATCATCAAAAAAATGTTTGGATCAAGAGGTCTGGAAATGAAAAGTCCGGATAAGAAGTTTACCCTATAAGAACTCTCGGAGATTCGAAAACTTATCTTCGTTTGGACTAATACGCTAGCTAACTAGTCTATCGTGAATTTCATTGCGTCATTTATACATCTGCCCCCTCCTATTTCAACACCTCCTGTTACAAAGAGAAACCCCTCTCACTTTCCTCACTGCCTACAAACTACCAGTACAGTAGCACTAAGGTCACTGGGGTTCCTAATCTCCAGTTATAAAGAGAAGAACCTCTCTAAGTCTCTATCCCTCGTTCTTCTCTGCAGAATATCAAAAGCACAAATCACGCCGAATAACAAAAAGCTACAGATAAATATGGCACTGCCTAATACTTATGATCAAGCTACGTTCACCCTCCCGGATGCCTGGGACTTCAAAGGCCGTCCTGCCATCAGATCCTCCACGGGTGGCTGGAACAGTGCTGCCATGATTCTAGGTCTCTCTCTTCTCTCTTGTATTCAGTATAAACGCAATTCATTAAATGAGTTGATCCACATGAAAAATCGGATGCTTGAGTTTACCAACTAGTTGAGTCAACAACATCAAACAAATCAAAATCTTTTTGTATACTACTAGTTGTCGTGCTCTCGGTAGAGCGGTGTATATAGCCGTGCTCTCACTCCTTTTAATCTTTGTATCTATCGCAATTGATTAATAAAACCTCACTTTTCAAAATAAAAGTGGATAACAGGGAACATCGTCGAAAACGAAAAAACAAACTTGTGGGTATTCTTGTGTATTGTACGCTCAGAATTAGTGAAATTGGACTGTACATGTATTTCATTTGTTTTGTTACTGCAGTAGCTTTTTTGTGTGGTTATTTTCAGGGGTAGAGGCATGTGAAAGATTGACATCACTCGGCATCGCCTTAAACTTGTTGACATATTTGACAGAAACCATGCATTTTGGGAGGGTCGCCTCAGCCAATACTGTTTCGAATGTTTTTGGCACCTCTTTCATGCTCAGTTTGCTTGGGGGTTTCATCGCTGACACTTATCTTGGCAGGTAATCGTAGCAAATTTTTTGCATTTTTTAATGTATTTTATGGCTTTATTTCAACAAATCTTATGTTGGTTTGAACCTTAATTTGTGTTGTTTTGTTCTGTTGTGCAGGTATCTAACTATCACTATCTTTACCATCATTCAAGCAACCGTAAGCACTTCATGCCTTTAGTCAACTCTAGCAAACCAGTTTCCGCTTAGCTTGATCTCTTTTTTTTTTTTTTCTTTCTCCATTCAAATTCTTTTTCCTTTTTAACAAAACAGAAGAATTTATTAATCTTAACACGCTTGTTTTACATTATGATGCCACTTTCTCTAAGTGATGTTAATCTTTGTAACTATTGCGCAGATATCACGTTCGATAGTCATGAAAATTGGATTATTTTTTATGATCAACCATGTAAAAAATTTCAACAAGTATATTTGCGAAACCAGCTACCACATATAAATATGACTATGTTAGGATAACCAAAATCTCGAGAAGGAATAGAAATATGATTATTAGAAATCAAATTCCGGGGATCTTGAGTAGCAATAGTAATATGATTCCTAGAAATCAAAGAATTTGATACATTGAGTAATTTTACTCTGTTGTTTAGGTTAGTTTAGTAATCTTATAAAAGAAACAATTACTTTGGAAATTTATCAAAGTCAAAACTTCATTTTTTAAATGTTTATGCCACGAATCTCAAATTACCATGGGATAAAGAAGGATCAGATTTTCACTTAGTTTAAAAATGTGATTTCGAGTTGAATATATCATTAAGAATTGTATTCATATTCCTTGTCACTTCCAAATATCAGAATCATGAAAATATGGCATCACATTTCCATTCATATCTCTTCCAAATGTTGAAATCATGGAGTAAAGTATCACATTCTCATTCCTCAAAATTTCCGCCATCCAAGAGCTTACAAGTAACGTTAAGGTGGGTATATGAAATCTATTTGTCAACGAATTAATATTCTCCATCATCTATTATGGTAGTAATTTTTTCCACATCTATTAAATATCTTCTCCCCATCTATTATGGGATTCAGAATCTCATAAATAAATTTTACGAAACCATGCAATCAGGATTCATTAAAAAATTATATACTCCAATTAATATACACAGGTGGAGGGTAGTTTTGGAATTCCCTAACATTATAGGACTAGAAAGAGAACTTAGCTTAGACTTTTTCTTAGGCCAATCCAATAGTAGTGCTAAGTTATTGTAAAAAATAGGGTCCAATTGTATTCATTAAGCTATTGTTAGCTTAGTTTATGTATTTGTGTTCTTGTAGTATACCTAGCGTTGTGTTATCTATGCGACTTCATAATATTTCAACTGAATAGCTAACAGATAAAGTTATTGGTGCGACTTTATACTCAAGAACAACTACGAGATAAAATTATTTGTGCAATATTTGAAGAGAGAAGTTAATTGAGCTAATATTGACCTTAGCTTCACCTTATCGATCTTTCCTGTTCACTCCATAAGTAGGCGTATTAGTGTTTGCACATGCGTCGCATGTGCCCCATACGCAAGTGTTTTTGCATAAGGCATAAATAGTGAATAATTTCATTTATCAATATGAGTTAACTAACAAATAAGATCAAATATTTTCCCTCACAGTTGTGGTTCATTCCTCATTGGGGTGTGTTGGGAACTTGAGGAATAAATGAAAAATAAGATAAAATTCTAAAAACAAATTCTTTCTATTGTTCCATTTCAAAAAACAAGAAAAAGAAGGGAAAGTTTAAAAAACAATTTCAATTTTTTTTCCAATTTCTTCTTAATTTTTCTTCAAAGCTTTGCTATCAAGTTCTGCCAATTGCTAGTTGCTACTACTCCTACTTTGTTTCATATTTGGATTGAAAGGAATACAAAGTTATTTTGAGGGAAATTCAAAGAAGATAGTTCTTGTGACATACTAGAGTGCTTTGGACTAAAGTCCATAAAGCCACGCTTTAGGCCTTTAAATTTTGATTAATTTTTAGGACCTCCAATTTTATAAATTCATATAGTAGATATGTTTTCAAATGATTGTAATGACTTTTTTGTGAATTTTTTTTATTTTCCTTAGTATTTTTAACTGCACTATATTGAAAGTTGATGGCTCAATTTGGAAAAAAATTATTTTAGACCCCATATATCTCAAAGCCGACCTTAGTACTATTAAGGGAGATGTCAAATAGT
The DNA here is from genome assembly GCA_022606695.1 of Vaccinium macrocarpon. NCBI lineage: Eukaryota > Viridiplantae > Streptophyta > Magnoliopsida > Ericales > Ericaceae > Vaccinium > Vaccinium macrocarpon. Next base: position 14,830,375 of record CM040176.1, on the reverse strand, counting down.
ATAAAGCTAGTTCATGGCAACAGATTCCAAATACTCAGAAGAACCATTGGTTATGTAGCAAATGAAAACTCCCTAATAGGATGCTAAGGAATTGAGGGTTTTTTTTTTTTCTCTCTTTCTGTGGTCTTTATGGTAGATTTGATCACTGTGTTGTATTATTTTTTGCTTGGGATTTTTAATATTATAATTTTTTTTGTTGGAATAAAATGCTTCATTTATCCAAGAAAAAAAAATCTTATTATTTTTTGCTTGGGATTTTTCATATTATAATTCTGTTTTTTTTTTTTTTTGTTGGTATAAAATGCTTCACTTACCCAAGGGAAAAAAATTCCAAAATACACCATTAATATGTGTACTTTGGTGACTCATAGGGCGTAACAATCTTAACCATCTCCGCCGCATTCCCAACCCTCCGACCACCCAAATGCGCCGCCGACAGCCCCAACTGCGTCCCCGCAAGTGCCACGCAAATAGTGGTCCTATACCTCGCCCTCTATGTCATGGCTCTCGGCATCGGCGGCCTGAAATCGAGCGTATCCGGCCTCGGCTCCGACCAGTTCGACGACGCCGACAAAGAAGAGAGACACCAAATGACCAAATTCTTCAGCTGGTTCTTCTTCTTCATCAGCATCGGGTCCCTCGGCGCCACTACGATTCTTATTTACATCGAGGATGATTTGGGTTGGCCGTGGGGGTACGGAATCTGTGCGTGTGCAATTGTGATTGGCTTGGTTGTGTTCTTATCCGGCTCGAAGCGGTACAGGTTCAAGAAACTTGTGGGGAGTCCGTTGACTCAGATTGCGGCGGTTTTTGTTGCTGCGTGGCGGAATAGACGGGCGGATTTGCCGGAGGATTCATCTATGTTTTTTGACGGCGGAGAGTATGAGAAGAAGGAGCAGAAATTGCCTCGTACGAAGCAATTTTGGTAAGTGTTTGAATCAAAATTGTTTTACTGTTTAGGGAAATGAACTTGGGTGCCAGCTGACACCACGTGGTAAAGTACTCCCTCCGTCCCAATTTCTTGGTCCTTTTTTTTATTTTGGGATGTTTTAAAATATTTGTCCCACTTCTAAAAACATCTATCAAAATTGAATCACTTTCCAATTTTACCCTTAAAAAGTTCTTTTCCCATCTTAATTGGCTAGCCTATTATCTTTTATTTTATAACGGTTTTTATGATTTTGAAAATTTTGTATAATAAAACTAATTGATATCTATCAACCAAGATCCATATTGAATATGTTTTGACTTTCATATAATAAAATAGCCTCACAAATTTGGTCACAGTAATATTGACTGGATTTAGGGGCAAAATAGAAAAATCAATACAAAGTTTTCACACCCCTTAAAAACCCGCTTCCCTAAAAGGGGCCAAGAAATTGGGACGGAGGGAGTAGAAAATAAGCAAAGTAGAAAAATAAACGAACAGTGGGGGGTGCTCTTGTGTTGTGTAGCATTCCGCAAGGCCGCGTCAGTGTCGGTTCAATGATTAGAGACGTCCATCGCGTAAAGTTCATTGAGTGCTACAAGTGTCCTAAAAATCAACTCGTTCGGATATCATTAAATGCATAATCGGAACACATAAAACTTTTAAAAAATTAGAACACATATGACTTGAAACAATAGATGAAAACTATAAAACCAATTTTTTCAAGTTTTTTTTTTCAATGACACTTAATGATATCCAATAGATTTGATTTTTGGCACACTTGTAGTATTCGACGAGCTCTACGCAATAGACATTTTCAATCATTAAACAGACACCAGCGCGGTCGCGCTGGGAGCCGCATAGCACGTTGCGCAGAACAAAGCTAAGAGTGAGAGATGATTCACTAATAAACAAACAAGCAACAAAAACAAGGATACAAATGGTTACGTCTCAAGCACAAAGTAAGAATGAGCGAAAAGCGAGAGGTGATTCACTAATAACTATGATGGAAGAGAGAATACAAAGAGCCGGCAATATCCGTAACTCTAAAACGAAGTATCAAATCAATATTTAAGGACAAATCTCTGATGAAACTCGAAAGTGAGAAACAAGTACTAGTGGAAACTAAGGATAACTAAAAACCCTAATATCAAGCCCAAACAACAAAAGGATTTCTAATATAGACGCAATCATATCCAAAGGAAACTCTCACTAGTACAATAAACTTAAAAGATCATGGGTCAAAACCATGATCTTTATAATTCAATCACAGTTTTAAAATAGTGGTTGATGGAGCTGTTATTAAAAGTCTTCAAAATTCAACCATGGTTTATGTCTGCGATTAAATGTAAGTCCAAACTGATATGGAAACACATAAAGCGTGATGACAAACAAGATAAGACTAGGGTTTAGACAACAAACTGTGGTTAGAGATTGTAAAAAATCACGATTTGAACAAACAAAACATGTTTAAAAATATTATACAATTACGGTTTACATGGCAAACCATAGTTAAATCAGCAATATTATCACGGTTTGAAGATAAAACTGTAATGAAATTAGTTTTAAGATCACAGTTTGGACAAATAACATAATTAAAAACATTATACAATCACAGTTTGCTCCAAAAACCGTGATTGAATTAATTACACCATCACTAGTTGGACATAAAAACATGTTATATGTATTTAATGTGTTGTGTCTCGTGGAATCATCTCCACAACCTCCTTATTTGTGGAATCATCTCCACAATCTCTCAATTCTTATCATAACATTTAATCACTAGGCTACCCAAGTCTTTATGTCACATTTTCCAAAAAATGTATATGTATTATCTTTTCATTTATTCTCTTTTATATTACAACAAATATGTACTAATATATTTTACATAAAAAATTAGTTAGTGACACCTTGTAATTTAGTAGACACTAACAAAAAATTAGTTAGTAACATGTTTTCTCTTTGGAGGCTAATATTTTTTGTCGTAGTTAGCCTCTACTAGATTCTACTTTGGCAACTAAGTTCATATTTTGGTTGACAAAGGCATTGCATGTGGCAACGAACATTTGTTTCATCACCAAAAGTGAAGCATAAAGCAACAAAATTAAAAAAAAAAACCTAAAATTGACAATAAAATAGTTACTAGTCCATCAAACTTGTAATCGAAGTATGATTAAAATATGCAAACACATTTTATCAAGGTAGGGAAAACTATAATAAAAAAAGTTTGTTTTATCACAGTCGTAATGAGCGTGATTAAAATAAACACATTTTATCACGGTTTGTAACAAAGTGCGGTGAAAATGTGTTAATCGAAGTGTGGTTAAAATATGGGAAACACATTTTATCAAGGTTGGGAAAAATGTGATAAAAAGGTTTCTTATCACGGTTGTAACATAGCGTGCTTAAAATAAATACATTTTATTACTATTGCAACAAAGCGTGGTAAAAATAAGCAAATTTTATCACACTGGTAACAAAGCATAGTGAAAATAAATAGATTTTATCTCACTTGTAACAAAGCGTGGTAAAAATAAACACATTTTATCACACTTGTAGGAAATATGATTAAATTAAGCAATTATAATCACAATTCTTTTAAACCTGTGATAATTATGATTAATCACTACAATTTTATTAGCAAAGTGACATTAAAAACTCACCCTGCATTTCTTTATCAAAGTTTCATCAAAACCAAAAATCTTTCAAATTTTCTTAGTGTGATCTTTATCAATTCTTGTATTAGTGTCTCCATATATAATTCCTGAAGGAGAACAGCTTCTCAAAGCACACATCATCGGTCACACAATTGAATTGAGCACTTTACCAACGAGTTTTGATAATATATATACCAGTAGACATAGTCCTCCTCAACCTCTTGATAAAAACACTCTTCTCCTTCGCCAACAAAGCCTTGAAATAGAAAAAAGATGCATCTTCAAACGCTATAGACTGTCATATTGCAATAGAAAAACAAGAACTTAGTTGTAAGTGGTGGCTAGCTCATGCGGTAAAGCTCTTGGATACCCACACTATATCTTGGGATCAAGTTGCACGAATGAACAAAAATAAATAAATAAATATGACCTTAGTTGCACAAAGTGGGAGCGGATCGGATGCAGGGATGGGAGCGGGTGCGGGAGAGCAAAAGAACCTAAAAGTTCCCAAGGATGGGAGTGCTTAAGGAGCATACATAGATCATATTTAAATATGTGTATGAAATATCTTTAATTATTTGAACCATTGAAGGAAAAATGATATTTATTGAGAATTTTCCCTATCTTTAAAAGGTAAAATTTTTGGAAGTTAGATTTTTTCAATTTCAATCTGCAAAACTTCTTGACTTGTATGATTTTCATATTCTTATTTCCACACCCTTAAAAGCATGAGAATAATTGTTTTAATGGTCCAATAAGCTCTCATCCTAGTAAGGAGTGAGTTCCCATCCGATTTGAGCTCCCATCTTGGTAGCGCTCATTTTAGAAGGATCCTACAACTAAGAACAAGACACAACGGAATAAACTAGAGCGTTGGATGAATTCCTAAGCTCTGATTCCAGTTCGTAGTGAATCATCTCCCGTTTTTCATCTGTGGAGTATGTTTGAGCTTTGTGCTTAGACGGAACCATGTAAATATTTGTGTTCTCATTTGATTTGTTGGTTTATTTTATTCTCTACATCCGCCAGACTTTGGGTGGTTCTTTAATTGGATGAAATTACACGAAAAGAGTTTTGTCCATTTACCATAGCAATAAGAAATGCATGCATAAAATTTAGAAAAGCTCAAAAAAACAAGAGAAGATAACTCTTTCTTTTTTTGTTTCTTTTTCTGCAGTTTCTTGGACAAAGCAGCCATCAAGGATCCTAATATCTCTAGTGAAACCACCAAGTTGAACAAATGGTGCATATCGACTTTAACAGATGTGGAAGAAGTAAAGTTGATAATTAGAATGTTACCCATTTGGACCACCACAATCATGTTCTGGACAGTTTATGTTCAAATGTCCACGTTCTCAGTCTCCCAAGCCGCCACCATGAACCGCCACATCGGAAAATCGTTCAACATTCCTCCAGCTTCTCTCAACGTTTTCGTCGTTGGCAGCAATCTGTTGACTGTGCCGGTCTATGATTGGATTGTCGTACCTACAGCAAGAAAATTGCTCAAGAACCCCCTAGGTCTCACCCCATTGCAACGCATAGGCGTTGGTCTACTCCTCTCAGTATTCTCAATGGCGGCAGCCGCTCTCACGGAAATCAAGCGTTTACACATCGTGCGATCACACGGCTTGACAAACAATCCAACGACTATGGTTCCGCTAAGTGTGTTCTGGTTGATCCCACAGTTTTTTTTGGTGGGCTCTGGCCAGGCTTTCATTTATAGTGGCCATTTGGATTTTTCCCTGAGAGAATGTCCCAAAGGCATGAAGGCTATGAGCACAGGGCTGTTTTTGAGCACCATGGCATTAGGATTTTTTCTTAGCTCTATTTTGGTTAGTATAGTGGAAAAGGTGACTGGGGATAGCAAGCCATGGCTATCCGATAATCTCAACCAAGGGAAACTCTATAGTTTTTATTGGCTTTTAGGGATTCTCAGTATGCTTAACTTTTTCTTGTTTTTGGTTTGTGCCAAATGGTACGTGTATAAGGAGAAGAGGATCTTTGATGATCAGGGCATTGAATTGTAGAAAGTAGAGCTTAATTGTTCCAGTGATTATTCAATTCTCCTAAAACACCAAGTTCAGGGGCTTTCATCGCTAGACATCAGTGTCACTTGGTGATGAAATTCACACTAATATTTGATGGTACATCCACCGCCACCGAGTGACAATAATGTGATTTATTGTCACTCGGTGCCTCTAAAAGTCCTTGTGTACTTGATAATTGAGTAACATATATGTGTAAGCTTACTTTTGAAGTGCTTTTTATGGTTTAGTGAATGGTAAAATTATAATCGTGAAAAGCTTAAAACTTTTTACCTTGTACTTGTGGAAGGTGGTCTTGTGGTGAAATTACATGAATAGTAAAATTCCTACCATACGGTTAGATACACAAGAAATGGGGCAGAGATCTTCTCTGGATCTGCTGTATGGACGATGAAGAGGGATCACTGGAACAATTTACTATTGGGATCTAAGTTATGGATCTTGTACTGGAAAGCATCCTTTTTTTTTTAGTGGTATGGTATGTACCGATTACAACATCGTACGGAATACATAAGACGAAGAAAATAGTCAACAAACTTGGCATTGAGAACGGTTCCCTTGGCAAAAAACGAAAATACGGTTTTTGGGTGTTTTCGTTGTCTTTATTCAAAAAAAATTTGTATTTGTTAGTTTTGTGTTTATGGATTCGTCTCGACGAGACGAATACAAAGAGTATAAAATTATGGTGAAACTTTTGTTTTTTTAAGAAAGCCAAAATTAAACCAATAAACTGGTTTATTTTCGGCTTTATTTAAAAAAATATTACTTTTGACCATAATTTTATACTTTTTGAATTCGTCTCGTCGAGATAAATTCATAAACCACAAAAACTTGACGCAAAACTAATAAATGCAAAAAAAAAAGTTGAATAAAGACAAAACTAAAAAACCAGTTGAACACTTTTTTGGCCAAAGGAGCTCACAAATGATTAAACCGATAGGCACACACATTAAGCCCACCCATGGATATAAAGCATAAATAAATATAAATGCCAACTTACATTGAGGATTTTGTTCACCCTCTTTTGGTCAGGATGAACAATTTTTTTTCTTGTCACGTGTATATAGTCACAAAGCAAAAGATTTTCCTGCCAAGATTAATTTTATCCCCTTGTTAGGGATGGGGGATTGAGTGTCCTGCAGGATTTTAGTGCACGATCTGGAATGTTGGGAATACTTTAGACGGTCCAAATTGTACACTACTACTCCTGTAGGGCACTCCCGCGCGCCCTACATGACTTCTGGATCGCCCTTGTTAACTCCTCCAATCAAAACAACTCCTTCTGCCCCAAGATAGATAATGATCTATTAAAAACACATGAAATATTCTGGAAAAATAAAAATAAAGTACTTTTGTCTTCTGTGAATAATTTTCCAATTTTCTTTTCGTCAAATTAGAGAATACTTGAGATCTCTAATATTGTTAACAAATTTGAAAAATATGGAATTATGGAAGAAATTATTGTATTTTTTTAACCAAAAAAGCATGTTTTCTGTGGTGTGCCTTATTTGTGAGACAGGGGGAATTGGTTATGATTAAGGCTCGGTTTCCATTATGGTATTTTTGATATTTTTAATATTTTTAAACTACAATTGTCAAATCAACAGTGGCCAAACTTCTCCTCAGGGTGAGTTTTTTAATGGATTTTATCAAAATTTGATAAAATCAAAGGCTTGATTTTATCAAATTTTGATAAAATCTAGATAAAATCCATTCAAAAACTCACCCAATCAAGAAATACCTCAAGATTGGCAGACCAAGAACACAGTTCACCTCCAATTTTATTCTCCTCCAATCCCCTCCACTTTTCAACTTTACTAGGTTCATTCTAGATCCAAAAATTATCGGAATCATTTCCTTTGGAAAACTTGTCGAAAAGCAAACGGATGCCACAAATTATTTTTCTCGGACTTTGTTCAATACAAAAATAAAAACACTCATATATCAAACGAAGTTCGACAGACTGTGGGCTCCAGCCAGGCGTTTATTTGCAGTGGCCAGTTGGATTTTACGTTGAGGGAATGTCCCAAAGGCATGAAGGCAAATGAGCACAGGGCCATTTTTGAGCACCATGTCTTTAGGATTTTTTTTCTTAGTTCAATTTTGGTCACTGCAGTGGACAAGGTGACTGGAGATGGGAAAGCCATGGCTAGCTGACAATCTCAACCAAGGGAAGCTATACAATTTCCATTGGCTTTTATCAATTTTAAATATTTTGAACTTTTTCTTGTTTTTGGGTTGGTGCCAAACGGCATGTGTACATGGAGAAGGGACTTTCTAAGGACGGTATTGAATTGGAGGAAGCAGAGCATGATTGTCTTGCATATGAGCAAAGCCGTCTTGGGCTAAAGCCCAACGTGCGGTCGCTTTAGGCTTTTCAAAAATTTTAAATTTTATGAGCCCTTCCTACTTTGGTACCCTTCATAATTGTCCAACAAAAAAGTTCACGTCTTTAATTTTCGCTTTAGACCCTCAAAAAGTCAAGGTCTGCCCTGTATACGGTGATGTATGTGTGTTTATGTAAACTTACTATTGTAAGGCTTTTTATGCTTTTCCATTATAGAATGAATGAAAAGAACCAAGAATGTGGAAGGGAAAGGAAAAAGGATGGGCTAAACTAACTTTTGAAACTCTACCTCAAATTGTTCCAATTTTATCGGATGTCCCCGAATGGACCTCTGGCTCAAATTGTTGCAGTTTTCTTTGGCATAGTAATATCAATAAATTTAAAATTAGATCAATTCATCTCCACTCTTGGCATTCTAGTAATGAACATTTTCAGCTTATTTCAGTAATAAGTTATGAAAGATTGCAATTTTTTATTTTACAGTGTGTAGAAGTAAAAAAGACAAATATCGAGGAGATTATATAAACCTGTTCCATTATTCGTATAAGAAAGTTAACTATACCAAACCAATACCCTCACAACTACTACAACTAAAGTCTTACCTTTAGTTAGAATTAACTTTTCATGACCGCCCTTTAATAATTTGCTCACCAAGCCAAATCGATTTAAAAGGCGGAGAGTGAAATTTAATTGTACTTGGCAAAATTAATAGGGAAAAAAAAAAAAAGTGAACTAATTGAGATTACACCCTCTCCATCCAAATTTGTTGACCTTTTCAGGAGTACATGTTTTTCAATTATTTATATATTGTAATCTTTACAATATTGTGTGTTTTTGAAAATTTTGTTTAATAAAACTAATTGAGATTTATCATATCATGTAAGATTCGTATTGCATATAAAATATACACCATTATCAATTGAAAATATAATTGGTTTTCTATCCATAAAGCATAAAGTGATGACCGGACAAATTTGAGAAAGATGGCAAAGATGCTCTTATCCCAGGTCAAAAAAAGGACAGTGAGTAGATCTTAAAACTGGATCACATTTTCAGGATTTTGAAACTGGTTAGAGTTGCAATCTACAACAGGATAAGTATATGCTTTTCCAAACAAGATATCCTTTTCCCAGGATGGTGTTTCGGTTTTTTGAACGTATTTCCTCTTTTCGTTTTATTCCTGCAGAGAAAAAAATACAAATGGCGATCCTAAATAAATGGTCAGCAAATGGCCACCACCGTCGCGAGGAACTACAACAAATGGAGAGGGAGAGATTAAATTACATCATCTACACACAGGAGCAGACAAAAATGAGGTGTCAGTCCTCCATTTTTCGCCTAGTTTGAGATTAATTTTTTCAGTTCAAATTCATTTATAATTGACTTTCGATATCCTGAGGGAAGAATGAATCTAAGCTATGTGCACAAGTTGCTCTTGGATGTTTTGAAGGCTTTGCATCCCATCCTGCATAAATTAACCAACCAGGGTTTCAGAAGCAGAGATTGACGCTAAAAAGAAGTCAAATGGGTGCGTGCGTGCGTGTGCGTGGTCCATCCCAGGCCAATAGTTCTGATGCGAACTTTTTATTTGTTCGTCCTACCAAGTGGGTGATACTCAAAAAAAATAACATAACTAGATATTGGTAGTCGCATGATTGGGACACATTTGTCTTGAGCTATATAAATTGTATCCATCACAAAATAAATTTTAACGGGCTAACAATATTGAAGGAGAATTTTGGCAAAGCTTGCCTTGGCGAGTAAATGAAGTACCATTAGTATTTCAAATCCACTCTGAAAAATGATTCAACTGTAATCCTAAATAAGCTTCAATTATACAACAGAAAAACAGAACTTTTATGTACCTGTCGGCAAAATTAGGACACTTCAAAAGATTTAACAAGGTCTTCATTAATTTCACCAAATATATGCGGGCAATTTTCCCATTTTCCCTGTTCCCGTGCTTCCCAGTAACCACCCATGTAACGGAACGGTCCATCTTCACCTTCTCTTTGGAACCATCTGGGCTTCCACCCATTTTCCTGTAGTTTCCTTGACTGCAGCAAAAGGAAAAAGGTATGATCATCACCAATGAGTTGGCCATTGTGATTCGTAAACAAGAATGATAAATTTCTCTAAGTATATGATATCGACTTGAACCAATGAGCAGAAGCCTACGTCTCTTCTGTCTGTTAGTATAAACCATAGAACACCCAGGAAAAGTTTTCAATTAACCTTAGCCCCTAAGAAAACATATTCTGCCGAAATAAACAAAGCATATGCCGTTCAGCAACACTAAAAAAGTTATTAGTAAACAGGTCCAAACAAAATCTATCTTCCTATCATGGAAGAAGAGTCAGGAGACACCCCTGACTAGATAATAAAATATTTTCCACTTGTCTACTAAAATTCAAGCAAAAGAGAGATCATGCACTCTCAGCTCTGCTATCATTAACTTCTTTGTTTTCCTATTTGAGGTAACTTATGATGTCCTATTGCGCATTTTCACCACCACATGACGAACCTCTCAAACAAAAAGAGTTGGCTCACCATCACTATTTTTTTTTAGTTCTGAAGCTTAAAAGAAATCACCAAGGAACCAAGAGCTACAGAAGAATATATGCAACCCCCCTCCTTTTTTTTCTTTTTTTGGAGGGGGGGGAGGATGAACCGCAGAATATATGCAACCATCACTATTCATCCGCTGACCATTTGTCCATCCTTGGAAATTCCAAATTTGGTGTCGTACAATGCAGTCACTTCAACTAGGAAAGTTCGACATTCGAGAAAATTCCAAACTGCCCATCAGGGCCACCACTGACACTTACATAGCTGATTGGATTTATCTTATTCCTGTGAAAGGGATTAAGTTTAGGGAACCTTTCAAAGTACGGCCGGACATCCAGACAAATAAAAAGGCCAACAGCCTAAGTTACCGAAAGAGCAAGAATTAACGTCAACACAATACTCTCTGCACTTTAAACCTCTATACTACAATAGAATTTAGCTTAGCTATTTGTCCTTTTCTTACCCCTTAACCAGCTCTTCACCTCTCCTTTAGTTGTCTCTCATGATCATTGCTTTCTTAGGATAAGGTCCATGCTGGTGACATACCAAAATAATTTATATGGTCAATAGAAAATACTGACTCAAATAGAAAGTCGCTCAGTATAAACATCAAATAAATTATTTCCTTTGAGATAACACACGTGTCCCTTGAGTTCCCCCACTTGTGGTAGCATGTCCGAGCAGAGTCCAACATGTGTCAAACATTGGTACGTTGCCTCCAAGTGTGAGGGAGAATATCTTCATGACTCAAGCCTTTCACAAGCCTTCCCTACAGGATAAAAGCACAATCTTTCTCCTTTGTTTATTGATGCTTCCAATTTAACTACTTAAGACAATTTAGGTTGCTTGCAATATGAAAACAGGGTTCACCCCAACAACGAAGAGTATCCTCCATTTTTGGACGTCTAACTTACCCATTTAAATGATTCCTAACCCATCCCTTGCTCTTATTATCATCCGAGCTTCTCTGCCCACACCTAAACTAGTTGATTCCTTTGAAATAGTTCTTCCTTGAACAAGCATATGGTAAAGAATGCAAAATGTTAGTTTCCTAACTCCAGTTAAAAAACCATAGCATAATGTCTTCGGTCCCTAACAAAAAGGACATTAGTATAAACATAAAGGAAGAAATAGCATAAGGTGCCAGACAAACCATCCTCTGGCGCTTCTCCAACCGTAGCTTCTCTCCATTAGCCTTTTCATATTCCCCATTCTCGAGATGTCGTTGGTCTGGTCTGAGTCTTGAATCAGTGGGCGGAAGTTTCTCCTTAATCCGTTATAAAATACCCAGAATCAGAAAGGACTATGAAGGATGATAAAATGCATAAGGGGAAATCTAGCGGAAAAACTTTGATGTACATCATCATCTCTACCTGCAACCCTGGTGTCAACTCATTTAGTGTGATTGCAAACGACGTCATGTTGTACCGAGTAAAACTGGGAGCCTTGCACCTTTTCCATAATAAAGATTCATCTGAAACATCCTTCATTTTGCCAGTCCCATCTCCATTTACATAATGCATACTCTCGTCGCACTTTCCAAATAATGTAGCCATCTTTTTCCCCAAGACATCTTCAACAAATCCATGAACCTGTCATGGAAATAGAATGTGTAAAAGTTTAAAATAGACACACAGTAATGCTTCAAAGAAACTGCGGTTGTTAGAAAAGAAAATATTCTAATGTTATGAAATACATAAAAAGAAAAAACAAACTCATATAGTAGAAATTAGTTAAAGCCCAGAAAGGAAGAGAGAGAGAGAGAGAGTTATGTACCTGGTGTGGACTCCGGTCAAGAATTGACTGCTCTTTGAACTTGAGCTTGCATGAATATTGGCGATTACCACGTATATGCATTATCCCATGGTGGCGAAGGCATACTTTACCAAGAATAATATTGCAAATAGAAGTTGTGACCTAAAAAAAGCATGACCAAGTTTTAGGAGTGTTATTTTACAAGGGTTGTAACCAAAAAGTTATAGAACAAGGCAGAGGTCCAATTGAAACAGCCTGCCATTTCATTACGATGAACAAGCACAACTATCATAGTGCGCACCTTGCTCCACTGGAAAACCTCGCCATCGTCAAACTCTAAGGTTAGAGTTCCAACAGGGTCAAGCTGAATTGACGTACCCCAAAATTTGGTTCTAAGGTTACTGTCACCCCAGAATTTCCAACCTTTCCCTTCTGAATGGCAGGCAATGAGAGTTGGGTGATGACTAACCTGATCAACCAATAAATAAGTGATTAAGACATCCAAATTAAGCTTAAGCAATAAGGATCAAAAAATCACTAGGAGAAAGGCATTTGGAGAAGTAGAGCTAAGGTTATAAATTTGCTCAAAGCCACAGAAAACTGCTCGAGCTTATTGACTCACATGAAAACCCTAGAAACGGCTTAAGGTGATATTGGAGTCATGTTGCCAGTGCAAGAAGGAAGGGAAAAGCGGCACTAATCTTTCTTCTCCATTGCCCTATGACCAGAGATTTACGGAGCTTCATTTGCTCAATCTTTGGTGTGGTTTGGGTGATGCCATCATTACTGGAAGAGATTCTTGCTTGTTACATCCCATAGAAGTCAGGAAGAATTGGCAGACTACCCAGCTCAGATAACTAAGGGACAGTTTGGAAGGGAACGTAATAGGAGGGATTTTTTCAGGGGATTGACTTGCTTTTGATATTAAGTAAGAATGTTTTCACTTTCTACCTGTGTCTAATTCTTCTGTGGGGATGGGACTATACTGTCTCTTTATGTGATTTTTGGAGTTCACAGGTGACTTATATGTGCCATGGATGTATAGCATGTGGGTTGTGGCCTCCTAAGTATACATGGTTTGCCCTTAGAGCTTTTGCTAATTAAAATTTGCCCAAACACAATGGTTGATGAAACATATCCACTTCAACTATTTCATACCATGCTCTCTCACTGAGAAACACCAACAGAAACAGTAGTATCAACATTAACAATACCAGTAACGATAATAGCTTTAGTCCTTGAGATCATTTGATTTTGTAGTCTATAGTTCACCACAATGGTAGGTCGTGCATCTTTTTTAAAGGTCTACCAAAGGACGTAAATTTACAAAATTTCTTCCTGTGTTGCTTTGATTTATCCTATAAGAAGTACAACAATAGTGTATGCCATCAGCTTTTACCAACTAAAAATTTCAGCATCACATTTTCTACATCAAAGGATGCAGAAATATTGTAGGCAAATTTTAGCCCCGCTTAAGGGTGGAAGGGTGGAAAAAGCAAGAAGGCCTTCATCCGTTCTTAGTTTTGGCACTCCTTATGACATGAGTTTTAAGATCCGCTAAACCAAGTAGAGTCGCTCTCCATTTGTATCAAAATTTATGGTGCTCAATTCATGCTTTTACATCCATTTCAATGATTCTTTCCTGTAAATACTGACCTTTTCAGAGAAGAAGCGAACCCCTTTCTCAGGATAGTCAGCTTCATAAGTTTCCCCTAACAATGGATTAAAGGGTTTGCAGTGCCGACCTTCAGATGAAGCATATCCGGAAACAGCAAAAGCAGCAACATTCAGAACTCTCAGGAGACTGTTACCCTAGAAAAATAACATAATACACCCCCCAGGAAGCAAACATCAACACGTTTGAATACATACTTTAACCTAGAAGGAATAATGGAACTGATTTAAACATACAAATGAAGGAGTCAATGAAAAGCAGGAGATATGAGCTGCTGCCAAGACTAACGTTCAAACAAATAAAAGCAAATCAAATCCTGTACTGCTTATTTTGTGAGATGCATAAGTGAAAATTAACAATATGGTACCTGCTGCAGAAAGACAAGAGAATATATGATTCAATAATTTCTCAGAAACTTTGAAGCCCTAAAATTTTAGAAAATCACTAAGAAGAAAAGCGAGAGATATGGTTGTAATGGATCTTTGAACGGGAAGTGTGGAAACCGAAGATCATTATTCGCCCAAGGCCTTCCATGTGTAAAACTACAATCTGCCCAATTTAGTTAAGAATTGACCGCACATCCACTCTAAGACAACGAAATTCAACGAACCAATCAAGATAACAAAGTGAAGCCACGCTCTTTCCAAAAGATCCCAAGAAAATTAGCTTACGAATTTATAGCAATACTCAAAAAACAGAGCTCATGATTTTTTAAATTCTTTATTTAAGTAGTAGAGCACAAAATAGGAAATTATTAGCAAACTTCTAGTAAAACGGAAAAAATGCCTTGTTTTAAAAACTACAAAGAGAATAACTGATGCTGTTATGCCGATAAACTTGAAGCAAAACAGAGACAGAAGGCTTGGCTATCTACTCACAAGGAGCAAAATTCAGCCTCAACCTTTTACAGGAAATGCATGCAAAATCTCCATATGCACCAAACTATCTTGCACTCTCTCATTTAGATTACAAAATTATTAACCTTCACTTCACAGAATGGTTCATTTCAAATGACCGTTAAGGAGGCCATAGCAGACAGCACAAAGCCTCGCCAGTAAAAGTTGTTGACCTTCCACTTACAGAATGGCTTATTCCAGATGCCGTTATGCAACCTATGGCTAATGGCACAGCCTCACCAGTAAAACACATTCAAGAATTTCAAAGAAAGCTGAGGAACCAGTTTATACCACCCTTTGGACTGAAGGGTATATCAGTCACTGACAGAACTTTGGAACAGTCTTTCATTTTTGATGTGCATACTTGGAAGCAAGAAAAATAAAAAAGAATCAATTAAACAGTCTAAGGTAAAATCTGTTGACTGTCAAGTATGGACAAGTAGTATTGGGTTATTTTAACATACAGAAGGTAGATACACACCACCAGAAATATGCGTGAAAGGACTAAAGAAAAATAGAAATCCCAAATCAGGTCTTCTTTTGGAATCTAGTGAAGGTTCAGATTAGCAAGAAACACAAAGAGAGGGGGTTGGGGAGAAAGAGGTGCAAATTCATGAATCCATTATTAAGAGAAAAAAACGACTTGTCCAGGGAGTAAGAAACACAATGGGCAAACTCAATCAACCCCACATGTATACGTAGTGTACTCCTTTTACAATTGCCATAATTAGGACAATGCATTAACAAAATAAGGGATTTACAACATTTATTATGGAAGGAGACAATGGTGTGAAATGAACAAAAGGCAACAACAAGATATGTTTACCTTTGCCCTTGCAAATACTCAGAGAGTCAATAGAACAAACGACCTCCTAATTACAGCGAAAAAAACTAAAGAGTGTAATAATCATACCACTTTTCCATGTTCGTATGCACGATCCAGCAGATAAGAATACTCCAAGTCCTCGAAACACTTTTGTAAAGATGATATTGGCTCATTAAAGTACACTGGGAGACAAACTCGTGTCAGATCTTTTCCTACATTGTCTTTGATCATAGACCAAAGACTTACTGCTTTCTCCTTTTCAACTGGATCCGGAAGCTTCTTTCGCCTTTCAAATTGTGGATAACCAGAGTTAATGGTGTCCCTTTCAGCATTCAGATTCTTTATACCATCAACGTCCTTTTCTGGTCCCATACACTTACTCATGTGATTTGCAACTCCAGTTACAGGCCCACAACAAAGAGTTGATTCAGAAAAGTATTCTTCTGTGTCAAAATAGTTGTTGTCATCCTCTTCTGAAGCTTCCTCGAGCTCTTGTTTCTCAATGTCATCAGATGATTCAGTTGTGCTGCATTCTGAACCCCAACAATAATCAGTCAAAAAAAACTAGCAATTATGCTAAAACAAAACAAATAGATACATAATATGATTCTGGATTAGAAAATGGACATGAACACGTTAAGAGAGAATTCATAAATCTGAAAGAAAATATGAAATTTCACAAACGAAATGATATGTATGCTCACAAGATCACTTCTTGTTGATGTGCACACTACACACATGCGGCAGGAAGGTAGATGTTCACACTTAAATGAGGACTAAAGATAAAAGAAGAATAAGCGACATTTCACCCATGTAATTTTTACGTTGCATCCTAGTGAAATGGCTGTTCAACCAAGTGAACCTGCACAATCTTTCCATATCTACAACGAAAAATTTCCGGCCTCATTTACAAATACAGTATCTAAATCTGGTGGCAAAATTGTGTGGAAATCTGGTGGCAAAATTATAAATTGAACTTGCTCATCATTAGAAATAAAATCTTCCAAGATAAAAGAAATTTTGTTGCTCTAGAGTCTAGACATACACAAGAACTGTGTAACTAATATACAATTCATTCTTCCAAGGCTCAAAATAATTAGCAATATTATTTACTTAGGATCAACAATTCTCCATCCAGTATGTTTAAAACGCCAACAAATTTTACATCCCTCGTGAAATTTCACTTGGTAGTTATTGAATAGGCTATGACATAAAAAATACTACATAGAGTATAATAGAATATCAACAACTGCACTTTAACCAAATGTAAACATAAAATAGCCACACAGGCAGCAGACAGACACGTAAATAAAAATATATAAGTTACGTGTACCACTATACTTTCCACGGCCAAGACAGGAAACTTCGTGCTTTATCAATTGATAGTCACTATATGGAATTCCAGAGCTTTCAGCTTCAATACTAGCTGCCTGCATAAGCAAAAGATAATTTGATAAAACTGACCGGAAAAAGAAATGGCGAGTAGCCATTTCAAATAAGCCACCTATTTGATTAAATGTACTTCTTGGCAGAAAACATTTTTAGAGCAAAAAGAAAATGAACACAACAACCCGAAAAATAATCTTTCAAGCAGAAGTCAGGAAACAATCACTACTTAGCAAATAAAGTCGTTCAGTACTTCAGTGGGTGCAGATTGCTTATTTAACGAAATCTCAATAATTTCACTTCCAAATAAGCAAATAAGAAAAGTGGCTGCCAAACAACTTTGCTTATTTTTGTTTTCTCTACTTCTTAGTTATTTGGTATGTACTATAACCAATATTCAATCCCAACCTAACGGCCCGGGTAACTAACTATGACAGTTGTTCAACTCCATTATATTGCAGATACCAAAACGACGATAACTATCATCTCAGAAACAACCATTTTGGATTCAATCCACTTACTGCAATGCTATGCCCACTAGTGGTGACATGCAAGAAACCTTTGTTGAATCATGTTTTCCTTCGTAACATAGTCACATGGTTCGAGGAAATTGACATACACATCTGCCTCTCTAGAGTAGTAAAAATGTAATATTCTCAAAGATATGGGTCACCAAAGTAAAACTTCGCAACTCTTTATCTGGTAAAGGCTTTTATAGCTTTAGAACAGGCCAATACTTTTTTTACCATCAGGGTACATGTGTCAAAGATTGAGTCACACATTGTATAAACAGAAAAAGATATGGATCTTAATATACTATTAGATGACTCACCAATTACAAGGCTTAGCCATTTAAGTAGATATGGGTCATTCAATGTATATTGGGTCCATGTGATGTGGTGGACTCTATGCATACTCCCCAATGGATTGGGCCTACATGCACATGGGAAGAACCTCAGGCAGATCGGACTCCTAACAATTGGTATCAGTGCCGATGGCCGACGATCTATGGGCAGACTCTCCTAGAAGCATCAGTGATTGTGAGCTTGCACGAAGACTCCCGGAGGAGCAGGAAAAATCCATTGTAACTCTCGACGGAGCAAGAAAATTCCTAGTGCGTGCAGCAAGTGGCTGGCAGCATGGTGGCTCTCGGTAGAGTGGGTACTCTCGATGAAGCATGAAAAATTCTTGGTGCATGTAGTACTTGGCTAGCAAGCAAGGTGGCTCTCGTAGAGTATGGTGGCTCTTGATGGAGTGGGTGTGGATAATAAGCCCTGGTTTGAACACGATGTTGGAGAGATAGATCAAGAATTAAGAGGGAGCCAGTGGGTCAAATCGAGGGGAGGTAGGCCCAATGCATGGTTCACACATGAGTGGGAGATTGTGGGAAACATGTGTGAACGATTGAGTCTCACATTGGATAAACAGAAAAAAAGTGAGACCTTAATATACTATTGGATGACTTACCAATTACAAGGCTTAGCCTTATGGATCATTCAATGTATATTGGATCCATGTGATGCAGTAGACTCTGTACATACTCCCAAACGGATTGGGCCAACACACACATGGGAAGAACTTCAAGCGGATCGGACTCCTAACAGAAAGAAAATGTAAAAAATTGTAGAAATTATCGAAGAAACGTGTATGATGTCTCTTTTGGAAAAAAAATGAGAGGTCACGCAAGACATGGATATGTCACTAACTTCAAAACGCGACTATCAACATTTGAACGTTTAGGTTCAGTTTTGATGCAGCAACCATGATGCGGCACAGAATGCAATCTGGATTCCATCATTTCCAGGACTAAGTAGGAATGTGGTCCCTGCACCTTCTATGCATCCATGGCAATATCGTGTTCCACAAAAAAGACGAACATGATAAACAAAGTTGAAAAAGTTACATCAACGCAAAAGGTGTGTTTCAACTTTAAAAGCTAAGTAGCACAGAAGTTGTGCTCCACATACGGGAGAAGAGTAGTCAGTGTCAACAATAGTAACTATTATATATCAAACTTGGCCACCAGAATCAGCATCTTTGGACATAGAGATAGTAAAAGGTGTATATTACTTTCATAATATACACCAATCGAATATGATACCATACTCCGAAACATTACTTCATTTGTGGATGATACACGAGCTAGTATCGAGCACATTCATGTCATTGATGTCAAATCATGGAAATTACAAAATACTAAAAGGTACCTCCAACTGCCTCAATGTGTCCAGCAAATTCGAGCGTTCTTGGCAAAGAACTTTAAATTGTCCTTGTACTTGAGAAAATTCCGAGAGCATGATCTGCTCACAGTCGTTAACGAGCACCTCACTGATGCCCTCTTCAATCAACCGCTTTTTTAGCCTCTCGGTAGACAAAGATACATCATTTGGTACAAGCGAGAGACTATCATTTAATGGTCTAAGAAAAAATAGGTTTCGAGAAGAAACCAAAGCTTCTACCCAGGCCACGCGATCGCTCTTTGATTTAGTCCTCAGATGAAGGGTCTTAGTAGCAGTAAATATGTAAAAACGCCTGTCGTCTGACTTGCTCTCTCGAAAGGAAGAAACCTGCCAAGAAATCCAGAACATCCCAAGTTAGAGGCATAATCTTGGCCATTCAGCAATACCAAACAACTCAACTCACAAACCACCATGATACACCTAATTTCTAATCACCAATAACATCGTGACACAGAAAATCAACGCAGCATTTCTACACCACAAACAAAACAGTAAAAAAATAAACGATTGTCAGGTGTAACTTGGTCATGGGCATCTACCATTACACCAAAAAAGATCGGCCATACTAATTACTACCTGCTATTCATAATAGATTAGAACATTTTACCCAGTTATGATAGGTTACAAAAAATGGAGAATTTTAACCTACTTCTAATTTCCACGGACATGCGAAAGGATATCACAGATATTATCCGCGATAAAAATATACTTATTAGGAGGAGGAAAGCCTTATGCTAAAGAAAAAGAAAAAACCTATAGAGCATCTCCATTCTCCAACGCATCTTCAAAACTCCGGCATGGAGAATCTATGTCACATATTGAGGGAGATATATGTAATTTACTCGAATAACACACCAGAAAGCAACACGGAAATGTAAGTAGTTTAGTATGACCAAGCTCCAGCAGAAGAAGGTTCAATTGAAATCACAAGATACTCAATCGAGCTTAAACCCTTGAAATCACAAGATACTCAATCGAGCTTAAACCCTTTTACAAATTGCAACCCAAATACCTAAAGATAATTCGCGGTTTGAAAAGGAGTAAGCTTAACAGTAGACTCCCATTAACCTAAAAATAAAGACGAAAAAAGTGACCTGATTTTGCAGGAGTAGCACTCTGGTACAACGAGATACAAGAAAAGCTCAGAAGATATCCCATCCCATGTCCCAACTTAAACAAACTGTCCCATCAAAGTCAAGAGGTAAGATTAGATCGACCAAGATCGAAACCCTCTAACAGTCTTTCTTTTCCCTTCTTAAATTAAAAGGAAAGAATTTTCCAACCGCCAAAAGTCTGAGCCCACTTGCTATTATTTTAAGCGAAACAAAACGAACTGCGAAGATCGGGAAAATGGACGGTGGAGGTTACGAGTGGTTGACGGTAGCTGGCGTCGCGGATAATCCATGGAAGAAGAAAAGAAGATCGGATCAGCTGCGATGGAGTGGCGCAACAAACCCAAATCTGGTCTCAAGGTTTTGATGTGACTGGTATAGCTTACGTAGGTACAAACGCAGGCCTACGTTGTAGGCTATCGTGGCGCCCAATTCCCCCGTTGATGTGACCCACCCACTACAGATTAACCACCAGTTTGGAAAATAGGAGTAAAATTGACTACTGTACAAAAAAAAAAAACGAAAAAATGAACAGAAAGATTCACAAAAAAAAAAAAAAAAACCTCTGGTTAATGCATTGTAGACTTGTAGTTCAGAAATTAAAGCTATTTGGTGGCAGAGGAGGAGAAAGAGAGAGGACGGAAATGGTAATAAATCCGATTACATGGTTTCTTAACCCGTAGTGGAAGCTTTTGTACTCGAAGTACTAAAAACAAACAATGCCTAGAAGTGAGATTTTCCCTATTGTAAAACTTTTAATCGTAGAGCGGCACGCATTGTATAATCTCTCTCTGGGGAAAATTGAAGTAAAAAACTGGTCTCTCTCTCTCTCTCTCTCTCTCTCTCTCTCTCTCTGTGAAATGGTCTTACCTTGAGATGAACGATGCCAAAAGTTTTGTGATTCTTGCGCCGGCTATCCAGGCGCGATAGGCGGCCGGAGGAAACGTCGCCGATCAATCGGACGTCGTCGCCGGCTGGCAAGAGGGCGAGGTTTTCCGGCGCGAGGATTTTGGAGTAAGAGAGGATGCCGTTACGCAGAAGGAACCACCTCGATCTCCACCCCTTGCCGAAATTCGTCCACTTGTACAGAACTCCGGCGAAGCTGGACTCGGATCCCGCCGGCCGTGCGGCATTGCCGTCAGATCCGCCGGAGACGGAGGTCGGAGGGTCGCCGGAGCCCGTTCTCGAGTCCGGCGATTGGTCCCCGATCGCTGGAGTCTCTAGTGAGATGCAACACAGAGGATGAAGCTCCTTCACACGCATTGTGAGTATCTGCGCAAAATTTGATGATGGGGGAAAAAAAAAGTCAAATCTTCATATCAGTCTCTCCCCAAAAAACCAGAATTTATCAGCGACTGGCGAATGCTTTTGGCCTTTTAGACGTCGG
Organism: Vaccinium macrocarpon; assembly: GCA_022606695.1. Lineage (NCBI taxonomy): Eukaryota > Viridiplantae > Streptophyta > Magnoliopsida > Ericales > Ericaceae > Vaccinium > Vaccinium macrocarpon. The sequence continues at coordinate 14,808,553 of CM040176.1, read as the reverse complement.
AAACCAAAATGTGGGAAAGGCTAGCTGTTGACTAATTGGAAGGGATGAGAGAGGGGGGGAAAGAACGCGGAAGGAGTCGAGGAGGGGAGCTCTGAAACTGATGTATTCGGAGAGAGAGAGAGAGAGAGAGAGAGGGAGGGAGAGAGAGGATCTCGTCGTCTCGACGAGTCTCTATTCTCTTGCGATGGAAATGAAAAATATTTTATAGTACACAGAACTACTCTCTCCTCCGTCCCAATTTATTATACATGTTTTCTTTTTTTTTTTGTGTCTTAAAAAAAATATCTATATCAATTTATAATGTTTTTTATATTTAATATGAATGTTGTATTCTTGTTTAATAGATCTCAATTAAGTTTAGGCTTTGTTTGGTTGTTGGAGAAAGAAATCAAAAGGATGGGAAAATTAAAAAAGTTTCTCTTCCTTTGTTTGGTTCTTAAAGAAGAGAAAGAAAAATATTTAATGAAATTCCTATCTAACTTTCCTCCCATTTTCTATTCAATTTTCTCTCCAATTTCCTTCTTAATTTTTCTTTTTTCTTTCTTTCCCTAACTTCCAAACAAAGCCTTATTAAACAAAGATTTTGAAATTATAAAAAAATATTATAAATTATCAAATATAGACCATTTTTTAAGATATCCACAAAAGAAAGGCACAACAGATTAGGACAGATAGAGTATTAAAATAACAGTAACTTCTTAACTTCCACCCACCAAGCGGCAGTGATAGGTATAAATGAGTTCAGATTTTTAAGAAACACTTCATGGATAATAATAGAGAAGTGATTTCCACACTCCTAAATTTTTATGTTAAACCTGAAAATTTCACTAGAAGACAAAAAAAAGAGGTGTGGTTAAAAATTTGGAGGTGTGAATATCAATTACCACAATATTAATACACTTTCACGAGTATAATATATCTGGTTTGCTACAAGTATTAACATTTGTATAAATTATTGCACAAACTCTCTTACATGAGATATGTGAGATAGCTACTCCTATTTTGATGTAAATGTTTTTTCCAAAATATTTGGCATTTAAGTATGTGTCTCAACGAGAAAAGCTAGACAATGATAAAAATACATAGACCGAATTTGGAAAGAATTCAAAAATTAAAAATATTATTCTTGAGCCAAAAAAATAATTAACTTTTGGTAAATCTGAAAAGAAAAAAAAAAAAACACAAATCTAACATTGGATTTTTCAGTCTTTTGACATTGTTAATAAGTTCCAAAAATCAGTGAGATGGAAAATTACTTGCATATCAGCCAATCTCCTTTTCCGTATCAATTCACTCCAATTCACGTACCGATCCATGCCCGATACTCAACCTTTATGGGTTATTTAGGAACTTAAAAAAAAAAAAAAAAATTTGTCAAATTGATTTTTTGAAAATTCACAACCACTATAACAGATTCCCGTTTCATTTCGTTCAATATTCTTGATACTTTTATGGCGGTACCGCTATTGTTATGTCTTGATAACTTTATATTGCTTGTTCGATTGGAAAAAGTAATGGCTTCGTTCATTTAGATTTTAGTTTAATTTTGATGATGTAAGCAGGTGTAATAAATGGAAAAAAAAATGAGAGAAATTATGATTTCATTAAGATCAAAACTAAAAACATGACCAATAACTCTTACCACAAATTCGAACATAACTGTATTAGTCATTATTATCAATACATGCAACGAGTGATGCCAAACTCGATTGTTTCAGAATATTTCTGGATTTTTTTTCTAAACTCATACATGCTCAAATTAATAGGGTGTTTGGGAGCCAACTTTTCAATTTTTCATTTTTGGTTTTTTGGCTTTTTTTATTATGGCCAAAATAAGTTTTGAATATGAGAAGAGCGTTTTGGAGAAATGCGCATAATACATTTTGCAAAAGTAGTAGTGTTTAGGAGAAAAATGATGAAAATAAGTTTTGGTTTGGATTTTACCAATTTAACCCTGACAACCATGCCAACGGGGCAAACTACCCACCATGCCTTTGGAATTACTATTGGTATTTTTACACAAACTGGGAACATGCATGTTTGGGAAAACATATTTGGGCACAACAAGATTTCTATTTCATTTTTTTTCAAAATTACGTTTGGGAATATTTTTGTTATAGAAAACCTTGAGATTTGAGGTTATTTTATGGAAAATATTATTAGATGGTCCTTTTTCCCTTTTTTTTACACAAATTGATGTTCCTCTGTAATAAGAAAATAGATATTGTTTTTAACAAGTTTTTTCAAGTCATAATAGGAAATACTTTTTAAAACGTGACCCGTCCAATTTTGAAATTTGTTATGTTATTGGAAAATATTTTTTGGTCATCTTTTATTTGGTAATTAAAATTTTACCGTATTTAATAAGAATTATGTAAAATGAAAATAATTGCAACAAATAACATTAAAAAAAGTACTGAAGGGGTGAAATATTACACAAAGATAAACATTCCAAATTTAAATAACATTAAAAAAAAAACTACAAGCCACATGGAAAAAAGAAGTATTGAAGTGTTAGATTGTTAGCCAATATAAACTTCAGGGGAAAACTGTAGTATGTTTTCCACACTGATCAGACAGCCACCAGAAAAACACATATGTAATCCTTTTCGCAAGCCGAACAAAACCCACAAATCAAAATCAACATTTGAGCAGTCTCAATTTTCGGTTTGACAAACCAGAGGTCGTTAATGGATGAGAAACAAAGGGGATTCAGAGGTGTGTAAAGGATAAAGGGAGGGGTGGAATGGAGAGAGAAATTGAAGGGCAAAATCATAATGAGAAATAGAATGAGAAAAGTAGCCTAGGACCTCTTTTTCACTTCTCTCCTGGATTGTTCAAAATCCAAAATGAGTTCTAGAGAATGAGTTCTCCTTCTCAGTTGGCCAAACACCCAGAATTCAAAAACCAAAATGCGAAAAATGGGAAAACACGGCTCCCAAACAAGCTTCAAGTTAGAGATGTTGTAAAGGAGATGAATAGGGACTCTAGTGTACAGGGCCAGCTCGGAATCGAACTCTAAAACTCAGCGACATTACCAAAGCATGCGACCATGCTGGCAAAGCGCTGCCTTCAAAAATGTATAGGAACTTAATAAAATTTATAGTATATAACTTTAAGGTTTTTTTTTTTTTTTTTTTTGATTGCCCCAGCCCAGGGGCTTGCCCAAGCCCGGAGGCTTGCGGGGCTTACCCCTGGGTCGGCCTTGCTAGTTTATGGGTTGAAACTAGGCTACCAGGCGAGTTATATATGCATCTATGTGTTTGTCTCTATCAGTATCTATTAATGGATCATACTATCAAATAAGAGTTGGCTTAGCGATAGAAACTCAAACTTGGTTTGATAAAACCTAGGTTTTGAGACTCCATACTCCTATATTGGAACTAAACATACTTCTAACATTATTCATGCATCGTAAGACCTTATCTTTGGTGCACACACATCTCTGGTGAGATCTCCTATAGGTGATGTTGGTGTGACAACGCAATACTCCTTGACGGAGCTAGCAGAATACCATGCGTGCACTTTCATTTTTTTGTACCCTAAAGAATGGATAAATGGAATGGACAGTAAGTTTTTTAATAACAGCAATTCGGGCAATGGCTGTTATGAGTGGCCAAACTGGCATGTTTTAAATTCTCCAACATTTACACCATTATCATCAAGCTTTATGTGTGAATTTTTTGAAGCTGAATTTTTGAAACTAAACTTTGAAAGGACTCACGAAAAAAAAAAGAGAGCCATTTTTTCAATTCCAAAGCCCCTCGTAACACTTTATCACCTTAATCCATTCTTTTGCTGAGGGTCTTGCACTTACTCATTCCCCATCCTGAGATGTCTAAGTAAACAGGCTTCCCTAAGCTTAAAGCAAGCCCCAGTTCGCCTTCTTCAATGACCCTCTCTACAGGAGATCTTATGATCAGTTATGGATGTGGTGTCTTTCTCCTTATCTCTCCCTTCGTAGTTGGTCCAAGGTTCGACCATGTCCTTGCTAGCCTTGCCATCTTAGCAAAGCTTCTACGACAACTTTCCCCCTCATGGAGTCATCGGCCTTCCACTACTGCTTTCTTTGCTTACTCGGGAAATAGTTAGTAACAGGAACAAGGAGAAAAGATAAAGAGAAAGGTGATGAAGATAGATTGAGGCTCTTCCTCTATCCTAAGTAGCAGAATACACAAGGCTGGATGGAACGATTAGGTTGAGGCTTAGCAACAAGGTGGGACTAGAAAGGAAGGAAAGCAAGCCCATTCTACTATAAAGCAAAGCTATTGGATTCAAGCTTTGGCTATTGCCAATTGTTCTTTTGCACTTTAGGCAGGGAACAGATTTTCTCTATGCGTGTGCGCTCCCGAGTGTGTGTCGGAGTTCATAGGGGTCAGCAAAGGCCCCTCTCTGCATCACAAAAAGCTAAAAAGGGTCACTGCCTCCGATTCTGCAAAACTAAATGCAGATCGGCCCATCTCGCTAGTGTCGAGCATACAGTGCCCTCGGCGGATGATGCGGATGTATGGTTTTGGACGAATATAGATTTGAACGATGTCTACCGAGCGAGAAATGCCGAGGACATCGCATTCCCGCTTGGCTCTCAGAATACCCTTAGGATCTCCGCCGAGAGACGTGCCGAGCGCTTGAGGGGCTGGGCCACTAGCATACCGCGTAGGTCAAGTTCGGTCACGTGGGAGCTCGGATTAACTTGGTTTGGTGATGGCATACCAGACACGCTACACATTCCACGATGGAGCATTAAATGCGGCAATCACCTACTCTGCCACCACCGCTTGCAGAAGCACGTGGGTGATAGGGAATGTCTCGAGATGATTTGACTACTCGAACCCACATGTCGTGACGTCAGCATGGACATGGCTTCTGTTACAGGGATGAATGTCACATTAATTGTCATTCCGAGAAGCACCACCACAATTGGCAACTCTGTTGGGGACGAAAAGAAACTCCACCCAGCCCCTCTGTATACTTTGGTGCTGTTTCTTCCCACTTTCCAGAAAGCTCTCCCCCCAAAACCTCTTCAAATACTGCTTAAATGGCCAACCTCACTTTAGGCTTTGATGCGTGTGGTCCAGCCGGTGAGTTTCGCAGCTCCGCCGACCAGTACCAGTACCATTAGGTCAGGAGCGACGTCGGCCTCACCCTTTCTCTCGTCGTCAACAGAGATGGGACGGTCACCGTGGCCACCAACGGCGCTGGCCCCAGCAACGCCGAAGCTAGCAACATTCTATTTAACATGGATGGGAATGTGCTCTCTCTTAACAACCTCACAACTCCAACTATCACGGAAGCTCTTCCTCCCCCTCATCCACTCACTATAAAGGCTGAACTATCCTTACTAAGGAAGGAAGTGCGGGCCATGAAGCAGGTCAGAAGCCAACTAGCAATGTCAAAAATCGGCGGTCGGACAGGGACCCGGAGGCCTCTTCCGACCACAAGGATCAATGAAAGGGGAAGGGCTCTAGTCTTTTCTCGCCTCGGATAGGTCGTAAAAGTAGAACGTCAAGGCAACGCATTCATCGAACCATTGAAGACAACAACGCGATCCCACGAGCGCCATACACATGGGGGGGTAGTCTTAACGAACTGACCACATCGAGGATAGTGCCATGGCATCAAGCGCTCAAACACTGGACGTCTGGGACCTAGAAATGCAATATAACAAAGGGAAAGGCCCTGCTGACACCCCATAGGTGCGCCGAGACTGCAATAGCCAAGGCCAAGCACACGAAGAGCGGGAGGATCGCCATGACCATAACCGTTCCGATGATCAAGGAAGTTATCGGTGTTGTTGGCAATCGGTGGATAGGCATGGCGCCCAAAATGTTGTACCAAACACTCGAGGAGGTTGCTCGCGTGGGAATGCAGGGGATGACCCAGTTGATGTCTCGGCAGGGCTAGGTCGTAACAAAAACAACGGCCTTCGGCCATGAGATAGGTACACGCTACAAAATGATGGTAGCAGCATTGTGTTCGTCAACACGCACATAGGAGAGACCAAAGTTTACAGCACCAAGCCCAATACCAGACTCTGTCGTCCTCGAGAAGTGTTAGTAAGAGGCCATGATGAGCGCGACAATAGGTTGTCCTCCGAGAGGAGCAACGTACACATGGATGAGCCCGATCTGGGGCGCTGAGCCGCGGGACCAGCAAGGCATGCACATGGGGATCATAGAGCGATCAACCTCAACCGCTTTTGTCCTGCCAACTCCAGGTTGGAGAAGGCCAAGCAATCACCATTCTCCCGAACGATTGCAGAAGCCGCTCCACCGCGCGGATTCAAAATCCCAAAATTTGACAAGTATGAGCCAACAATAGACGCGATTACGCACGTCCAACAATATCGCCTAGTCTCCGAGCTCTACAGCCATAGCGACTCGCTCATGTGCCGAATGTTTTCCATGAGCCTTGGGACCACAACGTTCCAATGGTATAGCCAACTCGCTTCGAGGACCATAAATGACTTTGACAAGCTCGAGCATGCGTTCACGTCTTGGTTTGTGACTAGCAACACACAACTAAAGACGCTCGACGCTCTTGTCAACATGAAAAGGGGCTCGGATGAAACCGTGAAAGAATACATCGCCCGGTATTGGGAAGTATACAGCCACATGGAGGATTGTGACCAGAAAATCACTTCCACTTCGTTCAAAAATGGGCTTGACGACCACTCCGACCTTTTTAAAGAACTCATGGTTAAACCACCGAAAAACATGGTAGAACTAATGGAGACGGTGAATCGCTTTCGAGAACTCGATGAGCTACTTTTTGACGGAGCATTAAAGGGAAGTGCTGGCAAGGGTGCACTGAAGGAAGCAAATAATGAGGTGAACACTCTGAAGAGGGGGAGAAATGATCACGGTGGAGCATACGGGAACAGAGGTCACCAAGACGGCAGCAGAAACAACAATGGTAGAGGGGGATGGGAAAGGCCTTCCCAAAACGACAACGACTATATAGCCGAGACAACCGTCTTTACCATGCCAATCTACAGGTTGTCGGCAGAGATTGACCGGAAGCACTGGTTTTACTGGCCGGAGAAGAAGATGGAGTCGGATCTCACCCAGAAAGGGAAGTGCACATACCACACTGAGGTGAGTCACTACACGACGGGATGCCGACCCTTTAAAGCACACCTTGAGCAATTGGTCACCAAGGGACGCATGGAGGAATGGATAGACCACGGTCGTACGCCGACCATGATCAGGGGGCTGCTCCTCAGTTGAACCAGCAAGCTATCCTCCCACCACCTCCAAACCAACAGGCGCCCGGGGACAGAGTGCACCTAGGTGTAGTTGTCACCATCCACGGCCTGATCGGCAAAACTCAGGCTGACGCAATGCATATAGAGCTACAAAAGATGGAGACAGCCATGCAAGTTGGGGTGGGTTAAACCTAACCACCCTAGTAAAGGGCATATCACGTGCCTTTATCGCTCACCATGAGAGGGTAATTAGCTCGGCAATTCCACAAATCCATTATTATATATAATACTCTACTCTAATTTCTTGTCATACTCTTACCAATTTTTTTGGTCAAACTCCACAAATCCATTACTCCTATTAGCCAAGGAAAGACAGAAAGAGGCGGGAAAAATTAGTTGTCATCACATCCACCATCCTTTCTTTTATTATTGTTATTATTATGCGAACTCAAAATATGTTTATTTGTTTGTGATTTTGAATCACAACTGTTACATGAGAGTGACGGATCAGCTAAATTCAATGGTCAAAATTAACAGTACATTAAAAGGTTTTTTTTTAACTGCAAGACAATAGTACATTAGAAGGTTAGGCGAGGTGAAATAATGAATCTAACTCTCACAGGTGCAAACAACAAAATATTCTCCCCACATGATCTTGGCATGATAATTCACTACCCACGCTTCCCATGTCCATGTTTTACTCTTCTCGAAGTTCACCCATCATGATCTTGCCACGTGCCAGCCGAATTATCTTTTCATTTTTTATGAGTCTAAGGCCCAGTTTTCCAAAAAAAAATTAGCACTCAAGTGCTAAAATTTAGTGCGAAAAAAATCGAAAAACTATACACGGAACTACTTCATTTTTTGATTTGAAATATCATGATTTTTGCGTCTAGGTACTAAAATCTTTTAGAAAACTAAGCCTTAGGGCATCCTTATGAGGGGCACCAAAAAAACACCAAATTTAACTTCAAAAACACGTTTTACAAATTTAGCAAGTCATCTTTTCAAAAACTCACAAAATCAAACTCTATATTCTAACTTTATTATATTAAACTATTCTTTCTTTTTACTTCTATTCCCCAAAAGTAATAATTAAAAAGTGAACAGTGCATGAATAGTGCATAAACAATGCGTGAATAGTGCCCTGGTGAGTGAACAGTGCCGCAAATTTGGTGCGGTTACTGTAGCAAAGTCAGAAACTTAACAAATTAGATCAACCATTTGATGAGCCTGATTTTGGCATTATTTTGGATTTTGGCTCTCTATTGTTACTAAAAAATTAATTTGTTCATCCACATAAGGGTGCTCTTATTGAGTTTTGTTTGGTCAATATCACGACGTTCACTGAATCACTTTTATGACGGAGCAATTTATCTGTTCTGGGAATTTCTCTGTTACTCTGTTACAATTCATTTCTAACCCTTAAATTATATTGTAATTTTAAAATATTAAAATTTTTAAACATGATCTAACGGTTCAAAACAGCTTTGGAATAGAGGAATTTGGAACAAAGGAATTGGTAGCCTTTTATCATATCATCAAATGTATTTCTGTTTTGAGTTAAAAAAATGTATTGGTGTTTTTTGTTTTTTTTTTTTGAAACAAACGTCATTAAAACAGCCCAAAGGTAGATGCCCGAAGGTAGTACAGACTCCATCACTGTAAAATGGAATAAAGCAATGAAATTATGCAGAAGCGTTTAATTTACTCCTAAAAGGGGGGTGAATAGGAATTTTGATAAAAACTACCAGTTTTTAAGAAGAATAATCGATTAAAAATTATCAAATAAAAAATTGATTAATTTTCTTGATTAATTCAATTTAACCAAACCACAAGTAGTGTAGTGAAAATAAAATGAAGACAAGATACGTATGATTTACGTGAAAAAACTTAGGGTCCTAAATTACCCTAAGCTAAAACCACGGCCTAACACTACTGCTTTATTCTATTAATAAAAAAGAAGTACAAATTGCGAAATAGTAAAAACCTTACCCCAAGCCTTTACCTATCCTCGCTAATCTCCGATGCTCCCAAAGCTTCTTCAAAATTCAATAGATGAACCACAGACTTCACGCCTGATCTCTGGATTCAACTGACTCCGAATCAATCTCTAAAACATTCGGCCACAGTAGTATACAGCACCACAAAATATGAACACCAAATGATATGATATGAATAGTGTATCCTAAATAACTAAAAGCACAATAAATTAGTCTCTCGGCTTTGTTTACGTAAAAAATGTGCTCCCTCTTATAAAGGTTGTGAACCCTTATATAGGCAAGGGAAATTTCATATGTGCATGTCAACAAAATAACGTTGATTTCTTTTCCAAAAATAATAATAATAAAATCAATCTTTTACGTCAAAACATGTGTTGTGTATGTTTTAAGATTGGTGCTCCAACATAAGTATATAAGCAAAGGTAAAAACCTCCCCCTTTGTTCCCGTAAAAGAAAGATACATACATACATATATATATATATAGAGTCCGGTTCCGGTCAGGACTCTCGGACCTATCTTAGGTCCGGAATTTTCACTTCCCGGTCATTTGGCCGGGATCCGAACCATTTGATGTTTTTAAAACATGTTTTTAAGGTTCCACGCGGGAAATGGACAAAAAAAAATACCGTGAAGGGTTCATCCGAGCATTTTTCAATAAAACTGCGATTTTACAATTTTATCGAAAAATGCTCGGATGAAGCTCTTCCCGGTATTTTTTTTTTTTGCCCATTTCTCTCATGGAACCTTAAAAACACGTTTTAAAAACATCCAACGGTTCGGATCCCGGCCAAATGGCCGGGAAGTGGGAGGTCCGGACCTAAGATAGGTCCGGGAGTCCTGACCGGATCCTTGTTGTATATATATATATATATATATATATATATATATATATATATATATATATATATATGAAAATGATCTACTAAGGACTCCCTTAGGATAAGAGTTTGCGGAGCTCACCCTTCCGGATCGAATTTTGACGATCCGAACCGCTCAATGTTTTTAAAATGCATTTTTAAGGGTCCACACAGAAAATCTTCAAAGAAAAATACTCGGAAGGGCTTGATCGGATCCGTTTTTGTTAAAAACGCAAAAAAAAAAACACCAGGAAGGGCTTGATCCAAACATTTTTCACAAAAATATATAAATACAATTTTTGTGAAAATTGCTTGGATCAAGCCCTTCCCGGTATTTTTTTTGAAGATTTTTTGCTTGTGGACCCTTGAAAACACCTTCTGAATACATTGGACGGATTGGATTTTCCAAAAAAAAATTTGCAACACAAAAAAAACCATGTTTTTCTTATTTCCGGGAGGTGTGAACTAGAAAATCCACCTATATATATATATATATATATATATATATATATATATATATATATATATATATATATATATATATATATACATCTTTTGATCCTTTCCAAAAAGATGCCTACGTGTGCATGGTGATCAAAATATTTGATGTATTTTCCATAAACGAAATGTGCATCAGACTGATGAGGGATAGTACCATATATAGGCAAGATTGGATGCCTAGGTTCCCCAAAACAAACTCTTTTATCCTCTCCAAAAATAACATTCTTGAATGACACACATGGAAAACAAAATTTTCGGCATATTAAAAGAAAATCGTTTCCTTGATATAAAATCTATATTATAAAAGGGCTCAAATTTTTGAATCCCTTATATTTTGAGCCATTGGATTTAATAGATGGTCGAGATTGATTTCCACGCCAACCCTCAAGGACTTACATCAATTAAGTTTTTAATTGACGGTCAAGATGCATTTTTGGGCTCAAATTTTGCCTCCTAAATGGTCAGCCATACTTGGGAACTAAAAAACGTTGCCTATGTAACAACCACAATTGAAAAGGAAAGTTTCAATCACGTAATAGCCAAAATTAATTCTGCCATCTATTTTTTCCACATTCCCACCATGAACAATATCACTTTTATTCCTCCCTCTCTCTCTCTCTCTCTCTCTCTCTCTCTCTCTCTCTCTCTCTCTCTCTCTCTCTCTCTCTCTCTCTCCATACCAAAATTAATAGTTTTTCCTTGAAAACACTATTTGCTTAAAACTTTATTGGTCAATTACTAATGTGACAGTTAATTTGTAAGGATCGTTGGTTTTGTATTCGCTATTGTTTTTATATATTGTGAAGCAAGCTTATTTTTTCAAGCAAATAAGGTTGGATTGGATAGGCATGGATTGTAAGATGGTGTGGTTGGTTTACATTAGTCTTAAATTACATGGGAAAGTACTTTTAATCAAAGGTGTGGCTTTTAATCAATACTTAAACTTGATTGATAAATCAAATATATGAGATTTAATTTGAGAAGGGATCTTTGATGCAAGGCAAAATAGTTGTTTCAGATTGTTCAACCAATTCATATGCTTAGTGCCTTTAGACATGGGTAATGAGAATTGGACTCAATATTTGTTGTTTTCATACACTATATCTGATAAGAACTTTAGAGGCTTTCATAGACACAAATTCTTTATTGTATTAATGGTACAATTCTATTTTATTTTCTCATATTCACTTGCTAAATGGGATGATGTTTATGGTCAGGTGGACGATTATATTAGCTTGGAACTGCAATTTCATGGAATCGGAATGTCATTCAAGTACTTCATACTCAAATTTTGTTTGGTCAAGTGCCTTCAGGCATGGGTCATTTGCTATATGCATACATATGGGAAGCGAATTTTCGGAGAGTTTTATGGGAAAGGAAAACATGCAAAAATATAATCTTTTATAAAATAAAAAAAATGCGTGATATGTTGTTCAATGCATTTACACCTCACACAAATAGATGGACTTCGCAGTGGTCAAATTGGTGCAGACAATAGGAGGAGCATCAAGCGAACAACTACCCCTAAAATGTCTACCCATTACAATTCAAATGAAGTCGATATAACAATCACACGAATGATGGCTTTTGTACAACCCCAGAAAGTGCCAAAATATCTGACAAGCAAAACTACCAACAATCTAAACCCGAGCACAACACTAGCAAGCTCAATGGTACATATTGCCAAAGCAGACCAACAACAAAGCTAGCTATTAGAACCAATCATGATGTGGGAGCTGAGGACCCATCAACGGATACACAGTTCAAATCATGAAAAGGCACAAATGAAATCTGAGACAAAACATCCCACACAGGGGAGAGAAAACACTCCCTAAAGGAGAGAACAAAACAAAACCTAACAAAATAAAAAAATTCCGGCATCCACCATTGTCGCCGGAAGCGCTGCTTCACTCTCTCTTTAGGGAGTGAGGCAAAATGTATTGGTGTTTAGAAAAATGGATAGTGGTCTTTTGAAATCTATATTACAACGGAGAGCGGTTTTTGTCCCCATTATATTTTTTATCTCAGTCATTATATTACATTTTATCTTTCTGCCAACTATCTCTATGTCTCTCTTTACTATTTTCCTCCACCGGTCCACCACACCTAAAATTTCAAACCACATTCTCTCTCTTCCCTTTTTGAAATTCAAACTATATTCTCTCTCACTACCTTATCTCCTTCCCCTTCTCTGAAATTTAGATGATCATAAAGAATATGTACGTGCATCGATTGCTCAAGTCGTATTTTCAGGCATAGGCATGCACTATTCAAATACATTAGTCGGCTCGTTGCGTTCTTAATTTTTTCTTTTAACCACGGAATGAATAAAAAATAATCTGGTTAAGTTTTATACACTTATGAGTAAAGATCACGATACAAATAAAGTTGAACGTTTCAATTTTTTATTATTTGTCAAGGTGTACATATAGAGAAATGAAAGAAAGCTAAGTCTAGTCAAGCAGATAATCTCAAAAGAAATAGATTTGGACAACTGCGTAGAGTTTTGACAAAATAAATAGATAGCTTCTCTTGGTCCACATGCATATTAATAAAGCTCATTGTGTTATCTTAATTTTTTATTTGACCACAGAAATTTTTCACGAGGTGCTTCAAAATTAATCACTAGTTTATTAAGGTGAAGAGAGAAATGAATGAAAGAAAAGTCTAGCTAAGCAGAAAATCAAAAGAAAAAATGTGGGAGTAGTATTTAAACAACCGTGTATAGTCTTGCCAAAATTAAGAGATCCTAGTTTTTCAAAAGATTTTATAAAAGTTTGATAAAATAACCCCTTGATTTTATCAAATAAGAAAGGGGATTGATAAAATCTCAGCTTTTTTTAAAGCAAAAAAGCTGAGATTTTATCAACTTTCCTCATTTAATAAAATCACCCTTGATTTTATCAAATCTTGATCAAGATAAAATCAAGACAAGAAACTACTTCCACAATCAGAGCCGTTTATTTTTTTTAATTCCTCTTGATAGACTGGTTTTTTAAGACTATTAAAGAAACTAATCGTATTATGTTAAGAGGAATGTAACCGTGATCTTGTTCTATATGTCCCAAAAATTTCTGACTGATTTCTTGGCGAGGAAAATAAATCCTTGTAATCACAAAGAATGAGACTATGGGGGTGTTCCATTGACTCGGTTTTTTTTTTGAAAAAATTAGTTTTTCACGATTTTTTATGTGATGTATTATGAAAAAATGACATGTCTCAATGTTTGAAAAAAATAATTTTTTGTCAGCCAAATACCCCCATATATAATATAATGCAAAGTGTTGACCAAGAGGCAAGAGTAGTTCGGACGGCAGGAAATATTTACTCGTATTGTTTTCTAAAGTACAAAGTAGATCAAAAGGAGCCAAAATTCATTAAATGTTACCTAATTCACTACTTTAAAAGTACGCAAAGCACAGGATGATAAACAGGGTAAATTAGGTTCCAACTAAATTGATTGATTCACCCTCTTTTATACCCTCTTCTAAAAAGATGGAAAACATTGCTCTCATTTTTTTTTTTTTGGATAAGGATTACATCACTTTGTATGAAATCCACAATGCCATGTAATGTACCAGCTCCGACCCAAGGGCAGAGCCAATTAAATGCTTGTTTTACCGAGACAAATAGTTAATTGCTACTTTGGTTGGCATATTTAAATCCATTCAACTTATTTTCTAGCCTTTTGAACAAAATGCTAAATTGTCTTGTTGAGTTTCATTCAAAAGATTTTTCTTCAGTAGACTGAGCTCATCATACTCGTTGATCAACTCGATATATTTATTTTTAACATGTGATCTCCTAATGATTTTTCAAGATTGAAAACTCATCGAGGTCAATTGCAAAAAATTAGGAAACGACTAGTTAGACTTTTGTGCTTATGCATATAGGCTTTTTGAATATATTATGTTACAAAGTTTTGTAATTTATGGAGAATGTTTGTGCTTAATATTTCTTTATTTTATTTTATTGTTGGGAAAATGTGCCTTCTAAATGAAATTTCTCGCTCCGCCACTTCCAACACACTTATCTCGTTTACATTTTCGAAAGAACTATGCACTTATTAAAGCGTGCGTAAGCCACGAACGGGGTCAACTCTAGAGCTTCACAATCGTATCCATTCAAAAGGGGGCATGACTTGTTAGTGTCACATATGCTAAAAGATTATTTGGATCTCACTTTACAACTCATGGATAGAAGAAACAAAATTGTTTTTCTTTGTTTTTATGCCTACACATGGGTATTATGCTGTTTGTTTAAAATTTGTCTAAATGTGTTGGAAACTTTCCACACATCATTTCTTTCCAAGACCTCGAGTTTAATCAATTCAAAAAAAAAAAAAAATCTAACATAACATCAGAATTAGGACTTGAGAGATCTAGTGGACCACGTACGTATTTTGTTTCTCTATAATATCCTAATCAACTAGGATCAACTCCATTCATATATGGTCAGGCCGCATATGTGAGCAACTAATATAAACCTGACCCACATCAATTCTTTGGACACCCAAACAATTTAGGGCATGCAGCCCCAATCATGTTGCCAAATCCAATGTGGCATTCCAATTATAATAAATAACCTTCAAAAAAAAAAAAACTCGAACAATAATGCCAAAAATAATGTCAAATATTCTTGTTGGCATTTGACATGATTTGAGGGTGATGGCACAACAAAAGATACTCCATTACAAATTAAAATGATTTACTTATGGGGAAGCAAGGAGTGTTTTGAGGGGGATAGCATTTGGGACCACTTGGTAATCATGTGTTTATGGGAGAAATGGGCGCCTTCTCACAAGGGTATGTCATTTAATGTCACCTCCACGGATGGAGCCAGAGGGAGAGACCAATGGGGACGGTCAACCCTACAAAAAATAAAAAAATCTTCTAGTATTACATTGGAAAAAAAATATTAAAAATTATATATGCTTGTCCTTGCAAAGTATTTTGAAAAAAAAAATCACCTAGCATAGTAAATTAATTTCACCTCAAATCCCCGAACCCCCCACCCAACATGTACTACTAATTTTATCGTCACCTATCAAAGAGCCTGATTAAAAATAGGATAAAGTCTCATGATGAAGGCCCTACCAGAATTTTTAATGGTAGACTTCCTTAACCATCGACCATGTAATGATTTCTTCTTGAGAAGGTCTTACGTAGAATTATGGAAGGCTAAATTCCTGCCATCTACTATGTGATGATTTGAAGATAAATAATTTGTAAACACCTTTTTGAAAAAGGAAAAAGAGTAAACAAAAAAAACAAAACAAGAACAAAAACAAAAACAAAGACAAAGGGGCGAGCAAAGCATGTAGGAGTACACTTAGAATTAAGGGAAATAATTTTCATACCCTTTTTTTTGATAATTGTATATCATTTCGATTTCCTAGTCTTTTAGTATAATTTTATATGCAATTTTTTCAATAAAAGACAACAAAAGACGTCCAATAATAAAAATTTAAAAAAAATTCAGTGTAAATATCATTTTCCACAAGAAAAAAAACTATTTTCCAATGTACCTTATCAAGATTAAAATTACCAATGACTTTTTGTCATGATCTTGCGTTCTAATTAATCATACTTTTGGTACATATATAATAGGGGGAATATTATTTATCGGCAAATGGCCTGAGAGTAGGACATTGTCAAATAGGAGTAGTACAAGTTAAGTGGCAATTGCAAGGATTCGGAATATCCACTGCTTTTTAAATTAAAGTAATTCGTACCTTTTTCGTCCCAATCATTTGTTTGCATTTATATTTTACTAGTACTTATTTTGTCAAAATAAAGATTAATAAAGAAAGAAGGGAAACTATTGGGATTTTCGAACAACTGTTCAATCCCATAACATACTTACGGACCTTGAGAATAATGAATTACAAAACAAAACAAACAATCGTGCGTAATAAAAAACGGAAAGAAAAATATGAGACACAATATACGTGGAAAACCTCAACGCAAGGAAAAACCATAGGAGTCACACTAGTATACTATAAAATCGAATCAAGAGTACAAGTTTTCTCGCAATCTCTCTGAGATTTACATTTTCTCTCACCTCTCAGTTTTTCTCTAAAAAGTCATAACCATAATTACATGCTAACTGCAATATAAATAGGTCGGGTCTTATGGTTGAAATTACACACCTAAGGTCACGTCCTATGTCCGAAGGGACTCCGCCCCCTATACCCCTGGTTAAATCACAGTTGAAGGTTGTCTGAAGACTTTGAACCCAACAGGAATATGGTGGCCTTGTTCGTTTCATAGTTTTAGTTTTGTAATCATTATATTCATTTCTCTTTCTATCTTTCTCCAATCATTACACATTTTTCCAAAATTAAACTAAATTAAAACTACTAAACGAACAAGACCGGTATAATACAAAACAACAAAAGATCGCCTAAGATAGTCCCATATTTGTCATAGCTCATAAACATAATAAGGCTTAGGTTTGGTTGTAATAGCTATGTTCATTTCCCAGTTTTAATTTAGTTTTAATTTTGATGACATCATCATTACCTTGATTTTTCTCTCTATCTCTTTTCACTCATTACACCTACTGTTTATGTTGTGGATGTTTAATGTTTGGAACGTAATGTTTAGAACCTAATATTGGTTTTGGTTCATTTTTTCGTTTGGAGCATCTTAGTAAATAGTAAATGAGAAAATAATTTGGAGGTAAAGTCCCTCGAATAATTTTTATATCTTAAAAGGATAATTTTGTAACTTCATTAAAAACAAAGGATCGGCTAAGCTGGTCCCATATTTGTCATAGCCCATAAACATAATAGGGCTTAGGCTTGGTTGTAATATAACCTTTACAAAAGTACCCCGTGGGCCAGATAATGTTATCATCTTCTAAAGTGAATTATGGTGTTAAACTTAAGTAGAATATATATATATATATATATATATATATATATATATATATATATATATATATATATATAATAGCTTTTGTCACATTCCTTGGCTTTTTTTTTGGAGAAACATCATGGCCATGTTCGGTTGTCTGTTTTCTTCCAGTTTAGTTTTGTTTCTGTTTTGCTGACATCATCATTTTTTTCACTTTTCTCTCTATCTCTCTCCACTTATTACACCTGCTTACATCATCAAAACTAAATTAAACTCCCTCAAAACTCCTAACCGAACACAGCCCATATTCCTTGGCTATTTAACAGCTTTTGTTGACTGATCAAAAAAAAAAAAAAAAACAGCTTTTGTTGGATGTTGCGGGCCCAAATGGGTGGATACCATCATTTCCAAGTTTTTTTAGAATTCGGACCATCAAAAAACACGCATGGACGGTCAAAATCCAACATTTGTGCATTTTGCATACACAGGGCATTCATACAAATAGCTTCTTTTTTTTTCTTTTTGTATTTTTTATACATTACACTCTTGTATGCCTATGCATGCTATCCTTGATACAATATTTATGCATACAAATTATTATATATATTTTTATCACAAGTTATTGTGAGAGTCATATACTTTGTAATGGAGTCCACAAGAATGTATATTATTTTCTTGTTTTTTGGAGTTATAGGATCCATGACATCCATTTTCCCCTTTGTTCTCTATAATTAATAAAAAGGAAGAGTTTTTTAGAATCTGGGCCATTGATTCCGGAAATGAACGGTTCAGATGTGTTCGTTCGCATATGTATGTGTTTGTGCGCACGCGTAGTCGGACTAAATTACAAAATAGCACACACATGTAGGAAATACATATGGAGTACTAAATAAGGTTCCACTAACTTATTGGCAACAAGTCTTTTGTGGAATTAACTCCTCAATTCTATTATTCCCTTTTAGTCAGAAACTGAACACTGCCGAGAGGGGTTTAATAAGTAAGAGTTTCAGAGTAACCCGTAAAGTTAACAAACATAGAGTTTGAAGTCGAGGAAGCACAGGGATGGAGTCGGGGGTGTTAGCAGGGACGGAGCCAGAATTTTACCTTTGTGGTGGCAAAAATATGTACTCAAAAAATAAAAAGACAAACCGTATTACAAATATTCATCCACTCTATAAAAAATTATAATAACATAAAAATCTAGTGGTGGCGAGTCTATATAATTTGGGGATAAAAATCTATTTCTATATAATAATTACATTTTTTGAAAACCTTGCGGTGGCGGTAGCCACCACTTGTCCCCCCTTGGCTCCATCCTTGGGTGTTAGTAGGGGTGGTCGCTTCTGTAAGGGAAAAAAAATCTTTAGTATTATATAGAAAAAAAAATTCAAAATTTTTCTTATGATGTGTAATGAAATTCCTGACTTAGTCCCTGAAAACATGGATAGGAGACCGCTCAAGTGAAGTTTGGGGTCAAGTCGAGTTAGGTTCAAAATGTCATTTTACAATTTCCTGAAAAAAATTGTCTCAACCCGATATCGGTAGGGGCTTTATCAGTATTCATAGATTAAAGCCCCGTTTGGCATAGGAAACACTCAAATCAAATTATTGATTTTTTGGGGGAGATTTCGGATCCCACAAAGATGGTTCAAATTTCTTATTATTCTTAAATTGCTTTTTTTACGGGTTCTTGTAAAAAAATAAGCTCAAACCAATATAGGCTATAGCCCCATCTGGCATAACAAACACTCAATTGACCCCTATGCATAACAAACACTCAATTGACCCCTATGAATTATTGATTTTAACAGGTTCTCAATCTAGGTGTTCCAATAAAAAAAAAAAACTAGTTTTAGTTTAAATGAAAAACTACTTCATTCCACTAAACAAAACCTCACAAAAAACTAACAAAAAAATCACTTCATTCTACTAACTTAAAAAAAAAAACCAAATCATCGCACAATCAAGTACATGTACTTTAATCATGTAAAATTACGAATTTGCCCACCCTTCAAGAAAAAAAGAGCAATAGTTGTTTGGGTAGAAAGGTAGATTTGTAATTTCACAACACAACTAAAAAAACCAAAAACTTGTTAGTGGAACAAGTGAGTTTTTTTAAAAAACTAAAAATCACAAAAAACCAAAAAACTAAAAAACCACTTATTGGAACACCCCCTAAAAGTATTATAGAGTTAGAGGTCTAAGATTAGAGCATCAATATCAACATATTTACTTTAACTTTAAAGTTAAAGTAGAGAGTAAATTCTTTCAAAACCTCAAAAATCAACCTCACCAAACAAACTCACCAATTTGAAGATTTCTTAACTTTGCTACAGTAACCTAACAAATTTGGTGACCTACTGTTCAGTCACCAAAAGAGAACGACGGAGGAAAGAGTAAAAGTTTGAATAGAGAGTCTGATTCTGTGAGTTTTTGATAAAGTGACTTGTTAAAATTTGAATAGAGAGTCTCATTTCGTGAATTTTTTAGAAGTTGACTTACTAAATTATAAAAGGTGTTTTTGAGGTTAAATTTAATATATTTTTTTTATGTGTCAGATAGGAATGCCATTAGGGAAGAGTAAATCGGCAACTGGCAGGCGTGGAATGGTCGGACAGAGCAGCGGGGGGGTGATATTCGGGACAATCAACTACAAGAGTTGCCTTACTCACGTGGGTTGTGGTTGTGTTTGTCCATAGAATCAGCAAATAGGCCCTCTCTGCTGTGTGTACTGTGAAACATTAATCAATAAACCGTATAATTTAAGTTAACAAAATCAAGTACCTCATAACATTTAATGGAGAGTACCTTATAACATCTCCATCAGTCTCAAACAACCATTAGCCAAGTTTGACAAGAAAAGTACCAAATTTTGCTTTGGCTAAAAAAGGCCGTTGATCTTCAACTTCCTCCCACGGGCGCGCATGCGCAACACGCGTTGAGAGAAGAGTCTAACTCTCTGGCATCTACGACCACTACACGACTCCATTGGCGATGGGTCTTGCAAAATTTGAATCGTCTCAGCGAGAGCCACAACCCTCTAGTATCAAAACGATTTGAGGATCAAGATTCCATTGTTTTTGTCGACTTTGAGATTTCCGGCGAATGCTATTTTCAGTTTGTAGATTCCGGCGACGAGAGCCAACTCATTCTTCGCCGTTGATTTTTTAGGTACAGGAGAGAAAGATCCAAGGTGAGAAAGAAAGAGGGAGAGAGGCGAGGCTACAGTGGCTAGGCGGGTGTGGTGAAGTATTGTAGCAAAGTTAGGAATGGTTAGCGGGGAGGCGAGGCTGCTAGGTCTCGATTTCTTGTGGCAGAAATGGCAAAAACCAGGAGATGGCTAGTCTCTAGAGATGCTCTTCGACTTGGGGTGTGTTCTTCAAAAAAAATTTAGGACATAAAATTTCATATTTTATAACACTCCAATCTCAACACATAAAATGTAAAAGTGATTTTATGAGATTTTCATAAAATCCTCCTAAAATCTATAGGAAAACAACTACATTTTATCAGTTCGGAAAACAATTTCATTTTATCACCCATCCATAAAATGTTAATGTTCATTTTATGAGATTTTCATAAAATGCACCTAAAATCTATAGGAGAACAAGGCCTTGGGGCATAAAATTAATTAGTGGTCCGCAACCAAGTCTTTTAGGCCACAGCCCTATACATAAATTTGCTACTAGTAGAACCCACAAGTTTGTCTTTAAAATTTTTGGACCAACTTACGCTGATTAAATTCAGAAAAGCCTTGTACGAATTCGTCCTACAAGAGATGATAACACCTAGAAAATTTTAAACCTACAATGCCTTAACTACCAAGCCACCCATATTAATTGGAATTAATGATCCCAATAAATTTTCACCAAAAAAACAATGGGCCAGAGAGAAGGCAAACACAGGCCATCAAGTCCATGTTCCACAAGTACTCTGCAATGTAGACTATTAATCTAGGGCTAAGGTTTTTGTGATGATCCAGCACCTTCAATTGATATATGGTCACACCAACATAATTCCAGTTGGGAAACAACTCATTTGAGCACTATATAGCCAACAACCCTGCCCCCACCCCCAGCTGCTTCTCCTTTCATCACTTCCACACCTTGGAGTATTATTACATCATATCCATGTCTTGATGTCAAGCTATGCTCCCTAGCTCTATCATTTCAAAAAGTAGTATGAAAAATCTTATGCTTTTGAATTTCAAAGCTGTTTTTACCGCGTTCGTAAATTTTTGACGTACAATATTCTCAGTTTGCCAAATTACCGATGCAAAAAAGGAAAAATCATGGTAGTTGATCACTGTCAAAACCAATCTCCACGACCACTCTTTTTGTCACCTTGGCAGCTAGCTAGCTAGAGATATTGGCCACAACCATCGCACGTCTAGATCTCCTACCCCTCGTAAACTCTTCCTCTTCCTCTGACTGGTGGTAGACGGCGGTAAGATAAGGTGGTGGGTATGCAAAGAAGCTACCGGGGTAGTATTGGTATGTAAATAAAATTAACTTTCATACTCTATGATTTTTAAAACTCTCTCATCTCGCCATCAAGCAATCCTGTGAAGCAAGCTAGCTCAGAGATGGATGAATTCGGATTTATAGTATCTTATCGTCCTTGCAAAAGTCGATAAGATGGAGAAACCAATTTATCTTGAGGGGCTCTTTTTGTCTGTCTGTCATGCTATAGGGCAAGCGACAGGCCACGTAAATTATGTACCCTGCTACTGAAGTTCTTGTACTGATTTTTAATATGCTCATTAAAAAAGTTAGAACTAGTTTAATTCTAAGTTTTTAACCATTAAAAACTGAAAATTAAGCAATGTAAAATAAATAAGAAGCAGATTTTACACAAAATTATACATGCACACTCGCGTACGTATACATACATCAATATATGTAAACATGTTTCGATTGTATGAGGCAAGATTGTTAGCAGCATGTGAAGGTAGCATGGACCAAACATATATGAATGTTCCAACTATATGTACAAGAATACAACTTGCATCCATTATTTGTTCAACTTTTTTCTCCCAAGGACATGTACTAAATCAATCATGTGAGGACTTCTAAATCCGTAACGATTTTCATCATGTACTAAATCAATCATGTGAGAACTTCTAAATCCGTAACGTTTCCCATCTGTACGTGTTGTTTGGTTATGACATCAAACCTTAATTGTTCCATTTCGGTATTTTGTGTAATACAATATTGATTCATGGGCTAATTTGGGCACTTCTTATTTCCAGAAAGAATGAACAAGACAACCAAAAAAAAGATGTATGGTTTGGTCCCTTTTGGAAAACGTTGTGCTAAATACCTTTGCAAACCAGACCAAACAATATCTCAAGTTTCGTGTCCGATTTGTACGCAGACACCTACTAAATGAGGGCGAACAAAATTAATTAGGGAGGATTGGAATCCGGGTCGAGGGATCCCTTAATTGCCAATATGATTTGTGTATCTATGTTAGTACCATTTTCAACCACATGCATGGTCTCAATCTCTCTCTCTCTCTCTCTCTCTCTCTCACTCGCACGTGTGTGGAAAGGAAGGAGAGCCCGGTACGGCACGTGAAACAAAAACATGAAATGATACACGAAAAAGAAACTGCTATGATTCACACGGTGCACTCCATAGACTCAAATTCCAAAACTACTCTTTTAACAGCTAAGGGTTACAACTAGATATACATCTAGCAGCTTTGCTTACATACTGTTCAAAGTGAGGTCGTAATCATAAGGTTTGACCAGGACCACAAGGACTCAGCAGCTCAGCTCGATCCCAATTTCATCCAAATCCAGACCCCTCGAAAGTGTACACGTAGTCATAACGATGTCCAACACGTGCCAATCTCTTGTGGCGTGTCCCAAACTCTAGAGTGGGGTTACGACAGAAAAATCCCTTACGAAATAATTTTTTTTACGGATCATATGCAAAAAGGGTTTGTACCGAATAAATTTCCACCGTTCATTCGTAGACCTAATGGCTTGGATGCCGTGCAGATTTTTTATTTATTTTAAATTCAAGATGCTTTTAATGAGGAGAGAGAGAGAGAGAGAGAGAGAGTGCACGGCATCCGAGTCTTTGGATCTCGGGATGGACAGTGGAGATTTGTTTGGTGCAAACTTCCTTTTTGTGAATGATCCGTAAAAAATATTATCCCATCTCTTATATATGAGTCTTGTAATCTTGGCATACATTGGTTTGTCTTTGACAAGACTGGAGAGAAGAATAGTCAAGGTAGCACATAAACAAACTTGGACAATCTCTAACCATTGAAACTCAAAAACAAAAAAAAAATGTCCAACATGCTTCCTTAATAACCTTGTTCCCCATTTCACTATTCTCAAATGGTGGACAAGTTTTTTTTTTTTTTTTCTTAGCTAAAGAGATGGAAATTCATTATATTAAATGCTACCGAGTACAAACAAATACTGCTGAAAATAACAAATTACAATACAGGAAAGACAATGAACATAACTAAATTAACTGAAGGATATATCCCTCGTACTGGCTAATTCAGTCGGTTAATTGTCTGAAGCTCTCCATGCAACTTGTTGAAGAGCAACTTCCCGGTAGGCCCACGGTTGTTAAAACCTTTAGAATCTAACTGATACGAACCAAATGTCTATCACACACTTATAGTCGAAAGTTCCTTGGCACGATTAGACGTTGTGCAACTAGATGACCAAAACCAATTACGGAGGTCTAAAATTGCTAGAGAAGTTGCTGGAAAGAGTTGCAACTGTGGTTAATGAAAACTGTTGCGGAGAATCCCTTTTCATCAATGGTGATGTCCCTTAGCTTATTTATACTTAATTGTAGCAAATCCCCCTCCTACACCTTAACCATCAACTTGAAGGAGAACCAATATGCCAACCTGCTCTGCCATACCCAACATTCCATCAAACACCCCTCAGAGAATTCACGCGATGCCCACCCAAAATAATAATTATAATAATAGTAATCACCGCTACCACCTATTCAAGTTGATATCCAAGGATTTGAGGATCGCATCAAACCCCCAGTATACCCAGAGTTGTTCAAAAAGATAACCCTTAAAGCCAATGAACGGATCGACACAAAACAAACAACTTAAAACCGATGCTCGTGTGTGAAAGAAACATGTGTGATTAGTGAGCAAGCAATCGAAAACATTATGGATTCTCAAAAAAAAATTAAAAAGACCATGCATGGTGGACTAGTTTGTGACCCGAGATTAGATCTCAAAGCACAGAGTTTTGGGTTGTGCAATCAGGTTCAAAAGACTTGGCTATAGGGCTGTTTCTCCATTGTAAAAAAGCAAAGCGTTTATCAAAATTCAAACAAAGAATCAAAGAGAAAATGAAGGCTAAAAAAAGTTTCACGTGAAGGGAGTCCCATCATTTGACAAACTCACTCCCCCTTCAATTTCATCTCATTTCCCACTTATCTACCCGACATCAAATTCATCACCCATCAGCTAAATAGATGGGGACCGTCCATCAACCAAGAGAGAAAAAAAAGCCCCATGGACAGGCTTAAGAAAAAGACCATAAGTTAAATGTCGACAATACTGTACTCAGCCAATCAAAAGAAATTTATGGTTAACATCAATTACTGACGAAGGGGACCATCTTCCCCTCCTGGAAAAATCTAATAATGTCAGTACAAGTTGCAGAGTAAAGATTGTCGAGAATTTGAAAAAACAGACACAGCGTAAAGAAATATCGAACCTCAATTCATGACAGCTCAAATTACACCAGTCTACGTTTCAAGCTCTCACTTTTGGATCAAACCAGGGCTGTCATCTAATATGGACCGTACCCGGCCGTCCAACATGCAAACAGCTTACACGTAGAATTGATGAGAATGAGAAAATTTTGGGTGCAAATAGGGTTTGGGTTACGTGGTGCCCCTTTGGCACATCCGAGTTTGGACGGCTTGGATGAAAACACACTTTTTCTTTTCTTTTCCATTTAAAAAAAAAATTCAAACAACACTTTCAATCTAGACCGTTATTTGCATTGTTTGGAAGGCTCGGATGTGCTAAGAGGGTACCTCCCCCTACCCAAAATTTTCTCAGAATTGAGGGGTTCTTCAGGCTCCCCAATGCATGTAAAAAAAATAAAAAACTTTTCTTAGGTCTTGTATCCAAAAGATTTTTTGGAATTTTCCATTTAAAAGAATTGTTCAATGGTCCATTATAACTCTATGTAAGTTTGCCTCGCGAGTGAACTGGATTTGTTCAGAAAATGTTAGATGGACTGGTGGTGTTAGATAATAGTTATAGTAGACCATATAACAACTGACTCTGTTTCATTGCACCTTGATTTTATGAGATTTTCCCACAATAAAATTGCTAAAATGAAAATTTCGAGTTGATTTTATGAAATGTCCCATAAAATTGAAAGCTAGGCAAACAGAATCGTTAGTACTTAGTCATATCAAGCATTGCAACAAATCAGTTATCAATCAATCAAAGAAAAGACTACAATACACACCCTTTATTTAGGTGTGTATGATACACACCCTTGTACAGTAAAAGTTATGATTTTTTGTGAAAAGTTACAAATTTTTTGTAAATGTTACAGATTTTTTATTGTGAAAGTTACGAGACACACCAAAATGTTACGAATCATAACAAAAATTATAAATCATATTGCTGAAAAGTTACAAAAAACTAAAAAATATTACGATTGTCGATGATGTGACACAATCTAGACCATACAATAAGTATTATGGTACACTCAAATAAAGAATATGTATTGTAGCCATTTCCATCAATCAAAAGCACAAAACATCACCTTATCTTGCCGTTAATTACTTGTGAAAGCAAAATGCTTTGACAATTATTAGAGTTTGATAAGTTTGGCTAATAATTTTATACTTTTTATATTTTTCTCGTCGAGACAAGCCAAGAAATCACAAAAAATCGACCAAAAACTAACAAATGCAAAAAAAAAAAATTGAATAAGGGCAAAACCAAAAAACTAGTTTTTTCAATTCACCCAAACCAACCCTTAGTCAAAGGGTACTCGATGCTCAATCTGGAAGCAAAGTAAACGACGAATGTAAATACAACATTCATATCTAGTAAGACATACTCCCTCCGTTCCATATTATTTGTCCCTATGGGAGTCTATGTATTTTTCACGCAAAAAATAATGTGCAAGCATTATTATTTTAAGATCTCATTAAGAAGAAAA
Organism: Vaccinium macrocarpon; assembly: GCA_022606695.1. Lineage (NCBI taxonomy): Eukaryota > Viridiplantae > Streptophyta > Magnoliopsida > Ericales > Ericaceae > Vaccinium > Vaccinium macrocarpon. Next base: position 14,781,931 of record CM040176.1, on the reverse strand, counting down.
AATTAGTGTAATTTTTTTGTCAAAAAAAGTTCTCATAAACACATTATTTTTTGTGTGCAAAATGCACGTACTTCCGTAGGGGCACACAATATGTAATGGAGGGAGTACCTCTCTAGGATTTTTCCTTTGGTATTCATAGGAAGAGTTAAACCCTCCAAGTCAACCCATGCCTGGCACGAGCCAACTGACGTCACCAGTAACCCCCTTGGGTAGGTAACGTCGTGCATGACGATCAGCATGCACGTGACTGAGACGTGGGTCGCAAATGTGGCCGGGGTATCTAGAGATTCTATTAAGCTGCTAAGCTACTTTGGCTTAAACGCCAAAAACTAGATTATTGGATTATTCATTTGTCTTTATTCAAATTTTTTTTGCATTTGTTAGTTTTACGTCAAGAAAAATCCAAAAACCACAAAATCTTAACGCAAAACTAACAAATACAAAAAAATTTTCAATAAAGACAACGAATAATTCAGTTTTTTGCTTTTAAGCCAAAGTAGGTCGTCATGTGGGTCGGGCAGTTTAATGCCCATTGCTGCCTCACTGCTCCCGTGCTGGATCACCATAATATGGGCTTGAATGATCGGACAGCCGAACAAACGGCCCATATGTGATCGGCCCAAAGTTGCCTTGACATATTGGATTGTTCATATCACAGTCCCAACGTGTGGTACGTTCGGCCCACTACTTACATGGAGCAACGCAAAGTAAAATAAGAATATCAAAAAATCAGTTACTATCGAAAGTACTAACTTGCCTTCAATTAAGAAAAGCAAACGCTTTGAACATTATTGGATGAATTTCTTTAACATTATTGGATGAATTTCTTTCTTAGATGTATCAACCAATTTCAGTGGTTATGATAGAGGTGTCAAACGGGCCGGGCCGAGCCAGCACAGGCATGACACGTTCAAAGATGGCACGGCACGCCAAAGGCACGATCAAATCCTGAGATGGCACGGAACGACACGGTATAAGTTGGCACATGGCACGACATGGGCTAAGGTGGCACGTGGCACGGCACGACACGGTCTTCTACGAGCATGGTACAAAGTCAACGGGGCACGAGGCAAGGCACGACACAACTTTATTCTAGCACGGCATGGCATGACACGGGCACAAGCACGGCACGGCATGGCACGGAAGTAGGACGGGCATGGCACGGGCACAACACAACACAATTCTAGCAAGGCAATAAAAAAAAAAAAAGGCATGGCACTACACGACACAGCCGCACAAGGCCAAAAAAAAATGTTAAATAATCTATTTGTATGTATTTTTTGATAATCACAAAAATAAGAAAGAATTATTTTTTGGTTGTGTAACTTGTGTTAGTAGATTATATATTTATATCAAGTTAAAAAAAAAATTAAGTCATGAACAACAAAATAAACAAGAGGGAAAAAGAAGTTACAAATTTTTTATTGATTTATTTTATTTTATATTTTTATTTTGAGAGAGAGAGAGTTTGGAAAAAAAAGAAAAAGAAAATAAGCTCTTAAATTTTGTCATATTTGAATTTTGATTCCAAAATTCAAACATGAAAAAAAAATGAACTCCTCCGTCCCTTAAAGTTTGATCACTATGAAACTACGTGCAATTTTCAAACTAAAAAATAATGTATTTACCAAAATAATTTTTGATTTTTTTTTGCATCGTATAAAAGTTCTCGATGAGATCTATCAAATAAGATCGATATTGACTAAAAAATTATTTTCGTAAGCAAGTTATTTTTTAGCTTGAAAATTGCACATAGTTTCATAGTGATCAAACTTTATGGGACAGAGGGAGTATACCACTATACTACACGTCCACACATATTACATATTGATATACTAACATACAATGATAATTGATACATTGCTTTTTATCTAATAAAGATTTTGAAAAAAAAAAAAACAATTTTTTTGTGAAAAAATTTTTTTTAAAAAATAATGTTTTGTAAGTAAGTCACTAAGTCATGAACAAAATAAATAGTAATAATAATAATAATAATAATAATAATAATAATAATAATAATAATAATAATAATAATAATAATAATAATAATAATAATTTTTTAGAGAGAGAGAGATGTAAAAAAAAGAAAAAAAAAGTTACAAATTACTTTTATAAAAAAATGATAGAAATTCAAATTATAGGAATAGGAATTAAATTATTTTATTAAATTATATTATAGAAATTATAGATGTTTTTTATTTAATTCGGTTATAGAAAATTAGAAATTATAGGACTTAAATTCGATTCCTTTCACTGTCTCACTCTCATAGGCTCACAATAATGGACCTCCACTTTTCGGACCAAATTTCGACGATCGGAACCGTTAGATGTGTTTAAAACGTGTTTTCAAAATCCTAGGTGAGGATTTTGCAAAAAAATACTACCTGTATGTAGTTGATCGGAGTAGGTGTTCGTAAAACTACTTTATGAAAACCTTGTCCGATCAAGGCTTTTCGGCTAGTTTTTTATTTCCCAAATCATTGCATAGGACCTTAAAATCACGTTTTAAACACATCTAACGTTTCTAATTTTGAAAAAATTGGTTAGGTGACGTTGAAGTGGTGCATTATAGTATTGAAATTGCACGAAAGGCACTAAATGTGTTCTGATCATGTGGTTGCTGACATCGGATGATCATCAATTTGGGGGAGAATGATAGAATCGATAAGATATTAAATCATAATGGTTTAGATCAAACCTTCGAAAAAATGAGTTTGCACCTACATTTCAATTTTATACATCGAACTTTGTTTTATATGAACCAAACTACTATGCTATAGTATAATGTATGATAGCTCACTTTGTTTCTGTTAGTGTTTTAATGACTCTCGCTAATTTTTTCGTCTATCGGATTTTTAAAGGCCCTTCATCGCAAACACAATTATAACGATCTTCACAGTCCATTACAAAAAATGGCTCTGGGTCCCACTTTTTGGTCACACGTGAATAATCCAAACCGTTAAATAATTTCAAAATAATGTTTTGTATGGTCTTGCAAAAGATCAGGTCAAATGGATATACATAACTCGTCAATCCAAGCTATGCACATCCAAATGATTTAAAAACTTGGAGTTTTGGATCTATCAGTTATGCATATCCAATTGACCTGATTCTTTGCAATGTCATACAAAACGTTTTTTTGAAATGATTTAACGGTTTGGATTATTCACATGTGACCAAAAAGTGGGCCCCAAAAGCCATTTTCTGAGCACTAGAATATCTGTACCAGTAGCCCTAGGTTTTTAGTATAAATATGCCATTACAAACCAAGGCAGCCATTTGGCCCATTTCTAACCCTAATCAATCTCATCAGTCATCTCACTCTCTCTCTCTCTCTCTCTCTCTCTCTCTCTCTCTCTCTCTCTCTCATCAGTCATCTTTGAGCTATAACGGTCATCTTTCACCACCGACTCACCGGAACACCACCACTACAACCACACTCCATGACAACCACCACATGTCCACAACCATTGAACCACAGACACAATGCACGACCACCACCACAACCATAGTCCACCACCACAACCACACTCTCTCGACCCTAATCTCTCATGACGAATCATGATCCTAGGGTTATTCACCACTCACCAGACCCACCGGCCACTAGGCCACCACTGTCATCACTCTCTTTGACCGATCTGTGGTATTTCACCAGTCACCACTATCCACCACGCCACGGTCACCATCACAACCCTAAATGACCAAAAACCCCTAAATCTCATGCTACGGTTTCATTTATAGGGTTTGATTTCTGTATTTTGACTGGGTTGATCCTAGGGTTTGATTTTTATATTTCGCTGGGTTGATCCTAGGGTTTCATCCCACGGTTTGATTTCCGTATTTTGGGTGGGTTTCATACTTTCATTATCTAGTTTCAAGATCACTTTCATAGTTTCACTGGTAAGATTGGGTTTCATAATTTCATTATTGTATTATAGGTTTCATTATTGGGATTCACCACTGATTAATGATTATGCTATTTTTTGTTTAGATGGAAGGTGCTAATTTTGATTTTGGAGTGGGGGATGGTAACCCCCACTCGCACTGGTCTGATGATGAAAACGATGGAAACCTTATTGCACCACAGGAACAGGTTCCACAAGGACAGGGTTTGGAGTCTCTAAGTGTAGGTGAAGCTGCTTCAAACATTGTTCACACTAGAACAGGGCCTTCTGGTTCAACTCCTACTAATTCAACCAGTAGTGGTTCAAAAAGGAAACGCACATCATGGGTATGGAAACATTTCTCTATAGATGAACATTTCAAAGATGAAAATGGTATTAACATAGGAGCTAGGGCTGTATGTAATTATTGTGGCGTGCTTTATACTTGCATAAGTTATATCGGAATAGGGCATCATGGTAGACATATTAAAAATAAACATCCAGGTAAAACAGTGGAAGTGAGTGGTGAATCTTTGGTAGATTTTGTTTATACGAAAGAAAAAATGAGAGATGGACTGGCATGTTACATAGATATAATTGAACAACCATTTACGTTTGGTGATGATATTAGATTTGAATATTTTATGCAAAATTGTGTGAATCCTGCATTTGGTAAAGTTTTTAGAAATACAACCCATAGTGATACAATGAAAGCACATAATGAAGTTAGAAAAGATTTGATTTGTGAACTTGCTAAACTTGGTGCAATAGCTTTTACTTCTGATATGTGGTATGGTATAAATAATCATGGTTATATGTGTGTGACTGGTCATTATGTAGACTTTATTTGGACTTTGAGAAAAAAATTATTACTTTCCATTTAGTGGAGTTTTCCCATGATGTTGATCAGATTTCTGAAAGTATTATGGGTGTTTTTAGGAAATATGATATTGTTGATAAAGTTTTTAGCATTACTTTTGACAATATAAGTACTAGTACTGCTTCAATTCCATTGTTTAAAACAAATTTGACTCCTGCTTATTTTGGTGAATTATTGCATGTTCGATGTGTGTGTCATGTGATTAACTTAGTTGTGCAAGATGGTTTCAAACATATAGCACCACAAATTACAAAAATTAGAGTTGTTGTTCTTTTTATTGATACTTCCTCATCAAGGCAACAAGAATTTGATAAATTGTGTGTTACATGTTACAATGTGAAAGCAAAAAGTATGAACTCTGATGTTATGACTCGTTGGAATTTAACCTACCTTATGTTAAAGTCTTGTAGGAAACATAGTGATGTGATATCTGCTTTTGTTAACCAAAGGTATCGTGGTGATTCTTTAGCTCCATCTGATTGGAAATTGGTTGAGTTCATGAAATTTTTTAAAGTCTTTTATGTTACTACATTAGCTTGTTTGGTTGTTTGTTATCCTACATCTTGTGTTGTGCTTAATCATCTTTACACTATCAGTCTCAATTTTCGTAATCATAAGGCACACCCAAATTTTGTAAATGCTTGCATGGACATGGAAGAAAAATTTAGAAAATATTTCGAGAAAATGCCACCACTATTTATGTTAGCTGCAGTAATGAACCCTAAGATTAAGGTAACGGGTGTTTCAGTGCTCTTAAGAGAGATTAGTACGAATTTAGGTATTACTATTTTACCTTCTTCTGATGTTGTGATTGATTTATTGAATGCCATGTATGCTAGATATGAATCTAAGTTTGGTGCAATTCACTTATTGTTGCCTCTTTCACCTCTTCTTCTACAGGTAGTGATGCATCTTGGTCTTTGCTTAGTTCAACTTTAGGATTAGGAAGGAGCACTGTAACTTCACGCAATGAACATCTTAAATATTTGGACCTAGAATCTGATAGTGTGAATGACTTGATTAATTTTGATATCTTAGCATGATGGGGGAAAAAATGAAACGGCGTATCTCATTCTTTCAATCATGGCACATGATCTACTAACAGCTCCTATGTCTTCAATTGGCATCAAATCTTCTTTTAGTGTAGGTAAAAGAGTGTTGGATGAGAAGAGGAGCAGACTAGCTCCAGACATTTTGGATTGTCTCATGTGCTTGAAAGATTGGGAAGATGCACGCCTTGGAATTGAAAAAGGCTTAGGTAAAGATGAATTCAGAGGTTATTTTGCAGACTCCGATATAGATAATGATTGATGGCATTTGTTTTGTACCTATTATTCATTTATTATGTTGGGGTATGTGTCTGTGGCTTATTCATTTCAGTATGTGGTCTGAAGTGGGTTGGCAACTTATGGCAACATGATGTTGCCCCCACTTCAGTTGTATGTGTATGTGTGGTTGTGACTGTGTGTGTGTGTGTGTGAGTGTGGGTGTGGCAACTTATGGCAACATGATGTTGCCCCCGCTTCAGTTTATTTTTTTGTGGGGTGTGTGTGCGTGTATGTCTCCTTTTAGTCTGAAATGAAGAAGCCATAGACACAACCCTTTATCATGATGTTAAAACTTATAAAATTAGCTAAACTTTGATTTGCAACTTATGAGGGTCTTAAATGGCAACTTAATGTTGCATCCATTTCAGTTTTTGGCTATGATGAAACATACCTAAGCTAAAAATGATATGTACTTCTATTTGTGAATTTTGAGCCCATAATTTATGTGTTATAGTATTTGAATTTGGACAATGATAATGATACAAGTGGTAGGCTTGTTGTTGTTAAGTTTTGTTTGTGAATTCTAAGCCATTTATGTGTTATTGACTGAATTGGCATTTGGCAATGATGTTGAATTGAGCCATTTTTGAGCTATGGTATTTGAATTCTGAGCCATTTATGTGTTATTGATTGAATTGGCATTTGGCAATGATGTTGAACTGAGCCATTTCTGAGCTATAATATTTGAATTCTGAGCCATATATGTGTTATAGTGACTGAATCAGCATTTGGCAATGATTTTGCACTTGGCCATTTATGTAGCTATGCCTATGATGAACTACTGAGGCCTTGGTAACTCAGCTACCTTCACTGAATTAGGGATTGCATGCTATGCATGAGTGTGTGTGTGTGTGTGGAATAACATGGGATGGTTGTGAGAGATCTGCGATCAGGCAATGGGAGTTCGAGCATGAAGCTCGATACAGATAAAGCTGTCAATGTTCATTTTATTGTTCAATGCAGGTGAGTTTGAATCTGGAATAATCAGAAATCTGAATTTGGTATAATGATTTTCCTTATTTAAAATGAGATTAATTTTTTTGTGTGAATGATAGGAGAGAAGTTTCTGCTGTTCAGAACATTGCTAATAACCAAATTGATAGAACTTTCCCCTTGTCTTTATGGAGGAACTTCCAAAGGACCCCAAATATCTGCTCTCAAGTCTGGTGTTGTAAGTCTCATCTTGTTCTTCTTTGCAATTCTATTCTCACTTTTAAGATAATGCATGCAGAAGTTGCATACTATTTTTATCTATTGTGGACTGCCATGACTGGGCAGAGTTGGAATCATCTTGTTGATTAGTTGATAGTTTGTGGACTGCCATTTTCTCATTGTTTGTCCAAATTGCATTGTTTCTGGGCTGAGAGGAGGTTGTACTTATCCTATTGATCTTACTACTGTTGCATACCAGTATTTGCATGCAAGTGATCAGTGCATGGAGACACTCACTGCTCAGTTCTGTTGCTAGTGTTGAGCACTACGTGTATATGTATTCTGCCAGTGTTGTTGCTTAATTCTGTTGCTACTGGATTGACTACAATTAGAATATTACCCATTCTACCTTGTTATTTGTTGTGCCCTTATCACACTGGTTTTGTTGTCCAGTTTGTGTCCAAACTTGATACTTATGGTCCCGACTTGTAACATCTCACATAGTGCCTGTACCATTTGGTATTTTGGTGTTGTTTATTTTGGACAATTTTTGCCTAGTCAATTCTGTGTATAGGGTTGTTCCCTTGTTTTGAGATGGCCTATCCTAAGGGGGCTATCCTTATGAATATTGTTCCCCTTTTCAGGATGGGGGTGTCCTCCCTTTGGCCAGTTTATTTTATCATTTTATAAGCAGTTACTATTCAATTCATTTCGGAGCATGCACTTGGTCTATAATGAGATTAATTACCTTACAATTATGTCCAATTGATCTTTTTGGAAAAAATCTAACTTGTTCATTCATTTGTTTCCTTCTACTGAATCTGATGGAAACAAATGTATGATCTAAACAGCCAAGCTAAGCTAAGCACTATATCAATCTGGCGTGTGTTATGGCTTTGTTCGTTTCCCTGTTTAGTTTTAGTTTTAGTTTTAATGACATCATCATTTCTCTCATTTCTTTCTCTATCTCTCTCCACTCATTACACCTGCTGACATCATCAAAACTAAACTAAACTATCTAACCAAACATAGCCATTGTAATTTGAAGACTATATGGTTAATTAATGCCATTGAGGGCCAGTCCATAGAAAATTTCCTCACGACAAGAGGCATTTTCACACATGGGTTCTAACTTCAAACTTCACCAAGTGACGAGTCTACGACACCTTATCTGCAGCATGCTTTACGTTTAAAAAGCATGGCACAGTATAACATACGTTAAAAAAGCATGGCACAATATAACACAACCCGACATGATAAAAAGACATGGCACGAAACAACAAAAAGGCACAGCGTGACACAACAAAAAAATGGCCCAACACAACATAACATGATAAAAAGGCACGGCACAGCACGGAATGACAAAAAAGTACGATACGACACGATAAAAAAATGCGCGGCACGACACAATTAAGTCAATGGCCCAGCACGGTGCGACACGATTAATTAATCGAGCACGGCACGATATGACACAAATTAAAAAAGGCATGGCGCGGCACGACATGATGAAGTAAATTGGCATGAAGCACGGTTGGCATGGCACTCCATGGCACGATGAAGTAAATAAGCACGGCACGACACGACACAAAGCACGGAAGTTGAATGGCATGGCACGACACACACGTTTGACACCTCTAGGTTATGCATCCATTGGGTTTCCAGCAATTATACAACAATTGGGCCCAGAGTCCACCAGTTATTCACCAACTGGGTCAAAAGCACTGCGGATCTGCTGTCCGACTATGGTGTCCTACCATAGTGTCCGAGCCCCCAAATTATTGACACGTTGCATTATCCCACAACCCATTAACCCCGTTAGCCCCTTTTCCACGGTTAAATTAAATAACTTAGTTAACTCTTCACTTTGTATGCGATAATTCCTTCTGCACCGATAGGAATGCACCGACGGCATTAAGGGCTAAAGATTTAGGACACAAAATTTAATTAAATGTAACTTCAGGATAATTTGATCGGCTTCTTAGATACTAATGCAAGGTTGTTCAATAAATGGAGTGAGAATAAACGGTACCTTCTTGTTGGGGAAGATCCGAAAGGAGTTGAGCGACAGAGCCGTTCCACAACCGGTTGCCGTGGCCGTCCAAGTACACACGGAGAGAGAGAGAGAGAGAGAGAGAGAGAGTTAAGGCACATGGGAAGTAATGCAAATCTATTGTCCGACTATGATGTCCTACCATAGTGTCTGACCCCCCCCAAATTATTGACACGTTGCATTATCCCATAACCCATTAACCCTGTTAGCCCCTTTGCCATGGTTAAATTTAAATTAAGTTAGTTAACTCTTCACTTTGTATGTGCTAGTGCCGTTAAAAAACACCCCTATCGATATTTGATTGAGCTGATTTTTCTCATGGATGTTCAAAATATTAAATAACCAAACTTGAATAAAAATCAGCTCAATCGGATATCGAAAACCGGTAGGAGTTCTTTTTTAAGTTTGATAGCCTTGTAGGAGTCTATCTTTTAAAAATAAATTCACGCTATGTAAATATTTATTTAATATATTAAATAAATAAGATTTATTCCCATTATATATAAATGTTGGATAAATATAATATTTATGTTATATAATATATTAAATACATAATACTAATTCCATATACAGTTTTATGCAAAATTGTTCGGATCAAGCTTTACCGGTCTCTCTCTCTCTCTCTCTCTCTCTCTCTTGGTGATTCCTCGTGGGTACCCAAATTAGTATTATATTTATTTCATATATTATGTAACATAAATATATTTTTTTGCCGATTCCTGCGTATGAAATATATGTGGAACAAGTATTATTTATTTCATATCTTATATAACATAAATATTCTATTTATCCAACATATAATTTACATATACCCAAATTATATATATAATTTGGATTTTTTTGGCTAAAAAATTTAAATATTATATAACGGGAATTTATTTGTTTAAAATAGACTTGCTGCGAAACTAAGAAAACACTCCTATCGGTTTTTAACATCTGATTGAGCTGATTTTTATTCAAGTCAGTTTATTTAATATTTTTAACGTCCATGTTAAAAATTAGCTCAATTGGATATCGATAGGGATGTTTTCTAACAGCCCAAGCACGCACAAGTGAGGAGTTAACTAATAATAAAGAATTAATTTAACACGGCAAAGGGCTAAGGCTAACAGGGTTTATGGGTAGGAAGATAACGCAAAGTGTCAATCATTTGAGGGTCGAACACCATAATCGGACAGCGGATCCGGGCTGGGTCAAGAGTCCATCATTAGAAATTAACAGGAGCACTGTAGTGGGCTCAAATTTGTTCAAAATGAAAGGGTTGTTTAAATTGAAAGGTTCGCCTAACCAAAATGAAGTAGAGAATTAAAGACCTATCTTACAGCCCATGGGTCCCATAAATGAAAAAGATCGTTCTCTACCATTATGACATCACAAAATATGAGGGAAATCCAAAAGCCACAACCTTCAAACCTGTGCCTTGCTTTAATAAATTAAATCGTACAGGAGGCCCAAAAGTTAGAGAATAAAAATGCCAAAGTCAGTGCAAGCTACCGTTTATTACATTGTGAGAATTTCTAAGCACAGCACGGCTACACACAAGATAGAGTCAAAGAACATATATCTGGTCAAGAGACTGGCTAATGAGATGTTATTGTGGCTCCACTCTTTGAAAAACCCTAAACCTGGATTCATAGGTGGTAGACAATCCAATTAAATATAGACCAAGATTTCGAATGTATCTAATATATAGATATAAGGCTGAAATGAAGCAGTTTGCAATTTATTTGTTGACAAGGGCCAGTTAACATTGACTGTCTTTGGAAAACTGGTTGTCTTGTAATCTTGCAAGCGCCTGATGATGGAGGTGGGTTGCGGCGGCATGACGTGGTCCATTTTTGTTGACGGTGGTGAGGTCGAAGTCTTCCAGTGGTTGATGCTTGGGTTGTATTTTGTTGGCTGATGATGGAGGTCGGTTGCGGCGCGTGTGGATGTGCTCATTGTAGGGAGGGATTCTTATATATTGAATAATTTTACCGTTTCAATAAAATATAGTGACACGAATAGTGACTTTTTTTATAATCAATAACGGTTCGTAACTTGATACACTCATTTTTAAGGGGCGTACTGTAGCACTCTCTTGAAAGTGTCTTGAAATCTTTTTATATTTTATTATTTTTATCATTGACAAGTATTCTGCTGAAAAAGATAAAGAGAGATACTCCCAATGTCCGGAACACTTGTGAAGATTGAGCCTCACATCCAATAACTAAAAAAAAAAAAAGTTGAACATTAATATACAATTGATGACTCTCTAATTATAAGACTTAGTCTTTTAAGTAGATATGGGTCATGTTCGATTAGGTTTCTATTCCCAAATTTCAAAACTGGAGGCCCATGGTGGGTCCCTCCCACCTTTAAACCCATTTAAAAAAAATAATAATAACTAGAAAATATGTGGGTCCCATTCTATAATCCACTCTCTCCCCTTCTCTCTTTCTCACCCCATTCCCCAAAACAAAACCCAATGGGTAAGCCACCTTTTTGACTCTCTCTCTCTCTCTCTCTCTCTCTCTCTCTCTCTCTCTCTCTCTCTCTCTCTCTCTCTCTCTCCTGTACTTTTTTCTGAATATGACAGTGGAAACCATTTGAGAACCGAACAAGGGTTTTTGCAAAAATGGGTCCTAAAAACCGTTTGGAAAACCCAACCAAACAAGGTGATAGATTGTTCAATGTATATCTTTCGTTTTGGTGATGTGATGTGGACTTTGTGGATACTCTCCAATGGATTGACCCTATGAAAGCATGAGGAACCTGAGGCAGATCAAATTCCCAACAATAAGTTTGTATATAAACTCAAGAGGAATGCCAGGGGGCATTTTTGTCTTTCTATATATGTCAAATGATTGAAAAATAAAAAATCAGAGTGAAAAAACTCAAAAGGGTTATCAAATAATGCATGATATAATTTGCTCCCAGCACTTCAAAAGCGCAAATATAAAATCAATTAACTTAAAAAAATCCAAACGATTTGAAAATCAAAACCGTCCCTTTAGGATCTTTCTTGCCCTTAACCTTTTTAGTTGCATAGTATATGGAACCTTCTCCAAATCCTTGAGTGATTTCATTCCTCGTATTTGATCCCTTCTCTCAATGAGATATGACCTCCCTTTCATTTAAATCTCCCTCTTCTACCTCACTCCCCTGTAATAGAGATGAAGGGATAGCAACACCTTCCTCATTCTCAATCTCTAACTTTAAAGACTCTCCAACATCATTTACCTTAGCTACAAAAAGTTCATCCTCATCCGTGGCAAAAGGTAGACAAGATTTTGGTGAGAAAAACTCTAGCCCATCGCCATCTTCATCACACCCCACAACCTCCTATCCATTCTTCTCCAAATCAACTGAAGCCCACCAAACGATTATTTTGCAAACTAGCAACAACCTCACCAAAGAAAAATAAGAAAAAATATTTAGTGGTTCTAGAGCACCACTAAATGGTGTCCCAACAATGCACACTACATATTTTTAGGATTCATCGATAAGTGTACGGACCCTGCAGAAATATGTGGTGTTGGGGCACGTTGAAACCAATAGTGGAGCAACGTAGGGTTGGGTGGCCCCCGGGGTTTTTTCTTTATAGTTTCGCATGTGAAGGTTTATTATTTTTTAACAAAACCACTTTTATTCTACTAGTACTAATTTAGGAGAAAGAATATGAAGTTGGCAACCCTTAGTGCAAGGAGTATAATGTGTCCATCACTTGGCTGTACCTCAACTGGCCACATGTAAATTAAGTAGAATAACTCTCTCATAGGCACTTTAAAGTTTTCCTTTCTAAACAAAAAAATTTTTAGCAAACTTAATCATATTCCGAACTCTATTTTTAATGTACTTGTCAATATTCAAAAGTCTTTTGGTCCGAGGTGGCATTTGATTGTCGCTTGGAGAGGCATGCCAACCTAGCTAGTTGGGATGTCTCTTAGCGTTGTGATGCCGCTTCCTTGTATCCCTTTAATCTTTGTAATTTGTTTTCAAAGATTAACGAAATCCATTTTTGCCGTTCAAAAAAAATAAATCCATAGTCAATAGTTCATTTTTGTCAAAGAAAATTCTCCTCTTATTTCAGTCCCTCTAGAGTAAAAATCATGACTCTACCGCTAATTCGAACACCACCTGATCGATGGTACCGAGCACCAGTGAAAATGTAGTCACAAACTAAGAAGAATTGGAGAAAAATGCTTGCAACCATATGTTGGGAACTAGATCTGAACATGATCATGAGTTCAGAACTGTTTGGTGTGCATAATTCAAGTGCATTGTTTGCAATTTACTTGCATCGACTGATGTTCCTACTATCTCCCTAACACTGATATTCCTTAATTATAACCCAAATTTTGAATCTTCTTCCACAAAAATTTTCAAATGGTAACATAAATCCATCCCAACTGCCAGTAGCAGCATTCAGTTGAATAACAAATAAATTTCCAAGTACGGGACCACCTTGTGTAAGTGCATGTATCAATAATATTGTTGCCTTATTGTGAAATAAAGCACCAACCTTTGTCCTAATGAACACCACATTTCATTAAAGCGGATATATAGTGGCTTCCTACCTGTAAACGGTTATGATAATGAAGTTAAACTGTCGTTTTCCCTCCACTTCATGTCTTGCCAATATTTTTTTTAGTAACCAAGTATTGAGGCCAGCATGCGGGCACCTCAACTAATCTTGAAGTCTTAAAATTAATGATCGGACAAACATCAGTGACCCAAATTGAGGATTTGATAGCACCTGAAATATTTCGACCCTAAAACCTTATTAGGAGGGAACAAACCTCTAAACTCTGGTTCTTGACCATCAAGCCAACTACTCGGATTTTTGTCCTCTTAATATTCAAATATTACTTTAACTTTTTCAGTGCGAGCTATTTCACAGTTTCCATTCTCTTTTTATTCTTCTACTTCCACTGATTCCCACATCCAAATTTCAGTGGAAGATTCCACCTGGCATCTTGATTCCTCCACTAATTTAAAGATTAACAGATCGAGAAAGAAAACTTCGGTGAAATGTTAAAGACTTGAGAGACCCATTTTTGGTGATGTAAAATGTCAGAACCTTAGAGCAGATGGAAACTTTATGTAACTAGGCCCGGCCCTAAACATAAGCCCAACAGGAGTGGGTGTCTGGGCTTCCAAAATTTGGTCCAAAATAAGACCCCAGTTAGGTATACATATGTTGATATGTAATAAATAATTAATGTAGCACTAATACAACTGAGATGTAGTCGTCCTAGTTGAAAAGCTTCCCACTACCAGGGAGCATACCAGGGTTCAGTTCTTTTTACTGGGCCTTTTTTTCCTTTTGTATGTTAGTTTGTTTTTACTATGGCAATGTTTACAAGAAAAAAAAATGTCACGCTAAAGTATAAAGCTATTAAAGCTTCTCTTCCTTTTTTCTTTCTACCGGATTTCCAATATAAAAGTTACAGGTTTTTTTTATTAAATGTATTTGTAGTTAATTTTTTTTTGTTTGGTCAAATTATTTTATGTTATGTATCTCTTGACTAAAATAGTCGAAATAGCTACTAAAATGTATCATATTTAGAAAAGATTTGTACTTCTTTAATCTTTGAAAAGGTTGCTTCATTAAGTTTCTAGTTCAAATCACCTCAAAAAAGTGTTTCAAAATTGTGTGATTAATGATAGAAATATATATATTTTTGGTACTTCAGAAATTTAATTAAAGGCTAAAAAAGAGTAGCAGCTTGCATCGGAAGTGCAGCAAGGAGATTACAAATAAAGATAGACATACTACAACAGTTAATCAAGGATTTGCCCTATGTAACGGCTAGAGGAGGGGTGGAAACCACCACCAAATCATCGTTTTGTTCAGCTCTAAGGTGTGCGAGGCAGTCGGCACATTCATTTGAGATCTTGAGATGTGATTCAGAGATAGGAGCTACTAGTTTGGGTGAGAGGTGCTTCCCATCATTTAGAATGTTGTTCTGTGGGTGATTCATGTTGGCGCCTTCATTAAACATGATTACTGCTGTTTGTGAGTCTGATTCAATCTAGACATTTGTCCATCCCTTCTCCAAGATGGTGAGACCTTTATAAATGCCCCAGATTTCAGTCTCGAGGGTTGAAGCAGCTTGCATTTTTCCATAGTAACCTAGTTCCCATTCTCCTTGCTCATTCCTGAATAGACCTCCAAAACCTACCTTAGTTCGAGTCTCAATCCAACTACCATATGTGTTCAGCTTGAGGGAACTTGAGATAGGAGGAAGCCAAGGGATTAGTCTATGATTGGAAAGGGTCAGAGGTAAGAGCAGAATTAAAAACTTCCACTGTCTCAGTAGCATAGGAACATAATATTTTGGAACTCACATTTGGTACCATATCAAAGTTGTCAAAACTTTTTCTATTACGATCCTTCCAAATTTACTAAATGGGGGTGCAAAATAAGATGTTCCAAGGTAAGTCTATTCCCAATCGAATGAGTTTTTTCTTTTTCAGGTTAAAGGAAATCCAATCCGAAGTGTGGGGGGGTGTATTCAACGATGGATCCTCCTGGGGTGAGTTAGCTTCCTCCTCGGATGACTTGCATGCGTAGCAACCCGTTAGAGCCCCACAGGCCTTTTGCCGACGAGCACTCCGACGATCAAGTCAGCCACAAGAGAGAGAGAGAGAGAGAGAGAGAGAGAGAGAGAGAGAATATAGAGAGTATTTTAGATCTATATGAGTGTCTGTATACCTCTTGGGTCAAACCCTTGTATTTATAGCCTCAAATGTGCTTGTCTTGGGCCGCTAGCCCAATACTCTAAGCCCATGAGGGCTCAACCCACTATAGGTCTTTTCTCAACGATCCGACCCATAAACTATTGCGGATTTATCCCACCACACAAAGTGGAGCTAGAAATTCTATCTCTCATCAACCGACCCGTGGGAAGTATATCACAAAGCACAGAAGCTTTGGGATAGTCCCTGAACAAATAATCCAGATTTTCAAGAGAAGTATTACATCTTGGACATAGATCCAAAGATATAATTTCTCTCACGACACGAAGGAGATTAGTGGGTAACTTGTTGTGGAATATAAGCCAGAGGAAGAATTTGAATATTTAGGGAAGTTTTAACTTCCAAAACCACTTCCACCCCTTCATGTCATTAGAGTCTTTATCAAGGAATTCATACACCACAGAGGTAGAGCAAATGCCGTTGGGACAAGTAACCAAGAAGGGTGATCCGTAACTTGGGCATAAAGAGGCAGAACAATACCCGCAGTCTCATTGCAAGTAGTGATATCCAAAATGTGAGAAAAGGGTTCAAGATTCAATTGCCCATTAACAATAATTTCTTCCACTTTGGAATTACTATGAGTATGTAATCCTGGATAAGCATCCGCTAAGGGATCATTATCGCACCACCAATCACTCCACAAGTCAACCAATTTGCCATCCCCAATGGTCCATTTAATTCCCTTCTTGAGAACTTCCTCAGTATGTATAATACTTCTCCAAGTAAAGGAGGCAGATCTATTATTTGGCCAAGATCGTATGGAATGATGTTTTAAATATTTTTCCCTAAGAATTTTGGACCATAAGCAATCATCATTTTGGGAAATTTTCCAGCCAAGTTTGGTTAATAGAGCAATATTTTGAGTCCTGTCTTTTCTAAGGCCTAAACCACCACAGTCTTTACTCTTACAAACAGTGTTCCAGTAAACAAGGTGGATTTTCTTTTTATCCGGAGTATCAACCCAAATGAAGTTCCTATTAAGACAGTCAATTTTATCACAAACACTTATAGGGAGTTGCATAATCTGCATAGTATACCTCAAGATGGTAGAAGAGGAGGCTTGGATAAGAGAAGCTCTCCTGGCTAACGATAACATGTTCAATTTCCATCCAACGAGTCTATTCTGCACTTTTTCAACAATGTGTTTAAAATGATCTTTGTTGACTCTCTTGTGGAGGAGCGGGACACCAAGGTATTTACCAAGATCGGTAGTAAGTGTTATCCCACAAAAGTTACTTAATCTACGCGCTTTGATAGAAATATTGAACTAAGTTCAAACTACTGTCTTATAAGAACTCAATTGTATGAACATATACTTCTACAACAACCATACTATT
This sequence comes from Vaccinium macrocarpon, assembly GCA_022606695.1. Taxonomy (NCBI): domain Eukaryota; kingdom Viridiplantae; phylum Streptophyta; class Magnoliopsida; order Ericales; family Ericaceae; genus Vaccinium; species Vaccinium macrocarpon. The sequence continues at coordinate 14,764,556 of CM040176.1, read as the reverse complement.
TGTTGACTTTTTAAAAAAATTTGTCGGTGTCATCATCAAGGAAAAATAAATAAACCACTTTGTGTGTATTCGTCAGATGCTCACATCAATTTGCCGATTTCAATTATTTTTTTGATTGTTGCAATAACAATAAACAATTATGATCAAAAACTATTTTTCTTGACATAACAACTCAAATTGTGAAAAAGGACAAAATATGGTACAAAGTATCAATCATTTGAAGTTAATGTTGGTTCTTTAATTTTTTTTCTTTAAAAAAACTTAGGGCCCTATTTTACATTCTCGTCTGAGGCCACGAAAATCGCAAAGCCGGACCTATATGTAACCCCAGCCATTTGATATAAAAATCAATAAATTTGAGCCGTTGATTTAGCTAAGAACCAACTATACATGGGGCCATAGTCTTAACTCTAAACCAACCGCCGAGTCATAAGCAAGGTCACATAATCTTCTTCTGCCGCAACCTTTTGCTACTCTCTCAATTCTTGCTCCATGTTTTCACTCTCAATCTCAATTCCCGCTCTCGTAAATTTTAGTAGTTTGAGATGTTTTTAAAAAATGCTTTTACGCCCGTGCTGCCGCTCATGCTTACTCCTGCTCGGTAATGTGACTTTGGTCATAACCAAACTCTCTAGCAAGCAAATGATGGTTTTGTTTTTAAGTAACAGCAAAAGCATTGGATTTTTCTAAGTAAACGCAAAGTTAGTTGAAAGAACCAAACTTAGTTCGGTCTCTATTACCAAATGGCCTGATTAAATGTTCACCAACCGAGCAGAAACATGAAGTCCTTTTCTCTAAATTTAATTTACTTTTTTGTATTCCAAACATGGAGTCCTTGTCTCTAATCAAAGCGAAATTGAACACTTAAAGTTGGTCTAGCTCTAGCTTAATTTTGAAAACACAGCATTTTAAAAGAAATAATATGGAAATGATTAATGAATTCAGTTGACGCGTCCAAAAATTGAGAAGAGCACAAAATCTCATTAATCATCACAAAATCTCATAAATCACCACAAAATTTGACAAAAGTAAGTCATAAAATTTGTATTTTGAACCACAAAAATTTGTAATAGTGAGACACAAAATTCTTAAAGAAGTAAGTTACAAAACTAGTAACCTAAAGCCGTGCTTTTTTACCTTTAGCCGTCTTTTTTATGTCAAAATTTGTAAAACTAAGCCACAAAATTCGTAAAGTTAAGCAACAAAGTTTGTAAAAGTAACTACAAAAAATCATATCTTGGGCCACAAAAATCCGTAAAGTAAGCCACAAAATTCGTAAGGGTTTACCGTACACCCAAACATAGAACAAGTCACAAAAATTCATAAAAAAGAGTCAAAAAAATTCATGAAAGGAGCCCAAATTTTTTTTGTAAAGATTGTGAGCCGTAACATTCTCCTCCAAAATTTCAGTGGATGGAGAAATGAAGGTCAGAAAAACTCGTTTCCTCTGGATAGCCATCCGAAAGAAAACCTAAAAGCCATCAATTTTATTTAGCACGGTTAATTTCAGTTATCAAAGGTCGGGAATGATCATTTTCACTACTTTTATTGTATTTTCGACTTGCTTAATATATACAAAATAAGCAAAGAAGATAATAAAACATGATAGTAATAAAATGGGCTTGTTTAATTTTGAAGGGGTTAATTAAACGTCCATGATTGGTGTGATTCTGAAATTAATGTGAATATATCATCCCGCAACGTACCTGATACTTTCATCTAATGATATGATGATTGCAAAAACTGCTGAATTGAAACCTAATATATTTCTTTTCGTGCGTCATAATCCCACGAATAAGTTACTGGTGAATAAAGTGAAAAACGAAACTCATCAGTTATAACAATCTACGTGAAGAAAGACTATGGGCGTGTCGATATGGATTCTCGTGCATCAAATGAAATATTGGATTGGGGCCGATACATATAAAACTTTGTTCAGACTTTAAATAGAGCCTCGTTAGTAGACGGTAAATTATTGTCGCAAAGATGTGTGGGATCATATTACGTCTTGGTCAGACTTTAGATTTCATTATCAACAGCTGAATGTTTAGCTACACAATCAGGTTATTCGAATAGCAGAATAAATTTATTCTACGATTAATTTTGAATCATACTGAACATCTAATATTATATGAAAACAAATGTTATCAAACCATTTTATTAGAAAATTGAATAGACGTACATTTTTTATTGATGCATATTGATGTGTATAGAACATAAATCTGCTATGCTTTTATCTAGGCTACAAGACAACCAAATTAGGGAAAAAATCTATAAAAAGGAAACCCAGACTAGTTAGAAACACGAATAATATATCCTAGCCTAAACAAGAAATATAATATTAAAATCACTACGCCAAATATTTCTTTTACCGGTGATAACAAAACGTCCGTTAAAGGTTACTATTACTGGCGGTAATCACAACCCGCCGCGAAAAATAATTTTTCCCACGGTATTATTACCGGCGGTAATCCAAAAAACCGCCGGAAAAAATGTAAATTTTAATATAAATATTTTTATTTCCTAACTATAACCGAAAAGTTTGGGTGGTTGGGCGGTTAGGTGTCGGGCTCCACACAAAGGGTCACAGGTTCAAAACTTGGTGTGACAAATTTTTTTCGGGAAATAACCATTACCGGCGGTAGATTACCGCCGCTTATCTTTTCCCGACAGCCGTTTTGACGGCAGGCAGTTTTTTGCATTTTTACCGCCGGTAATACTTTTCCCGGCGGTTTTGGGATTTGTCCGATGGTTTTGTAATGCCGGGAATAGTCATTTTTCTTGTAGTAAATCTAAAGTACATTTACATAATATTTCTTATATTTGTTTCCAATAAGATTTTATGGGAATCTTCTCATTTTAGCACCTTGATTTTTTTAGAAACCTCATAAAATCAAGGTGCTAAAATGGAAAGTTCTAGTTGATTTTATGAGATTTCCTATGAAATCTTATGGAATATGAAGGCTTTGTTCTCCAATAGATTTTAGGTACATAAAATCTCATATTTTATGACATTTCAATCTCAATACATAAAATATAAAAGTCATTTTATGAGATTTTCATAAAATCCTCCTAAAATCTATAGGGAATACTACTATATTTTATCAGTTGAGAAAACAACTTCATTTTACCACCTCTCTATAAAATGCTCATTATATGAGATTTTCATAAAATCTACCTAAAATCTATTGGAGAACAAGGCCGAAGCCTTATTCCAACATAATTATTTCCAAAGTGCCCAATAACGGAATTGGGGGCTTGTAGTGAGAGGACTTGCTACATGGGTGTAGTGAGTCTTATTCGGTCATTCATTTCGGCACCGATAACTCAGATTTAATTCAAACTCTAAATAATCCAAGTCGTCCATTGTTTAAATTAAAATCTGAATGTTCGTTACTAAGATGAATAATCAAATGAGCTAACTATATTCCTATAATGAACCCCTCACTACAGGACCTGGTTCCCACGATAACCCCAACTTGTCCCTTATGCTTATTCGTACAGTACGATAGGACCTGAAACCATATGATGATGAAATCCCATTGATGATTTCTTGTATGATCCAATAAATGAAATTTGGTCTCTTTCTAAACTCCCATTATGAAAGAGACAACACTCTCCCACCCACCTGCGTAATTTTTTACTGTATTGTTCAGAAGGGCAATTTCGTAACCTCAAAGAATCACTCTCCTCGTCCTCTATATATTCGAATCCCGCCCCCACAGCTCTCATTCTGTGTCGTGTCTTTTTAATCATCTTGAGAGAGAGAGAGAGAGAGAGTTGTTCATGGCAACTCAGTGGGTCAAGTCTTTACAATGCAAATCAAGAGCCGTAAACGACGTCGTCCACCATCACCATCACCACCACCACCACCAAAAGCACAAACACCGACCCGTACCCGCACCCGTCTCTTCAACTTGCAGAAAAGGAATCCAAGACGTCATCGAAACCACCAAACAAGAAAAACCCAGAAGAAAGTCCAAACAACCCGGTTCAACAGACCCCGAACCCGGTTCGAACCAGAAACAGACTCAGTTTTTAACAATCACTTTGGGCCCATTCTTTCCGGCTCTCACTGAACTTCCGGTGGGCCACCCGTCGCGCAACGTCGTCGAGATAATCTTCCGCTCGAGTTGGTCACCCCAACAACCCTTCTCGGGTCGGGTCGAGACGGTATTCAAGATCCGAAATCCACTCAAAACCTTGGCCCGGTTCGAGGAGTACAGGGAAAAGCTGAAGTCCGGAATTACAGCTACTTCGGGAGGCGGTGAAGACCACGCGAGGTGCGCTGCGGATGGGAACGAGGTGATGGGGTTCCACTGCCTCGGTCCCACCGACAGGGGCCTGGGTTACGACGGGACGACGTGGGATTCTCATGGAGGAGGGAAGGGCGGCGGCGGGGGGATGTGTGTGTTTTCTGGTGGTGGTGGGGCCCACGAGAATGGCGGCGGCGACGGGAAGGGGCGGCGGAGGGCCATGTTGGTATGCCGGGTCCTTGCGGGTCGGGTTTGTAAACAGATTGGTTTGGAGTCTATGTTGGATGGCGGAGTCGGGTTTGAGTCAGTGAGTGGATACAATGGGGAGTTGCTAGCGTTTGATTCACGGGCTGTGTTGCTTTGTTTTCTGATTATTTATAAATTGTGAAAAAAACACCCATTTTATTTTGTTTTAGTTTAGTTTATTTTTTATTCTGATGAAAAAACACGATTCAGAGAATCCTCGCCGGGAGCAAGAAATCCCTCGATATTTAAGTTGTTGAAAGTGTAAGGGTAAAAACTCTCAAAATCGACTCAACATATTTTTCAGAATCTGCAAAAAGTTATAACTTTTTCTTACAAAGAATGCTTCAGAAATCCTTTGGCGACTGCTCAATTTTAAGTTAAAGAATTCTCGACTTCCTTGAATAGAGAGTCTGATTTTGTGAGTTTTTTAAAAAGTGACTTGTTAATTTATAAAAAGTGTTTTCGAGAATATTAAATTTGGTTCAATTTTTATTGAGCATGATAAGAATGCTCATTCAGCGGTAAAAAGTAAAAAGTAGGAAATGATACAATCGGAAAACTGTCTGAACAGTTGTTAAAGTTGTCTTACAAGTTTGCATCTCACAAAAATAAAGTGGATGTCGCAAAATTATTTTATGCGACATTTAGGGGTGGTTTGGGTAAATTGAAAAAACTGGTTTTTTTGGTTTTGTCCTTATTCAAAAAAAAATTGTATTCGTTAGTTTTCGGTGGATTTTTTGTGGTTTTTTTGTTTGTCTCAATGAGAGGAATCTAAAAATTATAAAATTATTAGTCAAACTTAAAATTTTGTGAATAAAGACAAAGGTGACATCCAAAAAACCATTTTTTAGATTATTTTTCGTCTTTATTCACAAAACTTTAAGTTTAGCTAATAATTTTATATTTTTTAGACATTGTGAAGAATTTGAAATTATACGTGATAATTACTACTACTAGAGAGGAGCCCAATCCTATATTTATCAAGACTAAAAGAAATTGTTTCCTATTTTCTTTTCATTAAAAAGACCAATCTCTATTTCTTTCTATTTTCAAGGGCTTCCTTTTTTCTTTTCAATTTGTCATGATAATAGATAACGGGGATGATAAATTCAATAATACAACTATTTATGTTCGTTATCTCCAAGAAAAAAAAATTGTGACAAGCTTTATAATTTCTCTAAAATCTAAAATTTACAATCTGAAGTTGAAGCTTTTTCAAGAGTCAACAATCTAAAATCTGACAAAAAGCTATCGCAAACACCCTATAAATCCACAATATCACTGATCTTTACCGGTAATCTACGAGGAATCCAATAAGGCTCAGTTTGGATGACAGCAATCTTGAAGAGGAATGGGAATGTGATGTTTTCTTTTCATGATTTCAATGTTTGGAACAAACAAGAATAGAAATGTGATTCCTTGGTTTTTTATTCCAGCGTTTGGTACAGTCAGGAATAGGAATGTGATTCCTGATGACACATCCAACTAGGAATCACATTCCCAAACTGAGTGGAAATCTGATTCCTCTCTTACCCCATGAGAATCTCTGATTCCTGATTCATTTAATAGGAAAAAGATATGTTGACTTCAATAAATTTTCAAAATAATTTCCTATGTAAGATTACTCAATTAATCCAAACACCATAATGAAATTACTCCGGCTATCAAATTCCCTAGGAATTTGATTCCTAGTAATTACATTCTTATTTCTACCCAAAGAAATTCCCTAGAATTTGATACCCAGTAATCATATTCCTATTCCTACTCAAGATTTTGGTCATCCAAACACAACCTAAGGTTATGCAAAATTTAGTTAGTATGCCGGCCATTCGCCTTTTATTTGCAAATTTAATGGCGACTGAAAACTAGAACGGGTGATTCTCTTGATTTTTTCTAGTATTTGAAAAGATTAGAAATTAGCATACTATGGCACACCAGTAGCACATTTGGATTTTATTCACGAAACGCAAAGTTAACGTCAAATTTCTCTTGTAATAGCAACTCCAGCCCTTACCCTTTTGTTGAAAAACACCCTAAATCGTTCTCCAATCATTGAACCAAACCAATACCAATTTGAGTTTTACTTGCCCAAATCAAGGGAGTCTCAAGCCCTTGAACCAAATTTTCTACAGTAACTTTATGGTGGTGCTCATCGCCAGCCGTCGTCAACACCAGCGAGGGCTACAAAACATAGATCATAAAGCTATGAAGGTCATTGGTGACAAGTGGTGTTTGTGGTGGTCTGGTGGTGGTAGTCGAACATAGATCCAAAGTCTACCGTGTCGACTGTAGTTGTTTGCAGTGGTGGAGTAGTCACACATCAAGAGATAGAGACATAAACAAGCATAGGCTAGTGTTAGGGTTAGATATCTAAGTCAAGGACTGGAGTTGTTAGTATCAAATGTAACTTTTCCTCAATAAATCAGTAAAATTTGAGTAAAAACAAGGTTCAAGGCCAGAGTTGCTCTAGAAACAATAAGTCAATTGGAACCACAAGTCCAAGATCTTTGTCTCTCCCAACATTTATATGAGAAAGGCTAGATCTTTGAGTCATAGCTGTGGTTTCTCTTTGACTAAAGATCTTGGCATGTATCTTGGTGCTCCTTTGATCCATTCTAAATTGTCCAAGAATCGCTACCAGTACGTCATTGAGAGACTTTTGAAGAAACTTGTAGGGTGGAAGGTCGAGTCCCTTAATCTTATGGGTCGTGCCACACTGGTGCAATCTGTCTTGTCCACCATTCTTAATTATATCATGCAAACTACTGCTCTCCCTGCCGCTATTACCAATCAAATTGGTAAAATTAACACAAATTTTCTTTAGGGAGACAAAGTTGATAAGAAGAAAATCCACTTGGATCCAAGTGCTCAAAAGTAAATATCTAAAAAAACATAAGTTTAAGGACTGGCCCGCTAACAAAAAAGCTTCCCCCACTTGGAGAAGTATAATTAAAATCAGGGATTTCACCGTCCAGAACATCAAGTGAATTGTGGGTAATGGAAATGAGATCTCTTTTTGGCATGACTGGTGGTGTGGCGACACCAGTCTTGCGGAAAGCAGGAATGTTATTAATTCGGACCAAAGCAAGGTTAAGGATTTTATTAATGATGACAGAGTTTGGGACTGTTCTACTAACGTGTTGGACTGTTGATATTGGTGTTGTTACCAATACTCTGCTTCACAGGCAAGCCGAGGTAGAAGATACCCTTGTTGGGTTGATACAAACAATTGGGATGCATGGAAAGCTCCTTACTAATCAAAATCGCAAGTTGAGGGGGCTTCCGGTTTATAACTTGTGCCCCAGATGTGAATCAGCGGTTGAAGACCTGAAACACCTCCTTTTTAATGTCCCACTAGTGCTAACATTTGGTCTAGATTGCCCAATATCCAGGTGCTAACCACAGGAGACCTTAAAGATTGGAAAAAATGGCTATAGGAAAACATCAAGCGTGCTTGGGAAAATTCAGGGGGTTTTCTCTCTTCTGTCTTAGTTTTAGTTATCTTGTGGAACATTTGGCTTATGAGAAACAAAAAAGTGTTTGATAATACCTCTCCCTCCCAACCCAGTGGTGGTTTACTCGAATTGCCTTAGTTTTGCTACCAAGATCTTTAATACTTTTAACTGTTAAATGTAAACCAATCACTAGAACTTTGAAATTTGTCTCTTTGAATTTCCCAGGTACGGGTAAGATGAAGCTAAATAAGGATGGAAGCAGTCGTGGCAACCCAAGTCCGGCGGGGTACGGTGGAGCGTTCAAAGATGATAGTAAAAGATTTTGGGTTCTCGGCTTTTATGGGAAGCTGGGTGACTGCACAAGCCTGGAAGCTAAACTTTGGGGAATTTTGAGGGGTTTGGAGCTGGTGCAAAGTCAAGGCATGGAAGTTGTGGAGATTGATTCGGATTCCACCACTGAAATTGCTCTCATCAATGAGGTGGCTCCAGAACATTCACCACTCTCAGCCCTCATCAGAGATTGTAAGGCTCTGATGACAAGCACAGGTTGCTCTCTGAGGCATATATACTTACCTAGAGGGGAACAAGGTGGCAAACAAGCTCGCCAACATTGGTGTCAACCAAGGTTATCAATACCGTACCGTACCAGCCGGTACCGGCTGGTACGTACCGGTTTTCTACAAAACGGTACCAATGACCCTCAACACCGTACCATGTTCAATACCGGTCGGTACCGGCCGGATACCGGCCGTACCGGAAAATACCGGGAATACCGGCCGGTACCGGAAAATACCGGGCAAATACCGGACAGAACAAAACTGCCACCGTATTTCGGCCATAACTTTTTACTCCGAACTCCGATCAAGGCAAGTTATATATCAAAATTTAAGAGAATTTCAAGATCTACAACATTGTAGTTACATATTTTTTCTAATTTGGTATTGATGTGACCCAAAAACTATGATTTCTGAATAGGGAGATTATAAAAAAATAGGGTATGTTTTTTAAAAAGGGTTTGTGATGCATGGGTTCAACTTCTATCACTACCAAACGTCAAATACAACAAGTATGTACTAAATTTACATAGATTAAGTGGATTTAAGAAAATAAGATTGAAAATGTCATATTCTGTGACAAATTTTGTGTCTCTTGAACCCTATCTCTCAATATATATATATATATATATATATATATATATATATATATATATAGTTGCGGCAAATCCGATACGGTACCCGGTATTGACCGGTACCGGTACCGTACCGTACCAATAGGAAAACCGGTACTCGTGCCGATATGGTATTCAGAACCTTGGTGTCAACCCAGATCACAGGTGAGTCTCTCACATTTCCCCATTGGAAGTTATCATCCCCCTCCTCCAAGCTAACATGAGGGGGGTTGGGTTTGAGAGGATGTAGTTGTTTTTCATTTTTTCCGTTGTACCAAAAAAAAAGCCTAATGGTTAGACAAGCAATAGCATGACAATAGGTAAAAGCTCCAGAAATAAAAAAATAAAAAAGATTTGGTCGAGACCATGAGATTATGTGGTACCGTATTCATTATCGCCACCTTATCTCCCTCATTTTACTGTTCTATCACTTCAAAAAAACATTCCGGAAAACAAGAAAATGCCCTTCATTTTGGTTCTATCTCAACCGTAGTAGTAGCCAAAAAACCATTCTAGGTCCACACACTATACGCAAACATGTATTGTGTGTGGTTTTGGAATTTCCCGTACCCAAATGGGGCGATGGCCATTTGGGAAGGCCTATTTGAAAACGAACTCAAAACTTTCAAAGAATAATCGCTTGGAGAAAATTGGTTAGTCCTCTCAAGCATTGCTTAAATGTTTCTGCAGTAGACAGAAAAATGGTCTCAGCCAGCAAGGTTCATTGAAATTCACTACAACTATCAAAGAAATGAGGAGCAAATAATGAAGGGAGACTCAGATGGGATAAAACCAACAGCAGTCCTCTGATGTACATTTAATCATGCTGGGGAGCATGGGGATGAAATGGTAGTATCCTCTGACAGTGCTAGTGAGACTCCACAAGTACATACAACGGCTTTCCGTTTAACCGATCGCGGCCCTGCAAATCCGTCACCATATAAATATCTTTAGTAATCGCACCATGACAATGGAGTGTGAAATAAGAAGCAAGATTAGTCTTTTGAATAGGTCCTAATGTCACATCATCCGGTAGGGGGATATTTCCCCACATGTAGGTCTAAATCTAACAAAACAGATTCCTCCATTGCAAGCAATCGGAGAATTGAATTTTTGGCATGGGACCCTATTTGTCTATTTTGTCTGTCGTGAGAACTAAGACAGTCCGTGAATTGACTTGAAATATCAGGGTTGCAAGATCAACGGCATTTGACAAAGTTTCTCTTTATAATGTTACGACTATAAAAAAGGATGGAGGCGGCATGAAAGAATCACCAATTACTTTTCTGTTGCATCTCTCTCCCTCTCTCCTCACTTGCCGTTTTGCAAAAGATGGCAAAGATATACTTCCTCAATCAGTTGCAAGGCCTTCCTCCTATTATCACTATGGTACAAGGTTCAAATCTTAGTAGCAACTTGGATGAAGCGGGTGCAGGAGAGGAAACAGGAGCAAAAGTGGGGGAATATAGAAGAGCGTGAAAGGATCGTGTACATATGTAACGAAAAAAATATAGCATAGAATATACACTTCAAAACTACAATCACTTGAAGGAGAAAAAAATATGGGCCAAGTCCACCTTAATGTGAGAAATAGGCTAGTGGTAGAATTTATGGTTTTCTTTTCAAGATATTATGACATGGGCTATATATTTGAGTTAAATCGAGGACTTATTTATGAAGCTAAATAATAAATTCCAGTTTTTTCTATATAAGGATAGTACAAAAGCTCCCATCTTCGTAAGAAGCGGGCTCCCATCTCAATGGGGGTGGGCTCCCATCAAGCTCCTTAGTTGGGAGTGCAGAAGCGCGCTCATAAGGTGGGAGCGGCACCATTTTAGTATATCCCTGCTACTAAGGCTCAAATTACCAAATTGACAAAAAAGGATTCGCATTGCTTAAAATTCCACTTCTGCAGAAAAGGCACCATGAATGTTCTTGTTTCTTTCATGCTCCACAACGATCAACATACTGAAGTATATATGTGATATCGGTGCAGAAGTATGGGTCTGTCGGACAACCCAATAATCAACAGTAGCATAATTGAGAAACGCAACTAATTTCCTCTACGAGGGACATATACACTGGCATCCAAGAAGCTTCTTCAAACTTAAACATCAATTGCATAATTCATCTTAAGATCTGAGCCCACATTTCAATCTAATATATAGAAAGAGACGGTAAAAAGCAGCCAAGCATAAATAATGTGATGTACACACCTTTAAATCTGGTATTTCAATTACACATGCGCATTCAACAACCTCAGCCCCAGCACGTTCTACAAAAGAAAATGGCATATTCAAATGATATAGATCCTAATTAGTACAACATTCCATGTTACTGCAACAAGGACAGACAATAGTAGTAAACAGAGTCTAAGAGCATGCACGTACCATTGCTTTGAAAACTTTAGTAGACAATTTGTGTTAAATTAATAAAGAAAATATAAATGTAAAAACAGTTCTACAACAATTTCAGTCCTGAGAAATACCAAGTCAAACATTTCCTTTTAGTCAGAGGGTGATTCTCGGGAGCGATGATTTCTCTACCTGTCGGATGATATTTCAGATAACTGCACCCAAGAATGGAAGAGTATTTTCCTTCATGAAGAGGCCAGAATTCAGACCAGTTTTATTCTGTCCACTTATCGTTACTTGCATGAATAGTTTCACTTCCTTAGAAGAAAGACTTGCAATAGATCTATATCCTTGAATCAAATAGGTATGAAATTTATGCTACAATATTACTTGGTTTAATTTCTACACAAATTTTTGTTCCCAATTCAATTCATGTCACAAGCATGTCTTATGTAGAACACCTTGCCAAACCAAACTGTAAGCATTTCAAGTTTCCAACAGGTAACTGCTCAAGGACTGAAGTTACTGAGCTTGAGCTCTGACCATGAGTTTGAACCTTTCGAGGCCTTGTGAGAATAGGTCCCACCAGAACCTTCAAAGCAACTTGTGTACCAACCAAGAGTTCTAATTCCACACCACTGATTTCAAAACATGTTGTCTTGAGTGCTATCTCAAGCCGACTCAAGTCATCTTTATTTAAAACCATTATAGCTACATTTATCATGTGGTTGATGTAATGCATGTATTTTGACCCTCAATCCTTTACCTAAAAGCTGTTCTTAAGGTTTATCGACCAGTAAGCACAATGCTTGATAGTCAATCCACGAATAGAGGACAAGTGTATTGTCGAACATGGCAAGTTGTATTTCTGTTTTTGCCCACCAAACGCACCAACCAACAAGACCAAATGACTTTACGTATAATTGGATTATAAGGGTTGGAAATTGATCTGACATTCACCCCAGATCTAGCCAACCTACACTACAGCCTTCCTAAGTGTCTAATAAAAGAGTGTTTTTGTAGTCCAAAGTCCTCACACATTCAGAATGTGTGACATCCAACATTAGAACCAAATTCATATCCTACAAGCCAAAGCATACGTAGATCATGGTTACCTTTTTTGGAAATAGAAAATAACTAATCAAAAAAAGAAATAGAAAAACAAGAACAAAAGGACAATTCTACTGGGCACCATGAGTCATGAGAAATAGTAACAATTTAAAAGGGAGTACCCAATAAATTCATTGCCGCACAGAGGGTTCCACCAGTAGCAATCAAGTCATCAACTACCAAAGCACGTTCATCCGGTTCAACTGCTCCGACATGCATCTCTAGACAATCTGTCCCATATTCTAAGACATACTTCTCAGAAATAACTTCACCTGTGAAAACCAAAGTAAAAACAAGGTAACAACAATAAGTAAATAACAACTTCACCTGTCATAGTAGAGTTTCAAATCAACATAGTACACCACAATTGTAATTCCACTGGAAATTCTACTCATATCTGCCTTTGGGTTAAATGGAACACATTATGCATGCACATTATATTTGGGAGTTGGTACTGGTTGTCTGCAATGGTGCATAATGACGAAGAGTAATAAAATAACAACACCCCGAAGTAACTAAAAGCACAAATTACGAATTAGAAGGTTTTTGACCCTTACGGAGTTCTATAAAGTAGATGTTGAGCATGGAAGATACTGGAATTGTTTCCGTTCTGCGTCATACTCTATGACTATGGGTTGCTGATGCGTCCATGACTCCATGTTTTTGCTTCAATTTGTAGTTTGAGGAGTAAAGTTGGTTCTTTTTGCCTACGTTTATTCCCAAGGTTAAACTGCTTCTTAATTTATTGCTTTGGGTACAAGGTAGTGTGCGTAAGTACATGTTATGTGTGTTGCTTTGCTTGTGATCGAGTTTTTTGTAATGTGAAAGCTTCTCTCAAAAGTGGTTTAATAAATGATGGTGAAAGACCAAATGAACAGAAGCAATAGTGATCCCCATGTGTTAGCTACTTCTGCGGTCCAGTGGGAGGCCTGGATTGGCTGTTGAAATCAGAAAAGTAGGGGATGCGAGGAGAAAAATGTCAGGAGGAACAGGGAAGATCGTGGATTTCAAAACCTCACACAAACACTATGGTGTAAAAACTAGCAGGCAAAAAAAACGCATGCCATAACGAGAAGCCCACAGTTCGCGGAAAAAAAAAAAAATGATCCAGAGCATAGTTTGCTGATTCATGCTGCGCCAAACAGAACAATCTAGCTGAAGCATAAGTCAGGTCCAACATCCTATGCCTTGCCGGCCATAAGGAAATTTTAGACAATTTTACAACACAAAAACAAACAGAGGTAATAAAATAATCTTTTACAAGGTAATTCCTATGATCATGTATGCACCAAACATGTCAAATAAACACATTAATATCGGGCAAGAAGCACTATGATATATCAGGATTCTAAACAAACATCCACATTCATGAGAATATCTAAGAGAAGGAATTTCCCTATCACAGTATATCCATGAGCGTAACAGTGGATTTGTGTATGAATTATGATGTAACCTCCTGCATATCAAATAGGCGAACGAATCAAGGATGCAATAGTCTTAACAGCATCAACAGTGGCGCATCAGCAGTGGCAAGGTTATGTTAAGGAATTGGCTACTTAGATTCCATAAAAAAAAACACAGCATATTAATTTATGAATGCTATTTATAATTTAATAATACAACTAGAGATCGTATGAAACGATGGGAAATACCAGGCAACTTCCTCGGTTTTCTCAAAGGAATGAACTTTGCTCCTATAGCCAGCGCAATGGGAGGACCAAATATAAATCCACGGGCCTCAATTCCTGCCGACACAGGGAAAAAAAAAAAGGAAGAGAGAGATTGATGTAAAGCAAAGAGTGCATGGGATAAAATATTTTCAGCATGTATCACTCACAATAAAATTCCCCAATTCCCCAGGACCCCAGAGAATGCTGTAAAGAAGAAAAACCATATCAAAGACACTTGTACCCAACCAAATCTAGCAGCTTTGATTAAAATAAAAGGCCTAGCAGCAAAACAGGCAACAAGGCATGGCAGATAGTTAATCCTAACAGTTTCAGCACACCATCAAGAGTAAACAGCAAGTACCAACAGAAAAGAAGTAGTTAACCAACACGAAAATCAATGCCCTTCCTATTATGACAAGGTAAATTGCAACAATATGTTGACATCTATTGGAGTATACTTGTTACTCAGGAAATCAGGCACAATACGATAATGTGCATTGTTGCTGCTATAACATTGACTGGAAAACATCAAAGCTACAATACAAAATTTATTCTACTTTTGGAAATAGGGTTGAGTTTTATGTTCCATACCAATAGAAAATAGTAAGGGACTTATTTTATACTCTTGTAGAGAATAGTATATGACACAATAGTATATCATCTAAATAAATTACCATCATACCCACCGTGGAATAATATTAGGCAATGTTTTAAATCCCGGACCAGTCCGGCCGGTTCAGCTAGTTGGACTGTCAACCGGTCTATGGTCCAGTCTGGACTAACTAGAAAACCGTTGTTTTCAAGAACCAGCCTCCATATTGAAAACAGCTTGAACTTAGCTGTTCAACTGTCGACCCGGTCAACCCAATGACGGGATCAAACGGAACTGAGCATAGTTTGAACTTCTTGTTTAACTCAAGAAAATTTACAGCTGCCACATTTATGCCAAAAAATTGGCAGTTGTACGGCTGCTGCTAATAGCTTGGGGCTATACACGCATTTAACCAACTCCACCTTGCATAAGTCTACCTTGTTATGATTTTATCAAAGCAAGTGCTTCTCCCTAGTAGTTTTTCACCAATGTGGGATTCAAGCAAACTACACATTGCATCTTCTTAGCCCACTTCCTTATTCTTCATTCCAAATAAAGAGAGCTATGTAGCACAGACACTCTGTCGGAGTCCACTTTACCGGTGCCACACTTTTCGGACACTGACACTTACCGGACGTGTCCGACACTCAAAATTCTAAGTGTCCCATTTTTTCTCTACATTTTTTGTGTGTATACTCAGATACACTCCAAAAATGCACCCGACACTCTCACTTCACTCGCAAGACACGTCGAAGGTGTTAAACAAAATAGTTATGACTCTTGTTAAAGCTTAGAAAAGTACTTTCTCTTTATGTGAGTAATGATTGTAAAGACACATAGATTGAGTTTTTAAGGCCGTCACTGAGAGTTTGGGTTGTGGCCCATTTGTGCTACCTCTCCTCCCCTTCTCATCCCTCCATGTGTTGCGTCACTTTTGTATTTATATAGTTTATTAATTAATACATAAATATAAAACGCATCCCAATGTGTTGTGTCCTCCAATTTTTTAAAATTTGCATGTTGGAGTGTCGGTGTCATGTTGTGTCGCGTGTAACTGCTACATAGAATGAGAGACATGCCGATTCCATTTTTTTTTTTTCATAAATAACCTTTTACATTCTAATTTATGGTTAGTTTTACACTATTAATATATTTTTTCAGTAATTACGCAGTTTGATTCCGGCTCGACGGCAATTGAATAGGTGACACGTCCACCCGGTCCCTTTTCCGGTTTGCTCACCAGTCTAGATTTAGAACATTAATATTGGATACCTTATTTAAGTTTGATTACGGAGCTACAGTTGACGGAAACACAAATAGGAGGAGGGGTTGACCAAACTTGACATTAGAGCCATGGTTAGAAAGGATCTAAGTTTTTGAATCTTATACATAAATCCAATGGTCTTGAATTACCCTATTATACATAAATCCAATGGTCTTGAATTACCCTATAAATCTTATGGCTGAGATGGATGATTTTCAGTTTCTAACAATTCCTCTAATAAATCTAACTGTTCCTCGATGATTTTCAGTTTGGGAAAATTAAAAATGGTCAAAGGTTAACTGTTCTCGCAAAGTTTTGTTCCATATTGGAAGCAGTCTCACCCTCTCTCTCTCTCATTCATTTCCAATATTCAATTTACCACTACAACCAATGGTGTAACTGACGATGATTATAGATCGAGTGTGGTGCAATGGCCTGCTATTTGTTCGATATTTGTGGTCCCAATTTCTAACCTTATCGGCACGCATATGATCTTTAAGTAACGGCATGAAAATGGTAGAGACCAGCCCCTAATTTTAATTTATTATATTTGTTAATGTGGTTACGTGTAAATGTAATTAATAACAGTTTCGCGAGACATGAATTTTTTTTGGTGTGAGGAAATCTTGTGGCAAGGCTAGGAGAAGGATTATTTTTGGTGGGCTAATAAAAAAAATAAAGCTTGGAGAAACGAGGGTTTCTTAGCAATTTGGGGATTCCACTCAAAAGAGGTGGGATTCTTACTAAATGCTTAAATATGGGAAAGTATAGTGAAATACGCCTAAAATTTGTGATTTATAGTGTTTTCCCCAAATTTTTAGTAAACCCGAACATGTTCTAAGTTTATATGAATATTTGTATGCTAAGATTTTTTTTTTTAAAGAATTGATTGTAGGCATTTGATGGTTATTCTACTAGAATTTGAGATTTTGGTGTCTTGGACTTGTTTCAATGTTAATATGCTTGAGTCCATGAAATTGTGATATACGGGTTATTGTTAGATACCTACAACATGTTTGATAAAAGGCCAAGGAGAAAGATTAAACTCATTTTTATAAGTAGACACCAATCTTCGTGATGATTGAGAGGGTGTTCCACTAACAAAAAACTGTTTTTTTCCAAAAACCAAGACAGGTCTCACAATATATCACATAAAAAACCGTGAAAAGCCAATTTTTTCAAAAAACCCACCTTAGTGGAACACCCCCTGAACATTATTTTTGCTTTCTTATCTCATAATGTATTGTGATTTGATGATTATTTCATTATTATCTATGCGGATTCTACATTATGTTGAGTCTATTATTATCTTAGATGATTCTTCTTCAAATTTTGAGTTGAGTGTATTTGGTTTGGACATTTGGATTTTGAGCTAGGTATTTTTGGTTTGGACAAATTTTAGTAAGTGACGTAACGTTAAACTCTCATGCTCAGATTGATATTAGTCATTATATTTTAGCATATACATTGTAAGTTTAGCGACAATAGAAGGGCCCAAACGGAAGAAGTGATGATTTAGGATCAAGAGATACCAAAAAGTGAGCATTTTAGGTATATAGGTTCAATATTTAGCAAGATGGAGAGATTATGGAAGATGTAAACCATAGGATCCAAGTTGGGTGGCTCAAATAGAGAGCCGCTTCAGGTGTATTGTGCGATCGAAGAATGCCTAACAAACCGAAAGGGAAGTTTTATAGAACTACTATCAGACCATCTTTACGAGACGGAGTGTTGGACTATCAAGAAGCAACGAGTAAGATGAGTGTAGCTGAAATGAGCATGTTGGGGTGGATGTATGACAAGACTAGGAGTGATAGAAGTAGAAATGAGATTATTCGTGACACGGTAGGAGTTATACCTATACAGGATAAGTTGAGGGAAAATAGATTGAGGTAGTTTGAACATATCTATCACAGACCTCCAAACGTAGTAGTCAAGAAGAGTGATATGATAGTAATGGATAGTAGGGCTAGGGTTAGAGGAAGACCTAAATTGACTTTGGATGCCGTCGTATGAAAGGTCTTGGGCTCACTAAACCTAAGTGAAGAGGTCGCCCTAGACAGAGCTCAATGGAAAAACAGGATTCATGTAGCCAACCCCAATTGATTGGGACACAAGGTTTGGTGCAATTTGGTTTGATTAGGTGACTTAACGTTAAACTCACGTGCTTGGGTCATGTGAGATTTTGAGGCGTGACAAAAACAACATTCACAAAAATCCTTTGTTGCTAGAAGGAACTACACTACAAAAAAGATTCTTATGAGGGTTTTAGTTTTAGAAATGGGACCAAACTAAAACCAAAACCCTACACTGAGGTCTGTATTTAAACCCGAATACTTTGGATTATCAATACTCAAAGAAACCCCCAATCGAATCATGCATCATATTTTTTCACTGTGACCAACGTTTTCATGCCGATACTTTAAAGACCAATACACCGATTGACAGGGCTCAACAATCAACCTCGAGACCACCACAATATCAGACGACCACCAGCCACCACACCACACTCGATTCGCAATCGTCTTAGGCGAGAAGAGTAAACTTGCCTATTTTTACAAATTTCTCAAACATACTCCCAACTAGGGCTGAAAACAGGGCTGCAAACAAACTGGGCCACGCATTAAGGCTCGGTTCAACTCATTTAAAAATCGAGCTCAGGTTTTAGGTTTTTTTAATAAACAATTTGTTAAAGCTCAGCTAGTTAAGTAAATTACCCTGGCTAGGCTCGTCAAGGAACACTATAAAGCTCGACTCGGCTCGTTTGCACCCCTACTCCCAACCGTAGGCCTCGTTTGTTTGATTGGAGATAAAAGGATGGGATATAGAATCCCCTGAGATATGGAATCCCTTGGGATATGGCTCAGGATATAAATGGATGGAGAAAATCCATATCCGGTGTTTGTGTTCAACGGGATATAACCATTGGAAAGCACTTTTTTGTTATGGCTAAGGATTTTATATCCTGTACGGATCAGGATAAAAAAATGGGTGGGGATTTTAAATCCCATGCAAAGTAAGGACAACAAACACCGGATTTTGTGTCCCACGTCATTCTATCTATCATCCCACCCTCCAAAACATGACAAACAAGGCCGTAGGATATATCACATGAACAGTTAGATTTACTAAATGAAAATCACCCATCTCAACTGTAAGATTTGTAGGGATAATTCAAGATTGTTGGATTTAAGTGTAAGATTCAAAAACTGAGATAATAGATAGATTTTGGGAGCTAGTACGAGAATATTACATTTTAGGAATCACGTCTATATTGAGTACTCATACGCAATATAACCTATTGGTTGTTTCTTTTCTTTTTTCACTTTTTCTTTTTCTTTTTTCACAGATAATTCCACCGCTGATCACAGTAGTGAGAAAAAAAAAATTCTCTAAAATAACAAAAACAAACTATTCAAAATATGCTTGCTTGGTTGAATTCAAAGCTTAACTCATCTAGAAGTTACACACTTCCACCAAACAATAGTAATAATGTAACAGTTATTCTAATGGGCGCACCCATGCGCCGGGTAAAACCAATAAGGCCCAATAAAGTAAAGCAATCAAGTACTTGAGGCTGACCACTTTTTTTTTTGACATGGCAAACACTACACTGCACTTGTACTTTTCTAAAAATGCAAACACGCCTAGTAGGTATACATCTTAAGGTTGAAAAAAGAAATGTTACGAGTACACTACTGATGCACACCAAGCTGATGTGAAGGATGAGGAGAAAACCATTTTTATGGGTGGCTTCATAGTGGATTTCTCCTCATCCATCACATTAGCTTGTTATGCATGAGTGGTGTACCTATAATTTTTTTCGATTGAATAAATGTGTTGAATTATGTAAAAATATATAAAAGTAGATGTAAATTTATTAAAAAGTGGAGTAGAATGCTTCTTTTATTTTGTGTGTTTATGTAGGCCTAGTAGGTACACAATAGCAAGACCCTTTTATTTTCGGCCAAATAGACTGTCAATAGAATGACCCTTTTTTATTTATGGCTAAATAAAAAAGGTTCATTCTCAGTCCACTTGGCTGAAAATAAGTAACGAAAAAGATGAAATAAAAAATACAAATTTCAATTTATTTTTAACATTTATTAATACATTTTGACAGACTTATATTTCTTTCACACATTTCAATATATTTTTAAACCTTAACGAGAGCTATGTGACTGATTTAAGAATTTTTAGTAAAGGATATAGTTAATGGTGCCCTTAAAAATGTGTCTCAAGAATATTGAGCTGCTTCGATTATTTATGAGACCCTGAAATGTGTCCGACAAAAGCGATGAACATTTGGTGTACACAAAAATGTTATGAAAAATGATATGGGTACACCATTTGTGCACCCCAAATGCACCAATCCAATGTGGCAAATAAGGAAAAGCCCATTTTTTGGGTAAGCCCCACATTGGGCTTCTCATCATTTGCCACATCAAGGTGGTATGCATTTGGGATGCACAAGTGGTGTACCCATAGCATTGTTCGAAGTGTTATACCCATAGGATTTTCTGTTAAAAGGTGTAATTCTAAAAATGTATAGTACTGTACCATGTAGTGCAAAGTTTACCATGTCAGAAGAAAAAGTTGTCTGCCTCCAAGTACTTGATTGCTTTACTTTATTGGGTATATTAGTTTTACTGAGGGGTTCCATTGGTTTTACCAGACCATGGGCGCGCCAGTTAAAATAACCGATAATGTAATATATAGTCAGTTTGAGTACAATTTTCTTGAGAAAACTGAAACTATATGTGCCAGCAAGAGGTTCACATGAGAAAATTTATGCTGAAGTTTGAACTAAAGCCCCTAAATATGCATCCAGAGTAAGCTCGGTAAAGGAAGAATGCCCACAGGAAATTGGATTCTATTTGGGACAAGTGACAAATATATTGCACTGCAGGACAATTGTTCGCGTGTAGTAGCAATTTTAGTTCTTGCAATGATGATAAGCACATGTAACATATCATATCTTATCTGCAACAAGAATAAGAGCAACTTATCTGAAAATGAACTATGCAGCAATCAAATTCAGCTTGACAAAGCCCAAATGGAGTTAAAAAATTAAAAATTAAAAAAACAAAAAAGTAACAAATTGCATCTTATATGGAAGGATGCCCAAACGGACATGGGCTCGTTAATTGAAAGGAAAAAAAGACGACAGCCTGCATACTGAATGCCTTACAGATCAAAATATTCATTTTTCCCATGCCCCATGATGTAGAGCTTGCCGTGCTTGTGTAGCAGCCAGTTTATCTGTTTTCTTTTCTAATGAGCAAAAAACTGTGTGGGAATGCACCTATATCACACAATAACATCTACTTTTGAAGGAGATGGTCATCCTACTCTCTACATTCTTTCTGGGGGTGGGGGTACCGCTGTTTTTCCATGTCAATCTATACGTGACAAACGGAGGTTCCCAGGAAAAACAAATGCACTGTAAACCCTATATGACAACTTGCCTACGTAATCAAAGAGACAAAGTATAATGGACACCTATGATAACAAAGTACGAAAGTACTATCCGTGGATCCACATTGTACTTTTTAATCAATATAGTGAATATGGGAGATGAGGGCCCTAGCAATGAGGAGTTGATTGTAAGTCATTTGAATTTCCCTGTAGTTCTTCGGAGAGTGAGTAGGAATTCAGAGCAATATAATGACCCAAAGATCATCGTCCTCTAGTCAATATATCCATGACAAGATGCTGTGTGCAATGGGATTAATAGTAATTACCTACATGCCTATCTGCTTTCCTTTTAAAGAATGAAACTTGTAAAAGATTTTTTTTCCCCCTACGAATGCACTTTATTGGAAGCCCAAACCAAAAATGGCAGAGGGGCATACACCAGGAAAAAACCAACGACATTCTCAACTAATTTGTAATAGATTTTGTCTTGGTTATGTAGAAATACTCCAAAACATATACGAGAATTGAAGTAAAAGTAAAACCAAACAGTTCTTTCACAGGAGCTCGGTGAAGTTCCAAGATATTGGATACTGTAAATCCAATATGGAGTATTCACCATAGCAAAATGGAAAGGAACAGAAAAAACCCACTTCTTTTAAACATAACCAAAAAACAATAAGTGAACTCTGGACCTCGAGGAAAACCCTTCATTTCCAACAGCAATTGTTCATAATGAAAAGGGAAAAAAATAGGGGGTTGGGATCAATTCATCCTACGGCTAACTGTAGTAATCGCCAATATAAAAGAGCAAAAGGATTGGCTTAATATCAACACGGGTGGGTCCGAGGTGGGCATCCATCATCAACCACCATCCACCCAAATTGGATCGGAGCACATGCCCTGAGTGAGCCTCTCCACATAAAAGCAATCAACAAACACACCCCACCAACAACCCTCCATAGTCAAACTCAAAATCACTCCAATACCCACCGTTAATTATTTCCCATACATCCCCCCAAAAGCATATTCACAAAAAGCCACAAACGAAACTTATGCAACCGTGGTAACAACAAAAAGTACTATATCACCAATATGCACGTCGGCCCCACTATGGGCACATATATTGTAACTTAATTCTGACGTAAAGATATGGTGAAATCACGAGACTAAAATCAACTTACAATCTGATTTTCCTCACAGATCTCTATTTTATTTTATTTTTGCCATGAATTATTTATAAACCATTTTCCTCCATCTATCTAGTTCTTTTTTTTTTCTTTTCATAAATGTTCTGTACACCGACCTTACAGAATAAGTTGATGATGAGAACCAACAAAACAATACCAGTAATGTGGTCCACATGGGTAAAAATTCATTAAAAAAATTCCATCATCGTATAATGCATTGCTGTTGCCTACTCCTCTCATGCAAACACGGAGCCCCACCACAGCTTAATTTATTCGAAACAGAATAAAGAAAACACAAAGTAAGTCACTGTTCAAAGCATCTGGACGATCAAGCCTATAGAGTTAACTAATACTGGTATATACCGTACCTGCTACAACCGATATATTTTTCCCAGAGTAACGCTCCACGAACAAATCGATTGTATCCTTGAAGGCTTTTGGATCGAGTAACAGTGTAGTTATATCCTGAAACATGATGCCTGTATTCAACAAAACGATTAATTAGAACTGGGTAAACGCACAATAGGTTCCTGTGGGCACAAATGGAAACATGTAAATATATATATATATATATATATATATATATAGAGAGAGAGAGAGAGAGAGAGAGAGAGTACCTGGTTTGGGGAAGTCGGGGACGACGCGGATTTTGGATTTGATGGTGGGGATACGGGAGTCGTCGTCTGTGAGGGCCGACATTGCGGATGGAATTTGGAGAGAGAAAGGTGTATGTATGGATATGTGAGTCTCTAGTGTAGAGTGAGAAAGAGAGAGAGGAATGGAGAGAGTGAGAGACGGAGTTAATTCTGTGCGGCGTTTTTATGAGAGAGGGGGGAGGGGGGCGCTCTGCACAAGGACTATGAAGAGAGCGAAAGGGAAGATGGCCTCGTTAATTATGAAGATGAGTGTGATATATATACGTGTTTGTAGATATACATCACTAGGACCCGATTGGATGGGTTAAAGGAATGGGGATAATTTTTGGAGGCAGTATAAAAGCTGATATGATACATTTAACATGATTTGGTTGGGAAAAATGAAACAGAATAAATTTTCTCCCGTTCAAAAGTTATCCCGACAAGGGAAATAGAGGGGTATAATTTTTTAGCACCCCTCCCCCTGCCCAAAAGTTATCCTCACGTATAAGGAAATAATAACACTCGCTCTCCCGTATCTCAACTACAAAAAAGCATTGGCTTTGTTTAGTTGAGAATTTTGGGAAGAATATTTTGAGAAATATTTTTAAAATAGTGTTTGAATGGGTTTTTGAAAAAAGTAATAATTAGAGAAAAGTGTAATAATTAGAGAAAAATGGAGAGAGAAATGAAAATAATGATTAGAGAGAGAGGTATGAGTAAAGAGAAATGTGATTAATAGTTGGAAAGATGAGAGATGAAAAAAGAATCTGTTTGGAAAAAATTTTAGAAATGTGAACACAGTGCTTGTCCCTCATTTTATCATTCATCCAAACAAAATACTATTTTATCCCCTTTTTCAATACCTCATCCAAACCAATTATTTTTTTATTCCCCTCAATAAACATCATATTAATGTGGGATCAACCCTCCAAAAATAATACACTCGCTTATCTTATACCCTCTATAACTAATCCCCTGAAATTTTAGCACCATCCAAACGGAGCCTTAAAGTATTATTTCAAGGAAAATGATGTTTACACATTTTTTTGGCTAATTAAAAAGATTTGTACTGTTGTAAATTTTTTTGTGCAATTTTTTCACTAAAAGACAATAAAATATGTACAATTATTTAAAAAAAATGATGTGGAAATCATTTTCCTTATTTTTTGGCAATAAGACTAGACATGACTCCCAGTCTTAGCTTCCCTATTTTTCTAGCCATGTTGACGTTGTGGTAACCCAGAGAGATGTGGTGACCAAGCCATGAAAAGCCTAATATGATTGTGGATGTCTTGTGGGGGGTTTGCTTGGACATTGTATTCTCATTCAAATGAATTTTAACTAGGATTGGGTCAATGGGAGGTTTTGGTGGACACAAAGTGAGCCTAAAGATAAGGTGGTTTTCTTGTAAGCAAATGTGCGCAAAGAAACTAAAGTTCCTACGTGCCCCAAAAGCTAGCATATATCGAGGACTTTTATAAAGACTTAGATTTACTCCAATTGCAAGGTTGAATGATAGGGAATTGAGGCAATTTGATTGAATCACCAATTGCATTCAAAATTGCTTTCGCTTTTACACAGTACTACAAAGTGAGTGAATGACATTTTCCTCGTGGCTGTTGCAACAATGGTATAACTTCAAAGTGATATGTCGCACACCAGGAGGTTGTGAGGAGAGAGCTCAATGGAGCAAACAAACGACCAAGGTGGATCAAAACTTCAGAACGGAAAACCCCAGACCCATGTCTGCCTTCTCTATCTCTTATTGACTGCTCAAAACCAAAAACCAAGCACAAGACCTTGATTCTCTACCTGAGACGAATCCCAATCAACCTTCCTGGCCATCGGCAACCCACTGGAGAAGCCGCGCGAGCAACCTGAGCTAGGCACGTGTTTAGAGTATTCTGGAAACTCCGACCCCGCTAACTTTTTTTATATATACCCCTTAGGTTTGTATGTGAGGATAATGACTTATATTGAAATATGTGAAAACTAGTAAAAAGTATAAAAGACCAAGATGACAAAAAAGTTCAGAAATCCAATAAGTGGAATGACAACCTCATGCCTCAAAATTTTTCTTCTTTTTCATTCAAACAAGGTCAATACAACTATACGAGTCACGAGTCAATTTAACGATGCAAACGGAGATAAAATATACTCCACAAATCAAAGGAAGGAAAATTTTCTTTATTTCTTACCATTATATTTGTGTGATTAACATGCACATTTAAAGTTGGGTATTCCTACTGCATTCAGTTAAAGCATTTCCAGCAGATTGTCAATCATCACACTTAATAATAATTGAGGTATCAGATTTTCCAATCAACAAATCACTCAAACACCAAATAATTTGGGACCACAATTCAAATTTTCGTTCTCTTCAAATTGGGTGCACACTTCACCCTTCAAATCACAAAGTAATGTTGTTTTATTATTTTGTGCCGATGCATTGCATTTGCTGCCACAATATTCTCTCTCTTTTTACCGTTTCTTTTACCTCCCATTTGCTGTTGCAAAATTAAAAAAACAAGTGTTATAATTTCTAAATTATTATGCAAAAAAGAGTCTTTTTCTATTCTACCAAATTTACCAATAATATGGAACTCATTTTTCACATGCTGCATAACAAAGGTTTTTTTTTTTTTTTTTTTGGTCTATTATTAACTTGGACTTTGAGTTCCCAAAAATTTTCAGAAGGTCATACTCCATGCTATATTAAGCACTGTTATATAAACAAATTAAAGTAATTGACCAATAAATTAGACTGGCCAAAACAAAATTGTAACATAAAACGTACTTATGTCATTTTATACATGTGATCAATAAAAGGGTTAAATTACATTTAACCCCGTTAACTATTATTTTGGCACTTAACCACAACAAATTAATGGTAATTCCCAACCAACAGACTTTTGTAATGGAGAGGACATAGTTACCATTTTGCCTTCTATCAAAAAATGTGTGCAAGAAGGCCTAAAATCTCGATATTACAAGAAGGCCCCAAACCCTAAAATATTGATATGGATGTACATCTCTCTAATGATGAGTTCGGAATTTCCATTACTTTGAGGTGGTTAAGTGCCAAGGGTAATTGCCTTCGAGACATAATTAGTCTGGATTTGCAGATGCTTTCAGAAAGTGTCAGCGAATTAGATAGCTGTGATTGGGAACTATAACCCTGTAGTGTTTTGGGGCACTACAAGGTCCCTAAATCCTATTAGAGGGGGTTAAATGTAATTTACCCATAGAATTGTGTGTGTGGGTGTGAGTGGGGTTAATAAAACAATGCAGTATATGTTGGAGGATCTCCGAGTGCACCACAGAAACCTAGGGGCAGGGGCCTGTAGTGACTACAAGGTGTAATGACCAAATCACATACACAAAATCTTTTCTATGGAAGAGTTTTTTTTGATGTTACAAGAGGGGAGGGTACCCCTTGAGTTGTTTTCATTTAAGAGGCTTCAATGATTTGTGTAGACCACCAATTGCACACCACATTTTGTGTGACTCATCTTGGGATTCTATACAAATTAACCGTGCCGCTCAATTTTTTAAATATTTTTTGAAGGGCTCTCATAAAAAATCAATAAGAGCTTGTTTAAGTTTATTAACATTTAGATCCTACGATTTAAGAATTGAAACTTGAACAAATCAATCAAGCTCTTTCTATAGCTGATAGAGATAATTTTTCATGGAGACCTTTAAAAAATCATTTTGAACATATTAAGCGGTTTCAAATTATTTGCGTGAAACTCTAATATAATTCCTACACTGCTACACAAATTGTGGTGTGCATTTAATGTACTCATAGCAGGTTTCGTGGAACTAGTAATGAAAAGGCGTGTTTGGTGCTGCGCATGGATTTGCATTGATGGGCGTGTGGGGGAGAATTGGTACAAAAAGTGGGGACAACAATATCTCAGGGCTATCTCCCCAGAAAGATACCCACCCTTTCTCTTCCCCTGCCCACCCCTAGTACACACCCAAACAGTACCCTATTGCTTGTGCTCTTTAGGTTTAGGGTACCCTACCGGCCTACTCTAGCACATTGCCCCAACCCTCCCAGTCCCAGCTGTACCTCCCCAATCTGGCTGGACTCCTACAAAACGCTCTTCTTGGTGATGATTTGATAACATCAATGCCATTCCCCAACCAGTTTTGTCTTGTGTGGTGGGTATCTTGTGATCCCCTGATTGCCTCTACTATCAAAAATGATTTTGGGACACAGATTTGAACTTCTAATTTTATTAGGAACAAGCCATTTATAAACAGTTTTTACATAAACAAAATTCAGAGCCCCTTTGAGCAAAGCTTTTACGGTCTTGTTGCCATTGTCTTTGTGGTTATTTTCTCTTAATTTTTATTACATTTGAGTTAAATTTCTATTTCAATTTGTCTAGATAAGAGAATCGGAAAACATAAATGCAGATAAAAGTCGACAAAAATTCATTAAACACGACAAAAGTTTGAAAAAAATCTAGTCTTTAGAGTCGTCTTATATGGACTCTATGTAACTTTAGTTTGTACTTTTTTTTACTCTCCCCTTTGAGACGAACTGTGTAACGTAAAATTATGATGAAAATTTTAGAAAAAAAGATAACCATGAGGTGATTTCCCATTTTGCTATACAGGCTAAAAATATAAAATATAAATTTCGAGACATGTAATCCTTCTGACATACATCAACGTTGGGGCTGTTTTTGGAAAGCAAGTTGGCTTACTTTTAGCCATTTGGGGATTTTTTTTTTTTTTTTTGTGCAAAACTCAACCTAAATTAGATAATACCGACATTTTTATCAAAAATTTATTTAGTTCAAACCCATGCATTCAGGGCAATATCTTTGAAGGCCATCATGATTTTTGTTTTTGCAGGAATTTTAGTTGAGTAATGCTAGAGGTACTAACTAATGTGTCCCTCTAAATTTCTTCTCTTTTTTTTGCTCTATAAAAGAAGAAATTTATTAAAACTCAAAAAGGGTATATTGAGAGAGGAGGGGGGGAAGAGGGGGGAAGGGTCAACGTAAATTGAAAACCCAAACATCAAATGGGCCAAGCCCCGAGCATCTGTGGGCAAAGCCCAATAACAATCCAATGCGTCAGAGCCCAGCCATCAAATGACCAGATTCAGCCCAACATCACAAACCTAATCGGCAAACCCTAACTCCAACATTGAATCCATCCCGCAAAGCAAGTCGCTGACCACCACACACGACGCCGACCACCGTGAAAAGCTCAAACCAAAGGTGAACCACCCAGCCGCCGTGCATCCCACACATTCCAGCATCCCAAAACCACCAAAGATCGCGATTAAACCCCATGAAAGATGGTCGATAACACTGAAACCAGCACACCAAACGGCGACTAAGCCTCCGCAGAGAATGCCGCCACAAACACGAGCCACAAACCACGGCGACAAAGTGACCCCATCCCATTAGGCAAAACTAAAACCACTTAGGAGTGGGACGGCAGGGGAGATCTCAACCACGCAAACCTCAGATCCAAAGCTAGCCACACCGTTAGGCAAACCGAAAAGTCCAACTGAGATGATCGGTGGAGATCAGAAAAATAGAGGAAGGCAAGGAGGAGACGAGTTGACCCGTAAGACGGGAGAGAGAAACGAGAGTGAGAGGGGAGAGAGAGGGGGAGGAGGGAGGGAGCCTTCCCCCAGATTTGGGATTGATTTCTAGAGATAGAGAGGGAGGGAGAGGAAAGGTCTATAATATAATTTTAAGAGTTTTTTTTCCCTCTAAATTTCCTTAATACACTCATTTTTCTTGCTAACGTAAGTATATTTGCACAATAGGTAGAAAAGTTAGGCATGACAACTAAGATATAATCCAAATTTTAACGAGCCAGAAAAAAATTACTAGTCTCACTGAGACTGATAATATACTTTCCAACAACTAAAAGTTAAAGATCAATGAAACAACATTTCATAAATTTTTATATTTGTAATTTTTTTGCAAATTATTTTCTACCTCTACTAATTTATGAATATTAATGCATCTTTTGCATATTAACCACCGGGTCATAAAATAGGCTAGTTCATACAAAATGTCAACAAAAGATTAAAAATCAGTAGATATTATTACAATTACCAATATGCTTTTTATGCACATTAATCATTGCCTAACCATTAATATTTTCTTACAGAAAAGTACCCCACGAAACATTATTTAATGGTCCTAAAATTGACCTTTCACATGTCTTACAAAATTTGTAATGATCTGGATTTTTGTATTTTTTTTTCATAAAAAATAAATTGGTTATTAAAATAATTACAGTCATATTTTTATTTTTAAATCATGATTAAATTAGTTAATATTATCGATCCTGCTAACAAAAGCCCATAGGGTTTCCATTAAGTATAGAAAAAGACAAAAACACATATCCTTCAATACGCTATTTACACTTTCTGATAACTTAAAACAAAAATGATATGGGTATACCTAACTTGCACACCAAGATGACGTGGCAGACAAGAAGAAGCCCAATGTGTGGCCGACTTGAAATGATGGGTTTCTCCTTATCTGCCACATCACCTTGATGTGCATATGGGGTGCAAGTTAGGTATACCTACAACATTATTGAAACTAAAAACCCTAACTTTAACTACTCTCTCACCCATCAATCACTCCAGCCCATCACATCGACCATCATAACCCAACAACTCTCTTACTCTTATTCAACCACCATCCTATCCATCATTCACCTTTCATCACCACCATGCCTTTACATGGCTTATACCACCTCCAAACTCCACCTCCACCTTATAATTAAATACCTCAATTTCATATCTCTCCTCCCACACACTCTTCATTTTTAGAAAATATGAGAGAGAGAGAGAGAGAGAGAGACGAAGCTAGCTACAAGTTCATCAATGGGGTTCTAGAGAGAGAGAGAGAAGGAAAATTGGGTTCACACATCCACACACAATCTGTGACATCCCTCTAACTAGGTCAATCCCACATCGGCTAACGTGGAAAGTACGGGATAATATAAGGTTTGGCCCAAGTGGCTAGGCTAAAAGTTAACAGGCTAGTCAGGGCGGGTCATTACACAATCACACTCTGAAATTGTGATCAAGAGCTTCCATTTGAGTCCTAAGCTACTTAATGCCGCCACCCCAATCAAGCCAAGGCACTCCTAACGCTTGCAACCAATTTCATCTTCTCCAAACCCATTTTCTTTCAAAACTCCGAAATTCATGGTTTTTTTTTTAAAAAAGCAAAAATTGTATTAATCTCTAAAAAAAATAGAGGTTATAAGGGAATGAGGAGCACATCTCAAACCCTGTTAACAAGATACCAATAACACCCAAAAGACCAAAGTCCAATCCCAACAAGTCTAAGCTCTAACGGACCAAACCCAAATCTAATAGGTGAAGCCCATACACCCAGTGGCCCAAGACCTAATATTACAATGAAGCCCAACATGTGAGGCTAAACTCGAAAAAGGAAACCCTAAACATCATCAACCATTGCTACATTCCCACCCTTTGCCAACCAGAAATCTCTATCGCAGCACGCCACCATCAACCATCAATAGCCACTGCCAACCTAGACATTAGGCAAACATCGGTCACTCCAGGAAAGAAATTGACAGAAAGTAGACACCACCGGAAGAAGAATAGAGGAGCATCAAAGGCAACAAATAGCACTCCCACGTCTCTAACGCCTTTAAGAAACCGATTTCACCCAACAGTGAAACAAGAGAGCCGACAAAGACAATCAACGAAAGAGAAGCTGAAGGGGCTTCGAGCCAATCAGACCATGAATGACTATCCATGCCACCACAAAAGCGATTGGATGCCAAAGTGCAGACACCGAGACCACTGCAAGCTGCCACCCCTGCACCACCTAACCAGCCTCCTAACACCCCCGCATGCCTATAGACTCTAGAAATTGCGACCCATGCCATCGCGAAACGATTCGATGCCATAATGCAGACACTGAGTCCAATCACACCGCCACCCATCCACCATCAATCCAATCATCACACCTACAAAAGAGAAGAAAAGAGAAAGAAAAAAAGAAGAGGGGCGAACAGGGAATTCTATTAGAGTAGTCTATTCAAGGAAAAATAGAATAAGGGGAACTGGGAATTTTATTCAAGGTAAAAACCTCTTTACTTTCAAATTGTAAGTATAATTTATTAGAGTAGTCTAAATATAATTTAGGGGCCTAAGAAATTGCCCTTATGCTAAGGGATTCAGGAATCTCTAACCAAACAAACTTATAGTACTATATTTCTTGGGAAGAGTGGCCTGGACAGCCGTGACTCCCGTCCGGATAGTAGGGTCAGTTCGCTTCTGGTTCAAGTTTTAAATGTTGAAATTATACTTTAGTCCCCTATACTTGTTGTCTCCTATTATTTTGATCCTAAATCAATATCCTATTACGTATTTGACCTCCTAAACTTGTTAATTTAACCATTTTATTTGATATATGTGTTGTTGGGGCTTTATCATTAAAATATGTTAGTTAATCATGTTAGAAATGTGAGTGAACACTAACAGAACATACGGAGTAAAAGGAACTTAGATTTTGAGATGGATTGTCACTTAACTAATAATATTATTAGAAGTTATGTATTAAATTAATAATGAACTCGCCTTGTTCTCCAATAGATTTTAGGTAGATTTTATGAAAATCTCATAAATGAGCATTTTATGGATAGGTGATAAAATGGAGTTGTTTTCCCAATTGATAAAATGTAGTAGTTTTCCTATAGATTTTAGGAGGATTTTATGAAAATCTCATAAAATGAGTTTTACATTTTATGTGTTGAGATTGGAGTGTCATAAAAAGTGAGATTTTATGTACCTCAAATCTATTGGAGAACAAAGCTGATCTTCAATAGATTTTAGGTAAATTTTATGAAAATCTCATAAAATGACTTTTACATTTTATATGTTGAGATTAGAGTGTCATAAAATATGAGATTTTATGTACATAAAGCCTATTGGAGAACAAGGCCCGATGCTAATATACATGCTAATCATGAATTCCCTCACACTAAATCAAATTACCGTTCTACCCTTAGAATTACTCCCTCTGTCTCATGAAGTTTGACACTTTTGGGAGTTTCAACTTTTAAGGGAAAAAAAGTATTATATTATGAAGGGTCTTGCTAACATGTGCCCAATGTGCACACAATAAGCAAAAAAAAACACTTTAATACCTTTTTTACACTTTTCAATACACTTTCACATATTTTTACACACTTTTTACATATTCTAATACACTTTTTCAATCTTAAAGTCTGCCTACTGGGATTTGGGAACAGATTAACACTTTCCTATTGTGAAATCTTAAACACCCTTGAAACGTGTGAAATGACTTTTGTCTCATGTGCATAAGAAAGGGTAAAATTGAGAGTTTGCCAAGATTTGTTTTTGACTATTCAAACCGGACAAATTTTATGGGAAAAGCAAAGCATAAAAGTGTCCAATTTTTCGGGACGGCGGGAGTAAGTAATGTATACAAATACACCCTCATTTTTACCAAATAAAAAATTACACCCTTACTTGCCAAGATTACCAACCTACCCTTGTGTTAATGAAATTAGATGAATACCTTTAAACATGGGCATAACAAATTACCATTATACTTGGTTTAGTTACCAAACTACCCTTTTTCATAGTCCTCTTATCAAAGTTCCCTAATGCTTGCTTAATTTACTAAATTACCCTTAAACTTGATCAAATTACTACTCTCTCAATATACCTAATGATGTTCCATAATTAACCCTACATTTTTTTTAAATTACACATCCAATTTTCATATTTTACTAAATTACACTTGAGCCCTATTTTTTTTTTTTGACAACTCTTTGAGCCCTATTAACTACCCACGGTTTACAAAATTACACATGAATCCCCAAAGAGTTGTTAATCGTAAAAATGAACTTATAACCTTCGTTGACATAAATCTAAAAATTTCAAGGAACAATTTATATAATTGTGCAAAGTTTTGCTCATGTGAAACTAATGTTACCGCTTATTCTACTATACTTTGTATTGATCATCATGGAATCATTGAACTATTAAAATGGAGAATTAGGTCGGGTTGGTATACATACATAGAAATCAGCTAGACATTTTAAGTTAATGAAAATTGGAAAAAGAGTAAAGGATTGTAGGTCATGAGATCTGGGGAGGTCATCTCGCAGAATCTCAATGTGGATAATGGCGGTAAGCCAAATGTTTTGGTGAATTGAAAGGATATGATTGGGAATCAGCCAAAGATGGTTATAAGATTTGGAACCCTAAGATGTGTGATTACTCCTTATGAATGAGGCAATAATTATAGTTCCATGTCATGGTCTATATATTCCTAATGTCACAATCAGTTCCTTGTGGGCCCAGTGGTATGGTCAGTCCTTGCAAAATTCATCTTTTTGAGGCATTTGATGGCTCCAACTAAGCAGATAACTTACATCGTTTCATTTGGGTTCCTAGTCAAGGCAATC
Organism: Vaccinium macrocarpon; assembly: GCA_022606695.1. Lineage (NCBI taxonomy): Eukaryota > Viridiplantae > Streptophyta > Magnoliopsida > Ericales > Ericaceae > Vaccinium > Vaccinium macrocarpon. The sequence continues at coordinate 14,730,725 of CM040176.1, read as the reverse complement.
AAAGAGGGAGTGGAATCATGAATGGCCATAGTCTTATTAGTTAACATGGGAGGATGTTTCTCAAGGCTGAGAATCTAGATGAACATGTAAAATAAAGGCTAGATAATGAATTCACTTATTTGCTCTTTAATTCTATATTTCTTTTTTTATATGAATTGTGACAAGTTGTAACATAAGGTTTGCTGAGTAAGAGTTAGCTATTGAGTGATGGCTACCAATTAGGTGCCAGAGGAACCGTACTACCAGACAAGAGAGCTTGCTACCGATCAGGTGCTAGAGGAAGATTGAAACCTTTAGAATGCTTTGTTCCTTTGTACTTTAGTATTTTGGATGAATGTAACCCTAACTTCTCAACTAAGTATTTTATGGTGATGGGATTGAACTAGTAATTTGGAATATAAAAGTTTATTAGTCCACTGCAATCAAAGATAATCATTTTAATTAATTAATTAAATTTTATATTAAATATTTAAATAATACTTTCAAAAATCGGGGAGTTACAAAATTAATGTACAAAAAACCAATATACTTATTTTGTACATTTACAATCACCTAACCATTAACATTTGTGTTTTAAAATAACCTTATCAAAAAAATTTGGGTTAATGAATTTTTTTTTCAGATGCATATATCGTTTTTCAAACACTTTCAGATTTCCCAAAAAAATCTACAATGACACCCCATTTATCTTCCAAACTTTACCTAAACAAAAACTTTATCATCATTTTCATCTAAAAAATCGCCTCAAATCTCAAAGTTCGGGTCATATTTTGATGATCCAACCCTATTCAAGTTGTTTAAAACATGGTTTTTACGCATAAAGAAATCGCCCCAAAATTTGATCCGGAAAGTTGATTCAAACAATTTTTCATACATGAAAAATTGTTTGGATCAAGCACTTCCCGATCATATTTTGAGCCGATTTCTCCCCAAGTGTACTTAAAACCATGTTTTAAATAAATTGAACGCTTTGGATCATAAAAAAAAAACTAATGGTTCTAGACGATTTTAGATGAAAGGGTGATGGAAGGGGTGTTTAAGTAAAGTTTGGAAGATAGAGAGGGTGTCGTCGTAGATTTTTTGGGTGCAGGGGGTGTTTGGGGAAAACTTATACGTACAGGGGGTGTATAGGTCATTAACCCCAAAAATTTCTGGTCCCTTCAATTGTTATTAATAATAAAAAAAAATGAAAATAATGCCTTTCTTGTCGTGTTTATACTTTATTATATATTATGCATGTAACTTTAAACTTTGAAAAATATAACAAATATAAAAATTTGATCCAAATGAAAAATGAAAATTTTATTTCACCTCACAGTGAATGTTGATTATAAATCGTGTTTTTTAGGAGATCCCCCATATTTCTATACACATATTTTTACGTACCCATAGGACAGAAATGGGAGGGACTACTGGACTAGATGATCTAGTTAAATTCAATTTTTGGGCTCTTCTCGGCCCTCTATAGATAACCAAGACCATTCCCCTTCTAGTTATCGTCGAAAACATCAGGCACATCAACTTGCATGTTGCTCAGACATTGTTTGAAACACTTTAAGAATACATTTATCTTGAGAATAATGAATTTTGATTCATTATTGCAATATTTTTTGAATTCACTTTTTCAAGATAAATGGTTATTGGTATTCAATTGATCTGATTTTTATATTCTCGGTGAAAGATAAAGCGAACAGTCTTGCTCATCAAAATAGGCGTGGTAAGTGCCCAAAAAAATGATTGGAATGAACCATCCAGCTCATTTTAGGGACCAAATAGGATCCAATCCGCAGTAGGATCTTTGAATTTCAAAAAGTCTAGGAAAACATTTCGAACATAGTTGTGTTCAGAGCTGTTCAATGTGTGTGAGTTCACCTCCATAGAACGACTCTAGACCCAGTTGTATCAGAGTTGTCTTTGATCATGCATTTTTCTAACTTCATGACAACCCAAAGACATTTTAGTAGGACTATGTTGGCTTTGTTTGGAGAGAGGTTCTAGAACTACTAATAAGTGGAAAGAGGGGGATATAGAGATTGATCACAATCATTGTGTCTGAAACCATTCGACGTATATTAATTTACATGCATAGAATAGTTGTGGACCTAATTTTATCTAGAGTTTTGTTTTAAAATTGTGTTCCTAGTATTTATATAGTATTTTTTTTAACTTCATGACAACCCAAAACTTCTTCGCACCAATCTCATAGAGCAATCGCCACACCACCAACAATATGCTCCATGACTTTTGTTCATTGTTAAGGGTTTAAGTCAACCTTTCTAAGTCTAAGGTTCTGTTTCTTCCAATGTGAACAAAAACCTCTAAAATTTCCTCAAGGGCAACCATGCAAATCCAGCTCACCAACAATTTGGTATGTATCTGGGGTCCCCTATTTTGCACGATAGACCCATCACCCAAGAGAAGTCATTTCAAATTTTTAGTGGACAAAATCAACAAAATAACTCTCGGGTGGAAAATGTAAGCTTCTCTCTTTATCTGATCATGGTTCCCTCATCAAATAAGTCTATGAACCAATCTATGTCATGAGATGCAACTTCCTTGGAAACTTTATTTCCAACCACCTTGACCGCATCAATTGCAACTTCCTTTGGGGCTCTTCAGATAATTTGCGCGAACTTCACTTGGTTAGCTCAGAGGATGTCGCCAAATCAAAGCATATGAGAGGCTTGAGGTTTAGATAGTCCCATTTGGTTAAATTAATTGTTTCCACGGAAAAGCTCAATGAAAATTAAACTTGAATAACAAAACCCTTTTGGTAAAAATCTTGCAGAACAATTATAAGATCTACATCTTTAAGCATTTGAGGCCTTCTCTAACTTTACGTGATATAGCTAAAGGTCATGGCATTTTCCTTAAGAACACAAAAATCATTGCCCAAACTGGGCTCAATACCTCCTTATAGTATTGCCACTGCAAGATGTCGACAATTTTGTTCATCCCTTGGTGGCTCCGAGTGTCGGTCTGGATTCTGTTTAGCAAGTTTTGTGATCTTCTGTTCTAGGTTAGTCTTTTCCATTATCTTTGGTTTGCTGTATGTATTTGGGTTTGGCCAGTTGGATTGTTCCTTCCTCTTCTTGATTTTGTCTTTAAGTATTCAATTAGGTTGCTGATTTTGTCATTGGGTATTCACTATTAAGTTAGGCAGCTGATTTTCTTTGGGTATTCAGTTTTAGGGTGTTATTTTCTGCTTAGGTTCGTTTATGTCGTGTTCTTTTGTGTGTTCTTTCTGTGTGTCGTGGTCTCTATTTCCTTTGATGGGTAAGGGGATTAAGGCCTCCTTTGCCTAAATACAAAAAATTAGTTTTTTGGTTTTTTGGGTTTTGTACTTATTCAATTTTTTTTGCATTTGTTAATTTTTGGTCGATTTTTTGTGGTTTCTTGGTTAGTTTCGACGAGAGGAATCTAAAAAGTATAAAATTATTAACCAAATTTAAAGTTTTGTAAATAAAGACGAAAAATTATGGTTTTTTGGTTTATTTTTCATTTTTATTCACAAAACTTTAAGTTTGGCTAATAATTTTATACTTTTTAGATTCTTTTCGTCAAGACAAGCCAAGAAACCACAAAAAATTGACTGAAAACTAACAAATGCAAAAAAAAAATTCAATAAGGACAAAATCAAAAAAACCAAAAAATTAGTTTTTTGTATTTAGCCAAGCTACCCCTAAGTTGAGGAAAGGGTTCTCTACGGGCTCCGCTCATGGTTTGCGACGCCTCTCCAAGGAGGCTAAGGCTAAGGGTATTGTTTGCCCCATAGATAAGGGTACCTCTATGGGTCCTCTGAGATTCTCCTCGTCAATGGATATGGAATAGAGCCTTGTCCTGGACGATATGTGTTTAGATGATCTTGGCTTTGACTAGGTTTTGGATTCTCAGGTTGCAAGAGCCAGAGCGGCTGCTAAGGCACAATTTTATGACATATTTGATCCGCATTATGAACCATGGGAAGAAGTTCAAGATTCTTCGGACCAATCAGATTTAGAGGATGCAGAGATCAATCATTTATCTCATAAGGGTACTTCATGGTTTGCTAATTATGACCATACATTTCATGTTAGGGTACTTCATGGTCCTCCAGTGTATGGTCAATGTAAGAAAAAGTCTTTATGGGTTGGGATTTCCTCCTTATTAGCCTCAACTGCCTTCAAGACTGGCATTCGGGTAAGAAGTTCCAATTTTTCCATATGCCAAGCCTATCGGCAGTTGAACTTAAAGTGAAGGAGTCTCGTTCGGTTGATAAGTATGTGAGTGTGTTTGATTCCCATAGGCCTTTGGAGGTGCGTGCTCATACTTAGGACGTTTTAGTTCTGATGGTTAGTGTGTTGGATTGTCCTTGCCCTCGCAATGCTAAAAATGACCCAAGTTCTCCGTCAAGTTGTGAGTTTACTTCTCCAGTGCATGAGCTTCATCAACTGAGTGTTGAGGATTCATCATTCGATTGATTTGGAGATGTTCTTCAGGACACTGTTGCTGAACCTAGAAATTTGCAGTCTAAGAGAATTAGGGCTTTTTGGCGGGAGCGTTCAGGGGCGGTGGCCTTGCAAGGTGGTCAACATTCTAGCATTTGGAAAAGGAAGAAGAAAGTCTATAGCAAAGCTGATTATTGTAATGCCATGGCTACGCATAGCCCCGCTCGAAGAAAGCGTGAAAGGGAACGAGTTATTGAAGATAGTTGTGGCGACCTTCACATTTATCTTCTGCTTTACATTGATCCATGTTGCTGTTTGTTCCTTATCTTGTTTTGCAAGTTTCGTTGGTCAAGTGTGCAGCGTTGAGGGCATGCTTGTTTTTTAGGAGTTGTGGGGTGCTTCGATTGGCATAGTTGTGTATTCGGTCTTTTCTATTGTTGTTAGGTTGTGTTGGGCTAGTTGTTGTGCAAGGCTGTGTATGGTTTGTATTAAGTCGATTGTTTTGTTTATTTATATATATATATATATATATATATATATATATATATATATATATATATATATATATATATATAAGTGGATTTTCTAGTCCACACTCCCGGATTTAAGGGAAAAATGAGATTTTTTTGTGTTGCAATTTTTTTTTGGAAAATCCGATCCGTCCAATGTGTTCAGAAGGTGTTTTCTAGGGTCTACACGAGAAATCTTCAAAAAACAATACCGGGAAGGACTTGATCCAAGCATTTTTCGCAAAAACTGTATTTATATATTTCTGCGAAAACTGCTTGGATCAAGCCCTTCCTGGTGTTTTTTTTTGAAGATTTTCCACTAGGACTCTTGAAAACACCTTTTGAACACATTGGACGGATCGGATCGTCAAAAAAATTTTGTATAAAAAGTCCGGAAATTAAAAGTTATATATATATATATATATATATATATATACACACGGCAATTATCCAATCTGAGATCCCGGATTGGAGTTTTTTGGTGTTTTGATGCTTTTAAAAATTGTTTTTGGAAAATCCGAACCGTCCAATGTGTTCAAAAGGTGTTTTCCAAGGTCCACGTGAGAAATCTTCAAAAAAAATACCGGGAAGGGCTTGATCCAAGCAGTTTTTCGCAAAAACTGTATATTTACAATTTTGCGAAAAACTGCTCGGATCAAGCCCTTCCGGTAATTATTTGGAAGATTTCCTACGAGAACCCTGGAAAACACCTTTTGAAACACATTGGACGGTTCGGATCGTCAAAAAAATATCAGGAAGGTGGAGTCCCGGATCCGGGACTCCCGAATTAGATCCGGATATATATATATATATATATATATATATATATATATATATATATATATATATGTGATATGTTTATGTTTTCTCAAAAAAAAAAAAACCTTAAGGGGGTGTTCCAATAATAGACAGTTTTTTGAATAAATTGGCTTTTTAAGATTTTTTATGTGATATATTATGAGAGAATAACCTTCATTGGTTTTAAAAAAAAAAACCTATTTTTTTCTTTGTAGAACACCCTGGAAATAACATGCAGAAACAATTATGTTAAATGAAAGAAAAAGAAAAAGGAGAAACAACACTTTAATCATTGATTTTAAATCCCTTTCCACCCTTTTTTACCATCTCATTTCTACATCACGTTAGTAAAATACAGATGATATATTTATGTTATCTCACATATAAGAAGGGATAACGGTAATGTCAAAACTGTTTTTATTGTGGCAAAATTTCAATACATAAAGAGTTTGTACTTTACACATCTTTCAACGTTTTAAATTATAGTACTATATAACATAAGGTTAATCATGACTAATCAATTATCCAATGGGCAATAGTCACCTCTCTATGGCTTATGACAATTGTAGAAACTTCTCTTAGAGCAAGTCCAGTCCTTACCCTTTTCCCCCCTCAAATTTGATGCAAATATTTGGTTCAAAATTTCATTTGATATGACTCACTCTAGCCCTAGACTCAGATTTTGAACTTTTTCCACCACCTGCCATCAACTGCTGCAACTCTCTTGAAAAATCAGATCGAGATTTGGAAAATCACGCTGCCGCCGTCCTTCCTTTAGGCGCCGATAGTGGCGAAGTAAATGACGATGACGAAGGTGGTGGATTGACTGTGTTTTGCTACAATGGCGACAACAATGACTGTGGTGATGACGATGACCACCACCTCTCCTCCAGATCGATCTACGTTCTTCTTATCTTCGCCGGTGANCGACGATGACGGTGGTGAAAAGTGATCGGACGATCGTCATCGGCACAAAGCTACTGTTGGAAATGTGATTTCGATTCACTCAATGTATTGTGTACATAGTACACTGAGTGAATCACAACCACACATTTCATTTTCGGGGAAAGTTTCAAAGAAACATTTCATGTTTCGTTTCAAACCTCTTACTGTATCTATTGTATAAAACCTTCATTCCCTCAGACAACACAAAAGCCGAAAGGAAATACTATCAAAATTGGACATGTAATCGATCTAGTCAACTAATTTATAACTACACGTAAAAGAACGATGAATTTAGTGAATTCCCATTTGTATAGAAAGAACGTAGACAAGTAGGATCAAACTAGGAGCTGTATCATTTTTTTTTTTTTATCAACGATTGACTGTTGGAATTTTCATGTTGTTCCGGGCAATTTGAGTAACTCATTTATCTTTGTACTACTCCCAATTTGTTTGCTTAATACAAATATCTGTGTTATTTTTAAACGTTTATAACTTTTTATTTGTAGTGTTTTTAAAGTTTTTAAAATTTGTCTTATAGAATTAATTGAGATCAATCAAATAAGATCCATATTGTATATAAAATACATTATATATTGAAAACTATAAGAGTTTTAAAAAGTCACACCATAACCATAGTGAGTAAACAAATTGGAATGGAAAGAGTATTTATTTTATTATCGTGAATGAGGATTGTATGTAGAGAAAACATTATTTCCACTGCCGGTGGAAACAAATGTTTCCTCCAAATCAATCATAGTGATCTGTGTGATTATGTAATCAATATGATTGTATAGTACACAATCACACAGACAGCTATAATTGATTTGGAGAAAACATTTGTTTACACCGCCTGCGGAAATAACTTACTCTCTTATATGTATATGAATTGTATAGTCTCCTGAGGCTTGCTTTGGCTAATAATCCGGAAAGCTTCCTGGATTATTTCTTTGTCCTTATTTTAAAAACAATTGTATTTATTAATGTTGCATCAAGATTTTGTGAACTATTCATTCATCTCGATGATCGATATTTAAAATATATATGTGCGTGTGCGTGTGCGTGTGTGTGTGTGTTTATATTTTTGTCTTTACTAAAAAAATAGTTTTGAATATAATTTTCTACTTTTTAAATTTATCTCACCGAGGTGAACCAATAGTGCACAAAAAATTGATGCAAAAATAACAAATGCGAAAAAACTTTGAGTAAAGACACAAAATCTCAATTTTTCTTCCATGATAGATGTACTAAGCTCACCCCACCTTTACTTAATCACATTCAAATCCCATGCAGCCAGTAAGTTGATCTAGCCATCCCTTAATTTCACCCATTTCAAAACCTAAACCAAACCAAACCAATCAATATAAAGTAGGAACCAATCAATTGATACCATAACAAGCTATAGAATTCTATCAAACTCAAATTTTCACGAGGGAGGGTATATGATGAAAGGCTGAAAAGAAAAAGATTGAAGTGTAGCCAGGGAAAAAAAAAAAAACAGACTGGAGTGTAGATTTTTTTTTTTTGGGGGGGAGAGAGAGAGATGACTACGACGACGACAATGACGATGATAGTTTACTTCATACAGTAAGGAATAGTCCAGTTGTGGTTGTCCTAAGTGGTGGTAGTTGATTGTTTGATTGTGGTGGTTGTTGGTTGTTTAGGTGTGGCAGACAGGAGTGGTGGCAGCTGACCATCGAAGGACGTCGACGAGCATGGATAATCATGTGTGTCACACCTCATTACTCCAAGGAAGTTTGATGACTCACCTCAATGACTCAGCTACATAAGGTAAAATCATCAAATTGTAGCATTCGCTACACACCATCCATCAAACAACTCTGACAAGGGAGTTCTGTGAAATTTCATAAAAAGTAGTGGAATTATATGAAGTTGTCATAAACCCTAGGGGAGGCAAACGTAATTTATCCCAACCCAAGTAGTTTGGGCATGAGAAAACAATAAATGCTTATACTCCATAATGTTGTGCGCTCGAATCTTACGGAGGTCAAACATTTCAAACCTTGAGGATATGGGAGAGTTTTTCCCATTCATTAACTTCAGAAACCTAAAGTTTATCGAGATACACTGAAGCTGGTCGAAAAATCGATTATAAACAAAATCATGACTAATCAATCACCACCTTGAGCGACACTCTAAGATATATAAGTGATGTTTATCTGATGATAACTACACAAGAAAGTGCTATCACTTGGTAATCATGATTCCAGCTACTGTTGTTCCTTACAAAGCTTTCTAACCTACAAAATTTTTTTTTTTTTTTTTTTGTGTGGGTAAGTAACGAGATCCAAATTAGCTTGCGTGCATTTCTAACTAATCCATGCAGCTTCTCTCACAACACTTTCTTCTCTTACGTGTGACTGACGTGATCTCAAGTATTGTTAATAAAGAAAATCAAACCTGAAACCACATGAGACAACAATTTCTTAAATCTCAGGAAATAGTTATAATATACACCCCTTATTTAGGTGTACCATATGTATCTATTGTATGATCCAGATTATGCCACCTCAACGACAATTGTAATATTTTTTAGTTTTTAAGTAACTTTTAAAAAGAATGATTAGAATATTTTGGTGTCCCTCGTAATTTTACAAAAACATTCAGAACTTTTTCCTAAAAATTGTGAACTTTTAAAAGGCCAGATCATACACATCCAAGATCTGTAGCCAAATAAAAGAGTGTGTATTGACAGAAGATTTTCCTAAATCTCAAGTCCAATTAATTCATCAAATTAAAAGTGTGCATTTTAGTATATATTTTTGTGACACAAATCAGATACTTATACGAAAACAGATCTAAGACCATTAAATATCGGGCCCACCACTTAGGCACCCATCAATGGGAATTGAGAAGGAATACCACATGATGACACTACTCATTACCCACTCATGCATCGGTTTAGCTGATGGACAATGCAAAATCCTGAAGAAATTTACAAATCAATTCGAAGTTCTTAGGGATTCAATGCAGCCTACCAAATGAGGATATAAAAACGGATATTGGAGATTTGATTTTAAGTGTTATCCAAGTAGGTCTTAAACAATTCTATGAGGATCAGATTCCAATTTCAAGGAAACCAATTTATGGTTTTGGCATAACTTTTTTTTTTTTTATATATAATTTTTTTAAGGTAATCGGCATTATTGAGATTTTATTTAGATTCAAGTAAACTTTTTTGAAATTAATCATTCGTATTGATAGGAAAAATTAAACAAGTAGTATATAAATATGAACTGGCAGTTTGAAAAAGTCTATCTATATGAAAAGATGCCAAAGAAATTGAAAATTTTTTGTTTTAATTTTTTTCATTTCGAGTATTTTTTTTAGGGTAGTGATAATGTCAAAACTATTGATTGTGTCAAACCTTCAATGCATAAAAAGCTAGTACTTTTACACATACCGACAATAATGCTGAAAAACCCTAGGCCAAACACAACTGCATACCTTCTTTCTAGCTTTGATTGTAGAGGAAGCGGAGTCCAATCGAAAATAAAATGAAAAAAAATAGCACTTCAATAGCAGAATTCTTTGGGGCTTGTGTGAAACCTTTTTTTTTGTTTTTAAGGATAAATACCTAGCCGATTTGTCGTCGATGATCTAAAGAAGTCAATTTCTACTTAAAATTCAAGGAGTATATGGACTTAATTTTTTGGGTCAATGTCAACACATCATGGAATTAAAAAGGAATAATTCCTGCAAGTGCTGCAATGGTAATAGGGCCAACATTTCACTTTGGGGTCCATAACTATTCTGAGAAAGAAAAGAGAATCTGGGCTTGAAGTCAGGTCAAGTTTATGGGCCAGCCCAAGATTATGCACCCTACGCTGGACCATATCTGGAAAAATGCAGTTGTCTGATTATTGAGCTCTCCAAAGAACACCAATATGTCATTATCCAGAAGAAAAAAAGAGAGGAAGAACCTTTGTCAAAAATAATCCAAAAATTATTATCAAAATTTTTAAAAAATTCACTAAAGAAAAAAATAATCCAAATTTATTTGATTATTTTTGTTTTTATTCACAAAATTTTTAGTTCAGTTATTAATTTTGAAGAGTAACCATTGTAGAGAGTTATGTCCATGCGATGACACCTATTCGGATGAATAATTGTGTTACTCTCATTTGTGACTTTTCGCATAGAGTCACGGACACCTCTATACATATGAGGTTCCTCTTTAGTTTTATAGTAGTTTTTAGTAGGAAGTTTTGAGAGTGTTTCATACATCTTTTGAGTCAAGCCTTTCATATGAGAAAATACAAAACATTTGTTAGGTTCACCAGACTCGTCAATTGTAGTGCTGCTTTGGTGGGAATTGATCGGTGCATCCTGGGAGATAGACCCTTAATCAAATTGTGAGCACCGTAGCGAAGACGAATCTGTCCTCCAGACATAGCAGAATTGGGGATCCAGAAGTGTGGCATCCGAGCTATTGATTCCACAATCAATGGTTCAGATGTCATCTCGGCACTTGCATGATCCAAACCGTTTATTGCCTAGATCAAATCTAAGTTGTTGCCTGTTGATTACTAAGATCAACGGCTCAGACTACAAGATCGCCGGATCCGGACATAGCGTGTAACACTAGCCTTGATCATTTGTCATCCAACTTCCATGTTCCATCTTTTTATGATTCCGGTTCTGATTTCATTTGTTTTGTTGTGTCACAGTAACACAAAAAGTTCACGTATATTATCTAATAACCAAGCTTCACTAATTTGCAACTCCCATTGAATCGGTAGAGATGGACAACAAACATAGAAATGCTCAAGAATTCATCATAGTACTTGGGGAAAGAAATCTTTGACTGCTGCACAGGGGAAGTGAAAAAGTGATGGCATACCTACAGAAAAACAGACACCAAATGGTTTTTCTCCTACAATCAGTATACTCAGTACACAAAAGAAAATTTCACAAGTCTTCATACCTGGAAGTGCTTCTGTGTTCTAATGAATTCGGAAAAACATCCAATTTTCCACGAAAGAGGCAATGTAATCAATGGGCGCACAATTTGAATAAGGAACATGGACGAAATAGCTAGCCTGTCAGATTTCTATGGTATGAAAATGGTATAAAAACTAAAAACAAAACATGAAACTATTGAATGTTTTTAGCTTCAGAATTCAGCATAATTTTGCACCAAGTCATTTTTTCTCCTTATCGGCAAAAAAATGTGTTACTTTTTAAAAACAAATTACAAAGATTAAACAGTCTCGAGATTAAGAACGCCAAGGACCCAGAAAAAACACCACAGACAACCAAAACTCCTAACACAACAGGGAAGACCACAAAACCACCTCCAATTGAAAAACTACAGCAAGAAAAAACCACCCTAGAAGACAATCGATAAAACCGCACCAAGTCATTTTTCGAAGAAGACAATGGACAAATGTAAATATCATACCGACTCATTTAGTATTAAATAGAATCTACTAGCAATATAACTTATACCAATCCAAAATGAAATGCTATAATCAAATGTAAAGGCGTTGCTAATAACTGATTTGTCATGAATAATATCACCTTGCCACATAATTAAGTCTTGACCTCCGGCTTTTGATAGGCGCAGACAAGTTTCCACCTCCATTAGCCATCTTGGATCTCATTCTTTTGTATTCTCTTGACTTAATTACCGCTTCCATGATACTTACATCCTCGCGAATCTCATGGCTTGAAAGAGTCACTAGACTTGGAAGTACGTCTCTCCGAAAATCTTTTAGTCTCCTCCCTCTTTTCAACTTGACTCCAAAATCCTTTTTGTCCATTTCATTTACTTCAAAGTGCTTTGACGACACACAATAGTCCTCAGCGTTGTTTTCTGTTAGTTTCAGCACAATTGACTCATAAGAATCTATGGAATGTTGCGGCATATCCCTCTCTTCATCTTCATTCCCATTTGATCCAGCCTTGGTGCTACAATCTTGATTACTAGTTGAACTTTTCATCGACAAATGGATAAGAGATTCAGCTGCAGTTTGGATCAGAATCTCTTCTGCTGTTGATTCCTCTTGCTTCTTGTTGCAGCATTGTTGTTTCAGTTCACTGCTGTCAGAAGATCTTAAGTCTTGCTCACCTGATTGAGACGACTGAGATTTTTTGTACCGACTCAAAATCGAAGTATTTGATCCTTCAAAATCAGTTCCAGATAGCATGGTCTTTGTGCCACTTGAACTATCATCAGCTATGCAATCAACGATGCATGAAGAAGGAGATTTTCCACAAGTCGCATCTTCAACTCTACTTCCATGCATATATGGATTATGCAGCACTGTATATTCTTCATGCATCTTGGTTAATTTTTCAGTGATTACAACATCTGTGTAATTTCTCTTTGGAGATTTTGACAGCAAGTCTATATTTCTACCCTCATTGTTCCTACGGTCACAGTTAAAGTATTCGCAAATTTCTGATGTTGATCCAGACTTGGACTTGAGATCTATACAACAAGCTTCAGTTTGACTGATTCCTGTAAACGTCCACAAATTTGAATGAATATTTACGCTATCAGGAACCATCAAAGTGGGATTTGCAGTAGCATCTTGCTGAAGAATAGTGGAAGACTCGTCGGGGCAGTTAATATTTGATTTTCTCCAATTAGTTGCAGCAGGACAAGTGTCCTCACACAACTTGACAATTGATCCCTCAAAAGCACCTGATGGGCCATCCATTGAAAGACATGCAGATGCAACCACTGAATTATTTGAGGATTCATCAACCTGAACTATGTTAAGGTCCAATTTGAATGCTTTAGAACAAGTTATCGGTGTCCTTATATCATTGTGTGCAATATCACCATGTCCTTCTTCAAATCCTGCTCAGAAGAACAAAACAAAAAACATTACTGGATCAGTAACCAAATAGATTCTTTATCTGTACAACACCCAATTATACGTCTTTATGGTGGAAGTATTTAGGATCTTACAGACCTTGATTGAAGGAGTCTCGTCCCTCAATATCCACAGGAGAGCAACTCAACACAGGCCCAGAAGATAAATCTTTCTTCAAGTTGGTTTTTCTGGAGACATGGTTTGACTCAACAAGAACTCGTAAGTAACACTTATCAGTTATCGCAGCAGCACAACTGCGAGTTGATATATATTTGGAATTGTTATCTGATACCATATTGGCTGATTCCTCCAAGTCGATAACAGGATGGGAGGTGGAATGAGTAATTTTGTCAGACCAAGTACTCTTGTTGCTGCCCTCCTTTTTAGTGTCCCCTCCAAAGCTCAGGGTAAGTTTCAGGTCCTCCGGAGAAGACAAATCATCATAAAACTGATGGTTTGATTCTTTGATTTTTCTCAAATCCCAACCATCTCTTTTCTGTAAAAGGTCCTTGCCAACATGATTGACAAACTGATCACCAGGAAGTTGGACATCAAAAGGCCTTTGCTGAAGTCTAGAGTAGTCACCCTTGTACTCCCTAAGAAAATCATTGTGCACAGATGGTGCTGATTCCAACTGAAACACATGTTAACCACTAACATCAGTAACTACAAATTGTTGACTGGTTGTATATCAGCATTACACATCGTAGCGACCTAATAATGTATCCGACTGCAACATGTTATAACATGAGTTGCACGACATTAATGTATGTCAAATCCGAGAAAGAGAAACTAGATATGGCCAAAGGCTAACTTTTAACCCTTCTCTATAAGCCATACCATGAAACAAAAAAAAGTATAGTCTCAAAACAGAAGGATGCATTCCACGTGGCAACCACACTTAAATTATCAAAAGGACATTCACACACTAAAGAAAATAAGTAGGAAAAAACTGTAAAAAAGATTCTATTTCTTTTGGATTTTTTAAGCGATGAAAAATCAAAAGATTCCTCTGAACTCATTGGCATTGTACTTAATCGCAAGTTGTGATCATTTACCATGGGACTACTGTAAAATGATTTATCTTCTACCTGAGGTGAATATCGTGTTGGGTTAATGAATGGACCCAAGGTTGATTGCTTGCTCATTTCCCACAAATGGTGCTGCATCAATGAGTTTTGCATCCTATGAAGACGGTGGAGTTCTTGGACCTGAATGAAAATCAGTGGCAAGTAAATAAATAGGGTAAACGTAGGCCAGATTCATGCTATATTCATGAATAGCCTACATTATATCATTCAATAGATGCCATATTTTGGAAGTGATTTCTAAGAAAAGGAAGACAGTTAGTATTCTGATTTTAGGCCAATGACATCAGAGATAGCCCAACAAAGAGCCAAAGGTATTGTTATAGTTTGAAAAGGACCATTTAGAGTGAAAATCAAGAAGATAAAACATTGCCAGCTTGTGACAAAAAATGGGGCTCTCGAGTTGAATGAAATTGCAATTTTATGGGCAAATCGTCCACAAACCTGCTCTCGGAATATAATCTCCTGGCTGAGCATTGTCCGCTTTAAAACCTCTTTTAGAGATCCGGCATATCCCTGCATCAAATATGAACTCAAGTCTTCTGCAATCGACATTTTGGTCCCCGTGAAAATTAAGACCTTTATCACGACCAATTACTAATCTTGCATCCGTAGAAGTAACGGGACCTTTAACAATGTGTTGTAGGCCCCATCCCTGCATAACGTTCTCAGAGAATGCTAGTTATGAGAAAGAAAATGCCAATAAACTTAAGTTACTATCGGATCTAATGTATTAGATATTCTTCGAAACATTGTAAATGACTTTCCATCACCTTAAGAAATTCAGATACAATACAGGGCGTGTAGGTCAAGACAGAAGATACATCAACATTTGGATAACTTGACTTCTAATTAACCTAAAGCCAAAAAAGAAAATCATTGAGAATTGTTTTATTAGGAGTGGCAGAGCCTTTTCCATTTCAACATTTTTTATGTTTGTCATATCTGGATTTCCATTTGGTGGTTGTCGTTATTCCATACAAAACAAGGTAGTTTTATCCAACTTGTGTATTAATCAACTTTAATATACTACTCACCACAAATAAAACTAATTGGTCAAAACCCAACCTAAATGGCTCCAGAAGTTGACCACCATCTTTTTTTTTTTTTGGCCACTATCTTTAGAACAATCATTTTATTACAAACAGAAAACACTAAAGAAATTGAGACTAATAATCAGCCGGCAGACAAAAGATAAGAAAATGTTTCTATTTCTTGTTATCGGTATTAGCAGCATTTGTTGGCACAATCAAACACTACAAGAAGACCGAATCAAATCATGAGTCACCAAGAATACCGACAGTGACATTTGAACACACACACATATATTTTTTTTTTGAAGGATAAATTTTTTATTAATCTTGAAAAGAACAAGACTAAAAGGGACAAGACTAAGGCTTGGACATTTGAACATATGGGCAAAAAAGATGAGTGTTGTGTTCGAAACAAGAGGATCCAAATTTTTTTTAATAGCACTAACTTATCAAATTTATTCTCAATTAAATTTATAAAAGTACCTGCAAATGTATGTTCAAAAAGTTCAACCCAATTTTTATCAACTACTCTAGCTTTTCATACCTAAAGTAGCGTGTCTAGCATAAGCATTTACTACTTCGAATACTACGAGACGAACCCGAAAAACAAAGTTAAACACATAAAAACCCTTCCTCAGTTGCGTCATCGATAAATAAAGAAAGGGAAGAGAATAAAATAGATGACTGAAACCAAGCCCCAGTAAAAATGGTTTTCTTATCAATCCTACCAGATGACCATTCTTGAATTTAGAGGTCCGAATTCCAATACTTGTCGTATTTATGATCAATATGCATGTATTCAAGAATCAAGACTTGGACTTCTAGGCTCTGAAAAGAAAATCTCGGTGCTGTTTGACACTAAAGTTTTTTTTTTTTTCTATTTTCACACCTGGGTAACTCTGATCAACAATTTGGGATCGGTTTCTGAATCATGGTTGAAAGGTGGCTTCGAATTCTCCTAAATTATCTGTGAATTTTGCTTCGCATTTTTAGTCTAACTTCCCCCATCCTAAAAACTCTGCAATTTAGAAACAGAAGATCAATGGCAAGTAAACGAAACATCGTTCATCACCAATCCGGTACTGGAATTCCATGACTAGAAATGCGTTCAACATTTGAGTTAAAACAATATCTCAAATAGGAACAAAAGAATGTATAAACTACAGAGATCGTATGTGTGGACCCAGTCATTTTATGTGCGCCTCAGTTTCAAGACACTTTTGCCCAACGATCTATAATAAAAATAAAATAAAATTGTACCCTATACTTTTACGTTGTTTGGCTGGCGAGAAAGATGAGGAAAAGAAAATCGCTAGCAAAAAATTTGAATTCTTTTTCGGGATTTTTGCAAAAGCAAAAAAACCCAACCCAGTATTAAGCTAATGGCTCGATTCCCTCGTGTAGCAAACAGGCAAAATTTGACAAGTTTACTTTTCTTTCTAATTTCTTCCTCACTTTGTCCCGATAACCAAACAGTGGTCTTAACCATTTGGGAGCGTAAATAGCTAACTCCGAAAAAAAAAACGATGAAAAAAGAGAAAGAAGAACAATTAGCGTTACTCAGACGAAATGTGGATATCCAGAGACATATACAATGAGAGAGAGAGAGAGAGAGAGAGAGAGAGAGAGAGAGAGAGAGAGAGAGAGAGTGGGTACCAGGAGAGATAGAAGAAAGAGAGGAAGCATTAACCCAGGAAGAAAAAGCTGTTGTTTGGGCAGGCTAAAGTGAAGATGGGAAACTGAGGAGCGATTTTCATCCAAGTGATCGTTATTGGCCGATCCGAGAGGATCATCGTAAATGCTTCCAACCTCCAAGATTGTATATATACATATATGTGGTAAAATATACTCCTATATATGTACACACTGCACACACCCACCACACACACAATGGAGAGAGAGAGAGAGAGAGTCAGATTTCAGGGATGGGGCGACTGTGAGAGGAAAGATATATGCTATTGTTGTTGGAAAGGAGTGTTACTAATGTGCGCAGTACGATATGTACGCGCCCGTGGTTTGCATTGGATTGTGAAGTGGAGAGTTTTTTTTATCTATTACTATTATTATTATTCTTTTTTTTAATAATCAACATAAAAAAATTTGGAGAATTTAAAGGCCGGCCTCGTTTTTGACTTCCGTGACCAAATCAATCCCGCATTTTTTTGATCATTATTCTGCGGGTGAGTTCTAGAACAAATTTTATCAAAATTTTGATAAAATTAACCTCTTAATTTTATTAATTCGTGAAGATATTTGATAAAATTTATAAATTTTTAAATGCAAAAATTTATAAATTTTATCATATGTCTGCACGAATTGATAAAATTTGAGAATTAATTTTATCAAATATTGATAGAATACATTGAAGAACTCAACCTAATTTTCCTTTGGATGAACTTAATGTATTCAATGCTCATAGTTATTTTTGTTTGTTTACATTTAGAATTTATTCAATGCTCATAAAACATTGTCATATACTAGTTCAACATTAATGTATGATTATTTAAAAACTTAATGATATATTTTGGTTAATGTTAGAGACATTTTACTATTTCATGTGAATAAATACAAAATGGTATTGCCAACGTGTGCCTAATAGGTACACCTTAAACATATAAACAAACAAAAATAACCCACACTCCAATAAATATTTACACTTTTTAATATACTTTCACATATCCTTATACACTTTTCACATATTTTAATACATTTTTTCAACTTTAACGTGTGCCTATTGAGTACACGTTAGCATTTTCCAATACAAAATGGCAAAAATGTAAAATGTAGAATAATAGTGGAATTTAAAATCAATGACTCTTCACACTTTACAGCAAAAACTGACGATCACAGCCTTCAATCTTCTCCTTCCTTCGATTTCCATGGTTGCAATTTCTGGTATAGTGTGCAATTTCCTAACTCTAAATTTCGAAGTAATCTAGTAATTTTTAGTGGTGGAGTAGGGGGATAACAAGGGTTGTTTTGGTCAAAATACTCCCTTTCTACGCCTGGATAATTTTTGGAGAGGGTGATGGTAGCCTACAAATTATCCGAGAGAAGAACCTCAGTGGGGGAATGCATGGAAGGGGTGAAAGATTATTAGGGGAGGAGATTGGAGTTGCCAACAAGGGGATATGGTTAGGGCCCTTCTCTTAAGAGAGGGTGAAAAATTACAAGTGGGAGCAGTGTTGGCCCCGAGGTTTGGATTGCCCAAGCCGAACTCCTAACTCGGTTGTCCACTTAATATTAAGTCATAAATTTTTAAATAATATACAAGTTTAATTAACTGGACATCATAAATACTTGGTCGAATTATATTTTGCTTTTCTAGAATAATATATGGCCAGACTTCGAGTGTTATAAAACATATATTTGTAGTTCAAATGTTTACCAGTGTTCATGTAGTTTAATTTTGTCATATTGTCACACATGCAATACTTGCAAAATAGATGAATCGAATGGTCATGTGAGATCAGAGTAGATTCTATTGTGGACTATCAACTTATGAATTGTGAATCTTAAAGAAAAATCTAGAAATACACTTTCTGACACAATTGTGTCCAAAACAGTTGGATTGTATCGTTTTAAATTTGTATTCCTATCCTTGCTCATCCATAAAAGAGCCCAATTCAGGGTTTGATCCTTTCTAGAAACATAAGTATTGATTGTTACCTTTCCAAATAGTTATATTCATATGCAGCCTTTCAGAGTCATATTGGGTGGTTTGTTGGTAGAAATGGCATATAGTATTTGATTCGGTTCAGAAAAAGGGGGTGTTTGAAACAGTTTTGAGACTCGAGTTCCACAGCTTCTACCGAATCAGACTCAAATGCGATATCGTCATTGCCTTCTAAAAAAGGAGTGTGAGCCCTCTTTATATTCCCTGAAGTTCCGTCTCAAAGCTAGAATCACACTTAGTTTCCAAAAGTAACCAAGCAGCCATTTGCCTTTATTGCCCTCTTTATATTCCCCTAACATACGCTCGCGCGTTAAACCCTGTAACTGTTTTGGGGCTCAAGTGACTTTATTGTCAGCTCCGTTGCACTTATTCCTTTTAATCTTTATTTCCTTTATAACTGATTAATAAAGTCTTTTTTGTTGTTAAGAAAGGAAAAAAAAACTCTTGTTAAGTTAGTTGATCATTTTACTTGGAGTGTTATACTATTGAGAACCGTTGGATACAGGAGGCTTTTTGATACTTGCCACAAAGATTGGAGGATTCGGAGTGACTAAAGAAGGAAAGAGAGGAGTTTTGGATACTTGAGATGCGTCGAGGAAATCTAGACCAACTGACCAATCTAATTTGAAAGGAACAAAAAAAAAAGAGTTGGATTCAATTCCGAATTCAGAGTGTCTCAGAGCAAGCCGAATTGGTCCATATACTAACCTCATCTAGGTTCACCCTAACCCTTATAGGTAAAAACAAGTATTTGGGAAGAAATGCCATTTTTATAGTGTGTGCAAGGAAATGAAAAGCTTTGCATGTATTTTTTCCCTAGTGTGAGTGTAAGGAAATGAAAAGTTTTGCATGTATTTTACCTTATACTCCAAACGATTCATTTCCGCAATTAGGAATCTTTTTGTTGGTTCCAATTAATGTTTGGGAGTTAAAGAGAGAATCTTGGACGGATTGGGTTGAGTTGATGGTGTTTGATTGTGTGGAGGATAAACTACGAGTATTTCTGGATGCCATTAGTAGGGTTGTAGAGGGTTGAAGTGGTGAAGAGCTTGGGAGTGGAGAGACTGATTATGGAGGATTAAGGAAGACATTGAAAGTATTTGAAGTGACAAGAGAGGAGTATGGTGTTGTCCATGTTTTCTAGTGTAGGGGTGGATATAAAAGTGATTGAAAGATTACATAACCAAGTGTTTAGCACAAAAAGTAGTGGGTTTGGGTCATTTTCTTGGGCTGGGAGGGTTTTTGTGATGTCTTGGGCTTACTTTGGGCCGTAAAATGCCATTGAAAATTATTTGGGTTTTAGGCTCTGTTTGGATGGGGTAAAGCCTCCATTCAAAAATTATCAGGGGTGATAAGGGTGGTTCCCATGCCTTTGCCTTGGTTTGACAACCCAAAAATCCTCCCCTTTGTTTTCACTCCTACATTTTCACCCCTTCATGGGCTTTCTTCCAGATAAATTTGAGCACCCTTGACCCTCCCCAAAAATTATTGCCATGTAGGGCAGTGCGATTTTGACGATTGTAACCCTCCTTATCAAGCCCTATCAGCAAGACTTTGTCACCATCAGATGATGGTGAATCCCCATGTGGACAACGCTTGGAAGCAAGGATGGAGCACGGGGTTAGTAGGGACTGTTGTCTCTTATACAATTTTCTAAAAATTCTACTATTATATGGAGAAAATGTATATACACACATAAATAATCAAATTATAGAATCTTGCTCGTACTCTAGAGATATAGCTCATCTCATCACACAAAAATCCTGACTCTATCCCTTCTTGGAAGGAAGGTAATTTTTCGAGTGGCTTGGGTTTCACAGCCAGGTTTCTGTCATCCAACAAGTTTCAACCCATTGCTGCAGGTAAAGCCCAATTAAAAACAGAGATTTAGCAAGTTAGATTGCTGTTAAATTGTTTATTAATCACAATTTCACCGTTTCATATATTTTCAATAAGTTTATTTTTTAAATGCTAGTATAATGCTAATAGGTGGGCAGACTGATCTCATATTACTTGATATATTTTTATTACGCAACCTCAAACAAGATATTTTGAACATTTCTCTTTATGTAGACCTAGTTGCAAGAATGGAGTAATAGATTTTGTCAAATTTCTTCTCCACTGATAAAATTAAGTGCAGATTTTATCAAATTTTTATTTTATCTTGATAAAATCAATTGCCGAACTAGGCTGTAAGAGTTTTGCTAACTTTTGCCTTGTGGGCAAAAGATAATACGAGTATAATTGTTAAATTTTAATACATATTTGAGATGCATTTTCACAAATTTTATTTCATTTTTTTTCAAGATATAAATCAACAAAAATTATAGGGGCAAAATAATACATCTCCAACATGACTCCAATACACTCGTATTGGAATCATATTGGTGACTAATTATGGTACACTTATCCATTTTTATCAATCTATACATCTTTCATGAATCTCTGACATCGTTCATGATTTGTCACAAACCCAAACCGCAATGTGCTTTGTGATATTCTGGGGGTGCTGCACAACCAAGTGCTATGCAGCCTCACGACGTAGCCGTGCTGGCCACGTTCCGGCGATTTGAGACGTTTACCGGATAGTCCTTATCGAGTACTATAAGTGTACCAAAAATAAACTTGATCGGATATCGTTAAATACCTAATCGGAACATAGTAGATTGAAAAAAAATGGCTTTATTGATTTGGATCTAGTGTTCATGTACATTTGTGGTCCATTTCATTTCAATCTATTTGTGTTCCGATTTGACACTTAACGATATCTGACCAAGTTGATTTTTCAAACACTTACTCAATGAAAGGTATCCGGTGAACGTCTTAGATCGCCGAAAAGTGGCCGGCGCGGCCGCTCTATGCGTGCACAACACTTGGTTGTGCAACACCCCCGCTTTTGTGCTTTGTGAACAAAAGATTCGATGTGTACGCACAGTTCGCGTATGCAATATGCATGAACGGTGTATCTTGACCATCTGTGCATGTTTTTGACAGTTTGGATTTAAAAAAGACTATTCCATGTAAGAGTTAACTCTTACGTGTAAAAGTTCTTTTAAAATCCGGAACATCGATTCCTAAAATAGATGGTCAGGATGTGTTCGTGCGCGTACGTATGTGTGTGTGTCCGTACGCATGGTTGGGTTGTGAAAATCTGATGTGTATGCATGCCACGCGTACACAATATGCACGAACGGTGCATCTTGACCATCCATGCGTGTTTTCGACGGTCCGAATTTAAAAAAAATTCATACATGTAAGAGTTACACGTAAGAGTTCTTTTAAAATTCAGATCGTCGATTCTTAAAATGAACGATCAGAATGTGTTCGTGCGCGTACGTACATGTATGTGTACATACACATAGCTGGGTATGAACTTGAAAACGACGAACATGACACTCTCAGGGAGTGTTCCACTAACAAAAAAATCATTTTTCCTAAATATAAAGACAGATCATTCTCTTATAACACATCATATAAAAAATCGTAAAAATAAATAATTTTTTCAAAAAAACTAATTTAGGGGAACACCACTTCAATTTTGTCTATCCAAACGGCGGCCAAATCCAAATTGCTCTCGTCTTCCTCGTCGAAAACAAGCAATATTAACATCATTACCAATCCAACGATACCCAAAATCTTCAATTTCTCTACAATTCCTCATATGACCCCCCAGAACGTCGCCGTCATTGGAGCCGGCGCAGCCGGCCTAGTTGCTGCCCGTGAGCTCAGGCGAGAGGGCCACAAGGTGGTGGTCTTCGAGCTAGAAAACAAGGTCGGAGGCACGTGGATCTACAACCCGTCCACAGAATCCGACCCGCTTGGGCTCGACCCCACCCGGGTTGTGATCCACGGCAGCCTCTACGCTTCTCTCCGGACCAACTTGCCCCGAGAGGTAATGGGTTTTCGTGACTACCCGTTTGTGGCCAAGAACGGGGCTCAGAGGGACCCGAGGAGGTTCCCGGGTCACGTGGAGGTGTTGGAGTATTTGAATAATTTTGAGACTGAGTTTGGACTCGGTGAGTTGGTAAGATTTGGTGCGGAGGTGAGGCGTGTGAGGTTGGAGGGAGGGAAGTGGAAGGTACGGGCGAGAATGAGTGTGGGGGAAGAGTTGGATGAAGCGTATGATGCTGTGGTTGTGTGTAATGGGCATTATACGGAGCCCCGAATCGCTGAAATTCCGGGTAATTCTTTGATTATGCTTTTTTTTTTTGAAATGTCAAGATTTATATATAAGAAAGACTAGGACAAATCCTTACTCAAAACAGACTTCAATTCGGGTGGAATACAACCCGTGGAGATAGCAAAATTGTGATATCTACCGTTAGCAGCAATCTAGTGAGCCCCTCTATTGCACTCTCTCCTACACCATTTGAATTTCCACCGTCTGGTTTTATCCCATTCTTTGATGTCGCCCACGATAGTAGGTATCTCCCAAGGTACTTCAGCTTTCGGTTCACCAAAACAATTAATCAGAACTTTACAATCAGATTCAAAGATCACCTCCTTAAGGTTTGCCCCCTTAGCTATATCACAAGCAACCCGGAGAGCCCAAGCCTCAATAGATAGAGCTGACGCGACCATGACTCTACCGTAACGCCACCATTGAGCTATTCCACCACTATCCCTGGTAATAATGCCAAAGGCAGCCAGGCTGCGGGAGGAAGTAAATGCTCCATCCAAATTAATTTTAATCCAAGAAGTGGGGGGAGGTTCCCACTTCCTCACACCATCCGGTCTCAAGGGGGAGGGGTTGACAATCTTATAAGCAGCAGAGAGATAATCTTTATGTATTGAGTGGGCTTGTGCAATTACCTCTTTTGGCATTGGGAGTTTGTTGTTAAAGATAAAATTGTTTCTTGCTTTCCAAATGGCCCAGCAAATTTGGAGGATTTCACCCAAATCTTCTTTCTTGGTTATCTTAGCCAAATCCCCACAAAGTAAATCTTCCATCCATCTATCAACCGCCACCACCTCTTTCTAAAACACCCAAGTAGCTTTACTGCTACCGAACCAGACCGCCCTACTCCATGGGCAGTGAAAAAGGATATGTTCCATTGTTTCCTCCGAATGCTCACATGTTCGGTAGATTGGGTTGGTACCACACCTCCTTTGAACCAAATTTGCACAACAAACAACCCAATTTCGCAAAGTCTTCCACATAAACATTTTTATCTTGGGTAAAGTAGGGATACTCTATAATCTCTTCCACATAGCAGTATCTGGGGTATAAGAGCTTGAAGGCTTCAGAGGTGTCACCCTCGGAGTGTTAGCCAACTTGTACGCATAACCCGATTTCGCCGTATAACGTCCCGAATTCGTGTGTTTCCATATTAGCTTGTCCTTACCGTCAGTCATAGAAATTGGAATTTTGCAAACTTCTTGCACTTGCTCAGTGGGGATGAATTGTTGGAGCTTTGTCTTGTCCCAATTCCTAGACGCTGGGTTTATGAAATTGGAAACCAAGACATCCTCACGCTGGATATTGGGAAGAGGAGTTACTCCTCCGGATGGGATGCCGGGAACCCATCTATCGTACCAAAACCGGATTGACTCCCCATTGCCCACATTCCATTGGGTTCCTTCAAGGATCAACTTCTTACCTTCAAGCAAACTTGTCCATACCCAGGAAGGTGTTGGGCCTCTCACGGCTTCTACCCAAGACTTTTTTGGAAAATATAGCCCTTTTATGACTTTGGCCCAAAGGGAATTAGGACAAGTAATCTATCTCCAGAACTTTTAGCAAGCAGGGCGGTGTTAAACGCCTCGAAATCCTTAAAACCCAGCCCTCCCATAAACTTTGGATCAGTGAGTTTGTACCAAGTGCCCCAATGTAGCTTCTTACCAGTTTCCGAACTTCCCCACCAAAAATTGCTAATGACTGAATTTAAACATTTACAGATTGAGAGAGGAATCTTGAAACACATTAAAGCATAGAGGGGAATAGATTGGAGGACTGACTTTATAAGAACTTCTTTGCTTGCGTGATTAAGATGGATATTACCCCACCCTTGTGTCTTGCGCATGATTCTGTCTTTGATAAATCCCATGGCCTCTCTCTTGGATTTACCCCAGAAGGCAGGAAGGCCTAAGTACTGAGTAGACTCCTTCATCTCATCCATTCCTAAACGGCTCTTGATTTCTTCTCTGATTACCACATCAGTATTAGCCAAAAAGAAAAGGCTTGATTTGTGCACATTCAATGATAAACCAGAAGCTTCACTAAAACTTTGCATTATCTCCATGAAATTGGAACAAGATTGGGCTGTTGCCTCCAAAAACACCAAGGAATCATCTGCAAAAAGAAGATGGGATAATACTGGGCATCGTTTCCTCATTTTCAGACCACCAATAGACTTTTTCAACACGGCTTTAGACAGGAGATTGGAAAGGACATCAGCCATTAAGAGAAAAAGGTATGGCGATAAAGGTTCTCCCTGACGGAGACCCCTTCTAGGAGACACGCCACCAATTTGCCCACCATCAACCACAATAGAATACCTGACCGAGGTCACACACTGTCTAATCCATTCAATCCATTTTGTAGCAAACCCCATCTTCTCCATCACCCTAAAAAGAAAGTCCCAGCACACACGATCATAAGCCTTGTTAAGATCCAATTTGACAGCCACATAGGACTTACAACCTTTCTTTTTGTGCTTGAGAAAATGAAAAGCTTCATGTGCCACCATAATGTTATCTTGTATTTGTCTTCCAAGGATAAAAGCAGATTGTTGTTCTGAGATGATGCTATCCATGAAGGGTTGAAGCCGATTAGCTAAAACCTTTGAAATGATCCTATAAAGAAATCTACACAAGCTGATTGAACAGAGTTGGCTCATAGATTCAGGATTGGCTACCTTCAGAATCAAAATAATGTTGGTTTGGTTGACTTCCTTGAGCAGAGTTCCCTCCTCAAAGAAAATTTTCACTGCTTGGAACACATCCTCTCCCACCGTATCCCAATAATTTTGGAAGAACAGACCCGGAAAACCATCTGATCCAGGAGCCTTAAGTGGCCCCATCTGAATTACTGCCCTCTGAACTTCCTCTCTGGAAATATTCCTCACCAAATTTGCATTGCAATCAACCGATATAGAGGGATCAATAAGGCTAATGATATCTTCGAAGTACCTGGCAGATGGTTCTTGATAGAGGCCTCGGAAATAATTTTTGACGATGCTAACAACTTCCTTTGGGCTATCTTTCCACTCACCATCGCTATCTTTAAGATGAACAATCTAATTCCTTTGCCTTCTCTGAATGGTGGAGAGGTGGAAAAAACGAGAATTGGTATCTCCCAATTGAAGCCATTTGATCCTTGACCTTTGGTGCCAGTACATGGCATCCTTCTGCCAAAGATCTTCTAAGATTCCCTTGAGCCTTCTTTCTTCCCTAATCAAAACCTCATTGAAGCCTTGTTCCAATTGATGCTGGATATCAATCAGTAACTCCTTGGTAGACTCAAGTCTGAGACGAAGGTCTCCAAAAGTGAACTTACTCCATTGCTTCAAAAGTTCCTTACACCCTCTTAAGTTTTTACAAACTGAGAACATAAGAGATCCCTCTTGATTTTTGTTCCATACTTCCTCAATAATATTCTTGCACCTCTCTTCCGTAACCCAAAAGGACTCAAATCAGAAAGGTTTTCCCACTTTCTTCAATGGTACCTCCGTGTTAATGATGATGGGATTATGGTTTGAGCCAATGGCAGGTTCCACAAAAACCATTGCTTTGTTGTATAATTCTCTCCATTTAGAATTTGAGAACACCATATCGATCCGTTCCATAATGAAATTATCCCCTCTGCGGTTATTCCTCCAAGTGAACTTCGGTCCCTTAAATTCCAGATCCACAAGACCACAATCGGGAATGAACTCATGGAAAGATGAAATGGCACTCTGGCTGGGTAAGTTACTGTTAAGTTGTGGGTGTAAACGTGTAATTAGGTTGTGTTTGTCTATTCTTGCAATTAAGTAGTAGTTTAGGTTCATAGTGTAATTTGTCTCTTGTACTCTTGTATAAGTACTACATAATGAGAACAGAACCCTAATTTTTGCCTCTCAATAGAATTGACTGAGTTTACATGGTATCAGAGCATAGATCCATTACCTTTTTTTTTCCACGACGGCTGAGTTGTTTCTCACGTCAACCCTTGAGTTTTCTCATCAATAACCCCCAATTGTTCGAAACCCATAACCCATCAGCAATCTACACATCGCTTACCACAAAAACTGAGATCGAAGACCTCTGTCTAACATTGTCGATCACAGTTTCACAATCGTTAGTCACTATCTAATCATCATCGAGCCTTGTTCTGCCATCGTTAGCCATCAACAACCGACAGACCTTCACGATAGAAGTGATTACTCCTTCGCCGCCATCATCCATTATCGCCCCGACATTCGACATGGCCTTGGCGATAAATCGACAACCATCGTAAGGTCTCCGGACCGACCTCGCCCGACCTCCGGCTTTATGCGACCTCGGCGATGGCGCTTTCCAGACGTTCTCGGTGAGTGTGTTTTTTGGATCTCTGTGATTCCTTTATGCTCGAGATTGCTTGAGAATTGACTAGTTGAACTCAATTGGTATTGAAACTCTCTGGGTCTCCTTCAAATCTACTGGGTATCTCTGGAATTTGCTTGGGTAACCTTTACAATCTCTATTTGTTGCTATTTGAGTTGGTTCCGGCACCGTTTATCAACCTTTTATTGATTTCAATATGTCTGACGATTCCAAAGTTGTTCCGACTGAGTCCTCTGGCAGTAAGGAAGTGTCATGGCAATTTGATAGGCAATTGGAACATGCTCCGCTGGATATTTGTGCTGTTAAGTTGGATGGATCCAATTTTTTTAGTTTGGTCTCGCACTTTCACTTTGGCTATTGAAGCCAAAGGCATGTCAGAGTTCATTAAGGGTACTATTGCACAACCACGTGTTTAAATCAATTTGCACTTAAAAAATTTATCTCTATGAAATCTTTAGTCATGACTTGGTTGTTTAATTCTATGAAGGCTGAGATTCGCCATAATTTCCTGCTTCTTGATACTCCATATAAGATTTGGACTACAGTAGCCCAAACGTATTCTCTTCAGGGTAATGATGCTCAGTGTTTTGAGTTAAGAAAGAGACTCCGTTCATTGGATCAGCACCATCGATCTGTGGCTGCTTATTATTTAAAGTTGTGTGGGGCGTGGCAGGAATTTGATCATTATCAGGGCTTTCAGCCGAAAGTGTCTTTGCGGATCTTTGCTGAAATGGTTGAAGAGGTTGGAGAAAGAAGCGTGTTTATGACTTTCTTCTTTGGCTTGGATATGGAGTATGATCGATTAGAGTCGCGGGTGTTAGGTGCATTATTTGGTTTAGATCTCGGGTGAAGCTTTTGCTATTGTTGTGGGGAGGAGAGCGGGGAAGGGTGCTATGGTGCATACTCCTCTTTCGATTCTTTCTGCCTTGGTTGCGATCCTGGGGTCAATTTGTTTCTAGCGGAGAGGTTTACTCCTACTTCCGCGAGTGGCAAGTCCGCGATCGGTGCTAGCGTTATTAGTACTTGATTGTGAGTCACTTTAGAGTGTGATTATTGCCACAACAGAGGTCATACTAGGGATTTTTCTTTGGAAGTTACATGGCGCCCCTAGGTAGAGGGAGGCAAGCAGCGGTAGTGCGTGGTGCGTTAATTGCAGTCGCGTTCTACGGGCCTAGGCTCATGTCTCAGACTCTGCGGTTGCTATCTCGTCTGACTCTAGTATTGGGGCTCAGGTGACTTCAGATCATACTGATGGTTTTTCTCAGGGGGAGATGCAAGCTCTCAGATGTCTTATGGCTCAAGCTGATTCTTCATCTACCACAGCTTCCTCTTCCACATCAACTTCCACTTCATCATACTTTGCTCACACAGGTATCTCATCAAATGCGTTCACTGCCTCTTCTGCTATCCCTTGGATTATAGATTACAGTGCTCGGATCATATGACAAAGTTGTTCCCTCGTATTTGATTCTTACTCTACTTGTTGGGTAAGGATACGGAGAATAGCAGACGAATTCGATTTCTCTGCTATCTTGAGGGGAAAGGTTCCATTCACTATTCTCCCTCTATTTCTCTTTCTTCAGTTCTACATATTCCAAATTTTGCCACTAATCTTCTGTCTGTTAGTAGTCTTATTCGTTCTGCAAATTGTTCTGTGACATTTTTTCCTACTCATTGTGTTTTTCAGGACCTGGGTACGGGGAAAGTGATTGGCAGTGGTAGAGCACATGGTGGCCTATATTTCTTGGAATCTGCACCTCAATCATCTTTGTCATGTGGTCTAGCTCTACAAGCAGATACGAGTTCAGTTTTTTTTTATGTTACATCAGTGGCACCGTAGATTGGGTCATCCTTCCTTTGGGATTTTAGAGAAACTTTTCCCTAGTTTAGTTAAACATTGTTCTAGGAGTCAGTTTTTTTGTGAAGCCTGTGAGCTTGGTAAACATAAACGTTTTTTTATGAACCTATTAATAAAAGGAGTGATTCTCCGTTTATGGTTATTCATTATGATGTTTGGGGTCCTTCTCCTATTCCATCTCTTAAAGGTTTTCGGTGGTTTGTCACTTTTATTGATTGTTATTCTCGTGTTACTTGGGTATATTTACTTAAGTCGAAAAGTGAAGTTTTTTCCTGTTTTAAATCTTTTCATGCAATGGTTTGCACTCAGTTTGATATGCGTATTAAAATTCTTCGGAGTGATAATGGCACTGAGTACATTGATAAGGTTTTTCGAGCTTTTTTAGATGATCATGGTATTCTTTTTCAAACGACTTGTGTTGACACTCCACAACAAAATGGAGTTGCTGAACGCAAAAATCGTCATCTAGCTGAGGTAGCTCGCTCTCTGTTATTCACCATGAATGTTCCTAAATATTTGTGGGGCGAAGCCATTTTGACTGCAGCATATCTTATTAACCGCATGCCATCCAGTGTTCTTAACTTTAAAACTCCCCTTGAGTGTCTTCCTAGCGTTTTTCGTACCACAACTCTTCCCCCACGTATTTTTGGCTATGTAAGTTTTGTTCATGCTCTTCATCCCTCAGGTGGCAAGCTAGGTCCTAAGGCCCATAAATGTGTTTTCATTGGGTACTCTCCTACTCAGAAGGGCTGCAAATGTTATGATCCTCATTCTAGGAAATTTTTTGTGTCTATGAATGTCTCGTTTTGGGAAACAGTGTCCTTTTTTTCTCCCTCCACTCCATCTCTTCAGGGGGAGCATAGGCAGGAGGAAGAGATGTTTCATGGTGAGGGGGAACAACTGATGTATAATCATGGTGAGGGGGAGAAAGAAAAGTCTGGAGTGGAACAAATATCTGCCGAAAGAGCAACTCATGACATAGATGGTGATGATGAGGAATATATACACCGGCTGCAAAGGTCTAACCTCAAGACCTACAACAGAAAACATGTGAAGTCCTCTTGTGTGATACCACCTTGTCAACCATAGTCTCCGGCTCCAGTTCCAGATACCTCAGCTGACTCATCTGGTAATGACTCTTCTCTCATTGAGCCTCCTCTTGATAATTCTGATGATCTTCCTATTACTCTTCGGAAAGGTGTTAGATCATGTACTCAACATCCCATTTCCCAGTTTGTCTCTTATGATCGTCTATCTCCTTCATACCATGCCTTTGTTTCGTCTCTTTCTTCGATATCTATTCCACAGAATTGGCAGGACGCATTCATGATACCTAAGTGGAAAAGAGCTATGGTAGATGAGATGACAACTTTGAAAAAGAATGGCACTTGGGAGCTAGTATCACTTCCGAAAGAAAAGAAACCAGTGGGATGTAAATGGGTTTTCATTGTTAAGCAAAATGTTGATGGTACGGTTGAGCGGTACAAGGCAAGACTTGTTTCCAAAGGTTTCACTCAAACATATGGTATTGACTACGAGGAGACATTTGCGCCAGTAGCAAAGATGAACTCTGTGCGAGCACTACTCTCGTGTGCTGCCAATTTGAATTGGCCTCTCCAACAATTTGATGTGAAGAATGCATTCTTCCATGGTGAGTTAGAGGAGGAGGTGTATATGGCTATTCCACCTGATTTCTCTTCATCTCAGACTGAGGGAAAGGTGTGTAGATTGAAAAAGGCGCTTTATGGGTTTAAGCAATCACCTAGAGCCTGGTTTGGCAGATTTTCGAAGGCTATGTTGGGATTTAGATACAAACAAAGTCATGCAGATCATACTATGTTCATCAAGAAAGGTGTTGGTAAGATTGCTGTCCTTATTGTTTATGTTGATGATATAATAATGACAGGCAATGATGAGGGTGAGATCCTTAATCTCAAGTCTAGTTTGGCTCGAGAATTTGAGATTAAGGATTTAGTATCACTGCGATACTTTCTTGGAATGGAGGTGGCAAGGTCTAATAGAAGAATTTTTATCTCCCAATGGAAGTATATACTTGATTTATTGGAAGAAACAGGTATGTTGGGTTGTAGACATGTAGATTCTCCTATTGAGGCAAATCATCAGCTTAGTGGAGACTCAGGGGAGCGCACAGATAAGGAGAGATATCAACGACTGGTTGGTCGACTGATATACTTAGCCCACACGAGACCGGATGTCACTTATGCAGTGGGAGTTGTTAGTCAGTTTATGCATGATCCTCGTACCTCACACCTGGATGCGGTTTATCGTATTTTGAGGTATCTCAAATCAGCTCCAGGAAAAGGAATTCTATTCTC
Organism: Vaccinium macrocarpon; assembly: GCA_022606695.1. Lineage (NCBI taxonomy): Eukaryota > Viridiplantae > Streptophyta > Magnoliopsida > Ericales > Ericaceae > Vaccinium > Vaccinium macrocarpon. The sequence continues at coordinate 14,698,683 of CM040176.1, read as the reverse complement.
TAATTACGGTCACCTGCGATTGGAGGCATTTACTGATGCTGATTGGGCTGGTTCTGTAGATGATAGACGCTCTACTTCTGGATATTGCACTTTTTTTGGGGGAAATTTGGTTACTTGGCGAAGTAAAAAGCAATCAGTGGTTGCCAGATCAAGCGCAGAAGCAGAGTATAGAGCTATGGCTCATGGTGTTTGTGAGCTCTTGTGGCTCCAAACTTTGTTACATGATTTGAGAATTTTTGATAATGGTCCTATGAAACTCTATTGCGATAACAAAGCTGCCATAAACATTGCCTACAATCCTGTTTAACACGACAGAACGAAGCATATAGAGATTGACAGACACTTCATCAAGGAAAAGTTAAGCGGGGGATTGATATGTATGCCTTTTGTGCGATCTAAGAATCAATTAGCTGATATTTTCACAAAAGGGCTTGGCAGCAAGAATTTCCACCCCATTGTGTTCAAGTTGGGCTTGATTGATATCTTCACACCAACTTGAGGGGGAGTGTTAAGTTGTGGGTGTAAACGTGTAATTAGGTTGTGTTTGTCTATTCTTGCAATTAAGTAGTAGTTTAGGTTCATAGTGTAATTTGTCTCTTGTACTCTTGTATAAGTACTATGTAATGAGAACAAAACCCTAATTTTTGCCTCTCAATAGAATTGACTGAGTTTACAGTTACCTCCAATTTTCTCCTACACCCAGCACTTGATTAAAGTCTCCCAAACAGGCCCATGGTAGAATTTCAGAATGGGCAATCCTTTTGATATCCTCCCAAACCAGACTTCTCCCTGCCCGAGAGGGGCACCCATACACAAATGTTGCAGCCCAGATTTTGTTGTTCGAAACTTCAGTAATAATGGCATGGATAAAATTCTTGCAGTACACTTCCACATCCAATCACATCTTTATTCCACCAAAGTACTAAACGCCCCGATAAACCTTCTGGATCGACGTAACAACTGCTGCAAAAACCTAACTTAGTGCAGATGGTCTCCAATTTCACCTTATCATTTTAAGACTCCATCAAGAATACGATGGAGGGGCACTTTTTGTGTATTAAATCACCTAACGCCTGGCCCGTCAAGGTACGCCCAGCTCCTTGGCAATTCTAGGTTAGGAGCATCATGGAGAGTGTGGCTGTTCAGGGCCAGCCACACGCCCATAATCATCAGTCACCGTACCACCCACAACGATACTTTCCACAGCCATATACTTAAAATTATCCAGAGGGGAGCTTGGTTTACCTGAGTTACCAGTCCACTAGTCAACTTGGATCTCGCATAGCCCTTCCTCGTTAAACATCTTTGGCAGTATCTGACCATGTTTCTTGATGGGTATTCTTCTGTGAGAATAGCACTTCTTGGATTTGGTGGAGTTAGGAGGAGGAATGTTTGGCGCTGGAGAACAAATTCGGAGGACTTTGGACCGATTAAGTTCAGGGTTATCCTCCTCGATTTTTCTCTTAAGAGACAGGGAATTGAAGACCTTAGAGAGAGAGATATCGGTGATTATGGAAGTGTGAGGTAAAGCTGAGCTCAATTGAGGGGTGACAGAGGAGTGATTTTTGTGGTCAGTAGGCAAGCTAGGTAGTGCGAATTGTGGGATATTTGGGCTAATAACATGTAAGGGGTTTATGTGTGGGTTGGGTATTTGGGTTAGAAGAGAGAGAGTAGGCTGGGATATATTATTAGAGATAGATGGTAGAGTAAAATCTGAAATTTTTGGGCTAGTAGGAGGAGATTGATTTGGACTAATGATGGGTTTTACATTAGGTTGGTTGGGAGTAGGATTCTTTGGGCTAATAGGAGGGGAGTGGGATGGGCTTTCTGAGGGTTCAGTAACGAAGTATTGGGTATTGTGGGCTAAAAGGGTAGTTGGAGATAAGCAAGGAGGTGGGCTAGCCTGAACTTTGGGTTTAGGGATTAATTCTTCCCTTGGGCCCCAGATATCGGGCCCAAACTCAATTTGATCCGTCCTTGGGTCTGAATAGCCCATTGAGCAATGAGAAGAACGAGAAAGGGGTGATTGTTGTGGGGTTATGGATAGCATCTGATGATTACCTGGGATAATTGGATGAGAGACATTTGGCAATGTAATGGCAGTCCCAGCTGTCTTGGAGTGCGGCGTCTCCTCACGCATACATCCGTACGATAACGTGCATCCTCAACGTCTGTGCGAGTATTCTGATTCCCAATGTTTCCCACACGCCTCACCTCCTGGTGATCCACATGCGCCCCTTGTTCACTGATAATCATGGTTGGTCGTTGCTGGAGAAGGGTTTCAACCCTCATTTCCGCCTCATACACCACTTGATGCAGGGGAGTTCCATGGAAAAGAATCTTCTTAGCCCTTCCTGTCTTCAACTCCGGACCATAGCTAGAACTAATTTCTTCATCCCTAGTCACAAATTTGCACTCTCTGTTTTCATGGCCTATTCGGCCGTAGGCGTAGCAGTAGTCTGATAACCTCTCGTACTTGTACGAAATCCAGAAATCTCTCCCTGTGCTATTTCTCTGTCGTAACCAGAAGCCACGAGGGAGGGGTTCTTTCAGATTCACTTCAACCCTTATACGTAGGAAACTACGGTTAAGAAGAAGGCCTTCAGATGCCCCTTCAACACCCAACAAGTTCCCAAATCACTGCCCTATCAATTCAGCAGTAGCACGAGTCATTTTCTCGCACGGCAAGCCGTGAATCTGGATCCAGAAAGGACATGAAGAGAAATCCAAATCATTCACCGGCAAGCCATCTTGGAGTGTTTTTAACACTAGCAGGTTGTTCATGACTGACCATGTGCTATCCGCCAGAACTGAGCTTCTATCTTCACCGTTTTCAAATCGAAATAGGAAGACGCTGTTGTTCCATGGGGCTATGGAGACATCTGCCCTCGTTTTCCAGGCCGCCCTGATTATATTGGACACAGCCGAGACATTAAGGATTTTGCTATGCAAGATTTTACCCACGAGGCATAGATTATCCACAACCCCTGTGTCGCCAGATCCTTCAGCTAGGTCTATGAAGTCTTCTTCAGCCATGAGGGGGAAAAAAACAAAAATAGTAAGAAAAGTGAGAGATCGAAGAGAGGTGAGTAGGGGATGGAGATGGGGCGAATAAATAAAGAGGATGAAGGTGTGAGGTTGGAGAGGATAGGAGAATAGAGAGAATGGTAAAGGCGAAGGGAAAATGGGAGAGAAGGCGGTGGGGGGAGCAGTGAGGAGATTGGGTAGGAAATTAGGTTTGGGGCCACTGGGAGGGCAATCTCTCAATCTTTGAGAGAGAAGCTCTCATATTAGAGAGAGATCAGCAATTACAATATTAATTTCTTTGATTATTCAATACGACCCAACTTTTATGCAATTGGACTGTGGAGGTGCCTCCACAGTTCCTCAGTTATTCATCTCGGTAATTAATTGTTTTATAGTAAATAATTCTGGGAAGAAACTACTCTCCCTAAATTCTCAAAAACACATTTAGACTAGGCTTTGTTTTGTTGTTGGGGAAAGGAAGCAAAAATTAAAAAAAAATTCTTCCTTTGTTTGGTTCTCAAAGAAGAGAAAGAAAAATAATCAAATTCCTATTTAACTTTTGTCTAATTTTCTCTTCAATTTTCTCTTGAAGTTTTTTCCTTAATTATTTTCTTTTCTTTTCTCTTTTTTTCTCTAACTTCCAAACAGAGCCTAAATCAGTTCATTAGTTATCCATTTCGGCAATTAACGATTGAGATTATAAAATAATCTTTGGGAAGAAACTATTCTCCCTAAGGAAATTTTCAATCAAATCTAACCATCGAAAACTTATTCGAACGGCTGAAATCACAGAGACTGCTCTGTAATCCAATCATGGACGGCAGAGAAGCCTTATTCTACTCAATAAATGTATCGTGTTTTGCGCAAATGTAGTTTGATTTGTGATTCAGAATTTGGTTGCTACTTATTTGGGTTTAAGGTTGGCTTGTTAAAAATTGATGATGTTTTGGTTAATGGGTTTGTACTGAATTTATAAAATGCCAAGCTAATACCACTATACCAGAGTTTTTTTAAGAAGGATAATGTTTTGGGTCCGAAACAATAATTCATGGCTTGAATCCTTGATTGTCAGTTGATGCTAAGAAATTTAAGTTTGTTTTTTATAAGTGAATTAAATTTCTCGTGAAATTGTTTGTCAATTTTTTTTTTGGTGGTTCAAAATTGTTTACACTTTAAAGGGAAAATCTGTACTTCAAACATTCATATAACCCTTCTGGGCTTGTTCCAAATTGGTACTTTGATTTGCGATACAGATTGGTTAAATGAGTTTAAGATTGATGTTTTGGGAACTGGGGTTTTACCAGTTTTATTGAGTTCTAGGAGCGAAATGATCTTGTTTTCTGTTGGAAGCAAAGGTTTTAAATAACAGGGTCAGAAGACACGATGGTAGAGGTTGTGGGGTAGGGAGTATCCAACTGAATCGGTTGTATTGGGGACGATACGTAATGGCATTCGACCATAGTGGTGTGAACTTTTAAAATCATATTTGAAGTGCCTATTCTTAACGCTGGTTGGTAATGTTTGTCGTTCTGAACATTCTGTTATCCATTACAGGTATTGAGACATGGCCAGGACTTCAAATCCATAGCCACAATTACCGCATTCCTGAGCCCTTTCAGGGACAAGTATGTCTCAAGCTTCACTTTCGTCATATAGTTCAATAGTTCTGCATTGCATGATTTAGTATAGTGTCATATTTGATGATAACAGGTTTGGTAATTTCTGTAACGAATCCAAGAAACTTCTCTGGGTGGACAATGGTTTCGTCCACTTAGGCTTGATATTGCCATGCACAAAGCAGTATAGGGAAGTCCACCAGGGGCCAATTCCACTGTTATTAAAGTTTAGGTGTTTACTAGGCCACCTCACCATGTATCTTTACATTGTTACGTAGACTTTTTATTCCCATCTCTTCAGCTTAATGGTTTGAGCTTTAGAGGTCAGAGTCATCAGAATTGTGTGAGCTAAATGTGATTTGTTGATTTTTGCGATTTAGGGTGAAAATATAAACAACTTATCAATAAAAATGGGGCTAGTTAAGTGTGAAGACATTAGCTAGGTTTTGGGAGCATAAGGAAGGGACCATATTGTTATTCTTCAAGTGTCGTCTGTCATTGTTTCTGATGAAATATGGGCTTCTTGGAGAATTTGATCCACTTGGGAACGTGGGGGACGTTTTATATGAGGCCTTGCAGCTAATATAGGATTCTGACAATGAGTTGTAATTTGCATGATAAAAGTAGATCTCCCTTTCTCTTAGAGGCCAAAATCAAGTTCCAATCTACTTTGCAAATCCAATTCCCACACTAAAGACTAGTTTCTTTGGCATACCCATACTTAGCTTAATTTGGATGAAAGTAAGTTAGATCTGGTTCTTTGGTGCTATCCGTGCTTCTATAGTGCATCAGGAACTCATCTGAATGTGAAAAAGTGAAATTAAACTCTGATGTGGGCAGACTTTGTCTCTATTTAAGTAGACTTGAATTGGCTGCAAGCTGTGGAGACGAATGATGGAAATTTTGATGAAGCTAACTGATGCAGTCAAGATGGAAGGCTAGTAGGATATTTTCCTGTTTTTACACTTAGGATTTATTATTAAGGTGCGTTTTTTGTTTTGGTCAGTTTCCTTCATAGTAAGGAAAGTCTTTGGTATGTGTCCTTAGAAGTTGCGTAGGGGTTGTTTCAGAGCAGCCGGTAGCCATTTGAGTAAAAAGTAACGACTGGAACTTTTGTCTTGTTTGAGCCAAGTTACTTCAGTATGAAGCAACCTCCTTGGGAGTTCTATATATAGGTCTGTAATACATGTTTTAAGGGACTATTTTGGATGAATGAAATTTTTGAATTTAGTGTTTTGTCATAGCTTTAGAGGGCTGCCTTCTAGGGCTTGGTTTAGAGACTCTTAGCTCGTGGATTTCGAGCCTTGATAGCTGGATTTTGCAAGAATCGGCCCAAAATTTGATTTCTGTATAGTTTCGGTCTTGATCAATGTTAGTCGGGTTCATCTACAATTGTATTTGTCTGAAACTTCAAGCAAGTTACACCACTAACATGGAATAATTCATGTGGATAAATGAGAGCCTCCGGTCATTAAACCTGTCACTGTTTTCTGTTTGTATCATGTTCTTGCTTTGATATCAAGTGCTTAACTGTCCCTTCATGCTACACTCAGGTAGTAATTCTGATTGGAAGTTCTGCAAGTGCTGTTGATATCTGTAGAGACATTGCTGGAGTTGCGAAAGAAGTCCACATAGCTTCTAGATCGGTTACAGATGGAACTATTGGGAAGTTGCCTGGACACGATAACATATGGCTTCATTCCATGGTAAAAGCAGTATTCATTCATTAGAATTTCTGGGTTTTATAAACACAATTCTATCAACTTAAAGCAAGTCTGTGAAGGGAATGTTTTAACATGGCGATCGAGACTCGTTAACCAGAAATGCTGATTTTCCTAAAATGTTGCAGATAGAAAGTGCCCATGGAGATGGTATTGTGGTATTCGGAGATGGCAGTGCAGTGTGCGCTGATGTTATTCTACACTGCACAGGGTGTGTCCAACTATTTAGGCCTCACTTTGGTTTACACTGAAGCATGTTAGGACCACATTTGGATGGTGGATTTCTGGAAGGAGTTTTTTTTTTATATCATCCTGGAGGGAGTTCATTGAGGGCAACAAAAAGATAAAGGAAAAGAATGCTATATCTTTGGTTTGCCCATCATGTACCTCTCTGTTGATATATCCCACCACAAACACATAATCAAAACACAGCCTAGAAGTTAACATGGAAGTCATCAAACTTTAATTTGAAGAAGTTGGTCGGAGATTTATGTAAATGATACATGTCTTCCTTCTTTTTGTAGGTACAAGTATAATTTTCCTTTTCTTGATACGAATGGCACTGTGACTGTGGATGACAACCGTGTGGGACCATTGTACAAGCACGTTTTTCCGCCTCTCTTTGCCCCATTTCTTTCGTTTGTGGGGTTGCCATGGAAGGTTTCACTCTTCCTTGTGTTGGTTACACATGTTTTCATGGGATTTTAAGTGGAGCATATTTGGATGGTGAAATAATCTCTGGGTTTTTTGATAACAGGTTGTGCCTTTTCCATTGTGTGAACTCCAGAGCAAGTGGATAGCTGGTGTTTTATCTGGTCGTGTGTCACTTCCATCATCAGATGAGATGATGGCTGATGTTGAAGCTTTTTACAGAACCTTGGACGCATCTGGCATCCCAAAGCGCTACACTCACAACATTGGTGATTCTCAGGTATTCCTGTCAGCTTGAAATCTGAATGATAATGGACATTGCGAATGTTGCTACATGGACTCCAATCCAGGCAACAAAAGTTTAGGTAATATATCTTATTGGCGACTCCGATGTTCTAGGATTCAAAATTGTGGTAGGCTTTTGCATCCTGAAGTACATAGTCAAAACTGAAAGTCTAATTACTAAAATTCTGTTTCACTGCAATCCGGTGTTTTGAAACTTATGTTTTGCAAAGTAAGGTGAATAAAATCTCTCTCTGTAGATGGGACAATTCTGCTTCATTTTATACATGTATCAAACCTGATACTTTATGCTCTACCTGAAATACTCTACAGGGTAAGCTTATTAGCATAGCAACTGTTTATTGTATAAACAGAAGTATAAAAATGGCTGAATAAACCTGAAAATGCTGCGTTTAACAAGCCTTAAAATACTGCAATGAACAAACCTTTAAAATACTGCTTATTCCCCTTCTAAGCTTCAAATTTTGTTGATACTGTAACATTTGTTGATCTCTTTCTTTTTTATGGGTTGCAATAAGCCCCTTTGTTGCTGCAATTTTTGGAATGACCTCTCTTGTGACAGTTCAACCATCCTAGGCTAGTTTTTTTCATTAGTACTTTTTGTGTTTCCACCGTAGCGTTGTCGGTGTTTTATTGACTTGCTACTTTCCCTGCCCCAAAATACTTTTTTCCTGAATCATTTAGTTCCCTGCACATTGATTTAGCTCCTTGTAATGAGTTCAGAACATGAAAGTTAATTTGTTAAAATGGTTTCTTGTCCAGTTTGAATACAATGACTGGCTTGCTTCCGAATGTGGGTGTCCACCATCAGAAGAATGGAGAAAGGAAATGTATTCCGCGACTAGCAAGAACAGGAAGGTGCGGCCGGAAACATACCGCGATGAATGGGATGATCAGGACTTGGCAGCTCAAGCACACGAAGACTTCAAGCGGTTTTCAAAAGGAAATAGAAACCTCTCTCAATAACCTGAGTTCCAATCCTCATACAGCACTAGTTGTAGGGAGACATGTTTTTCTCCTTTCTATTCCATTTTCGTCTTTGTTTGTTTATTGTGTGCGCTTTAGCAGATTGTAAATTGTCATTCATAAAATGCCGTTTGAATAAACTCTAAATTGAAAAATATGATTGTGTATTTGTCAACGCAGTATATCATTAGCCAGAAAATCAATCAAAATAATGGGGAAAAAAAGAGTTGCACCACCTGGGAATCGAACCTGGGTCTGTACCTAGAGGGGTACTATTCTACTACTAGACCAGTAGTGCTTCTTGAGAAAATTTAACGCATTAATCTACAGTGCAGCTGCCCAAATTTTGTGCAATTTTTCCAATTGGGTCCCTCCAATTGGCAGCCACAGGTGTATATTGGATGGGCAATGAGTCTTTTCGTAGCTGAGCGTAAATTGGTCCAAATTGATGGGCAACAATCCGGAAATCACCTTCCACTTGGTTTTGTCGCCGGCTTTTGCGCATTGGGGAGGGGAGCTATGATGGGATGGTGGGTGCCGTGTGGTCTACCCCTTCTTCCTCGGTCTATGATTTTGTTTCAGAGGACTGTGGTTTTGGATAAGGTCAAGTTGATTTCGCCGTGTGTTGTATGTTTGGGTTTGCAGGCTGGGTTGTTTTTGGGGTCTTCCGGTGTTGGAAAAACAAAGAGTGCTCTTTTTCACCTCTTTGGGCTTCCTCTTGAGAGAGTTTTGGTTCTGTTGTTGTTTGCTCCTCCTTCTTTGAGAGGTAAATGATCTGCCTGCTTCCGTTTCTCTCATGGATTTATTTCGGTTCTGGTGTTTTTGTTCCGACGTCCTGAGTTTGTTTGCTTTGCGGCTGGCATGGTGGGCTCTGCCTTTTTGTTCTTTGTCTATTTCTGTTAGCTTGCTTGCGGATTGCTTTCTTTGTTTGCGTTCTGAATGCAGGATGTCGTTTTCCTTATAGTGTGTTTGCTGTCTTTTATTTTCTCGAAGTGTGAACCGCACTTTTCACGTTTAGTTATTTGACTTATTCAGCATGAAAAGAGAACTATGAACTCACATTTTTTTTCCTTTTTGGATTATCAGATTCTGCAGATGTTGAATGATTCTAATCATGGTGTGCGGGAAGCAGAAATATCATGCATTGAGGTTTGTAAAATCCATGCTGAAAAAGATTTATGTTGTCCCATTTAGATCCACCAGACCTGAATGTATTCAGGATGAATATGACTGTCGTGGTTTAAGCAGATGTAGTTGTTTCGACTGTGTTTTTGCCTTTTTGTTTTTCTGACAGGCAAGAAAAATAATTTAGCCGATGACAGATATAAAAATAGGCACACAAAAGGTGGGGTCAATTCCACTAATGAAAAAGGCACTTAAAAAAGCAAAGAAAGATTAAACCTCTAACTAACAATTGTGCACTTCCCTCTGATATCTGGAAACAATAAACGACGAAATCCCTTCAGTGGGAGCAAAGACCAATGTCAGAAAGGAGAAATCGCCTCTTTCTTATTCAGGTGTTCTAGCTTGGCTACATCATGTAATTCATCCTCTCATGTTATCTGATTCTTTTTCTTTCAGGAGATATATGCTCAAGTTGGGCCTCTGTACCGTGATGAACTTCGGCGCCATCATCTCCCTTTGTCAGTTGTGAGGACAATGGAAGAAATTGTATTTTTATCCTGCTTTGGCCTTCCTATACTTCCAAGTTCCTTAAAGGCTAAAACTGCCATCACTCAACTGTCTTTTCTAATGTAGTGTTAAATTGCAGTTAAAAGATATTAATGCCAAGCTAGAGAGGATTGAACCAAAAGTTCACTCTTCAGATGGAATTGCAAGTAATTGAAAGTAGTTACACAAACCAGCTAGCCCAAATTCCAAAAGGAGTAATTCTAAACCATCCTGGAATCTCCTCCCCTTAATCCAGCTATGAAAAAGGCATACCCAGCATCATAAAAAAACCCTTGGCATCAGAAAAGAGAATCTAAGCAGCCTGAAGCAACAAAAGTAGAGACAACCCAAATACGGATGCCAAACATCTAAGCAACAAACTACCGATTATTGAAGGTCTTGTTATTGGACATTTGTTAGCTTTCTTTTTCTCTGATTTAATTTTTCCTCTATCTGATTATCTCCATGAAAGTATAAGCACATTGCATTGTACTAAAAGAGAAACTTGCTATTTGAAACAAGAAATTGACACCTTGTTTGGTTTGGGTCTCAATACCCACCCTGCACGGTCCTTAATAATTTTTTTTTCTCTCTCTCTCTACTCATTACCCCCAAAAACCTCATTCAAAACCCAAACCGAACAAAGCTTGAAGTTTTGAGTTTGAAAGTTTAATGATTGCGCCAAGTATGTGGGAGTTACGTTTGGGTTTCTGGTAAAATGTTTCAATGAAACAAATTATGTTTGATGAAAGTATGAAAAGCTTTTAGGTTAAGGGTTCTCAAAGGTATGAGGAAGTTTCTTGGGCTTGTAGATGACAGGCATATCATTAGTTAGTTTGATTTCAGGCCGTTGATTACTGAACTTTTTAAACAAAGATGCTGAAAGTCCCTCTTGAACAGTGCTTTGTGCTTTGTGGAGAGATGGAGGAGGGGAGAAGGATGAGCCAACACACCTTCGGCTTTGCAAAGGTTATCACACGGAACACTTAGGTCCATGTGGTTGCAGAGAACAGAACAAAAATAAAATATTGTATTTTTAGATTTTGTGCAAGGATTGAACAGGATATAATTTTTATTCTACAATAATAGAAATAAGGAATTTTAAATTTTCGAAAGAATAGTATATACAGATCCAATTGTGTTACTTTGTCTGATTTTTGAAGTGAACAGATTACAGAATGAAGTGATAGTCAGGTCTTTTGCATGGACTGCATCTCTCTTCCTCGTTAATGTTGTTCACTTCTCTCTTCCTTGTTAATGTTGTATCTATAATTAGTTATACTGTCCCTTTTCCTCAAAGAAGTGTGGTCGAATAATTTTCATATTGGTTGATGGCAGAATTCATGGTTCCATTTGTTTCCTAAAAGATGGCATTGAGCTTATGAAGGCATTTCAGTCTCTCAGTTCAATCTTGTGCTCTTCAGAAGGTATATTGATTTATTTGTTGTTTTCTCTTTCATTATATCAGGTGCAGGTGATTACCCATGTTGCAGGGGACTTCTAGAACAACTTGTTGGTCCTTTAAGCACGCAGTTGTCTAGTCAAAGATCTACCATAGTGAAGCAGGTAAGGGGCATGTTCTTGAATCTTTGATGGTTTGGTTTTGTGGGTTATAAATGTTATTTTTCCTCTTCCTTCCTTCCTTCTAATTTGGGGTGCTTTTGGTGATTTGGGTTTGTAGATTGTTCTCTGGGTTGTTTTCTGATCATCTTTTGATGTATTGATTTGCTTTCCTTTATGGGTTTGGCAGGGCACACAACATCGCATCTTTGGTGGACAGATTTCACAGATATGATCTATGACTTTGGCTTTGATTTGCAACTTAGTGTGAAAGGTTATTACCCAAAATACCAATCTACACAACATGTCTTTGGTTTTATCCTTGAACATTAGGGCATTTGTTTTCAGTGAGAGTTTCAGCTCACGATTGTCCGCTATCTTGTGCAGTTTTTTACTAAGTTATGCAAAAAAAAAAAAAAAAAATTGTTGTTGAACATTAGGATCTGGAGGTTGTGTTGAATACCTTCGAAGCTCGGCCTTTAAGTGATGAATAAGGTAATGCTAATAATCTCAATGATGAGGCAGCCACCTTCAGCATTAAGTATCTAACCAGCAGTAAACGGATGGGTCTAGAGGAAAGGCAGTTCGTAGAGTTCCGAAGATATTTTAGTTTGTTTTCAGATATGATTCTAGAATATATCATGCCCTCCAAGCCTAAACTAAATATTTACTTTTTATGATGCCTTTAAATCTCTAAATTTCTAAGGGTATCCCTTCGTCAATGACTGCTCCTCCAGTTGCTGCTGTGGAATTATGCCTTTAGGGAACAAGGGGGGCATAAATCTATCTATATCTTAATAGTAACATATTTCTTTGTTCGACAATACCTGGGCTAACAAAGCATAATTGCAATGTTCATACTATACTCACTGGGCGTTGCTAGTCCACGAAGGATCTCTCTCTTAATAAATTCTTGATTTAATGTAACATTTTTTAAAAAATTTGAAATGGGTTTTGGGTAGACAATAACAATACCGCTAGAACTCCATCAAACCTTTCAAGTACATGGGAGGGACATATGGATTTTGCAAGCATCGAAGTAAAACCCGACTTGTGCACGATGGTTGGGAAGTGTTTTGTGCATGAACACAAATTAGAACCTGGTCTCGAGCGGATTTGAGGATGCAGACGTTAATGCATATTTGAGGTCTTTTTCTCCAACGAAACTATCAATTTGAGGATGCAGACGTTAATGCATATTTGAGGTCTTTTTCTCCAACGAAACTATCAATTGCATGTCGCGGTCACGTTTGAATCATGGATACTAAGATGTTTTCCCGCTACATGTTAGCATATAAATTAACAAAAAGCAAAATAATTGATGTTGATAACTCACATTCCTGTTTCTACAATGTGTAATTGCAACCATGCTGCTATGTTAATTTCCTCATAAATGGGTTCCGCTCGCTTACTTTTGTGAATAATATGTAGCCAAGCAAAATCAAGAAAACAAAAAATGCGGTAGTTTGTTAATTCAAATGAAAATAATTAGCATGACCCAAGCAAGTAAACAAATATTACAAGCTAGTAATTATATCAAGCATCTAAGAAATAATTGACATACCCCACCCTAATTCTTGCCTCTCATTTTTGGTGATTTGAATTTTTCTGGATGCTTATTAAGCAAACCCTATGAATATCTGGGCCTTTTTTTCTTGTTAATAAAACCAAGTGTTCTTTACTTAACCTCATCGTTTCCATATTTTCGGGTGGTGGTGTTTTAGTTTCATAATGATCTCATTGAATGAAACTTGTGAATAAAGCACTAAACACTTTTTTTTTTTCTTCTTTTTTGATTTAAAAATTTGTTTTTTATTAAAAAAATTGAGGTAGGATCATAATTTGTTACTCCCTCCGTCCCAATTTTATAGTCCCTTATGGGAGTTTGTGCCACTTTTCAAAGTGTTATATCTTATAATTTACAATGTTTTAGGTGATTTTGAACACTTTGTTTATTAGATTAAATCAAGATCTATCAAACAAGATCCGTATTGCATATAAAATGTATTACCGATTGAAAGATATAATCGTTTTTTATCCGGTTAGAATAGAACGAGGGACTATAAAATTGGGACGGAGGTAGTATTTTTTTGATTGCTCTCGTTGAAACAAACTAACCATATACAAAAGTTAATGAAAAACTAGGCCTCTTTTGGCAAAAAAGTTTAAACCGGTTTTTTAATTTATTCGTTTTGTCTTTAGTAAAATAAAAAAAAAATACGTTTGTTAGTTTTGCGTCAAGTTTTCATGAATTATTGATTTGTTTAGAGGAGAAGATTTTTTTTATTTTTTGTCAAATGATAACAGATGATATTATTATTCTGCTGAAAAAAACGTGACAAAGATCAATTAATATTCACACACAATTCGTTGTGGTTTAAACATCCCTGGCATCAGCATCCACGAATCATCATTAATTAATATGCAGTCCCTCTCCATTACCAACTGACCATCGTTGCAGCCAAAACTTGCCTCCCTTCAAACCCACGATGGATTATTCCCCAATTGCACCTCCATAAAAAGACCCATCCTTGAAATATTTACTTCTAAGAACCCAACCCATTAAGCGATTTGGTGAAACCATCAATCTCCACCATTGTTTTGCTAAAAGGGCCAAATTATAAGCACCAAAACCCAAACCTCCTTTGAACTTAGTTTTGCACAACCTGCTCCATTTCATCCAATGAATTTTCCGCTCGTTGCTCTTTTGACTCCTCCAGAAGCTAGCCATGACTGCCTCAATCTGGTGGCACAATCTTTCCGGCAACTTAAAACACGTCATAGCAGAGCTAATGTGCCACAGACTTGAGCAAGACCTCCTTTCCAACTTGTGCGATAAGCTTCTCCTTCCAACCAGCCAATGTTTGCGATACTCTCTCTTTGATATAGGAAAACAAAGCCATCTTAGATTTTGCCCAACTCAGCTGGAAGCGCCAAATATTTCCCCAAATCTGCTCGAATAGGGATAGATAGAATACCGTTCAGCTCCGTCCTTAATTCAGCTCTCGTGTTCGTGCTAAAAAACATTGACGATTTCTTGTAGTTGATAAGCTGTCCCAACGCTCTCCGGTCCGGTAATCATTAAGGATAGCACCAATGGCTTACAGCTCACTCATTTTGGCTTTACAGAACACTAATGTATCATCAACAAATAATAAATGATTAATAGAAGGGCTACGTACCCTGCAAATACGAAGCCCATGAATGGCATTCCTAGCTTCAGCTGCGCGTAACATCTCCAACAAAGCCTCCGCACATAGCAAAAATAAATAGGACGAGAATGGGTGGTCTCCTTGACGCAGCCCAATAATCTACAATGAATAAATCACCGATGAAATGCACTCCATGATCCACCCAATCCAACTTCGGAGCCATTGATTGATTACGCCTATAACGACAATTTTTCATATAGTGCATAGCCTCTTGAGACAGAATAGTACTATCCGAAATCATTCACTCAGCCACAAATGCACATTGGCTATCACTAACAATGCTAGACAGGAAATGTTGCAACTGATTAACCCCTTTAATTTGTTGGGATTAATTTAGGACTGGAGATGAACCAAGCTTCTCATACAGCTATATAGTGGTTCAGCTCGATTCGTTTTGAAGTTGAACGAACCTGAGCTCAAGATTTTAGACACGGTTTTAGTAACTTGAACACACGTAGTCTTTGCTTAAGTTAATAGATAAGGCAATATAGAATGGTTAGCAAATCGGAGGAAAGGAAAAGAAAAGAGAGATGAAAAAAAAAATGAATGAAAGGGTGCGATATATGAATTTAGCTGGTATAAACTTTAGCCTGATTTTAATAATAACAAAAGATGAATATTTTATGTTTAGGTACGAGATATCCGAAGTAATTGATTGTAAGTAAATTTCGACTGCAAAAAGATGAGTCATGAATTATCCCTGTTACATGAGGTTTTTCGCCAAAATTATTTTCTTATAAAATTATGATTATTGATATATGAAATTCTTTTGCAACAAATATACCATGGGATACTGATGTTTTGCTTAGTTTTTGAAAAAAATAGTATTATCAATACATCCGGACGATGTCCCTGAAATCTATGGGACGTTAAAGATATCAATCGGAACGGTGTTATAAGGGCTGAATGGATATGAGCACGACCAGGTGTCCAACTGAATTGATCAATTCACTTTATGCGCATCTGGGGTCGCTCTCTTTTATCTGGCATGGAAATTGTCAGATGGTATATCATATATGTTTATGGAATGTTATGTTATATACAAGCTTGTTTACGAATTTCGGCTACTGTTGAAGTCAGGAAAAACTGATCATGCCATGATTTTGACAAGAATGTTTTTTTTTTTTTTATAAAAAAATTCATGGTAGATCATGTAACTCTAATAATTCATAATCTCATACAAGCAGTGGCTTATGATATTGCAATTTTCCATTTTCAGGTAATCTCAAGAATAGAAGGACTGGACAACTATTGATATTTAGCTTACGATATGTCGTATGATGAATAACGTAAAATGTAACCAAGTTGCTGTTAACATAATGAATGAATAACCGTAATAATTTATATTTGCTTCTGCGTATATTAAGTTATTTTCTTTTTTTTTAAAAAAAACTATGACAATAGAGGCCTTCGGTGGGACAGACTTATTGGCCGGTTACGATGTTCAAATCTGCTAGATTTGGGTCGTGACATATAATCAATGGCTCTTTTTAGCAAGTATCAAAATAGTGGATGACAAAATATTGCGAAAAAACAAATGACGATCAACGATATGAAGCATCAAAACAGTGGATGACAAATATATATATACACGAAAATCTTCTTATCCGGGAGATACATACACGGAAATCTTCTTATTCACACTCTTAGAAATAAGAAAAAAATGGGTTTTTTTTTGTGTTGCAATTTTTTTTTGAAGATTCGATCCGTCCAATGTGTTCAAAAGGTGTTTTCAAGGGTCCACGCGGAAAATCTTCAAAAAAAAAAATTCATTTGTGGGTAAACGAGAGCCTCCTGGTCATAAAAACCTGTCACTGTTTTCTGTTCGTAATTTTGTATCCTGTTCTTGCTTTGATATCGAGTGCTTAACTGTCCCCTCATGCTACACTCAGGTAGTAATTCTGATTGGGAGTTCTGCAAGTGCTGTTGATATCTGTAGAGACATTGCTGGAGTTGCGAAAGAAGTCCACATAGCTTCTAGATCGGCTACAGTTGGAACTATAGGAAAGTTGCCTGGATACGATAACATGTGGCTTCATTCCATGGTAAAAGCAGTATTCTCTCCTAAGAATTTCTGGGATTTATAAACACAATTGTATCAACTTAAACCAAGTCTGTGAATGGAACTTTTTGACATGGTGGTGCTGACTGACTAACCCAAAATGCTGATTAGTCTGTGAAGGGAACTTTTTAACATGGTGGTCCTGACTGGCTAACCCGAAATGCTGATTTTCACCAAAATATTGCAGATAGAAAGTGCCCATGGAGATGGTATTGTGGTATTCCGAGATGGCAGTACAGTGTGTGCTGATGTTATTCTACACTGCACAGGGTGTGTGTCTAACTATTTAGGCCTCACTTTGGTTTACACTGAAGCATGTAAGGACCGCATATGGATGGTAGATTTCTGGAGGGAACATTTTTTATAATCATCCTGGAGGGATGATTTCATTGAGGGAAATAACAAGATAAAGGAAAAGAATGCTATATCTTTGGTTTGCCCATCATGTACCTCTCCATTGATATGTCCCACCACAAACGAGTAATCAAAACATATCCTAGAAGTTCCAACATGGGCTTCGTCAAACTTAAATTGGAAGAAATTGGGTGGAGATACTTGCTAAAAAGAGCCATTGATATGTACCTCTCCATTGATATGTCCATCATGTACCTCTCCATTGACCCATTGTACAAGCACGTTTTCCCGCCTCTCTTAGCCCCATTGCTCTCGTTTGTTGGGTTGCCACGGAAGGTTTCATCTTCCTTGTGTTGTTTAGACGTGTTTTCATGGGATTTTTTAGTTGAGCATATTTGGAAGGTCAAATAATCTCTGGGTTTTTTGATAACAGGTTGTGGCTTTAGCGTTGTGTGAAATCCAGAGCAAGTGGATAGCTGGTGTATTATCTGGGCGTGTATCGCTTCCATCATCAGATGAGATGATGGCTGATGTTGAAGCTTTTTACAGAACATTGGATGCATCTGGCATCCCAAAGCACCACACTCACTACATCGGTGATTCACAGGTATTCCTGTCAACCTGAAATCTTCATGTTAATCAACATTGCAAATGTTGCCACATGGACTTCCAATCCAGGCAACATAGGTTAGTTAATGTATCTTATTGGCGACTCCGTTGTTCTAGGGTTTCAAAATTGTGGTAGGTTTGTGCATCCCAAAGTACATAGTCAAAACCTGAAATTCTAATTGCTAAATTCTGTTTCATTGCAATCAGCTGCTCTGAAACTTATGTCTTGCAGTAAGGTGGATGAAATCAATCTCTGTAGATGGGACAATTCTGCTTCATTTCATATATGTGTTGTGTATCAAACCCGATACTTTATGCTCTATTGGAAATACGCGATCTAGCTTTTTGTAATGAGTTCAGAACATGAAAGTTAATTTGTTGAAATGGTCTCTTTTCCAGTTTGAATACAATGACTGGCTTGCTTCCGAATGTGGGTATCCACCATCCGAAGAATGGAGAAAGGAAATGTATTCCGCGGCTAGCAAGAACATGGAGGTGCGGCCAGAAACATACCGCGATGAATGGGATGATGAGGAGTTGGTTGCTCAAGCGCACGAAGACTTCAAGTGCTTTTCAAAGGGAAATAGAAACCTCTCTCAATAACCAGAGATCTAATCCTCATACAGAACTAATTGTTGTAGGGAGACACTCGCAGGGCTACCCTTCCCCTTGGGCAGGGGAGGAGGGAGGGGTCAAGCAATGTCACTTGACTAAGGTGCCAAACTTTAATAGGATAGGTGTAATATTTTTTAGAATTTTGTATTTTTGCCGCTTGGATATGGTATTTTTTTGCCCAACTACTTGCCCTCCTTAGGCCGTCTCCAGTGATGGAGTTAAAAATGTGGTGTTATATGACACAAAAGTGTAAAAAGTGGATCCCATTTGTGTGTTCTCATATTTGCGTGTTGTTATAATAAAATGTGTTGTTAAGTTAATGTACATTAATAATGTTGTTAAAATGTAAAAAGTGGGTCTCATTTCTCTCTCCTCATTCCTTCTCTCCCTTTCTCTCTCGTGCTTTTCTCCCACCCAAAACCCTTCCTCTCTCCTCCTTTTCCTACCGTGTCCCTCTCCTCCTTTTCAGTTGTTGGCCCCACTTCAATGTACCTACTGTTGTTGTTGCTGTTAACTCTTGCCCAAACTTTTTCTAACCCTTGCCACACCTTAGCTACAACTTAACCACACTATTGTGCACACACAAAACACTACTCTATCCGTTCCAATTTTATAGTCCCTCGTTCTATCCTAATCGGATAAAAAAACAATTATATCTTTCAATCGGTAATACATTTTATATGCAATATGGATCTTGTTTGATAGATCTTGATTTAATCTATTAAACAAAGTGTTCAAAATCACCTAAAACATTGTAGATTATAAGATATAACGCTTTGAAAAGTGGCACGAACTCCCAAAATGGACTATAAAATTGAGACGGAGGGAGTAACTATTACTAACTGAGCTAATTATAACACAAATAACACATTTAACTCCACCACTACGGATGGCATTACCACACCAAGTTAAGTGTAGTTTTTTGTGGCTAGTTGTGGACGTGGTTATATGTTGTATCTAATTGGCTACTTTTCTTTGGCATTTCAATGTATCTTTTAGGGGATCAATTGAAAATGAAATTACACGTTACTAAAATAGATATCTATATTAACTCCTTTCTATTTCACATTGGTGTTTTTTTTTCTTCTAATTATTATGCTTTAAGAATTTGAACCCATTGACCCTAAGTTTTGACTCTGCCCTTGCCCTTGGGTAGTGACCTGACCACTCTCACCGATCTTGCTCATGGATACTAGTACTATATCTCTGTGTTGACCTTAACCCATTTTCCCACAATAGTTTAACACCCAGTCAACCCTACTTCGACAATTTGAACACTCAACTCGAGTCCATTAGTTCATAAATTTTCTGTGTATTGTGATTAACTCGATTTAATCAAATATGCCACCGAAAGAAAAACAGTTACATAATTAACAGATACAGAAAAAAAAAGCTTAAATTGAGCAAATAATTAAAAGAGAGAGAATCCAAAAGAGTTTTTCTGCTAATATATCTAACAAATAATACATTTTCAGGAATATTAATATATAGGGTCGGTTCCGGGAACACAAGTTTTAACACAATTTGACACTCCATCTCGTCATTGGTTTCAATGGCTAAGATTAAAACTTGTACTTTCTATTCCCTCTCTCTCTTTCTCTCTCTCTTATCCTGTGCCAACAATCCACCATAATTGCTTGTCTCTCTCTATTTGTCTCTCTCCCCCTTTAAAGTCTCTCTCTCTCTAGGTCTTTTTCCAAATTTAGGTAGTGAGTTGAGACACTTAAGGGAGAGAGAGAATGCTACTGCAGGGCTTTTTAGGGAATCGATTTTTGTACACTACTGGTGCATTTTTGGGTTTTTCTTAGTTAAATTTAGGTAGGATACTTTTTTTTAGATAGTGTACAAAGAGATGCTTTTAGGCTTTGATTTGAAGGCGTGATTCAAGAACAAACTTCGACGCAGATGGGGACCATTTGTTTCAGTGTAGATTTTTGTAAAGAACCACTTTTAATGATTTATTGCAAGGTTAGAGGTCTATCTCAAATCCATCTGTTTCAGTGGTATTCTGGGAGTAGCCACTTTGTGCATTTATTGCCAAAGGTTAGGTCTGTCTCCTATCCATCCCCCGCCCATACCCCCAATTATTGGGGACTAAATGAGTTATGTTATTGTTGTTGTGTATTGTTGTTGCACAAGAGATGCCCTTAAATACTCAACCCCAATTCCCGTCTCCTTCTAAGGAAAAGAACTTTGGATTAAATTACTACTTCTGAAGTTCTGATAGATGTGATGAAATGAGAGGAAATTGGGGTTTTTACTCCCGTCATCTCATTTTAAGTGGCCATTATGGGAATACGTGCAATTTTGAATCACTACAGAATACATTTTTATATATAATTTTTTAATATGTTTTATACCAAATTAAAGTGCTCATTGAGTATTTTAATTTAATGCAAAATTTTTAAAAAATAACAATCTAGAGAAGTAAATTTTTTAACGTCCATAAAAATATACGTTTTTCAAAGAGGTCACTTAAAATAGGACGGAGCGAGTAATAGTTATAAGGTAATCCATCTAATTAACGTGTAGGGATTTGATTTTTTCAACATAGAAAACCAGCTGCAAAAATGGTTCACTGGGCAACAATGGAGGCAACTCCAATACATATTGCAGAACCTAGAAGAAGTTGCCTTTAAGCCAATTTCGGAAAAAAAATTTGGTTACCGAATAAGTACCAGGCGACCAATTTGGAGTTTTAATTTCTCCAATTTTCCCTTTAATCATCACCTTTCTGAAATTCTGTCTTACTATTGATTAATCATGGGTTATGTGTTGCACATGTGTATTTTTAGTGTACTCCACTGGTACTCACTGCCAATTGTTTATTTGTCTCATGTGTGACCTACTATAAATGTGTTTTGCCCAGGCACCTAAAAATTCAGTGGAGGCACTTCAAACTCAGCCCTTTACACAGGTTTCCTATCTTGCAGTGAAATCCATCACACAGAGGCTTTTGTCACAGGATCATTTCCTCAACAAGTACCAATGGAAGGCAACTACGATTACTTCTAGTAAATGGTAGTATATCTTATTCTCTCAATTATTAGCCTTAACTGGCTTTTATTTGATTTGCTTGCTAGCATGGAAGTACTTGAGTTGTGCGCATCACTAAATTTGAGTGCCTTGTGAGAGTGTGTTTGAGCCCCTGAGTTCTTTGAGAGGGGAGGTAATAAATAGAAGGGGAGGATTGTGAGGCTTAGTTGAGGTTGTTTGGTCCCTTAGTGAGTGAGCTGAAGTGTGAGGATCTGAGGGAGATGAAGGGGGAAACACTATACACTTTAAGAATTCAATGTTGTTAAGAATGTAATCGACATCAGTGTGAACACTTACTGTTGTCTATGGTAGTGTTTGGTTCTTTTTACTTCTTTGCAATGGAAAATAATTGTGTGCGAGCGTGCCAGAGAGAGTTTCAATCTCCTCCCTCAGATTAACTTTGGAAAACCAAACCTAATCAGGCGATTGTGTTTTGTTGGTTCAATTACCTCAATTAAGAGGATTTTTCTTAATAAGTGAAGAAATGCAAACCAATAAACTTAGGAAATTAAAGAACAATAAAGAAACAAGACACTTCGATTAATAAATCAAAGATAAACTTACTTCGGAATTGTCTCCAACTTCAAATACAGAGTAATAGAACTTCGAACAGGTGATTGTTGCAAGAACAACCGGGATAGGGGTGATTGTTACAAGAACAATCGAGATAAATCCCATTCTAAATCCTAATCTACTTCCTAATCTACTTCGAACTGTGTTGAGATCCTAAACTACTTGAACCGAAGTTTGAAATCCTAAACTACTTTGCCAATGAACAAACCAAGCATCAGTTTTTTGATAGCTGTTTATTGAAGATTTGTCCGGGCTTTTCACTCTTCAATTTCTTCTATTTATAGACGTTGCTTGTGGTTCAAACTTCCCGCTCCATGGATTTGAATCTAGCTTACTTCGACCTCCAACCTCCACTCTGATAGTTGGCAGTTATTTTCCTTCCACGTCTGAATTTGAATTCTCCCTTCTCCTAGAAGCTTTAAATCTGCACGTTGGCTTAACAAACTCAAATGATAACGTGTTTAGGGAAATAACTGCTTCCCAGAAGTATTCCACGTGTTCTAACTGCCAATCGC
This sequence comes from Vaccinium macrocarpon, assembly GCA_022606695.1. Lineage (NCBI taxonomy): Eukaryota > Viridiplantae > Streptophyta > Magnoliopsida > Ericales > Ericaceae > Vaccinium > Vaccinium macrocarpon. The sequence continues at coordinate 14,676,192 of CM040176.1, read as the reverse complement.
CTTGTTTCTTAAGTTTACACGTGGAGCTTGTGCGTTCAGCAGTTAATATCATGGCTTCGAGGCCAATCTCTATTTTAGTAATGGCTTGTAACTGCCAATAACTACCTTTCTAAATTGAGAAGCAATACTACATCGTATTTGGTGCATTATATCTTATTAATCCAGTGTATCTTCATTGACGAGTAATTGCCAACGTTTGATACTTTTGATTACGTGTCAATTAATCATTGGATTGGTTAATTTTATATGTAAACAGGTAGCCTGTAAACACTAAATCGAGGCATTTTATATGTCCTGCTAGGGGTGGAATTTGTTGCCCAGATTGCTTCTGATTGTTTGATGCTATTTGCACCATTGTGATGGGTGTGTTTATTTCCTATATAGCACTCCATTCCGCTATTAGTTTTGGTAGCTTGCTGCCCAGTTTCGTTAGTTGTGCACTGTGATTAGAGTCCAGTGTTGCTGTCCAGTTTTTTTTTTGATGTGATTACTTGTTGTTTCATGTTCTTGGATTGATGGTTCCCTGATTTTGGACCGATGTATTGCTGTTTCAAGGTTTGGGCAAATGTCTATTTTCTAGGCTTCTCAAATTACAAACGGAATGCTTCTCAAATTTCCTCAGAATTCCTTTTGGATCTATTGTCCATTCCATGAAATTTCAAATGGGTTTTAAGGGATGGGCCTTTCCTCGGGAGCCTGTCCCTTGGAATGTTTGATATCCTTTTGGGAGGGGGATGTCCTCCCATATAGGTTTAATCTACCCCTTAGACAAATTGTTTTACTAAAATGGTTATCCACTTCGTCGGTACGGCCTTGGGGGCTGTCCCCTTATTTTAGTCTTATTTTTCCCAACATTACCTAATTGCTAGGTTCATGTTTATGCTTAGGTTATCCTTCAAGTGAAAGGGGTACATTAAAAGCTAATTCGGTCTAACTTCCCAAGCCATCAGAGATGCAACAGAATGAGGGTTGTATATGCTTCAACATTTGTAGCCATTTGGCTTAGGTTTTCATTTTTTGTTTCTTTTTCTTTTTCTTTTGTTTTCCACCTAGGTTATTTTTTATGCGTCAGACATCCGGTTATCCTATTTTTTATTTCAAGCTAATTTACCAAAAAGAAGAAAAAAGAAATAGGGAAAATAAATGAAAGGGGAGATACATTTACAATTCCTGCTGAGAGGGGGGGAAGATTACACGTGAGGAGAAAAAGGGGAGAGAGAGTATAAGTTCAATCTAGCCATTGAAATCAATGGGTGAGGTGTGGCGTTAAATGTTGGGTTAACAATTTTACGAATATTAATACTCTCTCCGTTCCTATTTGTTTGTCTCATACTCCCTTTTTTTTCTTTTTTCAAATAAAAAAATTAAGTACTTTTGTGTATAATTTTTAAAATTTTTTGCACCGAATTAAAGTACACGATGAGTACTTTAATTTGGTGTAAAAAATAATACACAAAAACACTTTATTTTTTTATTTAAAAAATAACACGACTTTTCATAGAAGATAAATAAATAGGAACCGAGGGAATACATTTTATTTTCACGAATATTAATACTATTACATTTTTTTCATTTCAAGGATGGCATTCAAAGATATCAATCGATACATCTTTAATGAACTGTCGGACATCGTCCATGAATTGTCGCGAATCCAAACCGCAATCCGAAAACGACGGGACACTCTCAACTTTGTCTATCAAAACGGCGGCCAAATCCAAATTGTTCTCCTCTTCCTCGCCGAAAACAACGCCATGACCAATCCAACGATACCCAAACCCAACCTCAATTCCTCTCCAATTCCTCTATTGACACCCCAGAATGTCGCCGTCATAGGCGCTGGCGCAGCCGGCCTGGTTGCTGCCCGTGAGCTCCGGCGAGAGGGCCACAAGGTGGTTGTCTTCGAGCGAGAAAACAAGGTCGGAGGCACATGGGTCTACAACCCGTCCACAGAATCCGACCCGCTCGGGCTCGACCCCACCCGGGTTGTGATCCACAGCAGCCTCTACGCTTCTCTCCGGACCAACTTGCCCCGAGAGGTAATGGGTTTTCGGGACTACCCGTTTGTGGCCCAGAGGGACCCGAGGAGGTTCCCGGGTCACGTGGAGGTGTTGGAGTATTTGAATAATTTTGAGACTGAGTTTGGACTCGGTGAGTTGGTAAGGTTGGGTGCGGAGGTGAGGCGTGTGTGGTTGGAGGGAGGGAAGTGGAAGATACGGTCGAGAATGAGTGTGGGAGGAGATTTGGATGATGTGTATGATGCCGTTGTTGTGTGTAATGGGCATTATACGGAGCCCCGAATTGCTGAAATTCCGGGTAATTCTTTGATTATTCAACAGGACCCAACTTTTCTGCAATTGGACTGTGAAGAGTTGTCTCGACAATTAATGGTTAATTATAAAATAGTCTTCCGGGAAGAAACTATTATCCCTACAGGAATTTTTCCATAAATTCTAACCATCAACAACAAATTTGGACGGCTAAAATCACAGAGAGACTGCTCTCTGCAATCCGATCATAGACTGCAGAGAAGCCTTATTCTACTCAATATATGAATCGCGTTTTGTGGAAATGTAGTGCGATTTGTGATTCGGAATTTGGTTACTACTTACTTTTGTTTGAGGTTGCCTTGTTAAAAACGGATGATGTTTTGGTTAATGGTTTGTACTGATTTTTTAAAATGCCAAGCTAATACCACTATACCAGAGTTTTTGAAGGACAATGTTGTTGGTCGGAAGCTATAATTCATGACTTGAATCCTTGATTGTCACTTGATGCTATGAAACTTAAGTTTGTTTTTTGTAAGTGAATTAAGTTTCTCGTGAATTTGTGTCACTTTTTTTTTTTTTTGGCGGTTCAAAACATTTTACGCTTTAAAGGGAAGATCTGTATTTCAAACATTCGTATAACCCTTCTGGGCATGTTGCAAAGTTGTACTTTGATTTGAGATTCAGATTGGTTGAATGAGTTTAAGATTGCTTGGCTAAGAAACAATAATGTTTTGGGTACTGGGTTTGTACCAGTTTTATAGAGTTCTAGGAGCAAAATAATCTTGCTTTGTGTTGGAAGCAAAGGTTTTAAATGACAGGATCAGGACACACAACGGTAGAGGCTGCGGGGTAGGGAGTATTCAACGTTATCAGTTGTGTTGGGAACAGTACGTAATGGCAATTGACCATATTGGTCATGAGTTTTTGAAATCATATTTGAAGTGCCTATTCTTAACGCTGGTTGGTAATGTTTGTCGTTCTGAACATTCTGTTATCCATTATAGGTATTGAGACATGGCCAGGACTTCAAATCCATAGCCACAATTACCGCATTCCCGAGCCCTTTCAAGGTCAAGTATGTCTCAAGCTTCACTTTCATCTTATATTTCAATAGTTCTGCATTGCATGGTTTAGTATAGTGACATATTTGATTATAACAGGTCTGGTAATTCCTGTAACGAACCCAAGAATATTGCATAAACATCTCTGGGTGGAAAATGTTTTGTCCACTTAGGCTTGATATTGTCGTGCACAAAGAGGTATAGGAAAATCCACGAGGAGCCAATTCCATTGTATGGTTATATTGTTATGTAGATTTTTTGTTCCCGTCTCTTCAGCTTAATGGTTTGAACTTTGGAGGTCAGAGTCGTTAGACTTAATTACATTCCAATTGTGTGAGGTAAATGAAATATTCTAATGTATGCAAGATTGTGATTTGTTGATTTTTATTATTTAGGGAGAAAATATAAACAACTTATAATAAAAATGGGGCTTGTTAAGTGTGAAGAAACCATATTGTTATGGACTTGAATTGGCTGTAAGCTGTGGAAACAAAGGATGGAAATTTTGACGAACCTAACATGGAAAAATTCATATGTGGATAAACGAGAGCCTCCTTGTCATAAAACCTGTCACTGTTTTCTGTTTGTATCATGTTCTTTCTTTGATATCGAGTGTGTAAATGTCCCCTCATTCTACACTCAGGTAGTAATTCTGATTGGGAGTTCTGCAAGTGCTGTTGATATCTGTAGAGACATTGCTGGAGTTGCGAAAGAAGTCCACATAGCTTCTAGATCGGTTACATATGGACCTATCAGAAAGTTACCTGGACACGATAACATGTGGCTTCATTCCATGGTAATAGCAGTATTCACTCATTAGAATTTAAGGGTTTTATAAACACAATTGTATCAACTTAAAGCAAGTCTGTGAAAGGAACTTTTTAACATGGTGGTCGAGACTGGTTAACCTGAAATGCTGATTTTCACCAAAATGTTGCAGATAGAAATTGCCCATGGAGATGGTATTGTGGTATTCCGAGATGGCAGTGCAGTGTGTGCTGATGTTATTCTACACTGCACAGGGTGTGTGTCCAACTATTTAGGCCTCACTTTGGTTTACACTGAAGCATGTTAGGACTACATTTGGATCACCGATTTGTGGTGGGAAATTTTTTTAATTTTTTTTTAACATCATGGAGGGAGTTCATTGAATGAAATAACAAGATAAAGGAAAAGAATTCTATATCTTTGGTTTGCCCATAATGTACCTCTCCGTTGATATATCCCACCACAAACATGTAATCAAAACACGGCCTAGAATTTCCAACATGGAAGTCGTCAAAGTTAAATCGGAAGAATTGGTTGGAGATTTATGTAAATGATACGTGTCTTCCTTCTTTCTGTAGGTACAAGTATAATTTTCCTTTTTCTTGATCGAATGGTGCTGTTACTGTGGATGACAACCGTGTGGGGCCATTGTACAAGCACGTTTTCCCTCCTCTCTTAGCCCCGTCGCTTTCGTTTGTTGGGTTGCCGTGGAAGGTTTCACTCTTCCTTGTGTTGTTTACACATGTTTTCATGGGATTTTAAGTCGAGCATATTTGGATGGTGAAATAATCTCTGGGTTTTTTGATAACAGGTTGTGCCTTTCCCATTGTGTGAACTCCAGAGCAAGTGGATTGCTGGTGTTTTATCCGGTCGTGTATCGCTTCCATCATCAGATGAGATGATGGCTGATGTTGAAGCTTTTTACAGAAACTTGGACGCATCTGGCATCCCAAAGCACTACACTCACAACCTCGGTGATTCTATGGTATTCCTGTCAACTTGAAATCTGTCGATATTGCGAATGTTGCGTCATGGACTTCAATCCGGGCAACATAGGTTACTTGATATATCTTATTAGCGACTCCATTGGTATAGGGTTTCAAAATTGTGGTAGGTTTGTGCATCCCAAAATACATAGTCAAACTGAAAAATCTATTTACTAAAATTCTTGTTCATTGCAATCAGCTGCTTTGAAACTTATGTTTTGCATAGTAAGGTGAATAAAATCCATCTCTGTAGATGGGACAATTTTGCTTTATTTCATACATGTGTCAACCCGATACTTTAGGCTAGACCTGAAATACTCTTTAGGCTAAGCTTATTAGCATAGAAACTGTTCATTTTATAAACAGAAGCATAAAAATAGCTGAATGAACTTAAAAATACAGCAACGAACAAAACTTAAAATACTGCGATGGACAAACCTTTAAAATACTGCTTATTCCCCTTTTATGCTTCAAATTCTGTTGATACAGTTGTAAAATTTGTTGATCGTAATGATCCCCTTTTTTGCTGCACTTTTTGGACTTTCGCCTCTCTTGTGGCAGTTCAACCATCGTAAGCAAGTTTTTTCATTAGTACTTTTCGTTTTTCCTCTGTAGTGTTGTCGGTGTTTTATTGACTTCCTACTTTCCCCTGCCTTTAAATACTTTTTCCTGGATCATTTCGTTCCCTGCACAGTGATTTAGCTCCTTATAATGAATTCAGAACATGAAAGTTAATTTGTTAAAGCTAGAAACTTGCCCTGGCTGGGGCTGTTTCCTGGGCCATTCAGCATACCAAGTCAGGTTTCCCTTCTACTCCCTACAAACTTGCCATGGCTGGGGCTGTTTATCACATCTGGAAAGCTAGAAATGAGGGAATTTTTTGTAGTAATTTTTTTTTTATCCTTCCTTGGTTTGCAGCAATGTTATTCTGGATGCCAGGGATAGGGGGCTACGACGGGTGCTAGTAATGCGAATAGAGACTTATGTAGGGCATGAAACATTTCTGATTTCTTAGTTTCTTGGATATCTCTGTTGAAGATTGCCTAGGTTTTGGATGTACTTTTGTTTTCTTTTAAGAGCTGCTTATGCTCTTGGTAATGTAATATCTTTCTTAACCAAGAAAGAAAAAAAAGTTAATTTGTTAAAATGGTCTCTGTTCCAGTTTGAATACAATGACTGGCTTTCTTCCGAATGTGAGTGTTCACCATCCGACGAATGGGGAAAGGAAATGTATTCCGCGGCTAGCAAGAACAGGAAGGTGCGGCCGGAAACTTACCGTGATGAACGGGATGATGAGGACTTGGCTGCTCAAGCGCACGAAGACTTCAAGTGCTTTTCAAAAGGAAATAGAAACCTCTCTCAATAACCAGTGCTCTAATCCTCATACAACACGAGTTGTTGTAGGGACACATGTTTTTTCTCCTTTCTAATTTCTATCCATTTCATCTTTGTTGTTTATTATGTGCTCTTTAGCATATTGTAAATTGTCATTCATAAAATGCAGTTTGAATAAACTCTGAATTGAAAAAATATGATTGTGTATTTGTCAATGGTATATCATTACGAACTCATTTGTGGGTTTGAGAACCAAAGGAGCCAGAAAATCAATCAAAAGAAAATGGGGAAAAATAAAAATGCACCAGCCGGGAATCGAACCCGGGTCTGTACCGTGGCAGGGTACTATTCTACCACTAGACCACTGGTGCGTCTTGAGACGATTTGACGGATAATAATTAGATCATACATCTAAGAAATAATTGATCTACCCCACCCTTTATTTCTAGTCTCTCATTTACACCAGTTCATGAGGTAGAACTCTTAGAAGTCCCACACTGCATCTCTAAATCGAGTCTCATTCCCTCCGTCTTTATGTAATAGAAAGAATGACAAATGACGGGAAAAAAAATTGAGTGTTTGGGGATGTGAATTTTTCCCGGTGCTTAAGAAAACCTTATGAATAGCTGAGCCTTTTGCCTGGTTAATAAACCAAGTGTTCATTGCTTAACATCATTGTTTCCATATTTTTCGGAGTTGGTGTTTTTCTTTTGGCAAATTCGTGATTAAAAAAAAGTATTAAGGGGGTGTTCCACTAATAAAAAATAGTTTTTTCCAAAAACCAAGACAGATCATTCTCTCATAATACATTACATAAAAAAATTATGAAAAAGCCAATTTATTCTAAAAACTGTCTTAGTATTGGAACACCTCCAAGTAAAATTTAGCCGACTCCTTGATACTGTACTCTTGTTAGGCCCGTAAGATCAAGCAGGCTTTAAAATTGGACAGGATAATCCATTGGAATACCAAATAGAGTAAACTGTGGTGACAAGATGTTCTTTGTGGTTGAATGGATGCCTCAGGCTCACAAGCACACACCTTTCAACCTACGATTCCCTAACAGGTAGGAGCTTTTATGGTCATGTTTAAGGAAAAACGTTACACTTGTTGATTCTTTCTGTCTTATATTGAGAACAAAAAATGAAGTAAAATTTGAGTTAAAGGGATCAGGGGTTGAAAAATTTCACAATAGATCATTACTTCTGAGATTGTATGAATGAGAAAACTTGGTTGTTGAGAAATTCAAGGCAGAAAAAAAATGGGGAAAAAAAAGAAGAATAATAGAGTAAAATGTGGAAAGAAACAAAAGAACAAGTGGATAAACCTGCTAGGCTTTGCCATTTGCAATTCAATTGTCACTCTCAACAGGTAAGTGGGTGTTAAATAAAAGCATGGTTTCCTTGCATGGTATTTGATTATGGGTCCCTCAAAATTCCCAAAATCATGATGAGAGTCCCCAGAACCTTTCACATTTAAACCCCAACTTTGACTAAGTTGTACATATTCATGGATGACAAGAGCATAATACTCCAATACTCCATGTTTTTCCATATTTGCCTCCACCCCCACCCTTCTCTTCATTTAATGTTAGACTTTGAATTAAACATGCTACTCCTATTATCCTAAAAAGAATAGCTAGAGCCACAACAATTGGGGCTTACATGATTTGTACAATAAAAGTAGTACACAACCATTAAAAGCACATGGTATTTGAGTTGCAGCTTTAACACCATTGGTCATAAACTTTTACAAGGAAAAATTCCTAAAAAAATGCAAGAAAAAATTCTAAGAGTAGCATGGATTTTTTCAAGCCAACTTCAATGATCGAAATTGTAAAATTTTGGGAACCCATTGAGATTATTAATCACATAAAAAATCGTGTGCATTAAACTAGATCGCTATTTTTTTAAAACACATTTATGTTACAAAAATGAGAAATGAAATCTGATACATGGAATTAGAACCAAATTTTGCAATATAGATGTATTTTGAAACCATATAATAAATATTCCATAAACGTGATTTGTAGCATGCTGTAGCAGATCGAGGCATTGAGGTGGGGGTGTCCTGACTTGTTGTGAACACCCATAAATATGTTACATATGGAAGGCATAAATGCAAAGAAAACTGTGGTGATTTGTGACTCCATGTATATAGCCCAACAGAATGAACTCCATTCATTTTGATACATTGAAAGGAAAATTTGTTTGCAAAAACATCAAATTTACAAGGTCTAATGGAAAAATGTTGAGCTAAACAGAATTACATTCCTCATTCTAATACTTCACTTATGTTTAACTTCAAAAATTTGGCGTCCTCTACCACAAAATTATGGTTTCATCACAATTAGCATGTTGTGGATTTCAACGAGTTTAAATAATAGACAATTCATATCATTTGAATGAGGTTGAAAAAGGCTCACAAAAAGCTTGAAGAGGATCCCAATCCTATAATGAAACACTTGGTGAAAGAGATCATATCTCAAAAAGCCCACTTCATCTCCTCTAGAGTCCTAGTTCCATTTTACTTACAAATATAACAATGAAAAAGAGATATGGTGGTGACTGTAGTGGATGGGGAATTTTATTTAAAGTTAAAAAATGCTTGGTAATAAAGCATTAAAATGATATTTGTGAATATTGGTTCTTCCTAAAGTAGTAGATAATTCCTAAAAAATATAGATAAGGCTTAATTAATGCTAAGGTATTCAACTATTTATACACCTTTTACAAAATATCAAAGTACGGTTACAAAATATAGTACACATTTTACAAATTTGCGTATTATTCTATTTGTTCTTTATTCACCGCCATAAAAAGTCATATTGTTGGGAGCTTGATTTTGGATTGTAGATTGTGCATCAATCTATTTTGGCTGTTTGGGAGCCATGGTCCAAATGAATTCTCTCAAAATGCATTTTCAAAGGATTGAGGGGCCTACTGTATCTGGCGATTTCATTCTGCTCCGATCTCGTTCCGATAATCGGAAACATTTACTTCAAAGAGCTCGTTGAGTAGGACAAGTGTACAAAAAATTAGCTCAATCAGATATCATTAATTACTTGATCGGAACACTTTTATCTTGAAAGAATGTAACCGAAGGACTAGATCAAAACCACTGGAACCCATTATTGTTGAGTTATGTGTACTGATTAGACACTTAATGATATCTAATTGAGTTGATTTTTGGTACACTTGTTCCATTGGACGAACTCTACGAGGCGAAGATTTCTGATCATCAGAGCAAGACCGGATCGGATTGGAACCTTCCGGGACAACAAGACCAGATCGGTTTGGAACCTTTCGGGACAACAGATGCTATCCTTTTGAGGGATAGTAGGCACTAGGGTTGCTAAAAAAATCAGTGAATGGTGAATTTGATCCAAACTGAACCGATCCGCATGTTTTGGATTTCACCGTAGATTAATGGTTCGGACACGGATTCAAAAAATAAAAAAACCATGACTCGTGGTCTAGACACAAATTTTGATTCCATAATGTTTAAGTTTAGATTTTTCAATTAATTCACTGGAATATTTAATAAGCTTTAATTATTTCTTTCCAACTCTTTCTCTGTTCTTCTTGATATCTTATATTCTCATCTACTAACTATATTACTTAAGTGTTTGTTTCAATCTTGAGTTTGGATTTTTGAATGAGTTAAAGAATTTTTTTTAGAATAAGTTGAAAATCCATGGACAAATCTGAAACCGATCCGTGACTCGCGGATCGGACTGAAACCGAACTGTGAGACTTTTGAATCGGACAAAAATTTTACTTTCAAAAAACCGTGACTCGCGGATTAGGATTGGATTCTTGCCAATCCGAACCATGAGTTAAACACCAATTCTTAATTTCATCAACAAAAAAAAAAAACCAATTCTTAATCTATTTTAGTGATTACTCCCAAATACTACTCTTTTGCAAAATTTATTTTGCACACATTTCTCACACTTTATAGAGTAATAATTTATTCCGACTATAATCCAAAAATTTACAATTCCCAATCTATAATGCAAAAAATAATACACTCTCAACCAGACTCTTACTTTTCAGACAACGTATTATGTATACAAGAAAAAGTTAAAAAAAAAAAATAAACACAGAAATATTCCAAGCAAGGTCGGTTTTTAGCAAAGTGAAAAAATATAAACAAAAAAAAAACTAAATTTGTAAGGGTAGTGGTAATATCAAAACTATTTTTGTTAAGAGTTATTCTAACGTATGCCTAATGAGCACAAAATAAGCACATAAACAAATAAATAAAAACACACTCCAATACATCTTTTACATTTTTAATACACTTTCACATATTCCTAAACATTTTTCACACATTTTAATATATTTTTTTTAACCTTAACATGTGTATTGAGTATACATTAGCATTTTTCTTTTGTAAATGCCAAAACTGTTTTGCATAAAACTCTTTTACCCTACATGTGGTACAAATCTTTTATATATTATACTATAATTTTGACATTAACAAAAAATAATTTTGGCATTACGAAACTAGCGCAATACAAAGATAGATCGTAATTTTCTTGGAAAAACCAAAAACCAGATTACAAAATTGGCACAGAGCCCCGATTCTCTGCCCCCAATCTCCTCCACCTAAAAGGCCACAACTCCTTCCCTACCACACGATCCCAACCGAACCAACATAAATCGGACGGTAGGGATAAAGTTCTCGATAAGATTGGGAACAGGGGATCTAGATTCGCGTACAGTATTAAATCTCCGTCCATGAAAAGTACACCAAAAAGAAGCAGCATGTCAATCATAAAAGATCCTACCAAACACGTCCTTGTCAAACACTCAATACAGCGGCGACCGGTGAGGGACACTCTTCCGCCGCCGGTTCACGGCGTCGGCGAACTCCGCCGTCTCAGTGCAGCGTATCGGCCTGCACCGGTTTCGAGACAGGAAAACGGAGCTGCGCTTTTTCTTGACGAATTCAGTGGTGGCAGCGAAGGCAAGAGGACTGCTCCTGGTGGAATTTGACGTACGGCCACCACCGCTGCTTGAGCTTGATTCAGATGAAGTTCGTGTCAAAACGGGCAGTTCGAGGACCGAGTCAGGGGTCAATTGACCGTTTTGAAGCTCCAAAGAGTTCTCGATCCTTACCCCGTTCCATTCAACTTTGTTGCCCCCCATTTGATTGGCCTGCAGTGAGAAGAAAAAAAAATGTTGGGTATAGGAAAACCCAATTGTCTCTTGTATCCGCTTGTGACTTGCTCGAATGAATTTTCACTATGGTATTTCCCGTATTCATACATTAGAAAACGTCAATTCAATTGATGCATACGAAGAAATTGACTTGTTGAATTGAGAATATTTAATCCAAAAACGTCGAAAATGAAAGTAAAAGAAAAATGAAACAGGTCATAATAATCCAATTGATGTTTCAAGTCAAAGAATCCCTATACCAATAGTTACAAGAAAAATGATACAGGTCATAATTATACATAGCAACCACGTTGAAAACCCAACAATATCTCATTGGTTCGATTCAAAACTATGTCGTTTTGGTTAACCATGCAAGAAATGAAAGAGCAATACTAGGTACCCGAAAATGAAATCAGTGATACAGATTCAATTGGATGTTCACCTGAACTATTAATTTCACTTTCAGGGTAATTTTCGGATACTTAGAGATTCTTGAAATAAAAAGGAGTTTGGGAAAATGCAACGGGGCAAAGTGGCTAACCTTGCAAGAAATCGAACAGTAAAGGAAAGGGTACTGTAGATTTCGATCACAGACGATGCAAGTGTTGCCCGAGCCTTTGAATTGACGAGTCATTGGCCTTTGATTCAAGAACACCACTTTCGCATTGTTGGTAATGTACGCCTGATTATAAAAAAAAAAAAAAAAGACTTTGAAACACAGATTGAATGAAAAATAAAGAGGAAAATCTCATAGAAATTCAAGGCTAATTGCACTGACTTGAACAGAGGAACAATCCATCAGTTTCTGGGCATCGTTCAGCCTAACGACGTCTTGATAAACATAGCGTCGTATCTGATATTCAAAATAAAATTCAAGAAATTAAACAACATAATTGAGTAATTAACCATTGAGAATTTTAAAAAGAGAGCAGAAAAACCTGTAAGAGTCGGTGGGTTTGGTGGGGATGGAGACAATGGGGGCACAGACTGATGCAGCAATCCAAACAAAATGTGTTCTTTTCGTTCTTTTTATCAGACTCGTGAACCAAACAGGGGTTGAAGAACTTCTCTGTCAAAAGAAATTCAAGCCACTGAGGAATTGAAGTTAAACCCACCTGAAATTAACCCACCCAAATTCAAAAAAGCTGATCAATTTCAGTGGAAAACGAACATAAATCGCAGAGAAATTCAAATATGAGTCGTGAAAAGTGAAAAAGCAAAAGGAAGGGGGAATGTGAATGTTCACCATTTTGTGGTGTAGTGGAGTGTAAGAATGGGGCCTGTTTGGTAGTGGTATAAAGACCATGGCTAGAGAGAGAGAGACAGCGGGTTGCGGGAAAAAGGAAACGGCGGAGCCTCTGCTCTGCAGAAGAGACCACTGTTATCAATGAAGCAAAATGATGGTTTTTGTGGATTTTGGCTGTCATTTAAACGATTGTACTGCTCAATACTTCCATTCATACGTGCATATATACACACATGTATTTATAGTTTTTTTTTTTTTTTTTGTTACAGTATTTATGTATAGGTAATGTAGAGGATTGGAAATTCAAATCTTTAGACCAAATCCCACTTTGCCAAATGTTTTCAATCAAAATCCTCACTTGTCCACTCAATAGACTTGGGTTTGCGGCTGTTGGTCTGGTGGCTTGTTTTGCGAAAAGTTATTGACACTGTTGGAGCGTCACTACACATCTAGTCCCCTCTGCAAGTACATTGATCTTTGAGTCCTACTTGAGCATATGGACGGTGATCCTGTCCAGTTTTATGATATCCACTTTAGAGTGTTTCTCTTAAAAAAAAATAAAAAATAAAAAGTTAGTTCAGTTTTGGACCTTTTCGGACCCATTTTAGGGTCACAAGGATGATTAGAATTGTTTACTCTTCATAAGGCTTGCCGAGTACTTCATTCACTCAATAATTTAGTACTTCCTCCGTCCCATAAAGTTTGATCATCACAAAACTACGTGTAATTTTCAAACTAAAAAATAATGTGCTTACGAAAATAATTTTTTAATCAATATGGATCTTGTTTAATAGATCTCATCGACAACTTTTATACGATGCAAGAAAAAAATCAAAAATTATTTTGGTAAATGCATTATTTTTTAGTTTGAAAATTGTACGTAGTTTCGTAATGATCAAACTTTATGAGACGGAGGGAGTACTATCTTAGTAGAAAATCGAGAGATATATGAAAGAAACAAAGTGTGTTTTTTAAAAGGAGAGAGAGACAGAGAGAGATGCGGACAGTGGCATTGGGAATCTCACTGATGCCAATAAAAGTACTCCCTCCATCCTAATTTTATAGTCCATCGTTCTATCCTAACTGGATAAAAAATTAATTATATCTTTTAATCGGTAATACATTTTAGATGCAATATGGATCTTGTTTGATAGATCTTAATCTAATCCAAATAAACAAAGTTTTCAAAATTACCTAAAACATTGTAAATTATAAAATATAACACTTTGAAAAGTGACACGAATTCTGAAAAGAGACTACAAAATTGGGACGGAGGGAGTAGCAACCTCCGTCTGATCCAAGGTGTTTCTTTGTTAAGGTAATCCATGACTCCTCAAACGGTAGAAATCATGGTACGAACTCCACTTCGCTTCCATTTTGCAAATCAATGGTTTGTCTTCTGTCTTTTCCTTTGGGATTAGAGTTCGTCGATTCATCCACTGTTGCTACATTGGACTCATTGCAGTTATTTTACTTCAGTCATCTTCAGTACCCTGTAATTTGAAATAATCTTCAAAAAAAGTTATATAATCGTGCGCTCAGTAATATATTAATCTAAACCATGGCCATGGGTGTTGTACAGCTTGTTAAAAAGAGCATCCAGTAAAAAAATTATGTTGATCGGACATCGATAAGTATCCAAAAAACTCAAATTTTTAGTTTTTTGATACCTATCGATATCCTAACAGGATAAGTTTTTTATTGGATGCTCTTCTTAACGAGCTCCACAACACCCATGGTTTAGATCAATAGATTACTGACCTCACGATTATATAACTTTTATTGAAGATTGTTTCAAACTATAGGGTTCTGAATTCTGAAATGAAAATCAAACAAAGTAGATCAATTACGTAAAAATATCCAATGAGCCTGATTTTTTTCAAGACCACTTAAATAATTATTTTTAAATTATTTAACGGTTCGGATCGATTGTGTTGGACCCAAAAATGGATCCCACGAGATCGCATTTCGCAAACACCATGAGATGCCTACAAAACGGCAACGTTTTGCCATGCACAGCAGCTGCTGTGCAGATTATGCACAGCAGCATCCCCGGCTCCTCCAATCATATGGTGATAATATGAATAGTTTTTGGACCCTGAACATTTAGTTGTATTGGACCTTGTCCGAATATGAATATTTTAAATTTTTCCTAAAATATTTTTCTCATGACAAATTTTTAATTCAATTTGAAGTCCAATTTATGACATGATTTGATAGGAGCTGGGGATCCAAACATGCACCTCTTGTTGTTTTAGGGCATCTCCAATGCAAGGAACCAAAATAGAGGCTCAAATCTCTATTTTCATATTTGTTTAATCCAAATAAATCATTTAGAGGCTTTCACTATTCTCATCCACTCCAATCACAAACCTCTATTTTTATCTCTAAATTAACATCAGAATATAACAAAGATAAAATGGGAATTTTAGAAATGCAAAAAGGTGAATACTACAAATAGAGATGAGCCTCCAAAATAGAGATAGACCTCCAAATATAGAGACTCAATTTTGAGTCTCTAAAATAGAGACCCATTATAGAGATTGGTTGGAGTGCAATTGTGTGAAATTGGCCTCCATTTAGGAGGAATAGAGCTTGGTTGGAGATGCTCTTAGGCCAGGTATTTCAATGGATATTAGTAGTAAGTATCAAACATCATTTCCAAAAAAAAAAAAAAAAAAAAAAAAGATGCTCAAAATGGGATTGTTCCGTAGTATTTTGTAGTGCTTGTTTAGAATAAATCATTAAAAAAAAAAATCATATTAGTCAAACGTCTCTAGAGGTATCTGAGCAAAATAGTTATTTACAAAATATGATGTTTGATATCTATTGTTGTTCAATTAAGGTAATTTTTTTCATGAATGATATTTTCAATGACAACAACGAGGTGAGTGATTTGTATCACCTCATTATGTATCCCGCATATTCTTAAAAAATAATTTACAACACCTATACTCTTAAACACGTGCCACACATAAAATTAGTGAATAGAGTGACTCCATTAGTGAACAGAATGACTTGGGGAATGAGGCGAGTACATCAAAATAAAGGAAATCCCGAAAACCTCTTCAAAAAAGAAATCTACTTGTAGTGATTCCTTGTTGGTCTTTATTGATTTATTGTATTTGTCTTAATGGATCAGTAAAATTTCTTTTTGCCGTGCAAAAAAAAAAAAAGAAATCTACTAGTGTGACATGAATTATAGTATCACACCCGTAGATTTCATTTTCGAAGAGGTTTTCGGTGTTTTATTTCCTGTCATTGACTTTTCTCCAAAAATAATACTAAGTTCAAATCATGGAAGCGAATTTCAGAGGCCCACGAATCACCAATTGGGTTAATCCACCATAATTGATGAAAAAGCCATCTCTGGCCAGCGGACAAATGGCCGTGAAGCCAGGGGTGACATTTTTCTCGTATTCGGTTGAAACAGTGAACAAATAATAAGTACTCCACTTACTATTTGGGGGTGGCAAAGCTATTTGGATGATGATCGCAGCCAATGTTTTGAAACCCGGACCGAAAAAAGGACCGGGTGGATGGATCACCGGTTCAACTGTGATTGAACCGTTATCGAACCGTGATGTCATAATTGTGTCATTAATATATATTTAATATGCAAAAAAAAAAAAGAAATATGAAAAAAAAAACGTTGAAAAAGAGAGATGGCATAAGAGAAATAAGGGAGAGGAAAATCTGTATGTGGGATTTGTCCCACATCGCCTAAACTCAAGCTTTCAAACAAGCTACAGCACATATAAAATGTAAAGAAGATGGGCTTCCTTGAATAGCCTTGCGTTTGGAAGGCTTGTGATGGCCCACGTGGACAGCTGTCCTAGGGAAGCCAATTTCAACTTTTAACTTTGGCTTTGAATGCAGTTTTAATCGTTGAGAAAGTTTCTGGTCCGGTCCGATTGACCCGTGATAGGGTGTAGCTGTTTGTTGGTTTAGCTGTTATTTTACACCGGTTTTTCGAAACTAGACTAGTTTTGATTAAGGAACGGTTTCAGGGATCACCCAGATTGGAATAAGGCCCGGTTCACAGTTCCTCCAGTTGAATCGGTCGGTCCAGCCTGGATTTTAAAACATTGATCGGAGCCATCTAGGTATATTGTAGACAATATAAATGTAGTGTAATTTTCATAAAGTGGGAGGAAATGAAATTGAGAAATAGTTGGAATCATGAAAAAAAAACCCTATAAAACAACCCATAAAATGCATCCAACGGGTGAGATTCATCTGGTACACTGTTTAAATAGTGTACCTGATGAATCTCGCCCGTTAAATACATTTGATGGGTTATTTTCGAGGTTTCTTTTCATATGAGATAAAGGGAACCTTTTCTTACTAAAAAAAAATATGAAGGATTCAACCCTTGAAGTAATCATCCATAATATAAAATTACTAAAATGCTCCTTGGAGCATGCTTATTGCTTAACACCACCCTCAATTCATTCACGATGAAGTACATGAGACATACACAAATATCTATTTTGATAGGACGATAGGATGTGTCTTGAAATTATGGAATAACTAGCGAGTGATAGGATAGTAGTAATTTTCTTAAACATATGCTCTCTTTGTGCTCACTTTTGGATAAAAACAAAGGGTGTTTCTTCTATATAAATTCATTGTTTGTTGATCTGAATCAAGAAGCGACTACTAAAAGTGATCAATGATTGAGGACAAAAAGAGTAAGTTTGAATATCAAATTATAGACTATAACTTTGAATTTCATTATTCACTTTCTTTTGAGATTACTATTCCAGAACTGGTGTATGTGAAACGAGGGACTAAATATTGCTGAAAGATTAGTAGGATCAATCCAGTTATCATAAACAAGTAATGATAACTTATCTGAAATACAAGTGTAATACTAGCGTTTTACATGTTTAATGCATGGGAAAACAAAAAAGAATTTACATTGTTGTTTTTTCGGTCTTGTGTATCAAAAGGGTATAATACTGGTTAATAAAAAGAGATGGAGAAAATAAGTGAAATTAGGTAAAAATGAAAAGAAAAAATTAAAAAAGCCACGTAGGAGAGAGAAACGATGTGGAGGCTTCTTTTCATTTTAGAAAACAATTTTTCTTTAATATACTATAGTATAGATGTCGCTAAATTATGGTCGCCAAAATTTATGATAGTACTTTATCTGTGGAACATAATTTATAACAAGCTAGTAAAATTGAGAGGTGATATATTTCATAAGAACAAGGCTTAGTGTACACACCTCTAAATGGGGTGTACAACAGTACGGTATGCATATTTGTATTTTGAGTCATACAAATTGGTAACTCACTACAAATTTTCGTAATTGAACATCAATATATATATATATATATATATATATATATATATATATATATATATATATATATATACATATACATATACATACATACAATTGAAATTCATAAAAGACACCACCCAAATTCATAACTTTGAGTCATCTTTTTTTTACCTTGCGCCTTCAATTTTTAGTATAACATTTATAGATTGGACCACAAAAATTCTTAAAAATAACACAAAAATTTGTAAAATGAACTCCCACAAAATTCATATTTTAGGCAAAAAAAACTCCTAAAGAGTGTATTGTATATCCAAATTGGGGCGTGTGTACCGAATACTTTTCCGTTTCATAAACAATGAAAAGGGTATTCACCATTTTCAATAATAAATTTCGAGTAATGCTACAATGTGCAACTCACCTTTTGTCATATGGTGTGCAATTCGTATATATAGCCATAAAATCTCATATAAGTCCACAAAATCTCATATTGACGAAAGTAATACTCATATTGGAAATTACAAAAATAAATATTGGAACACCAAAACCCAATAAAAAGGACCATAAAATCTCATATACATATGAGAAAATTTTGGGATAAAAAAAAAAGGCAACGGGCTGGTCACTAGGCCCACCACTTGGCAAATGTGAAAAAAAAATTGATATGAGATTTTGTGACTTTCAAAATGAGTGTTTGTGAAAGAAAATATGAGACTTTTGTGGTCCACTACAGTCCAAAAATTGTTAATAAATTTTATGAATTTTGATATGAGAATGTGTGACTGAGTATGTGAGATTTTGTGGACCAATATACGAAATTGGGGAATATGACTAAATGTGCGTGCTTATATTTATTTTTGTGGGTAAGTATATGAGACATGTCATAATCAATACACAACAATATTTTTGGACTATAGTGGTCCACAAAAAACTCATATATTCCTCCACAAGTACTCATTTTTTAAACAAAAAATTCTCATATCAAATGACTTTTTATATGAGTGTTCTTCGAAGCATATATGAGAACATTTCGTAATGACTCAATGTGGGCTCAAATATGTAGTTATGTGACACTTTATATGAGACATGTCACATCAATATATATACACACAATATGTATCACATTTTCACTACAGTCCAAAACTATCATATGAGATTTCGTGGCATGCTTTATGAGATTGACTTTTGCCAATATGACATTTTGCTGCTCTTTCAAATTTTTGTGGTAATTTTATGAGCATTTGTGGCTTCATATATGAGATTTTTGAAACCCAAAACGTTATATGAGAGATCACTCGAGGTTTTATGAATTTTTTGGCTCTCCATATGAGAGAAAGATGACCGGTATAGGGGGTCACTTTTTGCATATGTGGCGCAATCTCGTCCATCGATCTAGTAAAAAATGCATATGGTATGCCATTTCATATTTTCAACCACAAAATCTCATATTTAACCCACAAAAACTCATATTTGTTGTTACAAAATCTCATTTTTTTGTCCAAAAGTGGGGTGCACAATGTAGCATCCCTCATAAATTTCAGAACACTCGCACAATTGGAGTCCATGAACGTTTCTATTGTTCCAGATTAGATGACCCCCAAGTATTTCCTTTGCGTGGCTGAATTCATTCCATTTTCAGCAAGAAGATAGTCCTTGATCCATTTTGTTTTCAAGCCAAATTTCTTGTCTAAACATTAATTCCCCCCACATTTAATACGAATCACGAGATTCATGAAAAAGCAACCGTATCAATTGCTTGTACTTATCTTCATCAGGGACTTGGCTCTTTCAATTAGACAGTTGTATATGCATCATGCTATACTCCATTTTTCAAGCTCGTTTTTTAACGGGCCATGTTGGAGATTAAGGGGAGTTGTAGCTTCATGACTTTTGAGATTGGATTTGTAAGATTTGATATCTTATCACTAGATTTGCCAGAGTAGATTGATGGGTTGAAGTCAAATTTAGACTACTAATCAAGCCACTTCAAATCTAATCAGCAGTCAGATTGTTTGGAATAGGGCTATAAATCGACCAATCTATTCGAGACTCAACTCGATAAAAACTCATTCGTGTTAAATTCGTCTCGTAAATGAATCAAACGTGAGCCTCACATTTAGGCTTCTTTGATAAACTAACTAGAATTGAACTGTATTCGGTTTGATTAGACTAGTGAACCAAAAGTATGCGATGCAATGAAATTTTTACGTATAACTGGATTATATATACATATCTTGTATGTGTATAAATTAACATAGATACCAACTAAAAACTTTATTAGTTGTGTTTTCTGTGTATAAGCTTTTACATAGACTAAGAATTTGTATATGGGTATTTTTTTAATAGTTATTTATAGGTCAACTTGTTTATTTACATGATATGTATGAAACCAATCAAGCTTGCTTAACTCGACGGAATGATATGCTTGGCCATGACTGGTGCAACCCTTATCATGGTCCTTTTCCAGAAGGGGTAGGATCGAGGACTCTGGTTACTGGACTCTATTGGTGTTATCAACACTCAACTGTCTTACAATTTAGTCTTAAAAGAACTCTACGTCCTAAATCGCCTATATAGTCAATCCTCATGCAAAGAAGATACATAAGGTAACTCTTACACCTCTAATTGCTTGAGTTTTACGCTACTATCTCCACAAATATACTGATTTAGGCATCAGAGGGGTGTTGACTGGCACCACACTAGTGTCAAGTCCCTTCTTCCAGGTGACCGAGACCTACCGCACCGGAAATCGACTCATCAGTACATAATTACAATTTTTTTTTTGCTGTTGTAGACCTATATGCGAGCTTAGATAAATGATTTCTTTTGCTCATTAAGGCTCATTAACAAAGCTTTAGCTTAGTCAAGCCTAGGTCAACTCTGCTCAAACTCGGGTTGTCAAATTTTCATTGGGTTTGTGCTCGAGCTCGAATTTGTTAAATACTACTCCCTTAATCCTTTTTTTAAGTGATCTACTTGGGAAACATGTATTTTTGTGGACGCTTAAAAATGTACTTTCGTATAACATTTTTTAAAATTTTTTTGCACCAAATTAAAGTACTCAATGAGCACTTTAATTTGGTATAAAACAAATTAAAAGGTTATATACAGAAATATATTTTTTAGAGGTTTTGAAATTGCATGTATTTTCATATAGATCATTTAAAAAGGGACGGAGAAAGTATTAAATAAACAAACTTGAATATTCTAAAACTCAGACTCGACTCAGTTCGTCTCAGAAAATTATAAAGCTTGGTGCAATAGCCAATGGGGATTGGATTCCTTCCATTATTTGCAATATTGATTCTAGTGCTTCCAACCATAAAATAATTGATGTCACCACAAATCCCTCATATACACCATACAAAAAGATTGCTATACGTACACTAGCTAGTGTCCTCCATTTTCATTAATATTGGATAAATAATCCCTTCTCTAATTACCCTAAAATTCCCCCTTCCTATTCTGTCGTGGCAAAGGTGAAATTCAAGACTCATCAAGATGATAGATTGATCTTTGAAGTTCTCCATAAGTGAGAAGTAGTCAACTGAGATGGGGGAGGGTCAGAGAGTCACAGGGCATAATTTGTATCTGGACACAAATAGTAGTAGTAGCAGGCAGTCACTGCTCATTTGAACCCACCCCTGTCCATTGGCCATGCTCCTTCTCAACTCTCTCTCTCTCTCTCTCTCTCTCTCTCTCTCTCTCTCTCTCTCTCTCTATATATATATATATATATATATATATATATATATATATATATATATATATATATATAGGTAGTCCTTCTAATCCGGGATTCCCGTTTCTGGACCTTCATGATCCAAATTTTTTTTGACGATCCAAGCCGTCCAATATGTTTAGAAGGTGTTTTCAAGAGTTTTCGCTAGAAATCTACAAAAAAAAAGAAAGGGAAGGGCTTGATCCAAGCAGTTTTTGCAAAAAATATATATACAGTTTTTGCAAAAACTGCTTGGATCAAGCCTTTCCCGGTATTTTTTTTGAAGATTTATCGCGGGGGGCCCTTGAAAACACCTTCTGAACACATTGGATGGCTCGAATTTTCCAAAAATAATTTACAACACAAAAAAAATTAATTTTTTCTTATTCTCGGGAGATTTGAATAAGAAAATTTACCTATATATATAATGGTCCCGGCTAGTTCATGTGGGCAGAGCATGTAAGCTGAGGTATCTTACATACCTTGAAGAGTGGGAATAATCTGACGATTCAGGGAAGGAAAACTAGAAATAATTCAGTGGACAAATTCACCTCTACATCCTCCTTTCCAGCTGCAACAAAATTTGTCTACTGTCCCACATGCCCCCACCCCACACACAGAAAGTTTGTTTGGTGAGAGAACCCACTCCTGACCATTGATTCGGCCCATCTCAGAAGCCCATATAGTCAAAAGAACGATATTTTAGGCCAAATTCTTACATAGGCCTAGACGACTTAGGATCCTCTTGTTGAGCCCATTCCAAACCTTAACATATGTGTGTCCTCATTAAACATAATACTTTCAAAATAACAAAGTAAAAATTACAATAAACCTTTCAAATTTTTCATACCTCTCAGTAGCTCTCGAAATATACAGTCACGTTTGTTGCGGAATATTAATCATGCCTTCAAATCAAAGGTTAGGTCTGTCTCCAATCCATCTGTTTGAGTGGTACTCTGGGAGCAACCACTTTGTACATTTATTGTCCCAGGTTAGGTCTGTCTCCTATCCACACCCGGTCCATACCTCAATTATTGGGGACTAAATGAGTTATGTGTTATTGTTGTTGTTGTTGTCTCTTGTTCCACGTATCTCTTTGTGGCTCTCTTTCCCCCCTCTAGTTTCTCTCTTTGCGGCATTTCATCATTCAATATGGTCAGTGCTAGGTTAATGTGATATTTGGCTTCTTGGATTGTTTTTGGGAGATCTATTCGCAAGCCTCTTTTTTCTAAATGCAACAAATTTAAAAATAATCACACAACATTCTTAATAAAACCTAGAAATTGCTAAACACAACCCCAAGAAAAAATCCAAACTTGCCCTTCATTCTTGAATCCCAATTTAATCCTTAAAATATCCTTACAAAACTAAATCTAAAAACATAAAAGCAAAACAAAATATTTGGGACTAATTGTGAATCTCATTCACCTCTTCATCAGACCCCTCTTAGCCCTATCTTTGCCAAACCCAAACTCTCTGTCTCCCTCCCTGTTAATTACCTAATTACGAAATCGATAACCAGATTAGTGCCAAACATGCCATAAGAGTTTCGATCCATTTGGAGGAGATTTCGGATTTAGGGTATCTCCTGATCACAACCTTATGTATTGGCAAAAACTAAAAACTCACCATAGCCCTAATCATAACCCTAACCCACACAAGTGTAAGTGTTACTTTCTACTCCCTAACCCTAACCCTAAGCTACCCATGTGTTGTTAGTGTAAGCGAGTAGTTCCATCGGTGCAAAACAATAAGGATTTATGAGGGATGAACTTGGTAAATACTACCTGTTTCTAACTAAATGCAACCGAATTTGAATAATCGAGGGGAGAGAAGAACCAATCTGTGGTGGTGTCATTGAGTCGTCCAATTGGCTCAATTTATGTGGCATGAACTTAGTAAATACTACCCGTTTTTAACGAAATGCAATCCAATTTTAAATAATTGAGGGGGAGAGAAGGACTCACCCATGTGGCGTTGTCATTAAGTTGTCCCATCGGCTCAATTTACGAGGCACGAACTTCGTAAATACTACCCTTTTTTTAAGTAAATGCAACCCAATTTTGATTTATTAAACGAGAGAGAGGAGGTGTCATTGAGTTGTCCCATTGGCTCAATTTACGAGGCATGAATTTAGTGAATACTATCCGTTTTTAAGTAAACGCAACCCAATTTTGAATAATTGAGGGGGATAGAAGGACCCACCCATGTTGTGGTGTCATTGAGTCGTCCCATTGGCTCAATTCAATCTCGAAGCAGGAGTTTCATTCCTTCCATTCTTTTCCTTATCCGTCTTCAAAGCGCTCTTTGAAGTACAACGTTATTGCAATGGGTTTCATTAACAACAATCACTTTGTACAAGTATGTTTATGTGTTTATGTACAAAGGCTTTTTTTTTTTGCATAAAGCTTGGCAACTGTCAATGGGATAGAATAAAACTGGTTGTAATTGAGAAGCATCAATAACCTAATCTTTTTGCATAAAGCTAAACAAATGTAATCTGACGGTATCATGTTCATCAGCCCGTCCCAATACTTGGTTAAGTACAAAGGAAGGCCAATCACTCAAGTTCTTGTCTAGTGTTCAAATTCTTTTCTGGAAGATGCTACTTGCATCACTACAAGAAATTTGAGATATCCCAGCGGCCAAAAGCATTGGTAAAAGTGCCTAAAAATACTGCTATAGACCTCACACTTGAAAAAAATGCGGGCGTCTACCCATTGCTATATCTTTTTACCAGCGCTTTTTGGCAAGCGTTGGTACATCATTTATTTTTACCAGCGCTTTTGCAACTGCTGGTGTAGACTAAGTTTTACCAGTGCTTTAAAAATGCTGAAGTAGACTCAATTTCACCAACGCTTTTAGCTGCTGTCGTAGGCGGCTAAAAACACTGTTACAAGGGTTTTTTTTTTATAAAAAAAATTGATTAATGATTACATTAGTCACTTGCCCACACACCTTCAATAAATTTTTTAGCAAGAACTGAAAAATATGAAGAAGTAACATAATTCATTTCCATTGGAAAAACTAATAATCCATACAAAATACCACAAGTAGATAGAATGCATGTTCCATAACATTGTCAACATATGAACATACAAAAGTAAATCAAATGTTCATTATGGTGTGAAAATACCATAATCCAAAAGTCTGTAGGCTAAACTAAGTGGGAAAAAAAAAAAGCTATAAAAATTCACGATGCCATCCTTGATGTTCATGAAAGAGCTTTCAAAATGAAAGTTGAAATCACGCTTTTGGCTAGACCGTCCTATTACCTACAATGGAAATGTAGAAGAACAAGAACCAAGTTATTTTTATCTTTTAATTCCCATGCCATTTGGAAAAACACAATATAAGTATATAGACAAACCTATAGCCAATAACTTTATTCGAATAGTAATCAGGGTGGTGCGCAAGGATTGATATGAAGCAATATTTCAATTCACAAGGAAAAACATTCATGGCCTAGATTTTTTTTTCCCATGGAAAGGATAATAGATTTTATTTAAGTAATAATATGGTCCGAAGACCGAACATCATGAATGGCAAGATTGGATAGCCACTGAGGGACAGGACCCCCCCAATTCTCCAATCGAGCACCTAATAGGGATTGCTTAGCCAACGAATGAGCTACCCTATTGCAAGAACATTTAACAAGAGAAAACATACAAGAGGAAAAGAGAGGAATAACCTCTAAACAATCCGAGATAATAGAGCTACAATCAGAAAAAGATTTGCCCTCTTGAGCGAGTGCCTGAACAACCTGGGCACAGTCACCTTCCACGATGATCTTTGGAAACCTGTTTTTAGCAGTGGAGACTAAGGCTTCACGAAACCCCAAAGCTTCAGTGGATCTCGGGGTGTATGCACCAGAAAATGGGATGGAGACCATCCCTAGAATCCCACCAAGATGATTCCGAGCCACAAAAACAACACCAACTCCACCATTGTGCTTATTGACAGCACTATCAACATTAAACTTGATAACACCAGGTGGAGGGGGAATCCACAAGGGAGGTAAAGAAGGTGAATTATTCTTTGTAGATTGACTAGGAACCGCCGCTGCCTTAGCATTCATGGCCTAGATTGACAAAGTAGACTTGAACCAAAATTGCAATAGAGCCCCAAATGCACATAATTAAGGCAGCAAAAATTCAAGAACAAAGGCTAATTAAACAGCCCCACATAGAAGTGAAGGATAAACAAGAAAGACATTGGCTGGCTATAACCATTTAATCCTTATGTTGATCACCCATGAGGTTTCCAGAAACAGAGCCAGAGATATTCAGTACCCATGATGAGTACTGGTCAGTACTTCAGTAGCACAGAGGAAAAAGAAGATAAACGCAACATTCCCAAGTTCCCATAATACATGGAAGCAACAAGTTAAGAAAAGCTACAATGCACTCGGCCTTCAAATTTGGCCCTGGCACTAGTGTAAATGAATGTGAACGTTCCCCTAGCATCAATTCTTCAAAAGCGAACAAACCAACCTCTTAATCTTCTATGGGCTAGGACAATCATTTATTTATTCTAAAATATAAAGCGAGAGCACTATGTTGGTGTCTCTCTTATAACAATAGAGCTGAAATTCATTTTGAAAAGAAAATTACAGTTTGCATGTACTTTAACTTCTGGAAGGTATTAAGGTCTGACCTTTTGAGTGTTAAGTCTATCAATATATGTGACTAAACATCTATGAACAGAGAAAAGAAATGGAACGGAAAGGAGGAACCTGGGATCCTTGATCGCTGCAACAGAAGAAGCCAGAAGTGGCCGGATAAGCAAAGGGGAGGCACCGGCAAGTAGTCTAGATGCTTTATTTTGAATCTTTTACGCTAACTCAAATCTAGGATCAACAAGTTAAGAAATCACAAGAATGATGTTGTCTACTCCCAAAATTCCAATATTCAAATGATCACGAGTTCATAACCAAACATTCAAAATCTAATAAACTGAATTACTAAACAATATGAAGCTATGAGAAGCACTAACCTCATCAACATGCAGACGAATCGACAATCATTTATAAGTTATAACTGTATCAATGGAGGCCAAGAAGAAGTTATAGTGAGGTAATGACTATCAAGATTAAGCAAACCTACCTAGCAAACAAACATGACTTCCAGAATTGAATCATTAAAAAACACAACTTATAACTTGACATATGTCTTCTCAATTGTTCCTAAGCATGATACTAGCAACTAATACATTGCCCATAACTATTGACAAATTGTGTAACCTTGCTCCACCTGCTAACACAAAGAAGAAACAAGAAGAGTCAATGTATGAGACTGCCCCTTAGAATAGAGTCTACTGATAAGTAAGGAGATAAACTTTTCATTCAATTGTTCACAGTAGTATCAATAAATTACCTCTGTTTTTCCATTATTAGATGTCTTAATAAAACAAGAGCTCTGCATAGATAAAGCAGCTTTGTAGTGGTGGTAGAAAACTGAAACTAAAGAATGAAGACCAAAGTTACAGAGAATAAACAAACCCATAACAGATTGGTAGCAAGTATATAATCTACAATATCTACCTGTACTTTGGCAATGAGGTCGACTCTATTTCATCCAAGCATTTTAACTCATTATTTATTTCCATTATTGTAATTATTGTAACGAATTACAAAAGGAAAAAAAAAATCCAAATTAACCCAATTAACTTCAAAATTGTGTTTCTCCCCAATTGCGGTTGACCTCTGAATAGACAAAAACTAGGGGAAAGGTAAAACGGTTTTTTGAAGGGTACCTGTTCTCTTTTTTTTTTTTGAAGAAACAAATTGCGGAAGTGGATACAATCCAATCTCTAGAAATCAATGTCATATTATCATCTACCACTCAAATCAACGAAAAGTAGGGGAATTTACTTCGTGGATGGTTCTATCAAGGCCCGGTAGCAACAGAAAGGTAGCGAGGAAAGAAATGGTGAGAAACCAGAGTCCCTCAAACCACCCCTCTTTTGTTTCTCACCAAAGGTGGCGAGATTTGGTGAGAAACGGATGATCGGCGGAAAGCGCCACACCACCGCCGATCGCCGCCAAACTTCCACCATTGTCTCGCCTCGCTGTTGAGGAAATTTTGGATCAAGGCTTAAAACTCCGTTTCAAGGTCGCC
The DNA here is from genome assembly GCA_022606695.1 of Vaccinium macrocarpon. NCBI lineage: Eukaryota > Viridiplantae > Streptophyta > Magnoliopsida > Ericales > Ericaceae > Vaccinium > Vaccinium macrocarpon. Next base: position 14,648,231 of record CM040176.1, on the reverse strand, counting down.
GGAAATTTGCCGGAGACGAGGAAGATGACCGGAATAGGAAGGAGAGAAACCTGTTTCTCACGCTTGTTTTGTTAACACATGAAAAACTCTTCCCTTTTTTTTTTTTTTTTTTTTTCTCATCATTAAGAGAAATTACACCACTTTCATTTCTTTTCTAGGGCAAGTAGTTTTTCGGTGTTTAAAAAATTTGGGAGTCTTTGGCGGTCAAAATTTTGTCTATTGCAGTAGTTGGAGCAAAAGCCGATTCCATAGGGTATTACCACACCAGCGGTCTAGTAAAAGCCGTTGCTATGTTTCCTTTAGCGCACGAAAAACGGCTGGAATATAGTTCTTTTTATCAGCGGCTTTGTCTAGTAAAAGCCGTTGCTATAAGCCTGTTTCCTTTAGCGCACGAAAAACCGTTGGAATATACCTCTTTTTACCAACGGCTTTCAAGACCGTTGGTAAAAAAAGCGCTGGGAGATACTAACTAGGGGTATACACGGTCCGGATTGGATCGGATTGACATAAATTCAATTCTAATCTGCACGTCACGATTTTTAGAAAATACAATCCGTGTCCGGACCAAAAGTCTCACGGTTCGGTTCTAATCCAATCCGTGAGTTGTGGATCAGTTCCGGTTTTATCCACGGATTACATGTCATACGTAAAGAAGTAAAAAACGGTTAAAAAAAAGTGAACATCTACTAAATTCAATGAACAAATACTGAATTAATTAAAGTCCAATACAAATGCATGGCCGTGGAATTAATACATCAAATGGGATAACTATTTACCTCTTAGATTTTATAGGAGATAATATTATAACTTTATATCAAATTGACAATATTTATGAAAGTGGTAAAATTATTTATACATACATACATAGATATATATTTATTTTTAAAAAATTATATATAATAAAAATCTCACGGTCCAGATCAGTTAATCCACGGTTTCAAAATCAAAATCTATGTCCGAACCGCGAATCACGGTTTATTATTTCTTGGATGTGTGTCCGAACCATTAATCCATGGTTAAAATCCAAAACGTTCGGATTGGTTTGGTCCGGACCGGATTCACAATTTTCTTGTGCAGCTCTAATGCTGACTTTCTTGTAGTGAGAAAAAGAAAAACAAGCCACACTAAAACATTATCTTTATCCTCTCCTCTTTTTTTTCTTCCATAATGGGCACTTCTATATATCAAAATATCACAAAGGTGCACAGTAGCTATTAAAGAACGCAATTAGCGCACCTCCCTAATCACAAGAATGACAATAATGATATACCTCCAAGAGACTCTGGCCTATGATGTTGTCGCATTGAACAATAACATCACCGAAGAATAATCTAGCACTTTCAGCAGGAGACCCTTTTGTAACCTAGTTGATTTTGGGCAAGATTATGAGTCAATTATGCAACTATAGTTTGTGTATCTCAATCAAAAAATAGATCCCAAGCATGAGTTCCAATCATGGATCAAAAAAAAAAAAAAGCATGAGTTCCAATCTCTCTCTCTCTCTCTGCAAAACATTGAGACAACGTCGCTGCATGTCTCTTAAAGTATATATCAAAACTTGCAACAAGGAACAAATCCTCATATCATATATTGTGGTTAGGTTCATAAAATGTATAGATACATAAATTTTATCTCAAATGTGTAACTACAAAAGATACATGGTGTTATCCGCTTGATTCTTTCAAATATATTACTACTTATTCCCTCTGCCCTAAAATTTTTGTCCCCGCACAAATGACTCATAAAAAATGAGTTTTTGTAAATAAAAATATCTGAATTTTTACCCATAAAGTAAAAGTTCTATTTTCACTTGTGGAATAAAAATTCAAATTTTTTGAAAAAATACACCAAAAAAAGAAGTATTGGATGGTTAATCTTAATAATTCAAGTTAAAAGTTCCGTTTGGTATGTTAGCGCACGGTAATGAACTCAAATATTTACAACATTCTTGCTATAAATTTTTTGAGCAAAGTCTGCAAATCTTGAGTGAATGAGCAGATTGCCACTTTGACTTAACTAAGAGTGAGGTTTTACCACTTCGGCATGGCCAATGCTTTTGAATGTATCTTGGACTCGGGGGCCTCCATGTTAAAGGCACATTGAACGAATCCGTAATGGTTACTTGGAACCCTACAACACATCTTTTGTGAAGTCATAGTTGAACATCTCTAATGAAGACAAAATCCCAACAAATCAAGAACCAGCTTTTTACAATTGGTAGGAGAGAACTCACCTTTTCAACAAGAACACCATGTGTTGGGACTCTTGTTTCTCTCTCCTCGGCTCCTACAGCAATCAGAGCTGCTGCAAATACTTACTGCTAACTTCTGCTCTCACAAAGCGACAACGTCGTTAAGCTAATTGTGCTTGACTAGCTGAACGAGCTTAAATATTCACGTAGAGAAATTATGGTTAAGATGATAATGGATGTTCTTAGGGCACTTTCAAGCCCAAATCTTGACATCCGTAGGACATTGCCCTGGAGTTGATAACTCCGAGGAACATTGATGAAGTTGTTCTTCTGCTGAAGAAGGAAGTTATGAAGACTCACGGGGGAAAGCTTGAGAAAAATGGGGAGCATAGGCAAATGCTTGTTCAAGCCATTCATTCTTGTGCAATCAAATTACTGGAAGTGGCAAGCACGGTTTTGCATCTTCTGATGGATTTCCTGGGAGACAGCAATGTTGCTTCGGCTATTGATGTGGTTGTCTTTGTGCGGGAGATAATTGAAACAAATCCAAAATCGAGAATATCTATAATAACTAGGCTTTTGGTGGATTTGTTTCAATTATCTCCCACACAAGCCTTCTGGCATCGAGGTATCCAATCCCCATTCAAACCTATGTGTAGGTTTTGAAATCTATAATAACACTTGTGCGTAGGTTTTGAAATCATGAGACATCATAGTCCCTCTCTCATGGTATCCAATCCCCATTATTTTTCTGGCTTTGGCATCGTCTGTTTTTATGAGTTCTCCTACGTTACGCGCCAGTTCCTCAAAGCATGCTGCATACTTAGTCATGGTGTGAGTTCCTTGTCTGAGATCTAGAAACTCTTGAAGCATGACCTAGTTTATTGGGGTCGGAAAGTATTTCTCATTGAAGGCATCTTCAAAGTTCTTACATGTCATGGTCTTGATGTTTTGGGTGGTTTTGAGTAAATCCCACCAATGATCTGCTTCTCTCTACAGTTGGAAGGAAGTTAGCGCGATGTGATTGGCCAAATCCTTAACATTGAGAACCTCCAGTAATTTGGTAATTTGTTTAAGCCACGTCTCATCAGTGACGGGCTCTGGTTCTCCATAGAAGATTGGAGGGCGGCATTTGCAGAAGGTGTCGAGCATCTAGCTCTTTTTCATCTGATGGCGTAAGGGAATTCGCTGGTTAGGTTGTGGGACCAAATTAGTGGCAACAGGTGTTATTGTTTGAAGCAACTAGGTAAGGTCTAACACTCCATTGTCGGTACCGTTAGTTTGGCCATTGGCGTGGCCACTAGTTTGACTATTCGTTTGCCCGTTGATGTTAATATTTCTTGCATTTTGGGGCCCTCCGTTATTGATGTTCATTTGGGTGCCGTTCCTTAATTCATCCATTTACAATGTTTGAATTTTAATGTTAAGAGGGGGCTCTAGTTTTCATACGTTAGCCAGAATACATGTTTCAAAAATACAAAAACTTCACTACTTGATAAACATAATGCTGATTTCATAGATAATAAAAGGAATACACGGGTTAGATGTACTTCAGAAATAAAAGGAAATGCATCCTAATACAAATACTACTAATGCCACAGAGGCTTACATTAAGACCATGAAGGTCAATTACGATATTACAAACATTACTAATACACGATACTAGCCATAGAGGCTTACAACCTGGGAAACAGTGTTACAGTAATTTCTTAGTTCTCTCCCCAACATCTACCACCTTGAGCTAATCAAAGAAATCTGGGTAGTTTAACCGCATCATGTTTTCTTGTTCGAGGGTATCTTCGTACGTTTTGTAACATTTTCAGGTGACTCACACCCTTGGTCTTTCTTCTTCCCCTTTGGGATAACGGCGCACATTGACTGGCTCTTCTGTGCAGGTCCTGTGATCATCGAAGTCCAAGTTTGGATGACTTTTGATAGGTCTTGGGGGCGATGCGTAGTCACTTGGGTGTGGAAAAAGAATTCGGAGTAATGTCGTGTAAAGACTGGTGGTACTGCAATCATGTAAGTACCGTGTTGGCAATGAGACAGTGTTGGTTTGGGCCTAAGTAGTAAGGTCGTGCTCGAAGCTTCCAAGTACAAGGGTACTAGTTCAATGTTCAGGTAAACATATGTATTGGTGTCAAGATTTGAGTTGTGTCCACGCCATTGGACCCATGCTGGTAAGCCCCTTATTGCTTGTGGTGGCAGCGGCGACGGAACAGCATCTTCGACCTCGCTTTCTGGGTCTTCCTCTTCTTCTTCCATTTGCGGTGGTGGTCAAAGTGGAACAAATGGCTCTGGGTGCATTGCATTCCATGCATTGTTAACATCCCAATCGATTGGCCGATTGGCGCATTGACTGGGGCCATGGGAAAGAAATCATTGTCCAACTCGTTATCATTTAGAAAATGCTCGGACTCATCACTATCATCAACATCCTCCTCGGGAGCATCCTCACCTTTCTCTTGTTCTGGATTGATCTCATTCACTTGGCTCCTTCAGGCCCTCGATGGCATAATCCAGCTCAACCAATTATTCCTCGTTGTTTTCTATCATAACCAGGTTTTCCATATTGTACTCCAGCTCATTTGGATGCTCAGAATCATATTCCGGCTCCACTTCTCGTTGAAAGAGGGTGCAACAGCCGCATTCTCCTGATCCTGTCTGTAGGTGTAGGGAAACATCCTCGAGAAGTAGGGATCGTCTTAGATGTTAACACCGATGGCAGTCGTGATTCCATCTCTTGCAATCTCTTAGCCTCAACAGCCTCCATTTCAACCCATAAGTCCATCTACAAGAAATAATTAAAATTAAGCTTATGTTATTATCACATATTACAAGTTATACATAACATAATTAACTGCCCAAGTTATAGTGTTGGGGATGTGGTCTGCCCAATCAACATATGGCTGAGGGTTTGAACCGAAGGCTCTGATACCAAGTTGTAACACTCCGATTTTTGGAAGCATTAACTTAAATCATTTAATAAATGATTAATATAAATAAAATGGATCTCATTAATTAAGCAGCGGAAATAGCATAATTGTCTTAGATAGAGTACAAATAAACATAGTAATTTTCTTGGGAAAATTAAACTACATTTGTCCCACAAAATAAAGGAGGTGCTGGATCTCTAGAAGTTCAGGTTTAGATCCCACTCTTCTGCTGTTATCTGCTTAGTAGGGAACTCCTCTGTCTGGTAGTATGCTCCTCTTTCTCCTTCAATACTTGGCATAAAAAGCCAGGGCCATAACAACACCATGAGTGATGAATCACCCAATAGATAACTCCTACCCACCAACCCTTACATTACAATTAACCACAATTCATGCATATTTCAAAGAAAGTATAGAATTAAATAACAAACAAATGATTTCATTTATAACTAGCCTTTAGCTTATGTTTTCTTCTAAGTTCTCAACATAGAGAACAACCTCCCGAATAACCACCAAGTCTATGGCCATTTTGTGATTCAACTCCTCCTTGCTTGCCTTGACTGAGAGCCCAAATGAAAAGCCTAAGTTATCTAGCTATCTAGTCAGAATTCATCAAACGCCTCACAAGGATGAATTTCCCAAGGACTGACTGTACCATTGGGCCCACAAGGAATTGACTGTAACGTTGGGAGTATATAGCCGTGACTCGGTCTATAATACAAATCACCCTTATATCACCAAATAATTCAATATGGAGTAATCACAAAATGCCATAACTTAGGGTCCAAATCTTTGTCAATCCATAATCACAATTTCTCGATTTCCAAAATCACTGACTGATTTCCATCTATCTCATGTAATGTCAATCAAAATCCTTATTCAATGTTTCTATGTACTTAACGTCTATGTGAATTCTACACACGAACACCAAACCTAGGAACCTATTAATCCGTTCTAACAATACAACAATTTCATCTAAGAGTTTGCAATTATAAAATAAAGAACAAAACAAATATGACAGTTGGTAACGTGCATGCAATTCACATAATTTGTTCAAGATTAGTTGAAGCGACATTTTGGTTTGTCGTGACTTAACACATAGTTTGATTTTTTGTAACTACAGCCCATGGGGATTAAATTTATATTTGCAAGCCTTGATAACCTTTCTTTTCCAGTCTGACTTCCTTTCTTCCTTGCTTCTTTCTTTTCCAGTCTGGTTTCCTTTTCAAGTACTTGCCAAATTTAACTGGCATCACCTAATCTAGTTTCCCACATCCATTCCTAGGCATTGCTTCAAGGCTGGAGATGCTTAGTAGGCAAAAGAAGTTTAAGGAACAAACTAAATAAACTAGTTCAAATTTTTCTCAGTTTAGGCAGTGGTCTTACATATGCAAAAGCAATATTCTTATTCTCTCAGTGTATGAAAATAAATTAGACAACCATAATGCTTGTCTAGTGCTTCTATAGTTATAGAGAACACTTCTCTTCAATACACAATGTCAATCAGATCGTGTTGTTGAGACTTATACTCATTTGATCCGATCAAGTATGAAAACAAAGAATAGACCAGCCAAATTTTGTATGTACAAATGTGTAAAACCATATGGCTACAGCCTACGCGGGTTTTTAAATGTATGAGTTAAGGAGTTAGCTAGTGGTGAAGTTTTGTACAACCACCAGTGATAAGAAAAAAATTGAAAAAAAAATATTCAGAAGTTTAATGACGACAGGAGTGAAAAGTGTAGCAATAACAAGCTCTTTTTAGGCATATAACCAACAAAATTATTTTCCTAGTGCAACAAACCTTCCATAGCTGAAGCTCCATTTTGGTTTTTAACACAACTGACTAACAAGTGAAGCATCGAGATTTTGATTAAAAAAAAAAAGTTTCTTGACGAACTCAAGCACTGTCCACAGATCAAAGTTTTCATTCATAATTCCACTATGAGATGAGAATACCAGGGAAACACAACTAATAAAAATCATGTACAACTCAACATCTCAGTCATTCAAAATTGTTCGGTTTGAATAAGATAACATGCATCTATTGAGACTTATAAGAGAAACATGACAAAAAAGAGTTTCTTGATGAACTCAAGCACTGTTCATAGATCAAAGTTTTCATTCAGAATTCCACTATGGGATGAGAATACCAAGGAAACACAACTAATAAAAATCCTGTACAATTCAACATCTCTGTCATTCAAAATTGTTCGGTTTGAATAAGATAACATGCATCTATTGAGACTCATAAGAGAAACATGACAAATTTTTCTCCAGGATCCAACTTTAAGTTATAAATAGCAAGTTCCATATCATTCAAAATTGCTAGTTCTAAACAACAATACTACTTTGACAAACATGATAGTTTTCTCCAGCAGCCCTTGACCATCATATGCTTAAAACTTTCCAAAACAGATTATGGCATGGCCAGGCTATTATCAACACCAAGTTATGCCCAATTCAGCAAGTACAAGCACAAATTATGTCACCAGCAAAATGGATCAGTAGCTTAGTTTGCACATCCATGCACTATATAAACAATAACCCTTATCAAATAGAAGAAAAACAAGATGATAACAGGTCATACATAACAAGGATTTATAATCTCTTTCCAAAAGAATATCCTGGTATCACCAAGGATATCACAAAAAAATCCTAGTATGAGCTAGGATACCTAGTACAAAATAGTTACCATCTTCATGATTATAGCATTATGCACCTTCTATACGTCTTTTGCATAATAGTCAAAATATTTTCACAAGATACTTGCAATATTTTCACAAAAAATAGCCTAAAAATGCAAGTGTATCACCATGGTTATGGCCTCCAAAGCTCAGCTAGAAACGCTTTTGGGGATCATACATCATGTTCTCTAGAGTTTCCTTGCGATACTCCACTGGCGAACCTAAGAATGCCATCATTCGCTCAGGCTTGTTGATAAGGAAAAGATATGCTTTAGTACATTGGTATGACTCGATTCCGATTTCTTCAAGTGCCTTATGTAGTTGTCCAGTTGGAAGACACCCATGAGCTTTCTCTATCACAACATTACCTTATCTCATAGTTGATGCTAGGTCTTGCATTGCTGCCTTTATTTCCTCAACTTCCGCACCTTCTCCATGTGGCAACCTTCTTATCTTTTTCTTTTCATTTTGAGGAGACAACGTGTCAAACTTGTCAAGATTAATGAAGCTCTCCAATGTCGCTTCATTTTGAGACACCATGTGATCAATACCTTCAATTGTGTCGGTAGGAACATCAATTGTTGAGTTAGACCAACGATAGAGTTTCTTTTTGGTAGTTTTTGCACCTTCTCCAGTAGCACTATCTTTTCCAAAGATTTAGACAGCTTATCATAATTGATAAAGGGTGTAGTCATCCATTTTTCAACACTTGGTTTCACCTATAAAAAGGACATATAGAAGAGATGAGAGATTGCATAAATGAAGTACAATAAATATACATTAAGTGACTAGTTAAAGAAAGTTTAATTGATTAAAACACATATCGCTATCAATTCTTTCCAAACTTTAGGCTCAGCACTGAACGTCCTTGTTACCGGGCTCCAAGCAAATTCACTTGTCATATTCTTAAATAAATTGTAGCACTCACCAAAGTGCTCCTTGATAGTTTTTAGCCTATTCCTAATTTTGGTCTTGTCAAGATCCATGTTGAATGCCTCCCGTAATTCCTATATATTGTTATCATAAGCAAGTGTTGTAAATGTTTGATTGACCCTATTTCCTTCTACATGTTAGTTGTATAGTGCATCAACCAATGCATCATCCATTTAAGGTGTCCACATAAACCTCTTAGCCTTCTTACCATCTTCATTGATTAGTTTTTTCTTACCCATTGAAAGTCTACAAATATTGCCACAAGTACAAGCAAAGAAACAATGGTTAATTTAAAGAAATATATTAGCAGTGACAAATAAAAGCTAGTGCATGGTAGCAAAGTTCTCCAAACATAAAATAAGACTTGCAATACGGGAATACAATCAGTCCAAAAATCTATGGCATGCAATAGAAAATGCAAGTGGTTAATTATCTTGCTCCTTTAGATACATAGTCAGACCACATGGTGGCTGCAACCACCAGTCATTCACCTTGTACCGACTCAGTCTGTAACTTGCTCTGATTATTGGCCAGAATGGTTGTAGTAACTTCCTCCAGTTCTAGGGTTTCTTTCCCCCAGAGTAGAGTGGTAACGAGATTATCTAGAGTACTCAGTCGAGAGGACAGCAACATTAGAGCCTGATCTTTCTCTTCGAATGTTACTTCAATCCGCAACAAATCACTAACAATTTGAATGAACGTGTTGATATGCTGAATTAGGTCAGAACCCTCGACCATCTTTAGCCCGAATAATTTTTGCTTCAGAAACAGTTTATTAGTTAAGGACTTCGACATATACCTGCTCTCCAACTTCGCCCAAACCCTAGTCGACGAATCATCGCCGATCACGTGATACATAACTTTTTTTGCAAAACACAAATGAATTGTACTCACGGCCTTTGCCTGCAGATCTTCCCAATCATCGTTGGACATCTGCTCTGGTTTCTTGGATGCCCCACTCAACACCTTCGACAAACCCTATTGCACCAACAGATCCTTTACTCTCTGTTGCCACAATCCGAAATTACCAGTCCCGTCGAACTTTACAACATCGAACTTCGACACAGATGTATTCCCCACCATTGTTCTTCGTGTGATTCAATCCGCGTGAATAAACCCGAGCTCTGATACCAATGGTTAGATTAATCACCACATGCACACAACAGAATACGAAAACAATCAAGGAAATCAACATAGGAATTTACGTGGTTCCCCAAGATCGGGTACGTCCACGGGAGCAAGAGCGAGTCTGTATTATTCTGTACAAATTGGCTAGGGTTTTACAATAGTGAGTCTGTATTGTTAGTGTTTTTTGGCCACTTATGTTGCACTAATCTAGGCAGCTGTACTGCAGTTTTTTCATCAGTAATATGGTGTTTTGTGGGCTGGGTTTTGCTGCAGTTTGGTGTCTAGTTTGTTGGTGTTTTTTGGGCAGTTGTTATGCAGTATTCTGGGCAGTTGTAGTGTAATTTTTTTAGCAGTAATATGGTGTTTTGTGTGCTGTGTTTTGCTACAGCTTGGTGTCTAGTTTGAAGGTGTTTTTTGGCAACTTGTTTTGCACTAATCTTGGCTGTGTTTTCTGGGTTGGCTATAATGATTTTCTTGAGCCTGTTGTAGTGTGTGTGTGTGTGTGTGTGTGACTGAATTTGAGTTGCATATTTGGAAGCCCAAATTGCAATAAAACCCAGAAAATAGCATAAACAAAGTGTCCACAAAACATCATATTAGGGCATTAGGATGGTAGTTGCTACTTGGTGATTCTAAGTTGGTAGCTGCTCCTTTTACAAACTAGTGATCCTCTTTAACAGCTGTGATGATATTTCACGGAACATAGGCAAAGCACTCGACAAAGCCGAACAATTTATGATGGTCATTGGTTGAATAACCTTTTGGCAACATCATTTGTTGTTCGACTTGTGCAATGTGTGCTGGTGCCAATCAAAATCTGAGCCGACTTTCCTTGACTTCCCCATATATGCACTCTTTACTAGTATTTGTTAATGTCATCATTGTTGTTTTCATTTTAGATTATTGAATGGCAGGTCAAGAGTCGTATTGGGCAGGTCAAGATTATTGAATAGCATTGTTAAATTTCCATATGGAGAGTTTCTGGGATAGAGAGATGCAATCAGCTAAATCAAAGTGACGGTGGTTCAACATCCCGAAGTGATGGAACAATTTCCTTTCTTGTAATTTTCTTGTTAGGTTTTGTATGTTGTATTCCGTTAGCACTATTTGTCGATTCAGAATGAAGTAGTGCGTTCAACATTATGTAAATTTAACTATTAAATGAAATGCAGAATTTATTTCTAAGTCAAACATAAATTATGATTTAAATATGAGCAATTACTTGAAATACAATACAATACTAGAACACAAAGACATGGTTAAAATTAAAAGCAAACTCAGAAATTATGTTTAGTTCTTCACATAGCCGACTACTTCAATTTTCAACCCTTTTCGAATGTGATGCAATAGTTCCATTTATTGTAATTGGGATTTTTTTTTCTCATTCCAATTTGCAAAGTGTGTATTACCCTAAATTAAAATTTGAACCATTTATAAAAATTATATTAAGTAAGATACCAGAGAAAAATTAACTCACCATTCAATAACATACCGACAAAAAATAAGAAAACATAAAAAAAATTTAAAAAAACTTAACCTACTCACCTTACAAATAAAATAATTATTTTTGTTTTACAAATTTCACAAATTTTCACATAATAAATAATTTATTAATTTATTTTCTGGATTTTTTTTTTAAACTTGTAACTTGGTTTCAATATTTTTATGTATTTATTGTGTATTTTTGTAATTAGTATGTAATTATTATGTATTTATTGTGATTATAATGAAATTAATCCATTTTCTTTATTAAAATAATAAACTAGGGGCAATTAAGTCATTTGCCCTCCTATCCTATCAAATCCACCTTCAAAATTCCCTTCTCAAAATACCATCCAAAGACCTCATATACAAATTCACCCTTCTAAGGAGGTGGGGCCACCCTCATTACAAATCCACCCAGAATCAAATTCGGCATCCAAACGGGCCGTAATAGTACTAGTGGCAATTTCCACGGGCCTCTCACTAGTGAATCATAAAGAGGCCAAAAATTTAGTCAAACGTCCTTTTATTATTATTATTATTATTATTATTATTAAAAGGGAGCTTAATTAGCGCATTAATTGAATTATCAATTTTATTTTATTTTCTTAAATCAAAATCTTTGACCCTTTTTTGTCGTGTCAAATGGGCTCCCCTTCAATAGTTTTAGACAAGGAATATTCCTTACGTTATAAACAAAGTATATTTTGAGACAGAGATGTGAAAACCAGGGATGGAGTGAGGAATTAAATATGAATGTGTCATTGGATAAAGTTATATATTCAATACATCCCCCTTAAAAGATCCGTCTCTGGTCAAAACATATATACTTTGTACACCAATATTTCTTTGTTCAAAAAGATACTGAACATAAATTACTTTGGGAATGACGTATCAACTCATTGTGACTCATCCCAATCAACAACCATATGCAAAATCTAATATTATTAGGTTCTTTTATTTATAGAGCTTTAGGTAAATTGTTCATTTTTCTCCTACATTATTCGATGTACCAAACATTGACTATTACTGATTAATTGTAAAATTATGAGCAGAATACGTTGAGACATAATCCATTGTCGGCTATTTTATCCTTGGAATGACGTAGTAATATTCTGTGCGTTTACTACTAAAAAACTTTAGGCAACTTGTTGCTCATCTCCAACACTATTCGATGTACCAAGAAATTAATATTTTTTTAATTAATTGCGAAACTAAGAGCATTTGTCGAGTATCATCACCTACTAATAAGGGAGTATTTTTGCACTTCATTTGAAGTTTTGAACCCAAAAGAAGGAACTGTAAAAAAATTGCATTCTTTCGACTACATGAGTAAATTATAATATAATCCTTCGTTATGTTACACTTCAATTAAAGCCATTTATATAGGAAATAGTAAAGGGGGTTGTATTGGATGAAGAGAAAAATTTGAGCTATTTTTTTGTAAAAAAAAAAACTTTGAGATTGTTTGGACTTTTTAATCAAAAAGCTAAAAAAGATGAAAAAGTCGATAAGAGGAACAAGACTTTAAGCTCTGGCTTTTTTGGCTTGAAAATGGCTACAATACACATCCATTAAAGGTGTGCACAATTTGCACTTATTATATAGTCAAGATTGTACCACCTCATTGGCAATCGTAACATTTTTTTAGTTTTTCGTTACTTTTCAGCAATGTTATTCGTAACATTTTGGTGTGTTTCGTAATTTTTATATAAAAAATCATAACTTTTGTAGAGGTGTGTATGATACAAATCTAAATAAGTAGTGTGTATTGCAGCATTTTCAGCTTTTTTTAAAACCATAAAATTCAAATGTTGGGCCATAAAAAATAGGTGCACCATATGCACCTATTGTATGGTCCACATTGTGTCATCTCATTGGCAATTGTAACATTTTTTTTAGTTTTTCGTAACTTTTTAGCAATATAATTCGTAACATTTTCTATGATTTGTAACATTTTGGTGTCTCATAATTTTTATAAAAAAAAATTGTAACTTTTATAGGGGTGTGTATGATACAGATCTAAATAAGAAGTGTGGATTGTAGCCTTTTCGGCTTTTTTTAAGGCCACAAAATTCAAATGTTGGGCCATAAAAAATAGGTGTACCATACAATAGGTTCACCATATGCACCTATTGTATGGTCCAGATTCTAACACCTCATTGGCAATCATAACATTTTTTTTAGTTTTTCGTAACTTTTTAGCAATATAATTCGTAACATTTTTTATGATTCGTAACATTTTGGTGTGTCTTGTAATTTTTATAATTGTAACTTTTATAAAAAAAAAATCATAACTTTTATTGGAGTATGTATGATACACACCTAAATAAGGAGTGTATATTGTAGCCTTTTCTAGATTTTTTTAAGGCCACAAAATTCAAATGTTGGGCCATAAAAAATTCTTAAGACCAAAAGTTCGGCCACAAAAGTTTAGATGAATCTGTATATTGTACCATAAAATCTCATCGCACGAACAAAAATAAAATCATGTATTTGACGACAAATTTCTTTTTATAAAAAGATATATCATGAAACTCCAAGGGTTGTCAAAGCGTGACACTTATGGATTTACTCCCTCCAAGGATTTCAGATTCGAAACATTTCAAGTGTTATCAATTTATTTGGAGTCACTCTATATAGAGCATTTACTCTGGCTTTAGGTGAGGCCCCCGATAGTAAACTTGAGTTTATGATCTCCACAATTAGTCGAAGTGCGCGTATGTTGACCCAAACACCTAATTATAAAAAATACTCCTATACACATATAATATCATGAACAAAATTAGTACTAAGTAACAAACCAAACACCTAGACAAGAAGTGTATATTAAAGTGTCGCCTCATTTTTTATCACCAAGTTTAAGGCCGTAGAGAGCAACCCAACAGTCTAGTTATTTTTCATATTTGTAGTTATTTTGCGCAGACCACAAAAGGAGCCCACCGAAAGACTCAACAACACCCTAGCTAGTTTATTTTTACTACAGATTAACTCAATAGATAACTATATATCTATTGAGTTACTATTATTCTCTGTCTCCTCCTCTCCTCTCCTCCCTTAAAAGATAAGAAACAAACAGGTAATATTATTGGAATATTTTGATATAGATGTGAGTAGTTAAAATTAAAAAATGTTCACTGTTCCATTGTATTTTTGCTAATAACTGTTAGGCTTTCCGTAAAAGACAATTCGATACGCATATTTTTATTGAAAACAAATAATCTAAAAAAACAGATTGAGTAGGAATCAAGGCTCATATTTTCAATATACATTTTTTTGTACATACCATAAACAGTGGTTACTACTATTTTTTATTTTGGATCTTGCTAACTTCCATCCAATAGGTGGAGGATAATATGTATATAATGACAAATTAGTTGTAAAGGCCCGTAAATTTATTACTTTCTTTTATTCATTGTGAGTAACGTAGATGAGTTTTAATGAAAGTTTAATTGTTTTTCCGTTGAGTATTTGTATGGGTGTGCATGTATTTGTGTATTGGGGGTTCGGTGGAGGGTCGAAGTATGTGTTTTGATGTGGTGAAGTGGTTTGGGGTTGTTGAGGATGCGTTAGACATGGTCGGGCGTCAAAACGGTGGAAATGTAACAAAATTTCATATTTTTACCTTGTTTTTTACTTGACCTAGTCATTGATTGTATAGTTGAGCTCGGGTGGAGTTCATTCTTGGAATTTGGAGTCTAAATAGATTGGGGTTAGGGTTTTGCTCGAAACTCATTGTGGTAGGGATCTCCTTCTTCTTCTTTTTTTCTAAGTGTTAATGGTGGATTTGTGCATAAATTTCTAGTTTGATCTTATCTCTCTTTGTTGTGTTGAAAACTCTTCCCTTTCGAGGGTTTTGATTTAAATTGATAATGATTTTGAGTTTGGCTAATTTTTTTTTTTTTTGAACTGGTGAGTTAGGTTAACTGACCTCCTTGAATTGGTTGAAAATCCATCTCTCCCTATGTGTATTTTGATTGTTGGACTTTTAGATTCGAATTATGGAATTGCATCGCCGTTTAATGTCAATATGAAATGGAAATAATGTTGGTAAATGCTTTGGCACATCCTAATGTTATGTGATAAACACGTGGACGCCATTGAGAATCACATGAGAGACTTGGGCAATTTGTGAAAATAATAAGTACAATGTTGTGTAAATGCTTTGGCATATATCTTAACGTTATGTGATAAACACGTGGACACCTGTGGAGAGGAGGTCAACCCTTATATTTTACTAACATTTAACATCTAACTGTACTGATATATATCGATTGGCAAAAAAAAAAAAAAACACGTGGACACCATTGAGAATCACATGAGAGACACTTGGACATGACATTAGTTCGGATATCAATACACATTTTACTGATATCAATATACTTTTACAGATATTAATATATTTTTCTTAGATATCTATGCACTTTCTACTTATTAGACTGAAGTATAGTATTTTCCTTATATATAGGATCAACTCTAATGACGATCCCTTATTTGAAATAAAATGAGGACAAGCAATTTTTCCACTTTCCGAATTGAATTTTGACGATCCGAACCCTTAGATGTGTTTAAAATGCATTTTTAAGGTCCACGTGAAGATTCGTCCAAAAAATACTCATAAGGGCTTCATCCAATCAGTTTTTGTTAAAAACATTATATATAGCGTTTTTAACAAAAACTAATCGGTTTAAGCCCTTACGGGTATTTTTTTGGATGAATCCTTGTAGTGGACCTTAAAAACACATTTTAAACACATCTAACGGTTCGGATCGTCAAAATTTGATCGGAAATCATGAGGTCCTCATTTTATTTAAAATGAGGGATCCCTCATTAGAATATATATATATATATATATATATATATATATATATATATATATATATATATATATATAGGGTAAGCTTCTCCTCCGGACTTTCGGACCTCCATGATCCAAATTTTTTTTTGACGATATGAGCCGTCCAATGTGTTCAGAAGGTGTTTTCAAGTGTTCATGTGAGAAATCTACAAAAAAAAATTACTGGGAAGGGCTTAATCCAAGCAGTTTTCACAAAATTTTTATATTTATAGTTTTTGTGAAAACTGCTTGAATCAAACCCTTCCTGATATTTATTTTTTAGGATTTCTCGCTGGCCTTTGAAAACACCTTTTGAACACATTGGATGACTCGGATTTTCCAAAAATAATTTGCAACACAAAAAAAATCTTTTTTTTTTTTTTTTTTTTTTTATATTCTTGGGAGGGTTTGGACTAGAAAATTTCCGTACACTAAAAACTTCTAATCCACACCTCCAGGAAAATAAGGAAAAAAAGTGATTTTTTTGCGTTGCAAATTATTTTTTGAAAATCCGATCCGTTCAATGTGTTCAAAAGGTGTTTTCAAGTGTTCACGCAGAAAATCTTTAAAAAAAAAATACCGAGAAGGGCTTGATCCAAGTAGTTTTCGCAAAAAATATAAATATATATATTCCTAGTATTTTTTTTTGAAGATTTCCCGCGTGGACCCTTGAAAATACCTTCTGAACACATTGGATAAATCAGATCGTCAAAAAAATGTTTGGATCATGAGGTCTAGAAATGAAAAATCCGAATTAGAAGTTTACCATATATATATATATATATAGGGTCCCCTTCTAGTCTAGGATCTGAGACTCTAGACCTCCGTGATCCAATCATTTTTTTGACGATCCGAGCCGTCCAATGTGTTCAAAAAGTGTTTTCAAGGGTAATATGCCGTTTTTGCGAAAAACTGCTTGGATCAAGTCCTTCCCGGTATTCTTTTTTGAAGATTTCTTTCATGAACTTTTGAAAACACCTTCTGAAAACATTGGAGGGCTCGGATTTTCCAAAAATAATTTGCAAAACAAAACAAAAAAACGTTTTTTTCTTATTTCCGGGAGTCCCGGATAATAAAATTTCCATATATATATATATATATATATATATATAGATATATATACTCCCTTTGTCTCAATTTCTTGGCCCCTTTTGGGCAAGCGGGTTTTTAAGGGATGTGAAAATTTTGTATTGACTTTTCTATTTTGCCCCTAAATTCAGTCAATATTACTGTGACCAAATTTGTGAGGCTAATTTATTATATGAAAGTCAAAACATATTCAATATGAATCTTGTTTGATAGATATCAATTAGTTTTATTATACAAAATTTTCAAAATCATAAAAACTGTTATAAAATAAAAGATAATAGACTAGCCAATTAAGATGGGAAGAATACTTTTTAAGAGTAAAATTGGAAAGTGACTCAATTTTGATGGATGTTTTTAGAAGTGAGACAAATATTTTGGGACATCCCAAAATGATAAGAAGCACCAAGAAATTAGGACGGAGGGAGTATTATTCTGCTAGCCCTAGAATATAAATGATTAAAATTAAGATTACTGGGATTAACGCATATACCCACAATGGGTGGCGGAATCCATGGGGAGGTAAAAATAACTTAATCTCAAAATTCATAGTTAAACAAGCTAGCTATACTAGCTGGGGCTGATTATGAATTACTTTTTCTGTCTGTGTTTGTTGGTCATTTTTGCTTGAAAGTTTGTGCCACTTTCAATTTATTATATTTTTTAAAAATGGATCTAAAAAAATATTTAATATGAATCTTATTTGATAGATCTCAATTAGTACTATTATTCGAAGTTTTCATATTCATGAAAAATATTGTAAATTAAAACATATAAAAGTTTGAAAAGTGACATAAATTTCGAAAATGGATTAAATAAACACAGACGGCAAAGATACAAGCAGAAAGATGCTCCACAACCCATGTCACAACTCTTCACACACAATTATAATTGGACCCACATATGTGCAAGGGCTTGTAAATTGGGTTGTAATTGGATGGTTTTGTCGCGCGACTTTTTATTTGGAACAGAGGGATTCGATGGTTTTTCTATCCTCCACGGCCAATCATCCATGAGCACGTAATTAATCGAAGGGTATTACAGTCACTTAATACAACGAATGGTGAATTTATTCCTACGTGTCAAGTGAACATTTGTTTAATCCGTTTCTTCCGGATTGTATCCAAACCTACCTCCATACTCAAATCTTGGAAAATGTGGGAGCAGTGCAGGAGTGACCTCGTTAAGACCTATAAGAGAGAGAGAGAGAGAGAGAGAGAGAGAGAGAGGGGCTTGTTTATGTGTATTTTGGCATTGGAATTTTGTCTAATTGGGTGTCATAATCGCCCATATCTCTCATCTTCGTACCCTCCGCTGATTGTCAAAAGAGCCTCTAATGATCTAATCCATCGTTTTCGTGTCTTACCTTCTAATTTATTCAAATAAATTTTTTTTGTGTACCCACTTCTCTCCTCTACATCTACATGCATTGATCTCTCTATAACTCTCAATGGGTTCATTACACTCTCTTCTGATTCTTGAACTTTCATCAATAAGCTAGATATCTCATACACTAGTTTTCTCCATCTGCTTGGTTTACTTATCGTCTCTCTATAAAATGGCGAATGCATCTGGGCATTTTTCGCCTTCAATTCTCAGCCTGAGAAAGAGGAATAATCCTCCTTGTATTGGCATATATCGATATGGGTTTCCTTCTGCTGAAGGAATATCCAAAAGGGTATTCTGCTCTAGCACAATTCAAGGTGCTGAGGTTTCCCCTTCTCAATCTCGAGTGCCTAGGTATGTTTCAATCCCTCATTTCGTCCTATTTTTGTTTTTTTATCTTCTGGCTCTTGTTGAATTAGCAATCTCTTGATCAAATGGATGCTATTGGTTTAAGAAAAAGATATGATTTTTTGTTTGTCGAAGTGGGATTTTTTTAATGAGAATCTGAAATTTGTATCGAATTGGTTCTCCTTTTTTGGATTACAGTTTAATCTTTAGCTTGATGCTCTGGCTGGCATGGCAGGTTTTATGAGCCTGTGTTAATCTTGTGATTGGTTTACCAACATGATATATGATTTTTGAGTTTCTTAGTTTTCTCCGAAACTAGAGATCTTGTTCTCTCATGGGCACTTAAGCATTTATGCTCAGCAATATAGAATACTTCTTCAGGGAAAGTTGAACTAATTTAATTCCATAATTGGATCTTGATAGACGAGCAAATAACTTTCACCTCTGATAGTTTGCTCAGAAAAGGGTTCAGATGGAGCTTATGTATCTCAAAAGTTGTTGATGGTGTCATTGGTGGTTCAACCTCTATTTCAAGTGTACCTACTGAATTACCAGGATTGAAATTAAAAATAAGCTTGTGTATATACTTATAGCACATTACAGCTGATTCTGAACCTATATTGTTGATGATTGCTATTATTCGTTAGAATTGATAGTTTTTCATCTGTAGTATTTGTTGCAATTTACAAGTAACCATTTTTAGCAAGGGAGATTTTCGAAGGAATATATGGCTTGGTATGTGGTATTGCACGGAGTTTAATTTGGCAGCGAGCAATAATGTGCTTCCTGAACTAGTGTAGTTGAAATGAGGATGTTGAGATAGATTAGTGTTGTTATTAAAGAGAGACTTGTCAGTGCAGTCAATTAAGGACGATAAAAATAAAAAAATAAAAAGGCAGTCAATTAAGGATAGGAGAAGGAAAGCTATTTAAAACTTTATGCTCATGTATAGCACATACCAACTTATGCACCTGGACCTGTTTGCTGATCAAATGATTGGGATAGTATTTGTTGACTTGAGTTGCAAGAAATAGAATTTTGTTTTTAGCCCCAGCACCTGGATGCTAGGTTATATACCATTTATTAGGCTCAAGATTAACACTTGTATGCATTACTTTGTATGTATAATAATGTATTGTTACGAAATTCTAGCACATACAGAAGATGACTAGATATATATGAGCACATATGCAACTGGTTGCTGATCATATGACTGGGATAGTACTTGCTGACTTGAGTTGCAAGGAGTGGAAATTTGTTTTTAGCCCCAGCACCTGGGTTTTATGATGGTATGCCATTTATTAGGCTTAAGAATAAAGCTTGTATGTATAACTTATGCATCTGTTTACTGATCATATGATTGGGACAGTACTTGTTGATTTGAGTTGCAAGGAGTAGACTTTTGTTTTCAGCCCTGACCTGGTTGTTTTGGTTGTATACCATTTATTAGGCTCTATATTAAAGATCTTATGCATAATTTTGTATTAGCATGGAATTCTAGTACAAACCGAATATGACTAGATATATGTAAGCACGTATGTGGGTATGTGAGAGAACCAGCTAGGAATCTGTTACTAGCCAGGGATACCAAGATCCTTGCACCTCACTCGGTCAGAGGACCGACGGCCAAACGAAGTATTTGACCATCGCTTTCTCTTTAGACGGCTCACTGAAAGTTATTGGTGCCGCAAGTAACTTCTGAGTTATGGCAGGGCAGAATCAACTACTCCCTTGGGTGGAGTATCTGTTAACCTTCTTTCTAAAACCAACAAACCTGTGTGCTCTTTACCACAAATCCCATTCGTCAATAAAAAAAGTAGGTAGATTATTTGTTCTATTTCCTCCTTTGGTAATGATTGGTCATGTTATTTTTCATTTCACTCCTCGTTTTGGCTGTTGTTCTTATTTCATTGTTTGAAACCTGGATTATTTATCCCCATTCTCCATTGCTTGGGAAATATTGTGTTTCATTTTGATTCTTATTCGGCATCCATGGATAGACAAGTGATAGGACAAGTTATTTAATTTTGAATACATTTATCCAGGCTTATCAGCAAAGGCTGCAAACTAGTTGGATGTGGATCTTCAGTACCAAATCTCAAGGTTTCCAATGATGATCTTTCGAAAATTGTGGATACTTCAGACGAGTGGATCTCTGTTCGCACTGGGATTCGTAATCGACGTGTTCTAACAAGTTAGTTTTTCCTTGGACTGTTTTTCTGGCATATAGCTACTCTTATGAACAATTTTGAAGTAGATTTGGTTACTATTAGCTCAGCCTCATCTTGTAATGAGCACATAATTGTCTCAATTGAGATTTAGCTGGTTGGCTGAGTTTTAATTGTGGAGAATTCATTATTTTTTGGTTATAAGTATTGAGCCAACCGCCATAACTGCCTTGTTTACTGTGGGGTATCTTGAGCTGAGCCCACCCCTGGGAAGGACATATACTCCACAGCCAATTTAGTGTAAGTTCTTGAGAGTCCTTGTTCTTAGTTCCAGAATTTCCGTTCCTGGATTCTGCGGGAAACGGAAGTCATGTGTTGGGAATTGCCGCTTCAAAACTTAACATTTTTTTTTTCACCCTTTGATTACCGGCTTGGCCTTGCCTCATGTTTTCACATTTTCTAGTACCAAATAGATAAGACTTAAGAGGATCTACCTATTGGCCTTATAAGAATGCTCAATCTGGTTAGTTCTGAATATCATGAATTTCTAGAACATCTCTGATGCTCTGCTAAAGATACATATATGGATAGATATGCTCTCTCTCTCTCTCTCTCTCTCTCTCTCTCTCTCTCCCCCAGTGCGTGCCTCTACGTGTGTGTCTCCTAATTATGCAAACTTTAGAAGTTTTAATGGACCCTGTCTAACTTTTGATTTTTCAGGCAACGATAGCTTGACGGCTCTGGCTGGCGGAGGCAGCCCAAAAGCTCTTCAGATGGCGGAGGTTGACCCTAATGATGTAGACCTAGTCCTGTTGTGTACATCAACTCCAGAGGATCTTTTTGGTAGTGCTACTCAGGTATAACTTTATTAGATGGTTCACAAACTAATGTGCTGTAGTCCATCAAAATAAGGGTAATTGACGTGACAATTAGTGGTGTTGGTGTCTAATTCAATGGTAAGAGTTCTTGTGTTTTTCAAGAAGAGTTGGATGGGAGATTGGAATCGGACATGACAAGAAGAGAAATATTCTGAGAGAAATATGAGAGACCTGCATTTTTTAGGAAAAGGTGAATCATGTTTGTTTTGTTGCTAATACTGTTAGCATATATCATTTGGTCTACAATAACAATACATATTTGATTGTGTTAATGTGCCAAAATTTGAATCTTGAGCTTGGCTCATTTAATTGGTGACCAGCTTGAAAGAATTCATCCACACTCGTATGAGCTGCTCACCAGTCACTTGGTCCATAGATTGGCTTTTCATAATATCACTATTTTTTGATGATTTTAAATTACCCATAATTGATTGGATGAAACAAAATTTACAGCAGTTTTCAGAGCAACGTATCCGTACGGTTCATGTAAAAGAACTTGGTTGTACTTCTGTCCTTTTCATATATTTATCATCAATAACCAATAGATGTTTTAGAAATTGCAGGATAAGGACATTCAAAAGATCATATTCTTAACGTATTATTGAAAATGCCACGGCATGCTCTTTGTTTGGTTCTGCCTGTTAGATAAAATTGGGTAGTTGTGGCAATGACTGTGATTGTTCCTTTTGACACCAAACTTACCTATGCTTTTGCTGTATAGACCTCCAAATCCATCACCCGTGAAGGGATAGTGAAGACACTAGCATAGCTGTGTTCTGTTTTTTTTTTCCTTGTTATTTCAGGATAGTGTTTTGCCCATGTATAAGGGAAATGAAATTGTTGTTTAAAACTATCTTAGGCAACCAAGGAAATGGATGGAGATTGATCCTTGCCTAATTAGGCTTCTCTAGCACTTGGTTATCTATGTTCGCAGAATTCTGTTTTAAGTGATACTTCCTGATTATGTTGGTTGACCCCTTTGAAATTCAGCATAACGAACGCTTTATGTGCCTTTTACATATGTATTTATCTCACATTTCAGATCCAAAAGGCACTTGGCTGCAAAAGCAATCCATTGGCCTATGATATTACGGCTGCTTGTAGTGGGTTTTTGTTGGGTCTAGTTTCAGCTGCCTGTTATATAAGGGGTAACCTTTTGTTTACTTTGCTGTATGGGTTCTAAATTAAAATGCGACATTTGTCAAAACTAACCCCCTCTATTACTGTAAATTGTAGGAGGTGGCTTTAGTAATGTTCTTGTGATTGGGGCCGATGCTCTTTCTCGTTATGTTGATTGGACTGACAGAGGGACCTGTATCCTCTTCGGGGATGCTGCTGGTGCAGTACTAGTACAGGTAATGACTCCATTCATTCTCTAAAATTTGTGGCTTCATCTGTTTTAGCTGGACTAAAAGTGTGGAAAGTTTGTGTTAAGTAAAATAATGTTCATCATTTGGGGTAAAATTGAGCTATCTCTGAGAAAAGCGTAACCTGTTTGACAAATTAATCCTCATGTCCGCTGGACATGTGTTGTGGGTTTACACCGCCTCCTATTTATGTAAGATCTTTGAAAAATTCACGTTTTAGCTGCCATTGACCACCAAGATCTTGCAGATTTATGTTTGACATAAACATATGCGTAGTTGTTTAGAAAATCTTTTATTTTGAGGCTTAGTTTGGACGGCGAGAATCTTGAGGAATGGGAATGCGATGCATACAGGAATGTTATTCCATATTTCTATGATTCCGACGTTTGGAAGATGTTAGAGTAGCTTATTAATATTGCTCTATAGTGTCATTGTCTCACATTGACTAGTCAGGTAATGTGTCTAGTCGTATCATAATATAAATAAAGGTTCTATGTGTAAGGGTTAATTTAACACCCTACACTTCTTTCTCTCTCTCTCTCTCTCTCTCTCTCTCTTAAACAACATGGTATCAGAGCAATTTTTGATTCCACCATAAACCCTTCATCAGCCATCATCATCTTCCCTAAACCGAAACCCTAATACAGTCTTCCATCATCATAGCCACTGTAAATAGAGCCGAAAACCCTAGCCACCACCCTTAACTTAGCCGACAGCCTTAGAACTCCTATCCAACCTACCGAAAACCCTAACCTACTACTCGACAGCCCCTAACTTGCATGTAGACCACTCGACAGACCTTAATCCACTACTCAACAGCCCATTAACCACATGTGAGCCACTTGAAATCCTTCAATTTGTTTCGAAATCCTTGACCACTTCAAATCGACCTCCAAAACCTTGAAAAATTACTGACTCAATTCCAAAATTACTTGGTTTCTACCTGAATAGGGTTCAAAAGTTACTGCCCAGTGTTTGACTATTCTTGAATATGTTCGATAGTTGCTAAATGGTGCTTGAAACCCTAGTTCTGATCCAGATTGTTGCTCGTATATGGTGATTGATTGGCTCCTGTTGCATTGTTCGTTTGTGACATATTGGTTCCTTGGTTCTTCCTGGGTTCGTGATCTACTTTTATGCGTGTCTACTGTATTGCCTTCTTTGGAGTTTCTTCAGTATTGTTGGATGGTGGCTGTGTTCGCTCTTCGGTGCTTGATTTTGTTGTTGTTCGGTTGTTAGTTTAGACCGGTTGGTAATTTGTTCCTGGTTGTTGCTGTGTTGGTGTTTCGTTGGTTGATTGGAATAGTTCTTTGCGGGCAATTGGCTTTCGGTGCTAAATAGTTATTTGTAGTTGTGGTTGGTTTCTTTTGTTGGAGATAGTGGTTGGTCGTTCAGTAGCTAGGTTTAGAAAGTTGGTTGGTTTAGTAGCTCATTGATTTGTTGGTTGTTTGGTTGCTTGTGCTATTTGAGTTGTTGCTTTGGTTTGTTTATGATGGAGAATGCTTCCGTTGTCTCTGGTGTTTTTGGTGGTCGTAATTTTGGTGGCTGTGGTTCTAAGTTCCGTGATTGTGGTGGTTCTAGTTATGGTCGCATGTCAGGGGGAGGTAGTTCTGGTCGTGGTAACTCTAGTCGTGGTGGTTTTGACTTTGGTACTCGACAGTGTGCCCATTGTGGGGGTACAAATCATACATTGGGGTATTGTTATGATCTTCATGGTTTTCCTCAAGCTCATCAGGTTACTATTTATGAGGATGCTGGACAGTTTACTCATCCTTCTACCGACAGTAGGGTGACTATTTCTGCAGAGGAGTACCAACGTCTCGTGTCACTTCAATCGTTACGCCATCTTCACGTGATCTCGCATGTGTCCTTCGTTTCTTGTGTTGCATCGTCTCTTCCTTCCACTCCTTGGGTTATTGATTCGGGTGCATTAGATCATATGACTGGTAGTTCCCACATTCTTTCTGATCATCAGTCTATCGGTAAACCACCCCATGTTACCCTAGCTGATGGTTCTACTACTGCTGTTATTGATTTGGGTTCTGTTCCACTTACCCCCTCTCTTACTTTGGACTCTGTATTGCATGTTCCTCGTTTTCCGTTAAATCTTCTGTCAGTTAGTAAACTTACAAAGTCTTTGAATTGTTCTGTTACTTTTTTCCCTCATGGTTGTGTGTTTTAGGATCTCAAGACGAGGAAGAAGATTGGTGGCGGTGTTGAGCGTGGTGGCCTGTATTACTTTACCGATGGTGTTCACCCTAGCTCTATTGCTCTCCAGTCATCAGTTTCACCATATCAACATCATTGTCGTCTTGGTCATCAATCCCTTCAAAACCTTAAAAGGCTAGTTCCTTCATGTAGTCGTGTTAACACTTTGCCATGTGAAGTTTGTGAGTTTAGTAAACATCATAGAGTACCATTTTATCCCAGGGTTGAACGTCGTGTGTCACATCCTTTTCAGTTAGTTCATTCAGACATTTGGGGGCCTATTCATGTGCCCAATGTTTTTGGTTTTCAGTATTATGTTATCTTTGTAGATGATTTCTCTCGTATTACATATCTTTATCTTATGAAAGAGAGATCTGAGTTGAAGACTATTTTTAAATCATTTTACATGGAAATAAAGACTCAGTTTAATACTTGCATTCGTATGTTTCGGTCTGACAATGCACGCAAATTTTTTCATAGTACTTTATCTCAGTTTTTTGATGATCATGGGATTATTCATCAGTCATCCTGCGCTCGGACTCCACAACAAAATGGGGTTGCCGAATGCAAGATTCGACACTTATCAGAAGTTATGCGTGCCATGTTATTTCAAATGAAAGTTCCTAAGTCTTACTGGAGTGACGCAGTTCTTATTGCATGCCATTTGATCAATCGTATGCCTTCTACTATTCTTGGGGGTCAAATACCCCATACAGTCCTATTTCCCGGTCAGCCTCTCCACTCATTACCCCCTCGGGTTTTTGGGTGTACATGTTATGTTCATGCTCTTGATCCCGACCAGAGTAAATTGGACCCACGGTCCATTAAGTGCATTTTTCTTGGTTACTCTCGCACTCAGAAAGGGTATAAGTGTTACTCTCCCACTCTTCGTCGTCACTTTGTTTGTGCAGATGTTACATTTAATGAGTCATTGCCATTTTATTCGGGTCCACAAACCCTTTTATGGCTAAGTCTGAGTCTGTCTTTCCTATAGCAGTCCCATCTGGTTCTTTTGTGAACCCCTTTGCGGGAGAAACCCTTGCGGTGTACGTTTGTCGCAACAAAGCAATTGAGGGACCACCAGCGCCTGCCCCAACGCCTCCCCCATCACAAGATCCAGTCGCACCTGTCCCAACACCTCCTCCATCACAAGATCTTGTGGTTTCTTCTTCCTTATCTGACCTTGATCTTCCTATTGCTCTAACGTAAAAAAGGTACTGCATTTTACTTGCTTCTCATCCCATTTCTCACTATGTTGTGTATAATCATCTGTCTCCTTCCCTTCGTGCCTTTACTTCGTTAGTTTCTTCTATATATGTTCTTACCACTGTATAGGAGGCCCTTTCTTTATCTGAGTGGCGGACAACAATGGAGATTGAGATGACTGCTCTCCATGAAAATGGCACTTGGGAGTTGGTTCCTCTTCTGCCAGGAAAGTCTACTGTTGGTTGTCGGTGGGTCTTTACAGTCAAATTTAATCTTGATGGCACTGTTGAGCGGTATAAGGCCCGTCTTGTGGCCAAAGGCTATACACAAACATATGGGATTGATTATGCAGAGACTTTTTCCCCCGTTGCCAAGATAAACTCTGTCCGGATTCTTATTTCTCTTGCTGCTAATCTTGGTTGGCCGTTGTTTCAATTGGATGTCAAGAATGCCTTCTTACATGGTGATCTGCTTGAAGAGGTATATATGGAGCAACCTCCTGGGTTTGTTGCTCAGAGGGAGTGTGCTCAGGTTTGTCGTCTTCGCAAAGCTTTATATGGTCTAAAACAGTCACCTCGAGCTTGGTTTGGTCGGTTCAGTGATTCTATGATACAGTTTGGTATGCGTCGATCTCATTCTGATCATTTTGTCTTCTCTCCCCAGTCAAGAGCGTGGAAAAATAGTGTTAATTGTGTATGTCGATGACATCATCATTACTGGGGATGATCAGAAAGGCATTGATGAGTTGAAGCAGTTTTTACAGCGTCAATTTCACACTAAAGACTTGGGTAAGCTACGGTATTTCTTGGGTATTGAAGTGGCAAGATCCAAGGAGGGAATCAGTTTGTCTCAACGAAAATATGCATTGGATATCCTTGAGGAAACAGGTTTATTGGGAGCAAAACCTGTGGAGACTCCGATGGATCCTAATGTGAAGCTTTGTGTTGATCAGGGGGAGATATTTCCACATCCGGACCGGTATCGTCGCTTAGTTGGCAAGTTGAATTATCTTACCAATACATGTCTTGATATTTCATTCGCTGTCAGTATGGTGAGTCGGTTTATGTCAACTCCTCGGCTTCCACATTGGGAAGCTTGTCTTCGTATTGTGAAATATCTTAAAGCTCATCCTGGACGAGGTTTGTTTTATCGGTCTAATGGTCATTTGCGTGTTGAAGCTTTTTTACCGATGCTAATTAAGGGGGATCACCATCGGCCGGATGGTGCTGGTAATCTTGTACTTTTGTTGGCGGCAATATGGTCACATGGAAAAGTAAGAAACAAACAGTTGTTGCAAGGTCTAGTGCAGAAGCGGAGTATCGAGCCATGACACGCACGACTTGTAAGATCGTCTGGTTAAGAGCTTTACTCATGGAGTTAGGCTTCGATGTGGAGTTACTTATTCCTATGTATTGCGATAATCAAGCAGCAATCCATATTGCTTCAAATCCAGTGTTTCATGAAAGAACAAAGCATATTGAAGTGGATTGTCATATTGTTCGTGAGAAGATAGATGGTG
Source organism: Vaccinium macrocarpon (assembly GCA_022606695.1). Lineage (NCBI taxonomy): Eukaryota > Viridiplantae > Streptophyta > Magnoliopsida > Ericales > Ericaceae > Vaccinium > Vaccinium macrocarpon. The sequence goes on along the minus strand of CM040176.1, from coordinate 14,619,871 downwards.
GTGTGTTATCTACTCCATTTGTTTCTACCGGAGCTCAATTGGCTGATATCTTCACGAAACCACTATTTAAACCACGTTTAGAGTTTCTATGTAACAAGCTGGGATTTTGTGATATTTATTTTCCAGCTTGAGGGGGAGTGTTAGAGTAGCTTATTAATATTGCTCTATAGTGTCTTTGTCTCACATTGACTAGTCAGGTAATGTGTCTAGTCGTATCATAATATAAATAAAGGTTCTATGTGTAAGGGTTAATTTAACACCCTACACTTCTTTCTTTCTTTCTCTCTCTCTCTCTCTCTCTCTCTCTCTCTCTCTCTCTCTCTCAAACAATAGAAGAGACATGAACGGGAATGTGATTTCATATTTCTATGATTCCAATGTTTGGTAGAGACAAGAATAGGAATATGATTCTTACCAACTAGGAATCACATTCCCAAACTAAGTGGGAACCTGATCCTTCCATTACCTCATGGTAATATGAGATTCTTGGCTCAATCATGAAAAAAAGAAATATTGATTTTGATTAAATTACCAAAATTATTGTTTTATGCATAAGATTAATGAATTAATCCAAACACTGGAATGAAACTACTCTTGGTATTAAATTCCTATGAATTTGATTCCTAGCAAATAGTAATCATATTCCAATTTCTACTCGAGAAAATTCAGTCATATAATTATCAGTAATCATATTCCTATTCCTGCTCAAGATATCAGTCATCCAAACATAGCTTAAGAGTTATTAAATTCCTATGAACTTGATTCCTAGTAAATGGTAATCATATTCCAATTTCTACTCGAGAAAATTCAGCCATATAATTATCAGTAATCATATTCCTATTCCTGCTCGAGATATCAGTCATCCAAACATAGCTTAAGAGTGAAATAGTATTCACAAAGTGTCAAAAGACCAATTCATTCATAAGATCCGGCTTCTATCATAGTTAGTATTCATATTGGTCACACATCCTATGCCCTTATCCTAGTGTTGAGGGCCAACATGGGTATTGGATGCATTTAGAAGGCTCCATGTAATATAAGTTCTGCTTGTAGATGATACATTTCATGGTTGCTTTATATCTTGGTGAGTTTGTGGAGTAGGGTTCCAACTGGTACATGAAAGGTCTTGGGGGATTTTTGATGGAAATGTGATCTCTATCTTGGAGAGTTTGTGAAAGTTGGCTTGTTCTTCTGTGGGATTAGTTCCTGAGTATTACAAACTTCTTGCAAGGGATCTCTGCACAGTAATGATTTATGGGTTATGATTGGTAAACTCAATTGCCTGGGAATGGGGTTGAAAATGAATTATGGAGTAGTAAATAATTGTCCGGAATTGATTACTTGGTCACTTAACAAAGAGAAGAAGGAAAGAAAAATGTCAAACAATCTTAAATTCTCTAGAGCATAAACTCTTCAGGGAAAAAAAATTGCTGCACATATATCACCTAATTTTGCGAGGACAAAGATTTCAAGACCGCTGAAAAAGATACTGATTAATGGAGACAATTCTAGACTTAAACAAAATCTCTGTGAACAGATTACATACTTTTTCTTGTACAGCAGATGTCATAATAATTGAAAAAATAAATGTCCAAGTTACAACACCTTTCGACCCAAATCTCCACTCTCTATTGCTAATATCTGCCACTGATAACTAATATTTGCATTTGTTAACATGTTTTAGCCATTGCTTCTTCTCCCATCAAATATTCAATATACACATTGTTACTTGCAAGTATAGTTTATTTGCTTCCATTCTGCAAATTGTAAGTGCTAGCGGTAAAGTACACGGTTGTAGCGTATTGATATTACAGTTGTTTTGCAGGCCTGCAACAGCGAAGAGGATGGTTTATTTGGATTTGACATGCATAGTGATGGTGACGGCCTAAGGTTTGTGTTATCATCTTCTTTAGAGACCAAACTTTGCTTCTAAGTGGAGTGAAGATGAGTGGTACTTTAAACTTTGCTTCTCCCCAATGCAGGAACTTGAACGCCCCTATTGTTGAAAATGAAGTTGATCGTACTTTGGGTTCTAATGGTTCAGTGCTAGGCTTCCCGCCCAGACGTTCCTCCTATTCATGCATCCAAATGAAAGGCAACGAGGTATTTCGCTTTGCTGTTCGATGTGTGCCTCAGTCAGTAGAATCTTCCCTCCAAAAGGCTGGTCTCACTGCATCAAGCATTGATTGGTTACTGCTCCACCAGGTATGAGACAGAAGCCTGCTAGTTTAAGGATATTGGACCTTCAGTTTTTCATCCACTTCCTGTAAAACTAGTTTCCCGGTGGATTTGAATTACCTGATTCAAGGATTTTGTTACTTTTCTGTCCCCTTTGAGTATTATTTTTGTTCCTAGGGTGTTGACAGCTACTACTCTTCAGGGTGTTATAAATCTAGTCTATGTGAATTTAAGAGTGGGAATTTACTGTTGGATTGCAGATTGTACAGATTTCTGAAAATTTGCGTAGCATGATCTGTTAAAATGAACTTTACAAAGATGCATCCAAATCTTCACTTTTTTCACTTGCTACTAATTCGATCTTCGACTAATTTTGACTTTCACGTTAATTGTTGGTATCTGAGCGTATATCCAGCAATCAAGTACTGCACCATGCATGCGTTCTCATTTATGGATGCAACCATTAATTTCCCATGTGCACTTTTGATGTTGCTACCGTTGTCTATTAAAAGGAGTGATTTTTCTGCAGGCAAACCAGAGGATCCTCGATGCAGTTGCAACACGATTAGAGGTCCCGCCAGAACGGGTCATATCTAATTTGGCGAATTATGGTAACACAAGTGCAGCATCCATTCCATTGGCATTGGACGAAGCTGTAAGAGGTGGGAAGGTAAAATCGGGAGACACCATTGCAGCTGCAGGTTTTGGTGCTGGTCTTACTTGGGGATCTGCAATTGTTAGATGGAGATGAAACCCTACCTTTCTAGCACCAATCACTGCTAAAGAAAATTTTACAGTACCTCATATGTAATGCAGTTATTTACGAGGTCATAAAACACAATCTTCTTCAGCTTTCTTTTGCTTGTTCAGATTTTGTCACCGTCATACTTTTGAACCATCAATAAAGATCATTCTTTCTCCCAATACTCAATCATATTAAGGGGCTGCTTGGATACCTCATTTTTAACTTTTCATTTTTGCATTTTTTACTTTTGGTTGTTTGAATGGAAATTGCAAAATGCATTTTGTGGAAATGTGGTTTTTTGAAATTAGAGGAGAAGCCAAAAATAGGGTGGGAGGAGTTGTTTAGCTTCTCATACTTCACTTCTCCCATTTTGTTTTAATAAAAAACATACATAATATATTCTGCAGTTGTCTCTCAAACACTAGCCATGTTGCAAAATTCATTTTGTACATTGCATTTCTTTAGGATTGAACACCAAAATACCAGAACATGAAAACAACCTCAAAGGAAAACAAAACTAAGAGACAACCCCCAGCTCAAACAGATGAATTTGGATAAATCTTGAGGTGGAAATTGTGATCCTCGACCTAGAGAGAGACCTGGCCTTGCTCGAATCTAACCATTGCGCTGCTTGATTCCCCTTCCTCCATGTCCAAGCAAACTTCAGCTGCAATCCCCAGCAAAAAGCCTAATATCAAACAAGATGGCTGCAAAACTCCCATGGGGGAACCAACTCGGACACACTAAACGAAATGACACTTGCAATGTGTGATTTGATCCAACAGTCCATGAGACACAAAGCCTTAACGAAGAGGCATGCTTCCTTTGCAGCAGCATTGTCTGATTCAATCCAACAACCCTTGAGACCCAAAGCATCAACGAAGAAGCATGCTTCGCTCACGGCGAGGGCCTCCGTTTAGTGGATTGGAGTGGGGCAACTCAAACTCCAATAAGTGAAACAGAAGAAACAGGAAATGTAAAAGAACTGCCGCCCAAAATATCACGAACTATTATTTCGAATGAATACATCTAATGACTTTAACACCATCTGGAGTGAAATAAATAAGGTGAAAGAGTGCATAACCAAAACACGAATAGATACACAGGCTATATAGGTTTCCGTGTACTGAAACCTCTTAAAGCCTAGATTTGATCCTCTCCAGAGTACCTTCAACATTGCCCTGCTTGATTCCCCTTCCTCCGTGTCCAAGCAAACTTCTGCAACTCCTCAGAAAAAAGCCTAATATTAAACAAGATGGCTGCAACCTTCCAAGAGGGAACCAACTTGGATACACTCAACGAAATGACACTTGCAATGTCTGATTCGATCCAACAATCCGTGAGACCCGAAGCCTAAACGAAGAGGCATGCTTCCCTCACAGCAGCATTATCTCATTCGATCCAACAACCCTTGAGACCCAAAGCCTCGACAAAGAGGGCATGCTTCGCTCACGTTGAGGACCTCTGTTTAGCGAATTTGAGTATGCAGATAAGGCCAACTAAAAGTCCAATAAGTGAAACAGAAGAAACAGGACCAAAATTGGAAGAACTGTTATTTCGAATGAATACAAAACATCTAATGGCTTTTACCCTGTGGTGAAATAAATAGGTGAAAGATAGCATAACCAAAACACTAATACATACACAGGCTATATAGGTTTTAGTGCACTGAAACTTCTTGAAGCCTAGATTTGATCCTCTCCAAAGTACCTTCAACAGCAATATCAAATGCATCTTTCTTACTCCTCAAACCCAATGAACTCCCATGCTTCCGGTACATAACTCTAGGTATCAACTCCACAACTTTCTCCCTCATCCTCCTAACTTCACCTCTAGGAATCCCCAACAACACATCCAAAATTCTCAAACCCTTGAACACCACATCCTCTTTGGGTATGAACACCGAAAAATCCCCAAACTGTGCTTCCGGCAAGTGCCACTCGTATTGTTTCCTCGCCGACTGCTCCTCGAAGAAAACCGGTATGCACCCGGCCAGAATCCCGTCGAACGTGGACTGCCTCGTCGGCGTGTCCCCAGGGGGCTGCAAGCAGAAAGTGGACTGCAGCATTGGCCTCATGAACTTAATCGGGTTATGCTCGCAAATCCCATTAGAGCAATCAACAAAATCGCACAATCTTGTGTACAAACCATCGCCACCACCATCACCAGTGCTGTTGTCGCATTCCATCCGAATGCTTCGCCGTATATTGGGGGAAGCCGAGACTCCGCCTCCCCCAGCAAATAACATCAACGTGGTCCGCCGCGACTGGCGGACCCGACTCACCCACGAATCCAACAACGCGGTATTCGGCGGGTGAAACGACGTCGGGTAAGGAATGGCAACCTCCTGCCAAGGGTAAGCCCTAGATTCAAACGTCAAAACAGTGACGTTGTAGAATTCTGGTAATTCGAGCAAAGAAGTGCCCCAAACGGGTGGATCGTTGGATAAGGGTTGGGAGAGGTCCCACGCGGGACGCGACGCGACGAAGAAGTGATCGTGGCCGTTGTTCTTATTCCAGATTTCGGGAGAGTTTTCGGGGTGGTTTAAAAATTGGTAGATGTTGAGGCCGTGTTGGGAGCTGAAGTTGTAATAATTAGGGTCGTAGAGGTAGCGGAGGGAGTCGAGGCCGGCGTAGTAAGGGAGGTAGACGGCGTCGGCGGTGGAGGGGCGGAGGTTCAGGCAGGGGTACTCGAGCATGCGGCGGTGGAAGATGAGCTCGAGCATGAAGGGGTCGGTGCGGAACCAGGATCGAGTGTTGTTGTGAGTCTTGTGGCCGAGGCCGTGGTTGGGGAGGTGAGGGCAGAAGTCGTCGAAGAGAGGGTAGAGGGAGCAGGTGGAGAGCAGGTCGAGGTTGAATTGGGGCGGGAGGTTGCGGATGTGGATCCAGCGGTTGGCGCATTCGGATGATGATTGTGGGTCGGGATCGGATTGGTGGGAGTTTACGAGGGCGAAGAAGAAGAAGAAGGAGAGAGTGAGGAGGGTGGTGATGGCGGCCATTTAGGGCAGGTGGTTCTGGGTGGAGAGAGAAGGGCGGGAGGAGGAGTGAGAGAGGAGAGGAGAGGAGAGGGGACAGAGGGGGGTCGTTTTCTGTTTTGACTTCTTCATTAGTATTACAGTGATGTTTTTTTGGAGATAGGGGTGTCCGTGGAGACTGGAGAGCAATTTTTTCAACCTCCCTTTTACCATCACTGAGGTTTCACTGTTTCACTCATTTCTTACTCCCTCCATCTCATAAAATTTGATCACTATAAAATTACGTGTAATTTTTAAGCTAAAAACTAACGTGCTTACAAAAATAATTTTTGAGTTAATATGATAGATCTTATCAAGAACTTTTATACGATGAAAAAAAATTCAAAAATTATTTTGGTAAATACATTATTTTTTAGTTTAAAAATTACACGTAATTTCGAAATGATCAAACTTTACGAGACGGAGGGAGTATTATATTTCGATATTCCAAACTACTCGAGTATTTATTTTGTCCAAATCCATTTGTTATGAAATCATGTAAAAATTCAATTCAATCATATATATGTAATTATTTCATCTATAGTTTGAGTATTTATTTGCTTTAAAAATCTCAGTAAAAAAAATTAAACTTTTAGATCAAGTAATTACTGACATTGGATTGAACTTAGTTTTCTGTGTTGGCTCCTAACAAATGGATCTTAAAAAATTGAATGTTTTGGATTATGGGTGAGAGACACATAAGGAGTATTTATCCTTTTGGGGTGAACAAAATTGTTCTCGTGTCCGTCTATTGTATGATTTGGATTTGTTTGTTCTGCAGCATTTTTGTGGGGGAAGATCTGGAAGGGAAGTAGGAAAATGGGGTTGAAAAGTTCAGAGAATTTCACCCAAGAGAGAGAAAGAAGGGGGCGTGGGGGTAGCCGGTGGGAATGGGAATGGAAATTGGAAACCTGCGGTGGATGTCGTGACTGCCCCACTCAATGCGGCGTTGATTTGCACCTCTTTCGGTTTCCAAAATCAAGGGTCTCTACTAACAAAAAAAAGCGATAAGGCCATGTTTGGTTTGGGTTTTAGAAACCTGTCTTGAGAACCCAATCTTGTTTGGTTTCCCCGGAATGGTTTCCAAGGTGACTGTGTAACAGTAAAAAAAAGTATAATAGAGAGAAAAATACATCTGAAAAAGTCAAAAAGTAGAGAAAAAGGTACAATAAATGGCGGGACCCACCTGACAAGGTCCGGCTGATTTTAGAAAATCTATATCTTTCGCCTGTTTTCAAAGAAGGTTTTGGAAGGTTGGAAAACCAAATGAACCTGGTGTCACAGAACCAATTTCTGAAAACTGGGTTCTCAAGAACCCAACCAAACACAGTGAAAGTTTTCCTTGCGATATATTTACTCTCTCAATCCCATAAAGTTGTATAACTACGAAATTACGTGCAATTTTCAAACAAAAAAATAATGTAATTACCAAAATAATTTTTGAATTTTTTTTGCATCGTATAAAAGTTCTCGATGAGATATATCAAACAAAATCCATATTGACTAAAAAATTATTTTCGTAAGCACGTTATTTTTTAACTTGAAAATTGCACGTAGTTTCGTAGTGATACAACTTTATAGGACGGAGGGAGTAGTATTTTTGTGATTTTTTTATTATAAGTTATCAAATTTATCGGTTTGCGTGAGAAAAATGACTTCCAAATAATACTAAAGATATCAAAAATACTACTCCCTTCGTCCCAATTTTATAGTCCTTTTTGGGAGTTTGTGTCACTTTTCAAAGTGTTATATCTTATAATCTACAATATTTTAGGTGATTTTGAACACTTTATTTTTTAGATTAAATCAAGATATATTAAATAAGATCCATATTGTATATAAAATTTATTACCGATTGAAAGATATAATCGTTTTTTTATCCGATGAGGATAGAACGAGAGACTATAAAATTGGGACGGAAGGAGTACGTATAAATACTTAGTCAGAACGCACCCTAATACTACAACTCAACTAGTACTCTATTATTTAAAACTATATGAAAAAATTCGGTTTTTTTTTAATTAAATACATTTGAATTGTTGGTTGGTACCCAATTTTCTTTGTTGAATGGTTAGCATCCAACTTTTGGCCCAAAAAATAAATACATTTGAATACTAAGCCGAAAAACAAAGATACAAAGACCAAGCCAACAGTATAAAAGATCTCTATTAGTAGTTTAATTTAGTGCAAAAAAATTATGTGCTAAAGTACTTTATTTTTTATCCGAAGGATATTACAAAGCCAATTAATAAAAGTGTTGGAGGTGTGTGGCAATAACAAGAATAGTAGCAATAGCAGCGATGGCAGGCAAACGAAGAGCATTGTAAACACACACACACACACAGATGCTACCAAAAATTAGGGGTAACGTGGTCATTTTGCTTATGAGTTGGAAGGGGGATTATTTCTGGGCTGGGTTTACAGTAGGGGTGAAAAAAAAACCGACGGCCCCGAACCGACCGAAAAAACCGACCGGTTTTCGGTCGGTTTTGTATTGGTTTCAGTCGGTTTCGATTTTTGATCAGGAAAATTTAATATTTTGGTTCGGTTTTCGGGTGCATGTATTTTAGACCGAACCGAACCGAAATATTGACCAAAACGAACCGAAATAGGACCAAACCGAACCGAAATAGTAAAACCCCTTCTTTTATCTAGACCGTCGATCTCTATTTGTTTTAATCACACAACTATGAATCACTAGGCCAACTTGGCCCATTTTGAGAAAACCGAAAAAATCGAAAAAACCGACCGAACCGACACCACCCCGAACCGAACCGAAACTGATACCGATTTCAAAACAGTCGAGATCGGTTCCCAAACATCATAAACTGAACCAATTCGGTTTTGTTACAAATCGGACCGAACCGAACCGAACCGATTTCACCTGTAGTTTACAGGTAGTCCATAAATAAATAAATAAGAAGGGGGAAGAGGGTTCAAAGGGGATATAATTATTGAGGGGTCAAAATTATGGAGGGTGCGCTTTTCACTCCCAAACGCAACCAAAAGAATGGGCCCAGGTATAATTTTTCCCATTTCAAATTTTTGGCTGTAGCCGAACGAGCACCTACTATCTTATCCCCAAACTCATCATGCATTCAATCGGAACTAAATGGGGTACTAAATAATCTTGAGGAGAGGTGAGATTTGATAGGATTAACATAAAAGGGATTGTTTTCAAAAATATTTTCCAAAAATTGTTTTCAAAACTTTTTTTTAAAACTTTATTTTCAATTTAAAAAATGATTTTCAAACTATTATTTTGCAAAATATGTTTTCAAAACTTCATTTTCTCAAAATATGTTTTCAAAAAAAAAAAAAACGTCTTAAAATTTTATTTTATTTTTTTGGTTCTTTATCCCATAAATAATCACGCAAGAATCAAACATAGGATCTGATAGAATTAGGGATAAAATTTATAGTAGGGCAAACAGTTCAAAACTACCGATCTCAAGATTATGTATGTTTCAATCCCTAAAGCAAGTGATAGAGGATAAAACCCCAAGCATGGGGCAACAAAAGAAAAAAAAAATTGTGAACCAAACAAAATAAAATTATGAACAATTTTTTTTTTTCAGACGAAAAGAAATCTTTCTTTCTATTCTTACCTTCGGACTATCATATTACATGAGAGATTAAGTAGATTAGTTATGGTCTCAATTGATAATGAGTACTTAGATAAGTTAATGTTTGATGACTTAATTGAAGAATTTGCCTCAGAAAAGGCAAGAAGAAGTTGTTATTCTTAAAATCGGAACATGCTAATCATAAAACACTATAATCAAAATTATATTTTGTTTTGATTTTTTAATTTAATTTTTTAGGTTGCCCAAACCCTACCTCAAGCAGTTGGTTTCCCATTTAAGCCATGATAGTGCAACCCGACCCAAGGCCACGGGAGTTGAGCTTCTGATTTTTCCACTCTTCAATGAGGTTCCCGTGAACTCTCACTGGTGTCCACTATGCTCAATACTAAACTCCCTTGTTGGTTGTCACAAAAATCAACACTTCTTTTACAACATAGGTGCTTTTCAAAGTTAAAGCATTTTTACAATACAGGTACTTCTCAAAGTTAAAACCTCCAGTACACTCTAACTAGACACCCAAATATTCAATCTACTAGTACATGAAGTCCAGTTAACTTATATAATCGGAGATACCAAACCTAACTGAAACACAGTGATATAGTTCTCTTTCTCACAAAGTGGGATACATGTAGTGATTTGATTCTATGAAATTAAAAGTGTGGCTCAACACTATAGGGAGTAATAAGAATACTACAATGAAATAAACTCTCTCAATATCAGAAGATTTACTCGAACTTGCTTTATGTAAATAGCTCTCCGTAAGACTTGGTAATGTTTGATGAAGCAGTCTTCTCTATTTATAGCCAAATCCCAACAATATTTCAGAAGATTTCTCCTTTGAAAATCTTAGCCAATTAACATACACAACTTGAAGGCTTTGTCTTCTCTTTACGGCTTCAACGATTTATTGCATTAACTGAGAATCTCTTTTCCTGCTTTGCCTTTGAAAATCTGATAACAAAAAATAAATATAGGCATACACCCGTTGGGATTATGCAATATAAAAATACAACTGTAAATTCATTCTCATGAGAACCTCCTTTTCTTTCTTTTTTTCAAATATCAAATCTTTAAATTCGGCTTATTTTGAAATGTGCCTGCAAATTCAAAATTGGGTTAGAGAAATAATAACTACAAGTGTAGAAAAGGTATCTAGATTTTTTAGAGCACAAAACGTGTTAACACAAAGCTAGTCCAAGTGTAAAATCTAGAGAGAGAGAGAGAGAGAGAGAGAGAGAGAGATAAAACAAAGTAGGACACAAAGCTTTGAGGTTTGTTTTTGGGTTCAATCTGTGACATATGAAACTCAGGGGTTACACTAAATCTTCTCCAAAAGTCCAGGGGGGCGTAATGAAATTATTTCCAAATAGCCCAAACTTTAACAGTAGCCCGGTTTTCTTCAGGGAATTCACCGACGGCAATTTGGCAGCCGGAGATAAAGTCGAAACTCCGACCACGGGATCTCAAACTCAGCATCCTCTAATTAAAACTCTGGCCATGAGTCCAAGTCCGTTTCAAAACTCGTGAGGGACACAGGGAGAGTTTTCAGAAGATTCCCCAGGGGGTTTTTGGTAATTGTAAAAAATACGACGTAAAGATAAATCACCCCTGATGTTATAACTGGAACTAAACCAATTGATGGGCAAATTTGTCCAAATTGGACCAAAAGTAGCTTAACATGAAATTGGAAAACGGAAAACCCTTTTTTTACTGGCCCTTTGGGTTTGGACGTGTATTGAAATTTTAGTACTCCCTGTGTCTCATAAAGTTTGATTACTATGAAGCTATGAGAAATTTTCAAGTTAACAAATAATGTGCTTACGAAAATAATTTTTGAGTCAATATGAATCTTGTTTGATAGATTTCATCGAGAACTTTTATACAATGTAAAAAAAATTCAAAAATTATTTTGGTAAATACATTATTTTTTAGTTTGAAAATTACACGTAGTTTCGTAGTGATCAAATTTTATGGAACGGAGAGAGTAATTTCTTTGAGCCAACAATAACATGGGATAGTTTAATCTACCACTCCTGCTAGCTAGCCCCTAGGTTCCCACATAATTGATCGTGGTTCGATTTTTAAGTTAGGTCGTAAAAGGTTAATTTCTTATGAATAAATTTATCCCGGTTTGGATGGTCTATCTTCGACCAGACCGGTGATAACATTAGTCGAGGTGTGCAGAAGCTGATCCCGACACCCTCACCATCAAACCAAAAAATAAAAAATATTGACCTTCTACTACTTGATAAATTTATCAATTCTGTCGAAGGCAAAAGTTGGAAGTGCACTAATCAACTAGCAAATTCCAAATCTATTGGTCCAAAATTTCCAAGAGAACCTCTGCATGTAATGTATATGGACGTCCCGGTTTAGATGGTTTGTCATCAACTAGACTGATGATGAAATTAGTCGAGGTGTACATAAGCAACCCTGACACCCCTGACATTGGAACTTTATAAAAAAATTGACCTTTCACTACTGATTGCATTTCTCATTTCTGTTTTTTAAGGCAAAAGTTGGAAGTGCACCAATCAACCAATAAATTCCAGATCTATTGGTCCAAAATTTCCAAGAAAATCTTTGCGTATAATGTATATGGGCTTGTACACACTACACTCCATGGGCTCATCGCAGAGTTTAGGCCGTCTGTAATAACCGACTCACCGTTTTAAACCCCCCATTTCCCTCCATACTCTCTCTCCCCCCTCCCTTCTTCTCTCTCCTGTTCATCGAAGAAGAAAAACCCAAGAACAATCCATCCCAGAACCGCATCTTTCCCAAGATGTTCAAATCAGTTTGTAAGTATACCAGCTTCTCTCCAGTAAATCATCTTCTTTCCAGACCCTATCCCTTTCTCTCTATACATACATAAAGATACGAATTTTGTGTGTCTAACGAATTTCGATTCATTTTTTTGTTGACAGCTCTCTTCAGCCGCAAGAAAACACATCGTCCATTCAAGAACTTCTACGCGGAATGGATCGAAACCCTGAAAACAACCCTCCTCCCTCTCCTCCGCCACTCCATGTCCACCACCTCCTCCCTCCACCTCCTCGCCACCCATGTCGACGCAATCCACACCCACTTCCAATCCTACTACTCTGCCCTCGACCTTGCCGCATCCTCCCAAAACGATGTCGCACAACTCCTCTACCCCGATTACCGTAACCCACTCGAGATACCCTTTCTCTGGCTAGGCGACCTCCACCCTTACCTATTCACTAACCTTCTCCGATCGTTTCTCAACGATGAAGACGATGAATATGAGGATAAAGAAAGGGATGAAAGATTGAATCTTGATTTGGTTGGGAAGAATTTGGAGGTGGTGACGGCATGGGAGATTCCGTCCTCGGGCTTAACGAGTCGTGTCGAGCAGATTGAGTGTGGGTTGAGGCTCATGGTGCCTGCGATTTCCGCCAGGTTTAGGGATGCACAGAAGGTGTTTGTGGAAAGGCTTGGGGTGGAGTGGGGGAGGAGGGAGAAGGAGGATGTGAAGGGGGTGATTGAGGAGGCTATGGAGGTGGAGATGGATGAGATGACAGGTGTTTTCTTGGACGCTAATAGGTTAAGGAGGAGTGTTTTGTCTGATATTATGGGTGTTACTAGTGTTTATCAGGCTGCTCTGTTTCTTGAAGGGTTGGCTCAATTTGTTGTTGGGTTTCGGGAACATGAGTTGTTAGGGCAATTTGATCGGTGCAAAATGGTAATCAACTCGTGAATTCAATCGGGTAACGTCCGATTTTCAGCTTTTCGATGAGTTGTAGGTTACTCTCGTCTAAGATTTCCAGTAAGGTGCTTAAGCTATACCTCTCATTTCTGTGCCCAAAATTTGCGTATGGTTTATTAAGACCGTAGTTTCATTCTATAGTATCTTATTTGTTTTTCCTTTGAAATCCATTTTTTTTGACAGGGTGTTGCGTTGTTCGCTGGGGTCTATTTGTGCTTTTTAGAGTATTTGGGTTATTGGGAGATAAAGCAACTGTTCAGCTTTGATCTCCAAATACGGTGACTTTTTATATTCTTAAGGTTGAGTGTTTCTTATGTCTTGAATCTTAATTAATTATGTTGTATGATATGATGGGTATTAAGTGAATCCAGCAGTTTTGTCACTTTTGAGTAGATGTAGAAATTTCAATTTGCGTCATTGTAAATTTGTAATAGGTATGGGAATGTACCTTGGAATGATGAAGTAGAGTTCCTTCTGTTTGTGCTCTCAATTCTAATAGAAATATAACAACGAACATGCGAATCAGTTTTAGATTCGAGTACTGGTCTGAAGAGAAGCTATATGTTGTTAATTTGCATGGTTGCGTTAATTGTTAGAAATTATTCCTGTAGGACTTTTGTTGCTCTGTCAAAGTTATTTAGAAATCAAATAATCCAGTAAAGATATAAAAAATTATTATTATTATTATTATTATTTGCTCCATGAGCACCGCCCCGTGGTGATTCAGATAACTTCTCCACCACATATTGGTGTGAGCTCCACCACCAAGTGTGTGGCTCCCGCTCAAATGTGTGGTGGAGAAGGCCCCAGGAGCTCCGCAATAATCACTCAACTAAATAAATTATGGTTTGATAACTCGTACGGCCAAAAGCAAGTTGGAAAGTATTTAGTAAAAGCCAAATTGATATTTCATACGAGAAAGGTCTACATACAGAGTGACAAGCGTAAGTTACCATTTCAAGTAGGGGCCTTTATTTTTCATTTTTGGTCTTGTTGAGCATAGAAATAACTATAGTAAAGTGGACACTACTGGGCAAAAAGTAAAAAAGTGGATACTTCTGGATAACACAAGCGTGGCCCTTTAGGATAGCAGATGGTGGGTTTGCCAGTCATATGTCCTACACCAGTTTTTTTGGCTGATTTGTACGTCAAATTGATATGAAAAGATGGGCTTTGCAAGCATAGCCCTTTAGGATAACATAAGGTCGGGTGCTAGTCATGTGTCCTACACCAATTATTTTGGGCCTTTTGGCTGATTTTTATGTAAAATTGATATGAAATCTCGTTCAAAAAGCTAAAGACAGAACAGTGCCGATCCCCAAATCATATACAACTACGCTGGTTGAATCTCTGCTTAAACCACAAAATCTTAAAGAGTGTATAAATATCTGAGATATTCCAATCGCTTTTCTGTTCTATTGGTCCTCCTGCGGTGGATTCTATTTCTTCCTTTGGCTTGAGATTGAGGATTAACCGAAAGAGAAAGGGTACTGAATTTCTGTGTGCTTAATGGCAAAGTTTTCTACTCAAAGAAACCAGATACATTAAAGACTGAGCATTACACTATGTGAGAACATCAAGCTAAGATTAAGAAAAAGTAACATTTTTTAACTATACTCTCTTTCGCTTAAGATACAAGTTGGAGTACAAGACTAGAAGGCTTTTCAGCCTTGAGGAGTCTCCTTCTCCCATTCATCAGATGGATGCACTGAACGTCGAGTATAATTAACTTTTCCATGAAAAGGATTTTATGTTGTGTGTTATTCTCAATATCTGTTGTTTTCTGGTGTAAGCTATTGGAATCCTATTGGAGGAAAACTATATCTAAATTCATGATTCACAAAATGTTAAATTCAAACAACAAAAAATGAGTTTTTCTGGGTAGAGAGCCGTTGTCTCAGAAAACGGTGGTTTTGTCCAAGTTACAGTCTGTCATGACGCTATTAGCTCACTGTACGATTGGTGAAGGAAAGGACTAAGAACAGGACACAATCAACAATAATCGTTGTTCTACCTTCTACGGCACCCCTGAAAGGATCATAATAATTGTTTTCTTTTGGAGAAACCGGCGCTCTATCCATTTTGTTAGCGAAGGCAAAATGAAATCAATTAACTAACCATGCACGTAGAATAGGCGGTACCCAACATTTCAGTCAATAGACTTTTTCCTTCTGTTGACCGCTGTATCATTGGTAGTTGGTTTTTAATTAGTTGGTTTCATACACAAGTTTCAAAGACTAATTAAATTGATTTGGCCCTTTTTATCCGTTGCTTTCATGTTTTCTGTTTCAGCAGTGCTAGATACTCAAGATATCTATCTATTTAGTGAAATTGGTGCTCTATCCATTTTGTTAGCGAAGGCAAAACTGGAATCTAATTTATCAGCTATCCCTACCAATACATTATGGAATAGCTCAGCGGAACCAAAATAGGAGCAGAAGTGGAATAGTCCATGCTAATTTCCATATGGGTACGTAGTTTCAGTATCCTTTCTGCTCCATGAGAAGAAGATAGCATCCCCATGTGGCCTCCAGACTCCAGCAATAACCTTCTGGCTCACTATCCACTACTTCTGTCAAATCTGAATTCTTAATTTGACGCTTTGTGCCAATGTTGACAATAGGATCATGACAACTAATCACATTTCCTAGCCAATGTGAAATTATACAAGTTATGAACAACCTAGAAACCTGTTGTATTTTACATGTTGTATCATTTAAAAGACTCCCACCTGTAGTCAGCCTCTTTTTTTTTTTTTTTTTTTTTTTTTAGTGGTAGTCAAAAATATAATAACAGTAAACAAAAAACCTAAAAAATCTGAACTTCAATCTTGAGTTCTTGTGAAACTTAACCTTGCATAGTCCCCAGCAATTCTTGAATTTCTAACTTCGTGAAGAGTTTTTGGTTTATCGAAACCTGTTCTTTCACATGTAATGTCCAAATAATTGGAGACACCCCACCAGGAATCACCTGAATTTTGAGTTCTTGTTTAATGGTATTACCTGAAATAGTTGCATCCCACGTAGTCTATATACTACCTGAAATGGTTGCCTCCCAAGTCAATCTTATTATGTTACTAATATCGATGTTCCTGCAGGAATACTATGTGGAGTTGTCGTGAGTACATGTACTAATGATATAATTAAATAGATAGATATAGAGGGAGAGGGAAGTGCACTGCTGTGTAGAGATATTAAATGGTTACAAGGTTTATGTTGAAGGATACATAATAGTTTAATGCAAATTGATGATCCTTATTTGTCCTTTGTAGTCAATTTCTAATTATTCCAATGCTTTTGATCAGAAAGTACAAATCTAGAAGAGGATGAAATATAGTTTTCTCACCTCAAACATTACTTACATATCATGGCAGATAAGATTACATGCATTTCTAGTTGATTAGTACCTAATCATTCTTTTATTACAGTAGAGAATTGAATTAGTTCATCCTTATCCTAACATCAGAGTGTTTTGACCTGAAAAGATGGTTACGAACTCACCTTATTTCTCCGGGACATATGTTAATCGATATTCTAGCAATATTTCATTAACAGGCAAAATGCTGCTATCATTTACGAATACATGTATGGTATGAGATATATGATTGTATCATAATATGCACATATATATTCATGGTCCATACTGTCAATGAAACAGGTTTCAAAGGAACTTAATAGCATTACATTCAACAACTATCATTGTTCTATGGCACCACTGAAAGGATCTTAATATAGCTGCTTTCTTCTGGTGAAAGTGGCGATCTGAATTCTAAGTCATCCGCTATAGCTCCTCAAAACAAAATAGGAGCGGAGTTGGAATGCATTTGTCCATATGTGGGTAGTTATTTTTGTCCCTTCTGCTCCATCAGAAGAGCGTAGCAACCAGACGGCCGGAAGGGGTTCGGGTAGGAGTGTGTTCACGTCAGATCCGGGCTTCCATGCTACAAGACATCAAGTCATACCTTCTGCTCACATGGTGCGCCAATGTTAACAACAAAATCATGACAACTAGTAACATTTCCTAGCCAACATGAAACAGTACAAGTTATTCAGCAACTCAGAAATCTATTGTATCTTACGTTTGTTGGGCCCGGAGTACCCTCATGAATTTGAATACATAATGTCACTCTCCGCGACCCCATAAAAAACAGACTTACGAGTGCGATGTCGAATGCAATAAAAGACTTAATTAAAATCCTCCCTAACTCCAATAAGTTTTAGGAGAGATTGTGGAAAAGCGATCCGACAACACGTGGTTTCATCTAAATTCTAAAAGACTCTAAACTCTGTTCAGCCCTTTTTGTTTTGAGTGGGAGTAACAAATAGATGAAGAGTGAATGCTATAGGGTAAAGAAAAAACCCCAAAACATCTGAACTTGAGTCTTGCTTTCTTGTGCATTCATTGTCTGTCCGACAATTCTTCAATTTATGCCTTTCACGAAGGTTTTTTTTGGTTTATCGAAACCTGTTCTTTCACATGCCATGTTCAAACAATTAGGAGATACTCCATCTAGTAATCACCTGACCAGAAAGCCATGCATCTGATGTAGCTGTCTTCTAAAATGTTAATCTAGTTTATGTGACGGATACATAATAGTTTATTAATCTAGTTTGCTGAGTAATTAATTGTTACATTATTTTCAGGTTTTGAAGAGAATCAGAAGCTGTCTTCTAAAATGTTATCCTTCAACCAAGTTGCTCACATTACGTGTGTAAAACAATTTATTTCATGCTAAGTCCATCTGTTTCCCAAGTGTAACTTGGCCTAGGTAGCTTGGTCGTAAAAATGGTTTGTTAACCCATCCCACCTTGTTGAAGGGTAGAGTTTGTGAACAGTGAAACCTCATTAGTATACAAAGCCTTTGTGTTTTCATGCGGATTCAGTAATTCGTTACCCTACAACATATTTTGCTAATCTAGCCAGTCATTATTTTACACTCTTTTTTTGGTTTGATTCTCTTGGACCCGTGCCTATTAATTTCAACTTACCAGTTTCTTGTTACTATGTCCCAAGTGAGGTTTGGGTTTAGGTAGGACTTTAGTCCATCTTAATCAGGAGCAATGCCTTTGTCCATGCCAGTTTCCATATGGGTAGGTTTTTTTTTATTCTTTCTGCTCCATCTAGGGATGTCAATTTCGATTGAACCAATGGATACCCAAACCATAACCGGTTTTATTCCCCGGACCATAACTAAAATATTCCCCGTGGGTGCGGGTACGATATGGGATGTGAGATAAACGAACGCGTTCGGTTCGGTTGTAGTTTGATCTGGTTATGTGTAATTACAAAATTACCCTTCATATGTAGAAGTTTAGCCTTTTTATAGCTTCAATGCATTGAATTTCTACTTAGATGTAATATTAGTTTTGCATTTAAAATATCTAAATGCATAGCTACATATTTAATTGACGGATCTGTGGCATTTCCAATTTAACTGATTTTCATATTTGAATTTCATTCATAATTATTTTGATTTTATTTTGTTTTCTAATTTAATGGGGAGTACCCGAAACTGAACCGATCCCCTATTGGTTCAGTTATGGTTTCAATTGTTTTTGGGTTCGGTTTTGAGTACTCATCTTGTTTCGGGTAATGAGTTCGAATATGGCAATACCTGAACCAAGCCAACCCATTGCCAACCCTAGCTCCATCAGAAGAGCATAGAAACCCGGAGGAAGGGATTCGGTAAGGAGCGTTCTCAGGTTAGATCCGGGCTTCGATGCGGCAAAACCTCCGGTCATTCCTTTTTACTTCTAATAGTATTTCCCATATCATGACAACTAGTAACATTTCCTAGCCCACATGAAATAGTACAAGTTGGTGAGCAACTTAGAAACCTGTTGTAGTTTACATGTATTGGGCCTGGAGTGCCCCCATAGATTTGGTTACACAATGTCACTCCTTGCAATCGTTATAAAAACAAATTTGCAAGTGCAATGTTGAATATCATAAAATACTTAATTGAAACTCTCCATAAAGGGGCATGCTACAATATGCACCCCCATATAAGATTTTGTGGCTTTAAATCTGAGTTTTATGGCACCAAATATGATATAATATGAGATTTTATGGCTCCAAATATGAGATTTTGTGGCTCCAAATATGATATATCATACGGTATGCAACTCATACGGATGGACGACCGAGATTGCGCCACGTATGACGTATGGGGATTTGTGCCACCTTTGACCATTGACTATATGAGATTTTGTGGCACCAAATATGAGATTTTGTGACTCAAAATATGAGATTTTGTGGCTCCAAAATATGAGATTTTATGACACCAAATATAAGATTTTCTGGAAATATATGAGATTTTGTGGCTCTAAATATGAGGTCTGCACAAGTCTGCACGCAATGTAGCAAAGTCCACATAGATTAATATGAGATTGTGTGGCTCCAAATATGAGATTTTCTGAAAATATATGAGATTTTGTAATTTTTCATATGAGTGGCATATCATATTCATTTCGTATCTTCAGCCACAAAATCTTATATTTAGAGCCACACAATCTCATATTTTGAGTCACAAAATCTCATATTGAGTAATTTTTAGAGGGTGCACATTGTAGCATGACCCTTCCATAAAACCAATTGGTTTTAGGAGAGATAGTGAAAATGCGGTTAGACAAGTGGTATTTGAGCAACGAGGTGATGGGGTTGAATAGCGGGAGTCTTATCGCGAGGGATGGATTGTTGGGTCCGGAGTGCCCTTATAGATTTGGCTACACAAGCCACTCCCTCTGACCACTCTAAAAGTAGACTTACGAGTGCGATATCGAATATCACAAAAGACTTAATTGAAATCATCCTTACACCATATGTTTAGGAGAGATGGTAGAAAAACGATCATATAACATGTGGTTTAATGCAAACTGTGTTTTGGCAAAAATGAAAAAACTGGTTTATTGCTTTTTTGTTTTGTTTTTATTAAATTTTTTTGCATTTGTTAGTTTTGCATCAAATTTTCCTAGCGTATGGTTTATTTTCGGCTTTATTCAAAAAATATTACTTTTGACCATAATTTGATGCTCGTCAGACGAATCCATAACCACAAAAAGTTGAAGCAAACCTAACAAGTGCAAAAAAAAAAAGAAAGAATAAAGACAATACATAAAAAACCAAAAAATCAATTTCTCTCTTTTTTGCCAGAGCTCCCCGTAGTCTCTCCGACAATTCTTCAATTTCTGCCTTCCACGAGGGATTTTCTAATTTATCGAAACCTGTTCTTTCACATGCCATGTCCAAACAATTAGAAGACACTCTATCAGTAATCACCTGAATTTTCAATACTTGTTTAATGGTATTACCAGAAAGGCATGCTTCTAATGTAGCCTATACTTCAATAAATTTAGCAATAATCCATCATTATTAATTGTGACTTACGTGCTAATCATAGAAATTATACTATTTGTGAAATATACATAATAGTTTAATGCCAATTTTGTAATTATTATTTGTCCTTTGTAGTCTCAACTTCTAAGTATTCCAACGCTTTTGATCAGAAAGTAGAAATCTTGATTCTCACCTCGGACGGTACTTACATCATTTATACGTACAGTACGTGCTAATTCCTTTATTAAGAATTGAATTAGTTCATCCTTATTCAACACACGAGAGTACTATTTGACCTGAAAAAGATACGTACGTACGTACTCGCCAACTCTGTTTTCCCGAGACCTATGTTAATCGATTTTCTAACAACGTTTTCATTAACAAGCAACATGCTGCTATGATTTACGAATACGTATATACGGTATGAGATAGTATACTATTATTGTATGCTGGTTTGTATATATATGCTTTTTATGGTCCATGCATAGAAAAGGGTTTTGGAAAAGGTGAAATTTCATAGAGACCCCCTCATCTATTTTTTCGGGACACAAATACCCCCTAATGTTTAAAAGCACCCAAGCACACCCTCTCATCTATAACCGTTACCCACCTTCACCCTTTCTATTAAAAAATCTTCCATTAAAAAAGCCCAAATCACTTATAATGAACAATAGCACATGGTGCACAACAGCTTCCTCTTTTGCATCTTGACCCAGTTGCACATTCCCAATTAACTTAATGCCCTTCACAACAATTTTGTCTGATTGACGGTCAGACCTTTTATTTCCCAAATTAATCCCATTTAGCAATCTCGACGAACTGAATCTATCTGACTCATCTGGATCCACAATCCAAGTTTCTGGATTGCCCTCACCGACACCGATAAATATTTTATCAGGTGTAGGGACAGAATCTGATGGACTATTGTCACTTATAATGAACAATAGCACATGGTGCACAACAGCTTCCTCTTTTGCATCTTGACCCAGTTGCACATTCCCAATTAACTTAATGCCCTTCACAACAATTTTATTTACATAATTTCCAAACAAAAATGCCTTCAAGAGCAATATATAATACATGCCCCAGCGTCCATAGCTCTAGTAACCAATCTTATTTTGCACAGAGAGAGAGAGAAAGAGAGATCATGAATGGGTAGTAGGAGAGCGATGGATGATTGGTTACTAGAGCTATGGAGGCTAGGGCGTGTATTAAATATTGCTCTTGAAGGCTTTTTAGTGAAAATTATGTAAATAAGTGATTGAGTTTTTTTAATAGAAGAGTTTTTAATAGAAAGGGTGAAAATGGCTAACGGTTATAGATGAAGGAATATGCTTGAGTACTTTTAAACGTTAAAAAGTATCTGTATCTCGAAGAAATAAATGAAAGAGTCTCTATAAAATTTCACCTTCGGAAAAAGCAGGAACTTTTGTAGGATTACTTGTGAGAATAACATGTTTGGACAAAATAGCTTTAAACGTGAGTGCCACCTCATTGTTGACAAAGAAATGTACTTTAACACTAACAAACCAATAATTTGGTGGAGCATCTGCAGGTCAACTTCGTCTCAACAACCTAGTTAACAAACTGGTAATCGTACATGCATGACACCACCACCAACTTTTTTTTTCTTTTCGTTTTTGTTTGATTGTGTCCCATGTCCTACCCTGGGCCAATGAGTTACAATTAAATTACGTCCCATGTCCTAACTTGTTTTTCTTTTCGTTTTTGTTCGATTGTGTCCCATGTCTATGTTGTTGCTCCACGAAATTCGGGCCCCGGATCTGTTGCTCCATATGTAAAATTTGCCGCTATGTGATTTGTTGGGAGTTTCCGGAGAAAATGTACTTGGTGACAAACAGTGTCCATAACATGTCTTCTTATTTTTTCCTTCTTTGCCCAAAACAAAACTTTTTAATTAATTTTGAACGACGCAACTTGGGAAAGTTTATTCATAAAATCAGGTGTAAAGATGCTAAGAAAAAGAAAAGAAATTTATTAAATCTAGTTTTCTGAGTAATTAATTGTTACTAATACACAAGTTTCAGGTTTTGAAGAGAATTCAGAAGCTGTCTTTTAAAATGTTATCCTTCAACCAAGTTGCTCAAATTCTTGTTATTATTAGTTAATTAACTCTGTATTGATGCACTTAACGTATGTGTATGATCAGATCCTATTAATTTTATCAATTTCATACTAGGTCCATCTGGTTCCCAGGTGTAACTTAATTGGCCCTACGCTACGTAGGTCATAAAAATGGTTTGTTAATCCATCCCACCTTGTTCAAGGGTAGGGTTTGTGAACTGTAAAACCTCATTAGCACACAAAGCCTTCGCGTTTTCTTGCGGATTCAGTTCGTAGATAGGGTACTTACTCCGGTAATTCGTTATACGTAGACCCTACAAAATATGTTGTGGCTAATTTAGCAGTGACTATTGTACACTTCTTTTTCGATTCGATTCGATTCTCTTGGACACGTGCCTATTAATTTTAACTCATCAGTTTCTTGTGGCTAATTTAGCAGTCCCGTAAAACGTAATAAGTCAGTTTAGAAATAAGTCAATTTCTGGAACAATCCTTTGCTTTGACTACAAACATAATATAACTACTCCAAATACAGTTTCGTTAGGGCTCTACACGTCTTCAATCATTCTATATTGGAAATGTTAGACTCCCTCCATCCCATATTGTTGGGCCTTTTTACCTTTTTTAACGTCTCAAAGAAATTATTTATATCTCATAATTTATATATATTTTTTTCACTCCAATAACTTTGTTTAATAAAACTAATTGAGATCTATCAAATAATATCTATATTTGATATAAAAAACTTAATAAATTTAAAATTATAGACAATTCTTTGACCCATCCAGAAAAGGAAAGAGACCCAATAATATGGGACGGAGGGAGTAAGTAATTTTCAATCCTTTCCTTTGTTGATCGAAATGGAGATGAAAAATAGTTAGATGCTCAGATATTGGAGAATGAGTAAGAACAACCACACAACGTGTTTCAAATATCAGCAATGCTACGTCCCTGAAAATGTTCCCGAAAGAAAAATCAATGGTTTAGATTAACTTAAAATCATTAATTTCTTTTTCGGGCATACTTTCCGTGGACCATAGAATTACTGTTCGACAACACTATTTTTGGTAAAAGTTGCATCATCAATGATCTCATTTTGACAAATTTGATTCTTGCAAGTAACCTATGTTCCACTGTGCATGATTGCTAATTATAGAAGTTTACTTGCCCGTTGAAGAAAGTTATTAGAAGAATCTTAGGCTTCTGCAACAATCAATTAATACACTTTTTCCTTGTGCTGACCGCTGTATCATTGGGTAGTTGGTTTTTAGTTGGTTTCATACACAACTTCTTCCTAACTCCACGTTTCAAAAGACTAATTAAATTGATTTGGTTCTTTTATAAGTTGCTTTCATGTTTTCTGCTGCATGCCCTAAATAGTTACCCAGAAAATAAAATTAGTGGCTCAGACGGATTCCCATTTTTCTTTTCCACTTTTGCTACATATTTCATTTGGAAAACTATCGTAGAAAAATCCTTCTCTAATATTACTCCTTTTTGCAGCAAAAAATGAAAGCATTGGTACTTGCCTCCGGCTCAGTTCAGTTGCATGGAAATGATGGGGAAATTAACTTTCACGTTACTTTCTTTGTTTCAATACCAAGGAAGTCGTGGAATCCATAATTTCAACTTTCCTATGGAAAACGCTTTTCAATTGAGAATGAGTAATTCTAGTTTTCTTGCCAAACTCATTTTCTTTTAATTCACTTCACATTTTCCGAGATTAAACTTCTCACACATGCCTAACAACTGAAGGTATTGTACATATTGTCCACTTTTAGGATCTCTCAAGAAAAGAATGAGGAGAACACGAACAGGCAATATTACTTGGGTAAGATCTCTAGCGTTTAGGGATGTACAAGAAAATTAATTTAATACTCCTAACACTTTTTACGTGCATGGCACAACTCACAAAATGTGAACGGTTGTAAATGGTTGCATTTTTATCTCTATGATGACTACTGGATTTGTTTGTGTTCGCTTTACTGTATGTCCCCCACTTTGCACACAGCCATACACGTTGCATTTTTTTCATCTAGATATTTAGTGCGCACAATTTCTATTGAGGAAAATTAAATAAATTAACACGAGTACTAAAAAAATTTAATTATTAGACTTTGCCTTAAATAATACTCCAACGAAGAGCTCTCAAAGTCATGGTAAACAGCTTCTAGAATTTGCTCATGGCGTATTGTTTCAAACACTGACCTTGCAAAGACATTGAGTAACTTAATCAAAATCGTTATATATATGAAAAGGTGGTTAAAGACTTTTGACTTTTTCCCTCCAGAAATTATTTGGTTCTTGAGAAAGAATCCTGCTCGTTAAAAGGTAGACGAATAAAAAAAAAGTCAAGTTGGCTTGCATGTGGATACTTTCGCTGTCAAAAACATACTTTCCATCTTTTCATGCTAGTCTATTTCAGGAGTTTTAAAATTTCAAGCTGAACTGTATGTTGGACTTTTGAAGTTTGATTCGGTTTGGTTACACTATGTTGACTATTAATTAGAGGTTCAACCTTCTCGGTGAAGTTGCTAGGGTTTGCGAAGTATTATAGCTTGCAAATAATATTTGTCTTAGTGCAAATGCAAGCGATGTGATCTATACTCTATTTATTTGATACATAGTAAAAAAATTTGTGAGTCGGAAATGTATTCAATTACACAGTTGGAGTACCATGCACATAAAAATTTCTCTGTCTTTCCCATTTGCATTATTTCTTTTATTGTTATTCGAGTGATGTGCATTGTGGTTTGACCAATTTCTCAAAAATACCAATATTGCAATCATGTTTGTTAGAAAGTTTGCTATGATTTCCTATAATATTGTCTTAGTTCTCATTTTAAGACATTTTATATTATTTATGAAGATTATTTTTTTCTGAAAATCTACATAATAACGATTTCTCAATAATACCGTTAGTGCAATCATGTTTCGGTCATGTGATGATTACGAGGCATTGTTTGAAGCTATGTGGGGCCGGGGGTGGCCCTCCAATTTCCTATTTTGGAGTATATTTTTCATATTTTTGATAGATATTTTTAAAAAATTTTATAAAACTTTAAAAATAATTTGTAAGCAAAAACAATTTTCATTCGAAAACACTAAAATTACAGTAAATGATACCGTGTGATAATAATACTACGGTTGTCAAAATTAATAACGATAGTCAAAATTAATTTTTAAATTTACCAAAATTGACCCATAAAACTCGAATGACTAAATTTAGTCTTGAAAAAAATTACAGAACCAATATTTCTTTCAGTTTTCGGCCCCTCTAACTTCTTTTCCCGTCTCTGCCACTATTTGAACACCATAAATTTTATTGTTGCATCATTTTACATAAAAGCCTGTTTAATTTTAAGTTATTTTCATACCTTATTATCATCTTTTATTTACGCGATAAATAAATTTTCCGTTTTAAAAAAAATTATCATGACCAAGTTTTCTGTTCTTTATGTCACTGTATATAAAATCGTCTCTGAAGATTGTCCATGTGATTGTGTAAAAGATGCGTCCTTTATGCAATGCATAAGATGGAATTGTTTCTTTTTGTTAATACGAAATCCAAATGGGTAGTGATAATGTCAAAACTCTTTTTGATTGTGTCAAAACTCCAATGCATAAATAGCTTGTACTTTACACATGATTACAAACATTTCATGCACTTGAGTTTTGGCATAATAAAAAAGAGTTTTGGCATTAACATTACCCAAATTTACTAATTGAGGACTGAGGTTGAGCACTCCTTCTCAAAGGTAAGAGAGATAAAAGTTATTTTCTTCTTCGTTACTTTACAATACTAGCATGAACCCGTGCTATGCATGGCACGACACAGAGACATAAAATAAAATGATGCGTTTTTTCTTTTAGTGATGAGCTAAAAAATTGTATTTTTATTTGGAAAGTGTATTGAATTACTTGATCACTTAAATTAAAAGAATATAACAATTTTATTTCTTATCTACTCCTCTTGATTCTAATTTCCCATGGTGATTGAGTCGACTGTAAAAGCATAAATCATGCACGTGATTGAATCAGCTATAAAATTATAATACATATATGTGATTGAATCAGCTATAAAATCATAATCCATATATGTGACTTTTCACAAAATAATTGAAGTCAACACCCTAGAGAGAAAATGTGTCATAATTTTTTTATGATGCAAGTAATTGGAAAAAAACAAAAAGTATCTATATAATAAGGAAAAGCGATTTTTCAATCCCTTATGAATCCTAACATTTTCATTTCTAATCTTATGGTTAAGAGAGTGTTTAGAATTTCTATAAATCTAAGCCGTTCATTTTTGTTTCCAATAGTAGCTTACGGAATGGCTAGGATTAATTTTGGAAACACAACAGAGATCATGACCACTTACTTTCTTGGGAAAATTATCCAAATGGTCCATGTAGTTTCACCCGAGTCTCAATTTAGTCTCTCTAGTTTCAATTGCACTCTAACGAACCCTGTAGTTTCAATTTTGGTTGAATTGAGTCCCTGACGTTAACTTCCATTAGCAATCTTAACGAAAATCTCAATTTGGGGTTTTTTTTTCAGGGTCGAACTCGTCGCTGGATTCAGCCACAATGCCAACCCAACCTCCCAACACACTCTCTCTCTCTCTCTCTCTCTCTCTCTCTCTCTCTCTTTCTCTCTCTCTCTCTCTCTCTCTCTCTCTCTCTCTCTCTCTCCCCACCGTAGTCCACCTTTATAAGCGGTAAATCACCATAACCGAAAATCTATCTCATCTTTCACACCCAATCGACAAACCCATTCTCTTCCCCAACCCGACACCACCGAGACCTCCATTACCCGACCTTCTATCTCTCACANACGATCCCCATCTCTCTCTCTCTCTCTCTCTCTCTCTTTGTTCCACAAAACCCACCAAATACTAACCACCAAAATCTTCACCAATCGGTCCTAGAAAGGGTGGATTTTGGTTTTGGTTCGAGTGAGAGGATTATTTGGTGGGTTTTGTGGAACCGAGTGAGAAAGAGAGATATGGGGATCAGTTTGTGAGAGATAGGAGGTTGGGTTATGGAGGTCTCAGTGGTGTAGGTATTGGTGATGCTGGGTTAGGGAAGAGAATGGGTTTGCCGATTGTGGTGTGAAAGATGAGATGGGTTTTCGGTTATGGTGGTTTAGGGCCTACAAAGGTGGACTACGGTGGAGAGAGAGAGAGAGAGAGAGAGAGAAAGAGAGAGATGGGAGGTCAGGTCGGCATTGCGGTGGAATTCGGCGCTGAAGGCCATGGATCGGGTCAATTTAGGGTTTCAAATTGGGGAAGAAAAAGGGTGGGTGAAAAGACGAGTTCAACCCTAAAAAAAACCCCAAAATTGGGATTTCTGTTAAGTTTGCTAACGGAAGTTAATTTCGGGGACTCGATTCAACCAAAATTGAAAATACAGGGTTTGTTGGAGTGCAATTGAAACCAAATGGACTAAATCGAGACTCGGGTGAAACTACATGGACAATTTGGCTAATTTTCCCTATTTTTTTCTTTAACCTCTCTCTCTCTCTCTCTCTCTCTCTCTCTCTCTCTCTCCCCCCAAATTCCACAATCTGCTCCATAATTCTTTTATTTTCGTTTGAATTTTGAAAATCATTTGTTGATTTTTTGCAATTCTTTTCTTGTTGACTCCCTAATCTATGTGCAACCCTCGCATTTCAATTGTGTCAAAAAATTCCATAGTGATTCGCCTCACTCCCTAATCATGCTCATGATATGCCCTGACGTGGGACTTTGAGGCTGTGTATATTCATTGTGATATAAACATTGGTGAGATTTATATTTTTCTAATTATTAAATTTTAAATTTATATAAAAGAAATAATTAAATTTTTCTAATTATAAATTTTTAATTTATATAAGCCTCATTTGGAAAGTTATATTTTAATAGTGAAAGTTATATTTGCCTGATCTTAGCAATTGAGATTGAGCTAATTTGAATTTTGTCAAGTGATCCAATTTTGTAAAAATTTATTTTCTTCTCAAACCATAGATAACTGATTTTCTCTGAATATTTTTATACTTTAATTTCAATATATACACCGATTACCTTATATAATAAATGCGTAAATCCCGTGCTATGCACAGGAAAATGGAAAAAATATTTTTCAACTATAAAATGTGTATATGTTTAATATGTTAATCCAAAAGAGAGTTGCTAAATTACTTTTTTATAGAAGGACAATGGTATTTTAATTTCGCATTACATTCCTGTCTACTAACCGTGTGAAAAAGTTGTTTGTTATGCTCCATTCCATGCATACTCTTGATTGCTCTAAAAAATGAAGGAAGAAAAAAAAAACCGGAAGAAAGTAACTTGGCATGGAATTCCACCAAAACATCACATTTTAGCAATTTTGGGAATTAAAAATCAAAATAGAATATGAGAAATTCTAAGTTGTCTTACTCCTTGCCATTGAACTCCCCTGGCCCTGGAAATGCTTCCGAATTCAAGGAAACACAAACATTATGGGTAGTGCTAACACAATGAGGATACTTTAAATATGGCTACAATAACAAACAATTCTATTGGTATTACCATAAAATATGAATTTTGGTTCTCGTTTTCTTTGCATTCTTTGCTACTATGATTGTTATAAAAAAAAAAAAAAACAAAAAGTTTTCCAATTGTATTTCCCTATCATCGTAATAGCTTACTTTCTCTTTAGCAAATTCTAATTATTATACAAAATAATCAAGCTTTTTATAATAGATAATAATGCATTAAAAGAGTTAAATAAATCACTAAAATTATAATCAAATAAGGGGATATAAAAGAACTCCAATATTCTGAACAATGTTGGAGTTTAAATATTAAAAAAATTGAAGAAATTTGGATTAAAAAGTAAAAATTCATTTGATTGTTATTTGAGAAAAATCAAAATACTAATAAACCAAAAAATGTCCCACATAAACATAAACAAAAGTCTAATTGATTATTCATACAACCTGGCCAAATTAGTTTATCACCACAAAATTGCCATAACCTATAAATATACGATTTTCAAGTCAATTTTTTTCACAATTACCAAGAAATGATCAACTACAGAAAACAAACATAAGAAAACAAAGGCTTTACATTGCGCGTGAGGCACTCTCCCTTACCATGCTTGATGTTTGGACTTGAGTATTGCCGTTGTGGATTCAAACTTCCCTTAACCCTCCAACCTACCAAATGATGAGGGGAAAATGTTTTTCATTTATTATCTTCCATCTGAAAGTTCATACCACCAGAAAGTTGAAACTTGAAAGAACAACCCTATAAAAGATGGAAATTGAAGGAATAATGAACCAATTAAAAAAGGGCCACTTAGCCAAAAATTCAAAACATTTGACATTTTTAAATGGAAGGACAAGGGAACTTTTGCAATCGAACATAAAAACAAAAAACATTTGATATTTTTAAAGGGAATGACAATGAACTTTTGCAATCGAATATAAAGACAAAAATTAGATGTTACAAATTTTATAAAATTCTAAATTCGAATATAAAATTCAAAAAAATCTCCACCCAACCTTCGGCCGACCACCACCCTACCTTTGGCAACCACTTCCTAAGATCAAAAAAATTACTGAGATGTCACTAATTTTTAAAAATTGTAATTTCGAACATAAAATTCAAAAAAATCTCCACCCTACCTCCGGCCGACAACCACCCCACCACTGGCCGACTACGACCAAAACAATTAGTGAGATGTCACTAATTTTTTAAAAATTCTAATTTCTAACAAAAAATCCAAACAAATCTTCACCCCAACTCTGGCCCACCACCGATGCCACACCTCTGACCGACCACTTCCAACGACTAAAAAAATTAGTGAGATGTCACTAATTTTAAAAAATTCTAATTTCGAACATAAAATTCAAAAAAATCACCACCCCACCTCCCTTGACCACCACCCCACCTTTGGCTAGCTACTTCGGGCAACCAAAAACATTAGTGAGAGGTCACTAATTTTTAAAAATTCTAATTTCGAACATATAATTCAAAAAAATCACCACCCCACCTTCGGCCCACCACCACCCCACTTTTTGCCAGTCACTTCCGGCAACCAAAAAAATTAGTGAAATGTTACTAATTTTTTAAAATTCTAATTTCGAGCATATAATCCTATGTTACCTTATAGGATCACTTTGTCGCTACGATTCATAAAAATTTAGGTAAGCCTTACGTCACCTCCTCCTCTTAAATTACCCAGTAAAAAAAAAAACTGCATGAAGCATCATGCACATCAACACAATCAAGTGGGCACTACTAGAAACCATTTACATAAACTCATGCCATAGACAAGCCTCCAACAAGACAATTACTGGAATCAATAATCTGAAACAGGAGGTGGAATCTCCGGATCTAACGGATGCTGCAGCCCCACCTCCGGTGGCTTCGGCGGAATAATCTCCGGCCCACGCAGCAGGACTACTTTCGGAGGCCCTTCTGGACTTGGCGGTGACGGCGGAGGAGGAGCTTCTTCTAGAGGTGGTGCCAACTCCTTCAATGGGCCCAGAAACTCTGGGTTTGGACCGGGTGAATGCGGCGGCGGACCGGTGGGCTTCTTCTGTGGAATCGGGTTGTAATCCGGATCGTTGGGAGTCCTTGGTACCTCTGGTATTATAGAGGGTTTGATGCCAGGTGGTGAAATCAGGTCACAAGCTATCCACCGGAAACACAAAATACTCACTAGTTTTGGATGTCATTCCCTTGAATCTGAAAAAAAAAAAACGCGTGAATCTGAAAAAATGCGTGTCCTATATTTAAAAGGGGTAAAAAAAATGTTGTATTTTTTACTAATTTTTTCATTAAAAATTAGTATTACAATGATGCCAGAGAATAAGAGTAAAAGTCTTTATTTACAAAGCCAATTGGTTCCTTTCCAACCAAAAGACATCCTTAAGAAATGGACATTCATGTGAGATTGAGAGGATTAGGAAAGAATCCTCTTCAAATTCAAAACACATCTATAAAATAATGTTTGTGAGTAATATTATTTATGGTTATCTTTCCAAATCATGTGAATAATAAGAGTGTCACATTTGTTGCCTAAATATTCTATAACAACCCAATCAAATCGCACCACTTGTCACGATTAGAGTCCTCCTCACGAAAAGTCATCCTACAATAATATATAACTAGCATGAACCTGTGTTATGCACGGTTTAGTGCAACTTTATGATTAAATTTTTTTACTATAAATATACTTAATAAAATCTCTATAAACAATAAATGTTGTCTAGATGTTAAATTGATATTTAGTGAGGTTAGATATATTCAAAGATGTTAAATTGATATTGAGTCAGGTCAGATATATTCAAATATTCATTGGAAGGCTGATTGCATGATGCAAAATAGAAATATTACACTATATAAAAAAAATTATTTGGTTTTTCTTATTTTTGTTTGAGTTTTTTGGCAGGAAGTCTTAATTTTAGAAATAAGTGTTCTAGAATATTTGATTTCAATTTATTGATAGGAATCTTCAAGGATTTGGTTAATTTGGTGAATGGAGGAGGGGGTGGGATTTTCAAAATAAATTTGGTGAATGGGTTGGAGTGCAATTTACCTCTACCCACCCTTATTCCTGATCCCTCGTGATCATGACAGTCAGATCTCTTGTGTTTTTCATTTTTTAAATAGTTTTAGGATATCCATCCCTGTCCATTCCCCTTTTGGACCAGGGGTAGAGGGCAACAAAATTCTGACGAAGGGATCAGGGTGTGGACGGGGATTAGATGTGTTTGGGGTTGGAGATAGTGATATCCACTCTTATTCTTACCCTTTATTTTCATTTGAACAAATCTATCTCAATAGAAAAGGAAAAGAGTGAAAATACACCAATGAATAACTTGCTTAATGCAAAAATAAGAAGTTTGTGACCTCTTCTTCGACTTTCGTTCTTTTATTATTTTCATGTGACATAAGTAAAAACACACAAAGCTGTATTTACAATTGTCAATAGGTATCCTTAATATTCCTTGTAAGCTCTTAAAATCCTGTTTTTTGCTGTTAAAAAAAAAGAAGGGGAAAACTTGTCAACCGTTAAAAAGGCGGTTGGATGAACAATATTAATAAAAGAAGATCAAATATGTAATACAATGTAACCTTATTATATGATAGTACTTCCATGCATGATATTACCAATGTTCAATTTTATCAATTTGAAGAGGATTAGTGTACCATAGCCGATGAATCCATTGTGAGCTTGGCACATTCAAAGAAGATGTTCTTGCGATAGTAAAAGGAGAGAAAATCAATCATTCCTAGATCAAAAAAGAAAAAGAAAACATGGTATTTGATATTCTCGAGAAGAAAACAAATCATAGAAGTTTAGAGTAAGGACTACATTTTTCGATATGCATGTGCGACATTGTTCTGAAGTTCGATTTGACGTGTGGTGATTTTTGCTTTATACTGGGTTTTTTTTTTTTTTTTGGAAATGCAACTATAGTTTAAAATTTTGAAAATGCATAAATCATGGATTCTTAGTGATTATCTTTTTTTTAAAAAAACATTTCCTAATTATAGCATGATTTAAGAAAGATATTGTTTTTCAAAATATTTCCTAATTATAAGCATGATTTAAGAAATAACTAAATTCCATGCGGATCTAGGGGTATTTTTGACTTTCTAGATCAAGTTTTGATGAATCCGAACCACTCAATGTTTTTAAAACGTGTTCTTAAGGGCCCTCACGAGGAATTTCAAAAAAAAAAAACCTAAAAGGGCTTGATCCGATTAGTTTTCGATAAAAACTGTACATATATAATTTTTATCGAAAATTGATCGGATCAAACCCTTCCGGGTATTTTTTTTGTTTGGTGATTTCTTGCGAAAGCCCATAAAAACACTTTTTAAAAACATTGAGCGGTTCAGATCGTCGAAATTTGGTATGAAGAGTCCAAAATACCCTTAGATCCGCATGAAAACTTAAATAAGAGTTCCTTATTAGAAGGGGCTCCTAGAATATATAGGTGAATTTTATGAGACACATGCACATGCTTCTATGCAAATTTTTTTTAAGCCTTTTTAAATTTAAATTAGAACACCGCATCCAAACGAACAAATAAGGATGTCAGAATATGCAGCGGAGAACTTATGCCATTTCAAACTTTAAATGCAAATTGCGAAAATAATTAGCCAATATGGCTCTAGTTAGCTACTAAATGTTTTAAATTTGGAAAGGGTAAAATCCTTTTCTTTTTCTTTTTAAAATGAGTTGTATGAATCTCACAACTACAAATTTTGAGAAATGATTTGATGAAACATAATAATGAAGCAAAAAATCTTTCCATACTAAAAAACAATGGAAAGGAAAAGAAAGGAAAAAGAAATTAAGATATGAATTGGTTAATTGGCAATACCGCAAGTTGCTTTTCCCAAATTTCATTATGAATCAACTAATTTAAGTCTAAACTTTGGTATGTAATATTTGTTTCCGAAATTAAAGATATGCAATATCCATTTCCAAAATAATGATAAGGAAATTAAGGAAATAAGGATTCTATATATCAAATAAAAGCAAGATTGATGGTTTCAAATTTAATTAGTTATAACATATCTTTGATGCATATGACTATGTCGCATGCTTTGCTCAAAATCCTATATGACAAACCAATTAAAACATAACACTTGTCATGCTCACGGCTCTTCTCATGAAAAGTCATTCTGCAATAATATATAAGATATTTTGTGAAGTAAGGTAAATATTTTTTTACAAATTAGAAGCAAATAAATAAGGTAATTATCAGAGAGGAAAACGTCTGTGTTCACTTCACATTTCCAAAAAAAAATTCCAAAAAGATTCTTTTCTCATCTCTCCTATCATTATTTTCATTTCTCTCTCTACTCATACCCCTCTCTTCAATCATTATTCTCATTTCTTTCTTTATCTCTCTCCAATTATTACATCTCTCTCTAATTATTTTCTTTTCCAAAAACCCATCCAAAAACAATCTCAAAAAAATTTCTCAAAATGTTCTCCTCAAAACTCTCAACCAAACAAAGTGTATATTTTTCGCTTCAAGTATTCTTTTCACTGCCTTCCAAGTTTCAAAGACGAAGTGGAAAAATAATTTCTTGTGAATTTCCTAGTCTCACCGTGGATGACCTTTCTTTTACTAGACTGGAGATGTGATTAGTCGAAGTGTGCTCTTGTGGAGTGCGGCTTTGATTCTTGAGGTGAAACTGTAAGAAAGTATTTTTTTTTTTTTGTAAATCCACTAGTCTCAGTGGTGTGGCTTGATGAGGTGTGCATGAACTCACACCCAACCATCGGGAAAAATGAGATGACAAGAATTCAACACCGTAACGGCTTGTTGGATGGGATATTAGAATGGGTATAATTTATGGGCATGGATGACTAATCTTGGGCTCATACGCCATCCATGATTTGTGACAATTTCGCACATGTGTATTATTTAATATTTATGGTCCGTTGGATTTAATATCCGGATGCTAATTATGTACTACCCAAACCCTATCTGTAAAGACCTGGAATTTTCATGAAAGCCATTGTATCTTTAACTCATTTGAAAGTAATGTGAATGAGTAGATTAATGTTTTAAAATGTGTTTCTTTCTAAGTGTTATATGAGTGTGTATATCTTGGTACGTATACGTATTACAATGTTGTGTGGGTGTTTGGAGATGTTAAAAATGTGTTGGAAATGATCGGGGTTCGAATTGGTGAAGGTGGTAAAAATTTTAAAATTTTCAGTCTTGATACTAGTATAGCTTTTTATTGATACCAGTATCTAGCTTCATTTTGAGCCATCAGAAATTGTAGATACCGATATGGGTTTTTCTTGATACCGGTATCCAACTTCATTTTGAGTCATCAGAAATTCTAGATACCGGTATGAGTTTTTCTTGATACCGGTATCCAACTTCATTTTGAGTCATCAGAAATTCTAGATACCGGTATGAGTTTTTCTTGATACCGGTATCCAGCTTCATTTTTCTGCGAATTTTGAGCCCGACATTGCCTTCTATAAATAGGGTCTTAGACTCATTTCTTCACTCCATAACCACGAAACAAATCCTAAAATCACCCATCTACCTTCTCTCTTCATCCCCACCTCAAATCTTGTGATTTTAACCTCAATCCACCTCAAAACTTCAAGACCTACACATTGGATTCGTGTTTCTCCCTTGGATTTCGGGTTTTGCACTCAAGGAGGCAAGCACACTTGATTTGGGTCTTGTTCTTGCTCCATTCCCGTTTTTCCCTCTCTCTCTCTTCGATTGTGAGTGTAACCTCACCCTTGTAACTCTTTTTTGACATGATCTTGTCTCTTGTATGTGTAGTGGAGATTCGGTAGAGGTTGTTCTTTAAGTTTGGGATCTAAATCACTTGGGTACTCTAGGGTTTTGCTCAAAACCCATCTTGGTAGGGAAATGTCTACTCTCTCTAGTTGTATACTTGTGATGTTTTGTACATCTCTTTCTTGGCTTCAATTCCACTAAAAATCATGTTTTCCCCATTTATGTGGGTTTTCCTAACTTAGATTCTTTGATCTATGAAATTGGTTGTTGATTTATGAAATTGGGAGTGAAATTGACCTTCCTTCATGCTTAAATGCTGCCTAACATTTTCTAATTTGAACCAAAACTATCTTATTTGTGATTGAGTTGAAATTCCACACCTTAGAGGTGAAAATCTTCACAGTGTACTGTTCATAGGCTGCTGTCCAAAAAATTTCAGCTGCTGCCCTTGTCATTTGGGTGGCATTCAACCACCCTTCGATGTCTGTTTGGTTCCTAATCGCTTATTCCTTCATATATTTAACCTTTGGTATCATTCTTTACTCATGTTTTGACTCGAGGACTATGGTTTTATGAATAAATATGCCATCTTACGTCACATGAAAGTTTTGTTGGTTTTTAAGAGGTGTTACCCAAGAAGGCAACCTAGAGGGGGGGTGAATAAGGTTGCTAACAATAACGCCCAAATAAAAAATTACTAGACAATGCAAATAAATAAATAATTCGCACAAACACAATATAAAAGAGTTAAGGGAGAGAGATATCACATAGAGAAATATAGTGGTTCGGTCTGAGCTTTGTCCACTGCTCAGCCTAGTCCACTGGCCTAAGGAGTCGCTGTTTTAATAATCCAACAACCAGCTTCTGGTGCTGATTAAACCTTACAACCGCAACGCTAACTTTCCCGAGGAGTTAGCCGAACCGCTAGAGTTTATCTCTCAAACTCTAAAATTACTCACAGAACAAAACCCAGTTCTGTAGTAGCTCACTAAGAATTTTTCTAACTCTCAATACAACACTAACAGGAATTTGCAGTGTGGAAAAATAAATCTCTCTCAAAGAGTAGATATACAAATTTGCTCTCCAAGCTCTCAAACAATAATATGAAAATGATCTGTGTGAGAGTATGAAAATTGCTCTAAGTATTTTATGTTGCTCTGTTATGGCTTGGTGTGCTTTTGATCTTGTAGAAGCTTTGCTTATAAAGCTGCAAAATACGAATGTTGGAAAACTTGCCGTTGGGAAAAATCTTAACACGGCTACGGATCTTCCTTAAGTCAAATTTGTCTGTTGAGCCGTATTGCTTTTTGAGCAACAATAAATTTTCTCTGTCCGTTCAACTGTATGAATTGATATGCATCACTTGTTTGTCATTAGAGTCAACAATGGCAGAAAAGAACTACTGTGGTCGACATACGCCTTAAGATTTTGCAGCCCAGAAGTCAAGAACTTAAATATGGACAACAGTAGAGAGTACTCAAAGATTGAGCCAACTAGTGATGATTTTGGACTGACATGGATTTAACAAATATTAAATGAATAGGGCCAAAGGACTAACTTAAATAGAATTTCACATGGGGCAATCATCTTTTACAAAAAGCTAATTGATAGGTTGTATAGAAACATAGAGAATAATCTAGTGTAGTCAAAACATATGCTCTAGGACCAAAGACACTTTTTAGATTTTTTTTCATGAGCTACGGGTACACAAATATTGCACAACAAAACATCAATTGTATGGAAAATGATTCCATACAACCATGACATAGGTTATGGATGTGCCAAGTGTAAAAGTATGTAATAATTCAAGGGCCTAAAATATTTTAACTTTGTTTTTCAGAAATTAATCTTGTGATACATCAAAATCAATTATTTTTCTAACAAGAGGCATATGTGCGTGCGTGTGGCAAGATTTCTCGAAAGACGTGTGTTGGAGAAATGGCCTTGGAAATTTGAAATGGTTTTGACTTTGAAAGGAGGTTTTTAACGA
Organism: Vaccinium macrocarpon; assembly: GCA_022606695.1. Taxonomy (NCBI): domain Eukaryota; kingdom Viridiplantae; phylum Streptophyta; class Magnoliopsida; order Ericales; family Ericaceae; genus Vaccinium; species Vaccinium macrocarpon. The sequence goes on along the minus strand of CM040176.1, from coordinate 14,581,936 downwards.
AATGGATTTAAATGAACAAATTGCATTATAGATACATTTATGCGTTTGGGAAATAGGCTAAAACACGTGGATGTATTGAATGCTTATAGAATGACATAGTAAGAAAGGGATGCTTGCGTTGGTATACTAATGCTTGAGAATGTTTAAGTGAGTTGGTAAGTACGTTGATTATAAATAATAGTGTGATGCCGTGTTGGAGAATATGATTGGCTCGTAGACATGTCTTTAATAGAAATGAGGGAATAGTTAATGATTTACGAGAATGAATGAGTTTATGAACGGAAAAGACATCATGTGTTGCATGGTGAATGGGTAGGTTTTGTGACAAAGCGATATTTTGGTATTGAAAACTGTGAAGATATCTTTTGTTTAAAACCTTCGGTATTCTACGGAATCAACGACGTGTATGATGCCTTTACCTTCGGGTATTGAGAAAGAGTTGAGTTTCCAGTATTCGGGCACAAATCAACGGAATTCAATCTCATTTCGAAAACTCTATTTTTTCATAAACTTGTGCTGCGTCACCAGGGAAAGTCTTGAGTCTATACATAGTATAGTATTGCGCTTTGAAAGCGTTGGTTATTAATATGACCCGTGTAACAGGTAAAGCAGTGGAGCCTATGGAATCCAGCTTAGGGATTGAATTAGACAAAGGCAGACGGAGCCTATGAAATTAAGCTTAGAGATTGGATTAGATTGAGGCAGGCAGAGCCTATGAAATCTAGCTTAGGGATTAAATCACTCGTACTTATGTACAATGCTAGTTTTTCTTCAATGAACGAAATGAAGATGAGACGTATGGGTTATATGAGACGGAAACAGTCCTTGAATCTATATATGGTATACTGAGCTTGTGATATCCGGAAAGGGTTAAACTCCCTATTGATATTATTAGCCATATATCGGGCCATGGGTGGAAATGGTGTACGGATGTTATTGTAGTGTAGTGCTTGTATGGCAAGTCATGCGTGAAAACATTCCTCAGTATGTCAAATGATGGATGACTATTACCTGTGATTGGATACCTAAATTGAGACAATAATTGTATTAAGGGTAGGAATGATGTTGGAGAATGAGATGTCTTTAACTAAATGAGTTGGCTTCTATCACAAAATACTTTGAACTTAGTTAAATTTTGTTAGAATTCTAAATGGTTATTTTTTAATAAAAATCGTGGACACTTTGGTGACATTTTGGATACATATAATGACTTGGGTGATTTTGATAAAACTAATGGATATGTGATTGGTGTTTGGATGCTCGAATTACTTTCCTTGTTGGGACACTTAATTGTATTTTGGACACTTGGTTTCTCTTGGACACTTCGATATTTCTTATGTTCATCATGATTTGTTTGGTTATCACTATACATATCCGTCCATTCAATTGATATAACTAAAATCCATGTGTATGTATCACCTTTATACACCTAGCGTTTGTAGAATAGTTCCTCTACTAGGCTAATTTAGCTCAACCTATCATTTTCAGGTACACGTTGACGAGCATGGTGTGGGATGCATTAATGTGCGTGCATGGCATGGACTTTTGGGAAAGCACCAATGATTTCAAGCTACTTAACCAATTTTGTTTATCTCTAGTATTTGAGAGACTATGATGTAATCTATGAACTCGTGTACTTTTGATTTTAAATTTGTTGGAAACTTTATGTATTGGTTATTGTATTACTTGGGACGGAGACTTCAAACTTTGGACTTTGAATTTGGAATATTTAATCGACTTTTGACTTTTCAAATGAGAAATGTTTAACTTTTGATTTGTCCAGTGTGGACTCACGAGATAATTTAGTTATAAAATTGAGGACGTGACACTATCCATGAATAATACCCCTTCTAATGCCTCATTCAATACTCCCAATCCACCCCAGATCCTTTAATTTATTCTTATCCTCCATTTCAAATACAAATAAATCAAGTATTATTTTTTCCTTCTTTATTACCAAAATCTGCTAAACTAAGTATTATTTTATTCACTCTTCATAAGTGTCATATCAATGTGGGTCCACTCTCGATAAATAATACATGTACTATCTTAACTCTTTACTATTTTATCCATTCAAAACTCATCTCGCATCTAATCGAACCGTAAGACCCACTCCACTTTTTTTTTTTGAATTGCAAAAAGGTGGGAAGGGGTGACCAACGTAGCACCCCCCCATTTTCATGACCATTGGGGTTCCTGATCAGCTATGAAATATCCGTTTGAGCCATAACTCCTGTCTGAAGAGAACAAGGCCGCTACTACAACACCATCTAGATGACTAGTTGGTTAGACAACTAGCTGGCCAAAGGTCATCCATCCACATAAATCTACAAAAGTCCAAGCAATAATATGGAAGGAATTCGAACATCGGAACATGCGATGTTCATGAACGAGGAAGGAGTAAAAACCTTATTCCATTCACTTCGGCCAACTACGTCACCACGATCGTAAGCCCCACTCCACTTACCATCCACTTTCTCTGGCTTTGTTTTAGGACCAATTAAAGTATGAAGCTCGTGTCGCCAGCTTCGATAATGGGCCACGTGATTCCTCACACGTGAATAGATCCAAAACCAATAATAAAGAGAAAAACAAAATGTTACATGTGACCTGAAATTAAAAGAATATCAAGCGACAAAATTGAGACGAGACCACAGCGTACCTTTGGTCCTTTTAATTATTGTAATTTTTAATTTAATAATAGGAAAAATATTCCTCCTTACCGAATAAGAAAAATAATTCATAAGATATGAGTTTTTTATTTTGTTGGAATAAAGGGTGGGCTGCATTGAACCAGCATAGCTATCTCCCATCAACTAGAGAGTTCAACCAATCTGAAATATTTGGACTTAAGCCATAGCTACTCTAGTTGGGGAGAAAATTTTGATCTGTCACCAAGCCTCCACATGAGTACTACAAGTAAAATTGGAGCCCATCTCCCTATCATTTGGTCCCGAGTATCAAATTCAAGACCGAATGGAGAGAAGGAACCCCATGTTCAATAGCAGACACATGATTGGTCCATAGCGGGGGCCTAATTACATGTACTTTTAGTTTCTACACTAATATATTGATTGGTACTAGAAAAGTTTGTGTGATACACATAGCTACCCATTGTTTGTCTTAAGTTTGTATTTCACGCTCGCGACATAACAATTCACCTAACCATCCATTGTTTGTCTAAGTTTGTGTTCCACAATTGCGACCAAAATCTGAGAAGTAAGGACAAAATTCATGTTGCAACTGGCGAGATTCGAGCCACCTACACTCCAAGTTGCTCAGCTTGTAGCCATGGGAAACGTTGTTTTGATCAAACATTAATACAGGCATGATAATTGATATCTATCTGAGGAAATAAGTTATAGACTTTTTTATATTTGATACACATAATTAATACCTTTTTTTTTTGCAAATTTTAACAATTCGAATCACCATTGTTTATCTAATATGAGGATTGTATATCACATAGAGCATAAACCACACAGAAACTTAATTATATGGTACTTTTTTTTTAATGTTGACCATTTCATTTTAGGGAGAGTTAATTAGGCATCCTGTAAAAAAAAGATCATTATGATTCCATCCTGTGAGATTTGAATACTTATGATTCCATCCTGAAATTCAAATAAACCCCAAAACACCCTTTCTCTCTCATAATTTTCCAAATATTTTCCTCCTGATTTTCCTAATAATTCTCCCTTCTAATTTCCTAACATTTCTCTCTCTTAATCTTTCCTAATTTATCTCTCTCTCTCTCTCTCTCTCTCTCATCTTGAAAAATCTCTCTCGTAATCTTATAAATCCTCTCTCCTAATCTTCTCACACCTAAAATCTCAAAAAAAAAATAAAAAATGAAAGAATGAAAATTTCATTATGACAACAAACAAAGAAAACATGATAAATTAATTGATTTTCATAAACTATGCAAAAATATGATAAACTAATACGATAATAATGTTTATGATTTACTGATTAACCATGTTCATGGTGAGTTTGTACTGGGAACATGATGATTTATTGATTAACCATGTTTACTACTCTAATGTTCATGCATAGAACATGGATTATGTAATAACCATGTGCCCATTTTCTCACTTACGTATAAGATATCATGGTAAAATGGTGAGTTTACAGAGGGAGCATGGTTTATTAATTAACCATGATCTATTAATGAACCATTTTAGATTATGTACAAAACTTGGTAAATTAAAAACAATAACTACAAAAAACATGATAAATTAATAAACCATGTTCGTTGTACGAATCACAACACCCGTCTTTAATCACCAAAATGGTAAATCAATAAATCATATTGATTGTTGGATATTTCAAATCGACCTTGGAACACAGATGTTCCTCCAAACAACACTAGTCTTGAATAACGAAAAAAAAAAACACCATTGAATTGGGAAAAAAAACCCTCCATTAACAAGATCTGGAACCCTTAACCATCATACAAAACAAAAGAACGGGACACATACTGCACAATTTTCCTTATCATTGATTGCTAACTCCGCCGTATAGGGAACAGGGTGTGATCGTGTGGAGACCGACCACTACTTACTTGTTTGGAACCGAGGCCCTTTGAATCTCCTTCGCCGACTTGATTTTCGATTTTGGTTCGTTCGATTGGAGGAGATGAACATATCGGTTGATGGCGGAGATCCCTTGCAGCGCCTCTATGTTGTGGGAGTGGGTTGATAATGGCAAATCACAATTGAGAAGTAATATTACTAATAAAAAAATAATGGAAGTAATGTGTGTGTGTGTGTGTTTTTGAGAGAGAGAGAGAGATCAAATGGTGTGAATTATTGGGATTAAATTAGATTGATGAGTAACAGAATCCCATCTATTTAGGAATGTGATGATAATCCCCGAAAAACTTGGTAACAAGATACAACTAAAAATTATAAGGGCGGATATTATGGAAACCTTCACAACAACCGTAATTCTACAGGAAAAGAACATAACAAAGATCTTAACCTAAGGGCTAAACAATCCTCACATGTCAGTAAGATGATCCAGGTTACCAAAAACTTCTTCATTCCATAAGTCAAGTTACTCATTCAAAAGCTCAAGTATCTTCGCAAGAGCAAAATTGGCCGACCCATGGAAAATACAAATACTAATTATAGAAATATAATTACAAGTACAATTCTAACAATGGAATTAATAAGGGCATAATGGTCCAATTTCAAATTTTGAGATGGAATCACAAAGATTTAAATGTCATAGGATGGAATCATAACGATAATATTAGTATAGGATGCCTAATTAAAATTCTCTTCATTTTAAGCTGTCCCTTAATAAGTGTGTTTTGAAAAGTTAATAAATAAAACATTACCTAATGCAATAATTTGGAATTGAATTGAACATTGCGTTAAACCATATTGGTTTAAATTTCAAACTAGTTTCCAATCCAACAAGCAAAAAAATGAAAAAAGAATCACTTTCCACATTCAAAAGCAAGAAAACAGGGAACATAATTCGGTTTCCAATCCAGTAAGCAAATTATCAAGGTTCCAATCCATTACATAAAGTATTACCTTAAAGAGTCCCGATCTAATCTAGGAATCCCGGATCTGGGACTCCACCTTCCCGATATTTTTTTGAAAATCTGAGTCGTCCAATGTGTTCAAAATGTGTTTTCAAGGGTCCAATGTATTTTTTTAAAAAAAGATTTCTTGTGTGGACCATTGAAAACACCTTTTGAACACATTGGACGGCTCGGATTTCCCAAAAATAATTTTTAAAAGCATCAAAACACCAAAAAAAACCTCCAATCCGGGATCCCGGATTGGATAATTGCCGTCATTACATTAAATACTTAAATTGTTAAAAATATTGTACACTATATATAAATATACAAATAAAAATCTCATGTTCCAGTTCGATTAATCCATGATTTCAAAATGAAAATTTGTGTCCAGACTGCGAGTCAAAGTTTTTATTTATTTATTTTTTAATCAATTGTCCAACCATTAATCCATGATTCCAATTCAAAACGAACAAATCGATTTGGATTGGATCAATTTCACGGTTCACCAAATTTTTTGAGCAACACTACTTAATAGTTGGGGTTGCCTCCCTTTAAACTCTTCTATCTATGAAGTTTACCTATTTGGAACTTAAAGAAAATGGGAGAAAGGAAAGAAAAATGAATTTTTCATCCTTGGGTGTTTGGTTCTTGGATTAGGGAGAGAAGGGGAAAATGTAGTGAAAAACTTAAAGGAAAAGTCTAGAAAGGGGGAAGAAAATAAGAGAGAAAGGGTGCCAACTACTGTTGTTCTCAAGGTTGTCAATCTCATATCATACCGGTTGGTATGTACCGGATTCCAATAAAAATGGTAAGGTCACCTATTGATACCCCGTCCTCAATACCAGGAGGTTCCGGCCTTTCTGGGGAATACCGGACGGTACGGTGGTACCGGCGGTTCCGGCCGAAAAATTGCAGATGGTGTTTTTGTAAATTTCTTGAAAACAACTTCATATTAAAACCTCTCTTTACGTTTTCCCCTTTTCTATAAAGTTTAAACCCTACTGTGGTTGTCGATCCCCTAAAGCAAAGATGGCTGCCGATCTGCTGTAACTTTTATCCTCTCCGGCGAACGTTGACGGCCACCTTTCCGATGATTTATGTACAGCTCTCTTCTTCATGTTTTCAGGTGACTTTCATCCATTGTTCAATTAACCCGATGAAGAAAGCTAATGACACCAGTACCTCATAAATTACCATAATACATGGTTTTGTACAAGAGGAAAAAATGAAAAAATTGGGAATTTAGGGTCTTTGTTTGTTGGAAGTGAAGATATGGTTGACGAGGAGAGAGAAAAAGGGAGTAATGGTTTGGGGGGTTGAGTGGAGTAATGTTTGTGTTTTTGTATTTTTGTGGTGTTTGGGTTTGGAGTGCATAAAGGGTAGATGAAAGGTCTATTAGTAAAGCTCATTAGACACACTGTTGTATGTGTGTTACATTTCTTTCTTTCTAATGTCAACTAACCATGGTTAGCTGGTTATGTCGGTTATGAGCATTAGTTAAGGAGTAGTTAGAATGGCATGGTTTATTTGTTGTATAAAAAGGAATGGTACAGTTGTAACTGCAATGACGAGAAAACAGAAATGCAAAAATCTCAAATTACGTTTCTTTCTCTCTCTTCTTCTTTTCTCTTCTTCATTTTCTTCAATAAAACCCTAAAGTCTGTCTTTCAAGAATTAGATCTGTGATTGTGTTCAGATCTTCTTTAAGGTCAACACACGTATGCATTTGCACTTTTGCAAACGCATACACGTATTCAACTTTTGGGCTCTAGTTGCCCATTATTCTCAATTTGTTTTTTATTTATATGGAGAAAATTTGAATTTACATGTAATATATATATAATACCGCTAAATCCGAAAATGGTACCGGTATTTGCCCGCTACCGTACCATACCAGTAAGAAAATCGGTACATTGTCCAGTACAAGATGCAGAACCTTTGTTGTTCTTCCACTGTTCAGTAAATTTGGGAAGATGATGTCTAGAATTTTTTAGCGATTGATTATATTCCTACATACATATATGTGTATATTTATTGAGACCTGTTCCCTAAGAATAAAATTTGTTATTTTTCCTTTCCATTTTCCTTTTGGATCCAAACAAGAGGGTATTTTCCTCCCTATTTCCATCTCATTTTCTTTCTACAACCAAACAAAAGAAAGAAACCATTTTCTTTATAATTTCTCTCTCAAAAATTTCTCTCTTCTTTTCATTTTCCTTCCACATGTTCCAAACAAACCCTAGTTCAACTCTCACCAACCCATTCTCGTCCCCTAGCTAAGTTTGCCATAAGATTTTATGGGATTTTCTATTTTAGCATGTTGATTTCCATATTTCTGGGTTGTCACAAGATTTTATGGAAAATCCTATAAAATCAACTGGATAATTTTATGGAAATTTCTATTTTATGGATAATTTATAGGATTTTCCATTAATGTGCTAAAATAGAAAATTCCATAAAATTATCCAGTCGATTTTATGGAATCTCTCATAAAATTTGTTAGCAAACTCAACCTTAAAAATAAAATAGACATTGAAGCAGCTTTGTCTAATGACAAGTTGTAGACACCTCGATTTTGAACCCAGAATACACTCGAGCTTTCCCAATAATAAGAACAGACCAATCGTGACTACCCGAAGCTTGTGAAGATAGCTTGAATTTGATAAAAATCAACCAAACACCTCCAAATAACCCAAGCTAAACCAAGCCTTGTTAAACCAAGCTAAACCAGCAACTTGCCACCAAGAGCCTTGAGCGCTCAAGCTTGAGGCCTTGAGCGCTCAACCAGTGAGGAGCACCTTGAGCGCAACTCTGAACCAGTCAGGAATCTGCAGAGTATCTAATCATGAGATTTCATGCAGAGTGGAGCGTCTAACCACTTCTATACGTATTGTGCATGTATAATACACCATACATTGCTACAATATACATCTAAAAATACACCTAAGGCATAAACCCACTATCTCTCTCTACTTTCTTTCCCTCCACTCACTCTATATAAACCCCCCACTACTTCCTGATTTGGGGGTTCACCATCTTCATACTCTAGCACACCATATTCTCAGTAATCGTCCTCTCCCTCTCTCTCTCTCTACAATACCACTCTTTTTTATCAAAACCATCTGCCAAAAAAAACCATCTGTCAAACCAAAAATTCAACTCATGTTCATCAATTAACTTCATAATCTCCATCATCCATCCACAATACTAGCCAGAAACACCAAAAAATTGTTGATTCTCAAACCCATCATCAAGTTCAAGCTTTCAATCGAGTGAAAAAGGTAGTTTAACAAGTGGTTTTCACTGTTTTGGTTCATCTGAGGGTGACCAGTGAGTTCAATTAAGTTCTCTATACTTGAATTGAACTCACAAAGGTCGAAAAGTTGCTAAAAAATATTATCAAAAAATCAGGTGAAATTGGGGGTTGGCTCAAGTTTATAGCCTTGGTAGCTCAAACTCTCTCTGAGGCGATTTTACATTTTGTCAAGTTTCGAGCTTTCTGTTAGTCTTGATTGTCTTTTAATAGTTAGATGTGCTCTTTTGGTTCTCAAAAAGTTCATGTTTTTACTTCAAAACCATTTGCATGAGCTAAAATTAGCTATTTTATGACAATCAAGTTCCAAAGTCTTTGAAAATCTTGTGTACAGGTATAAAACAGTGTCTTTGGTACCTCTTGCACCTTCATATTATGCACTTATGGTCCTGAGAATCATCCAGAATCCTTTTTATTAATGAAAACCAGAAAATCACTTAATGGCTTGAGCGCTCAAAGCCATCCACTTGAGCCTTCAGCTTTGGAGCGTGATTGTTGGTTCTTGGATATTTTGATGATGGATAATGGTTTATTCAAGTTTGGGTGTGTGTGTGGTTTTATTGTTGTGATTACAGTCTGGATTCCTTCTTTTCAAAGTATTTTCTTTGCTAAAATATTGTGATTTTCTTCTTTTATCATTATTTATGAGATCAATCTGTCTATTCTCATCTGATTTTCCATGAAAAACACTCTGTTAATGTTTGATCTTATAAATAATGACTAAAGAAGTGATGGAAAAGCCAAAAATCACGAAGTTTAAATGGAAATGGACTTGGCTCAAGCCATGATATTTGGCTTCAAGTGATTACGAGAGGTTAAGCGCTCGGGGCATTGACTATTGGCCTTCAACCCCTATGTTGGAATCGGATTGTAAACCGGTTTGTTAAGCTTCAAAGCCGGTGATTCTTTTGAATTATTTGCTTGGTTTACATTGTTGTTCATCTTTGTAAATATTTGTTGTAATAATTCTTTATTGTTATCATCCCCATGTAAATCACGCGCACAAGCATCCACGTTAAATTTGCATATTTGTATTTTCTTATTGTTAATGTGATTCCCATCCCCAATTCCCCATTTTTGTGATTAAATTGAATTTCAAAACATTTTCAGAATCCCACAAAATATTGAGTAGAGACCGGTTCACAGACCGGGCGAGAGGGGTGCCGTAAAACCCTTCCCCTCTCGTAACCAAACCCCCGAGTCCGAGAAATTTCTGGTTTCGCAGTGATCAGTACAATCTTTTCAATGGGCAAACGAGTCATATTTTATTGGTTTTGTCGGATTCGGACCTCAAATCTGAGTGGCGACTCTAACAATCACAATCTTTTCGATAAAACAAACCTAAACTAAATTTGGTGGGCCGTCCACACAAGTTTATGTTGCTAACCTCCGCCAAACAAATGGAGGATAATACTATGCATATATCGATAAATTAATTTTTATATCGATATACATTTCACAAATATTAATATACTTTCATAAATATTAATAAATTTGTCTTGGATATCTATACATTTTTAACTTATTATCTTTCACCTGCTATGCGAAGATTAGCATTTCCCTTCTAAAAAAATGTTGTTTAATTATGGCCAATACTTTTAAGGTGGGGACCTAGTATCACACGTCCCAAAATGGGAAAGAGGGGCACTCTTATCCCTTGCAGGGACAACACCTGCAGTCCCCGGCAATTCCAGGGAGTTCCGGTCTTATTTCAATGATTGAAAACATTCATGTCAAATAGCTTGCCGAGTAGAACAAGTGTTCCAAACGTTAGCTCAATCGGATATCATTTAGTACCTAATCGAAACATTTTTATCTTGAAGAGAATGCATTCAAAACACTAGATCATACCCACTCAAACCCATTATTGCCGAGTTATATCTGTACCGATTAGGTACTAAATGGTATCCGATTGAGCTAATTTTTTGTATACTTGTTCTACTCGACGAGCTCTTTGACATGAACGTTTCCAATCATCGACACAAGACCGGAACTTCCCGAAATTGTCGGGGACAACAGGTGTTGTATCTGGCAAGGGATAGCAGCGCCCTTCTGTCCCCCAAAATGAGCTTTTCTCATGGTTCATATGAAAGCCGCCAATCCCCAAGCGGCGGGTCCTTTGACATTCAGACTGCATCACGTGGGTATATTTCAACAGCTGTCGTCAATCTTCCGTAACCCCACTGACCAAACGACGCACCTCCCAACACGTGTTCGTTTCCTACGCCGCTGCTCCACCCAATACCCCCTCTCCCCCTCTCGAAAGAACTTGACGGGGTGGTTTTACCGTTAAAAAAAGAACCTTTTACGGCGCGGTAAATCGTTGAATTCATCAAGGTTTGTTTTCTCCAATTCCAACAAACCGACTAGTGCCTTGTTTGGCACGGCTATTTTTCCGCTCTATAAATACTCACAAAGCTTTTTCACTTTCGCCTCCGTGGATCTCTCTCTCTCTCTCTCTCTCCACTTTTCCGCCTTCATTTCTAGGGCTTTCTCAGTTCCTCAGTGTTTCTAGAGGTAGATTCGGTTTTCCCGTTTCTCATACTTTTTCCGTTTGTTTCTCGGTAAAATTCAATTTTCCGGTCTGTTTTCAGTTTCATTGAAGATTTAATGCGCACTGTTTTCAGGTTTGTCTCCGACGTCTGCATTTTGAAGCGATTGGAGGAAGGAGGAATAGTATTTTCAGCTCTCGAATCAGGTAGAATATTGCCTTTTATATGTCATATGTGCGTCTTGTTTGAGTTCCTTTGTGTTTTTCTGCGATGTCGTTAATGCGTCTGTTATTTCTAGGCTATTTTTATCTAATGCCGGTGAAATTGAATGAAGAATACGTGATTCGTTTCTATTTTCTCGGTCGAGTTTTTTCGGTTCTCGTTTGCTCGTTTGGTTAATTTCAGTGGTTTTTACCGTCTCTATTTCCGGTGGCGACATGCAAATTTTATGTTCTTTTTTGGGTTTTTTTTAATGTATTTTTTATTTTTTATTTTTTTACTTCAGTAGTTTCTAAACACCTGTTTTTACGATTTAGATATCAGGATCTTCTACCTTACGTTTATACATTTTTTTTAATGGAAAAAAGGTGGGAAGGGCCACGGCAGAAGAAACCCCGAAGGCATTGAACATAGGAACTCCCAACCATTTGTGGAATCTTCCTGGTTGTATAACTATTATCAGTGAGACATGGCCCGCCACCACAAGACCACTTGAGTGCACACCGGTTACATAGGTGATCTAACACGCGCCTCCAAAGACATACATTTATTGCGACTAGAGGGATTAGAACCCGAGTGCACGCGTGGGAAAGGCATTCAAGCCCCATCACCCATGCCAACTGGGCTGCCACCTCGGTGGTGTAAGACTGTTTGTGTAAAGTACTTCCGATCATAATTTTTTGAATTTTTCACACCAAATTAAAGAACTAATGGAGATTTTTAATTTGGTGCGAAGAAACTGAAAAAATGATGTGCCGATATACTTTATTTTTTAATTCAGAAATTCTACATCTTTTTGTGTGAGATTATCAAAATGGGACAAAAAAGAGTATATATTTTTTATATAGTCACCTAAATATACACATACAAATATTTTATGATTTGACAGCATAATTTTTGTTAATTTCTTTTGTTTTTTAAAGTACAAGTTTGTGGTATTGTCGTTTGTTGGATCTAGAGAAGATATTAGGGGTGAAAATCGGTCGGTTCGGTTCGATTTTCGGGGTGTCCCGGACCGAACCGATCGGTTCGGGGGTGGTTTAATGCGAGCCGATCCCGAAAAAAAACAATGGACCGTCGGTCGGGGGTGGTTCGGTTTTTCGGTTTTTTGGTCCGGAGTTAAAATTGAGATGGGCGGCTAGGATTTGTTATTTTTGGGGGTTAAGATCATTTTTAGGTTTTGCGTGCAAACCTGGTTTTGGGGTATTCGGTCCAAATTGGCGTAGTTTGGTTGGTTCGGTCCAATTCAGGAAGCGAGACCAACCGATAATTTCGGTTTGGTTTCGGTTCGGTTCGGTTCGGCCCCGGCCCGATTCAGGAAGCGAAACCGGAACCCAGAACCCGTCGGTCGCTTTTTTTTCGGTTTTTTCGATTTTTCTTTCACCCCTAGAAGATATCAAATTTCTTCAAAAAATGTCTTGATCAACCTTTAGGTTTTACTTGGTCAAGGAATAGCCAGATGATTCTCCGTGTTGAAAATGTCGTCCCCATAGATTCCACGGAAATAAGATGCTTTTAATCATAGTGACTTTGAATGATACGTGTGAACTTGGCTAACTATATCACAAGGCTTGAGTGAATCTTCTTTTTTGTAGTTGCCACTGGTTTCTTAGAGGGTGACAATACCTAAATGATGTCTACCTAAATACGTTACTATTGGCCTGAGGAGCCAAGTAGGGGTGAAACTAACACCGGCCTAGCCGATAATTTGGGCCGAAAAGTTGGTTTGGTTTTTCCCAAGTATTGGTCTGGTTTGGAGTGTCATTTTCCAAAATTTTTGGCACCGGTCTGGATTCAGTGTCATTCAATTACAAGCCGTTATAAATAGAATTGAATCATCATATTTATACATAACAATATATTATTATTTATATATACACTTATACATAAGGTACCATAAAAAGAACTCATTAGCCTTACTTCCATAAATAAAATAAAAAAAGTACCTTGTTTGTGCCACAATTGTTGTATATGCTTATGATGGATTTTTAATCCATGTTAGTGAATTTTTTGGCCCAATAATAGGAAAAAAAAAATCTATTGATCCACGCCTAATTTACATTTTCAATTCAAACCGTTTAAAAAAAAAGTGAAATAAAAACCGGCCAAACCGAATACCACGCATGGATAATAGCCTTTTTTTTGATGAGTTTGGCTCCGACTATTCCCATAACTTGACAATTAGTTAATCATAGACATGTTTTAGTTAATGGTCATACAATAAAAATACCAAGTTATGTTGTGCGATATAGCATTGGCAAACCAATAATTGTAGGTCCAGTAAATCTTTTTGTTTTGGTAAAATAATTCATATTGAAGCAAACCAAGGACCAATAATTTATAAATTTTGTGCGGAGAATAATGCTGAGCTAAGTGGCCTTTAAGTGCAGTTTAGGATGGTTTAACTCGCTGCTTGTCCCAGAAGTTCATTTATTAGGAACAGGATTCGACAATATTATTGAGGTTAATGTTGTCAAAAACAGTTTTGTGTTGTATATAGTTTTTTCTAATTTTATTTATGGTATCTTGATTTATATTGAGTATTGTGAGATATGATACCAAGATTAAATATAATTAAGTTGAAAAATAGTTATACTCAATAAAGAATATAGAGTTTACTGCATGCATTGAGAAGAGACTTTGATAACACAAAATTTGACCATGTCTTCAACTACATAACATGTTCTTGTAAATTTATTCAATGGTGGTAGATAAATAAATACTTACGTTTGTTTCTGGATCTAGAACTATCATGTTTTTTCTCAAATGAATCATAGGGTGAAAACTGTACCAACAGAACTTACATATCTTGATCCAAGAAATTTCTGGAGAGAACTTTTATTTGGCGAGGAATTTTTTGTCCCGTAACATGAATAAGATTTCTCCCTCTTAGCCTAAAAAATCCTAAAGTTTCAGCCTAACTTATTAATTTTATCGAACTTACCCCAAAAAAATTTAGTTTGATTGGACAAAGCTGAAGCTGTTTCAATACCAAGCAGAGAAAGGACGCCCTCCTCTTCTTAAATCCGCATCTCATAATCTACTGTCATCAATTGGAAAATGGACTTCATAATGGAGTATTTGTGTCTTAAAAACTCTGGAGCTAAAGCATGGAGCTTACAATAATTTATAAGCATCCAATGCAATCAAGTGGGTAACGCCATCATGTGGGACATATTAATAAGATTTATTTGAACATAAGATATGTTAGAGATATGTTTCATTTTTACCTCTCTGAATGTATCGAATAGTAAGATATGTATCATAAAATCATAGGGTCTTTACAACAGTTTAACAACTCTACACCTGTCATAAATCATATATCTTGCACTTTGAAGTGTAATCATCTGTGATGAGCAAAAAATGAAGAGGTTTGAACCCAAGACTTTCTTCATGCCAGAACGCTGGTATAGGATGGCATGGTGAGTAATAATTGTATCTGGCAAGAGTTGTGGACAAATTTATGTTGCTTGGCACTTGGCAGATTTTGCGGGCTTGACATTATTGAAAAAGTATTGTAATATTGGAAGTTGATGCCTCTGTTGTCTATTCTCACTCTGTCCATTTTGCAATTTAAATAATGATACAACAGATATGCCAATCACATCACAAAGCTAACTTCTTTATTATTAATTCTTACAGATATGCCTGCCTTGCAATTTAACTATGAAATACAATTTATGGATCTTGCAAAGTTATATGCTTTTTTTTTTTGTTTTATGGACAAGTCATCCTTTCTTCTTTTCTTACATCAGCGATCATTTTGTTTAGAGGTGCTCATTCACAATTTCCACAGTAGCTTTTAAAAAAAGTATTGTCTTCAATGTTTCTTGTTCATTTGGTAAAGATAGCTCTCCTTCAACACAGAGATGAAATAGCATTCTTCCTTTTGGTAGTTCAGTTCTTCACCGTTTTGGTTGCGTAATTTTGTAAGACAATTAATAGTTGGAAGTTGTGATAATGTCTTGGTTTTAATACCATTAACCCAACTTTGATAGGTGTAGCAATGCTTTCTTCACCATACCTTTCATTGTTAGGTCCAGGCATGGCATCCACTTCTAATGTCATCAAAGTGACTTTCGAAACTTTTGCTTCTTTTCCCTCATTTGTTGTTCATAGGCTCCTATAAACGTGGTCCAAACCCTATAAATTCAATTTTTTGGTAGCCAAAAAAGTTTGGCGTGACATGCCAATCTCTTGCTGGCCTCTCACTATGATTTTGTCATTTAGAGTCTGCGCCAGCTATTAACACAAACTTTTTTACTCACAGTGTTAGGTGAGGTCTGTACATTGACAAGCATGTGTAGGGACATTGACAAATATGTACACGTACACATGTATATAAATAGCTCATAAACAGTAAAAACCAAATCTCATAGAACTAAAAGAACAAGATTGCTGATAAAAAAAAACTTCATAAATGGAGTAGTATATGCACTTCATTCCTTGCAGAAGGCCCAAGAATGATTTTTTACATTATATAGAGTCCATGGCTCTCATTTTCACCATTGATTCTGTCAAAACCCTCTTAATTGTTTTTTGTTGGGAAATCTGTCAAAGTACTAGTCTCCAGATGTTTTTACCACACTGATTTTTTCCCCCCCTCGGATATCTAGTGGAATTGAAATCACTCTTTAGGGCCCTATGGAAAATGGTGGTAGCTTGCAGGATTCTTTGGGCTTCATTTTTTTACCAGCTTTTATTTTGAGATGATCAAGGATATAGCATGAGCCATTCAAACGTTTGCCTCTCATTTACTGTTGGCAGATTCTCTCTATTGCCGTGTTGTTCAAATTTCTCCATTTGCATTTGGAGAACTCTGTTTATTTATTTCTTCTTGAAGTGTATTTCTGTCTATGATTGCTCTTTCTAGTATTCGTATGCTGAAAAAATGTAATGAAAGCCTTTATGTGCATAACAATTTGTAGTGATGCAGTAATTAGATAAAATGGATTATGTTTCTATGCCCACAGGTAGTAACTGCATTGATTTTGCTGGCGTTGGAGGCTATCCATCACTCTGTTCTAGGGATAACATCTACCCATTAATGTTTGGCCTTCTGCTATAAATGCATTGCGGCAATAGCAATGAGGTATGACTCCAAAGAGCAATCTTAAATGGATCCTTTTTTTGAAAGTAGAAGGGACTTCTTAATCAAAAGGTAACTGAAGCTATATCTGTTGTTTAACATGTTACTACGTAATCAGATTTCACGAAACCTTTGCTTGATGGACTGCTCACCCAGCAGCAGTGACAAGAAAACACTAAAGAGGTGGTTCTTCATAGATAAAAGGGTTGGGTGAAGAATATCTCTACCTTACGTTACATACTAAGGCCCAATTCCTTACCAAGAAGTGGTTAATTTAGTTTCTGGGGGTGGCCTTGTGCAAGTAATCAGGACTCATGGATTTGAATTCGACAAATGTCTCTCCTGTTCTCACTGAACCTGCGCCAATAAATAAGCCCAGACTAGGAATACATTCCAGTCTTTTGCCTTATTCGCAATCTGGAGCACCATTCACCTCCGGCATATTATCAATACTGAGAAAGAAGCCAGGAAAGCTTGATGATGTTCGGTCCAATGGTTGGCTTGATGCCATGAAATCTTCTTCACCACCCCACAAGAAGATACTTAAGGATTTCAATGTTGAGGTGGCTTCAGATGATAATGATGTTGAGTACTACACCTGGATGGTAGGTTTAGTATTTTATGCATCTTTCTAAATTCCATTACAGTAGGAATTTATCAAAAAGTAATTCTTGTTGGCCATGTTGTTCCTTTATTTTGCAGCTTGAGCACCCTTCGGCCCTCAACTCCTTTCAGCAAATCATAAATCACGCAAGGAATAAGAAGATAGTAATGTTTTTAGATTATGACGGGACTCTTTCTCCAATAGTGGATGACCCTGATCGTGCCTTCATGTCTGATGAGGTCAGTGTCGTATCTTCTATATGTGAGTTTTTGTTCATGTTGTCCTTTCTCTAGCTGTGTGTTCATACTCATGGTAAATCATCTCTTTGTCAGATGCGTTCTACTGTTAGGAATCTTGCAAAGTATATCCCGATAGCAATAATTAGTGGAAGAAGCCTTGACAAGGTAAGGGGATAAATGTCTATGTTGAATGACAACCCGAACTGATGCTTTTAAGAGTGTTATCATCCTAAACCACAAATTATTGTTTGATCTCCAACCTATTTTCATCTTTTCAGGTGTATGAGTTGGTAGGACTAACAGATCTCTACTATGCGGGTAGTCATGGTATGGACATCATGTTCCCTGTTAGAGACAGTGCGTTTGCTGACCCTTTGAATTGTGTTAAATCTACTGACCAGCAAGTAAGAGACTAAAAAACTTTCTCAAAATCCCCTCCTCTGTCCCCTTAACACTTCCACTGCAATCAACATGTGGAGTACCTTTTCTTGTGAGAGCCTCTAATTGTGACGTGCCTCTTATTTTTCCTTCATATGCAGGGCAAGCAGGCAAATCTCTTCCAGCCTGCTAGAGAATTTTTACCCATGATTAATGAGGTGTGTAATTATATTGCTTATACCCTTAATATGGTACAGTAATCATCCTTTACCTAGTAGCATGATTCAATTTTTATTCTTTCATTGATTTGTACAGGTGTTTAGAACCCTTGTTGAAGTCACTAAAGATATCAAAGGTGCAAAAGTTGAGAATCACAAATTTTGTGCCTCTGTACATTACCGCAACGTGGATGAGAAGGTAACTTTGGCGGGTTCTTTACATTTGATTATCTGGTAAATAGCAATCATTGGCTTTTTACAAGTTAGTTTCACAAGTTTAATTTGTTCTCCTGTTTTTTTGAATAATACCAGAATTGGCCTACAATTGCACAATGTGTTCTTGAAGCATTAAAAGGTTACCCACTGTTGCAACTAACCCATGGCCGGAAGGTAATTTACTCAATGAACTTTGGCAATGAGCGATCACTTGTTAACAAATTTTTATGCTTTTGTCTGCGGATTTCCATGTTTATGGTCTTGGGCTCTAATATTTTGTTTTGACTTTGTTTAGATACTAATTTGGCACTCTTACTTCTCAACATATATAGGTTTTAGAGGTCCGTCCAATGATCAAGTGGAATAAAGGGAAAGCAGTTGAGTTTCTGCTTGAGTCACTTGGTAAATGGACTCACTGGGGTTGTTCTAGTTACCAGAATTGCTTCTTTTCGTTGTCTTAATTAGTTCCTTAACTCGTATAATTTGGAAAATGGTGCAGAGCTAAATGACAGAGCTGATGTGCTCCCAATCTATATCGGAGACGACAGGACCGATGAAGATGCTTTTCGAGGTAATTCGAATCAGTTTCTGGGCTCTTGTGAGTTTGCAAGTTGTGTCCGCACCTTGTGTTAATTCTATGACCTTATCGATACGGATTTCAGGTATTTCAGGGGGGAATTCTTGGTCATGGAATCCTTGTATCGTCTATCCCGAAAGAAACAAAGGCAAAATTCTCTCTGAGAGATCCTTCAGAGGTGCAACGATTCCTCAAGTCTCTTGTGAGGTGGAAGGAGAACGATGAACTGCTGAAATCCATAAATGAGAGGAGCCTTGAATTTCAGTGACTTATTTAGATGATAGTATATTGTTTATCTCTCTTTAATAGTAAAAGTATACCAGTTTCTGATAAATTATGACATGTGGGAGCTGCTTCATTTGTCTGGAATCATAGTTGATTTTCTGCTTTATTTGCTCTCGAACTGAATTTTGTAAGAGCCTTTTCTTTCCACACCCAAGATGATGGGTCTTCATGAAAAGATTATTGGGCCTAATGCCGTGACACGAATGGGTCAGATTTTTGTAGAATTTTCTGGCCGGATTGGGTTTAGTCCAACTATTTTCGTTCACATTTCACAGTGTCCAACTGTGGCTGGTGTACTCTTTTCTGGCCCGTTTTAATCAGTTTTCTGACCCATTGAGCTATTTTTTGCTTATTTTGAGTAGAGATGGCAATTTCGGCCGACCCGCCCCTATCCAACTCATCCCTTATCCATTCGGGGAGGGGATTCCGAGATTTTTTTGGGGATCGGATAGGGGATGAGGATTATTTTTAAAAAATTTCGGAGATCGGGTAAGGGATGGTATTGTCAGTCCCCAATCCCCTCCCCGATCCTCGAAATTTATATATATATAATATTTATTATATTATAAGTTTTTAAAATGTATTTTCCACCACGACCATTCATCCCTTCTGTCTATATTTATCTGTTTCGGATTTATAGAAAAATTTGTTTTGATATTTGATTGTGCACTCCATTTGTTCATATTAATTTTTGATTTCACACGGTAAACTTTTCTAGTGGATTGCATGTGATGTGATGCAAGTGTTAACTCTTCAGTAGTATGTGATGGAAGTTTTAAATAGCTAGATGTACATTATTGGACAAAGTTCCAAACAACTCGAGTATTTGGGATAGTTGTAGGCTAATTCACTTTAAAGTGTAAGGCTATTAAAAAAAACCTACAAATTAAGAGCACCATTTTTGGATCTCTGATTCCCATGGGGATACCCGTTCCCCACATCGGGGCAGGGATAGAGGTTAAAATAAAATCTCCGGTGGGGATCAGGGAGGGAAGGGGATAGGGATTAATATTGGTTCGGGGATCAGGGATGGAGGTAATAGTATTCACTCCTACTCTCCCCATAGCCATTCCTAATTTTGAGGTTCCACATCAATGATAGTTCAAAACATTGTTTTGAACCCCCTTATAAAATTGATTAACCTTACCAACATTTCAATTGGATGAATTTTTTTTATCAGGACTCTTGAAAACGTGTTCCAAACAAATTGAAAGGTTTTGATAATTTAAAAATGGATCATTTATTTGTGATTCGAATGTGTCCCACACAAAGTCCTCTTATTTGTAAACCTAAGGAGTTGGGAAAGTGATTTTTTACATTAGGACTTGGAGAGTGATTTTTATGCCCTCAAATTGTTAATCAAACCTTCTTCTTTTTTTTTCTTTTTTTTTTCCTCTTTTAGTGATATTTTCATGTGTAAAAATGTCATCAAAAAACAAAAATGGGTTGTGATTAACAATTTGGTGGTGTGAATATCAATTATCTTAGGACTTAGGGATTTGTTTTCACTCAAGATTTTAGGTTCGATTCTTCTTGCAATCAATACTGTGGGGGCATTGGGTATTATACATAGTTGTTACCTCTACAACTCCAAAATTAATTGAAATACGCATAAGTTGATCAAAACATGTAGTTATAAAAAAAAGTACTCATATTTTTGTTTCATTCGACACCAAAATAACTTGTCGTCGTACGGAGACTTGGGCGGACTGCACGAGGGAAATATGCAGGCCGAAAAAAGCGCAACAAACAAGACGAGTATTCCAGATTATTTATTGATCCAGATAATTTAAAAATGAAACTAAACTAGGAGCCCTTCTATTGGGACCGACGGGGATGTACCGATGGAGTACCGATGGCGTCGCCGACGCTGGTGTGGGTCCCAAACGGCCGATCCGAGCCGTTGATCGTTCTCAAAATCAAATTCCGAGTGGGCCAACGCGGGAATTGAGGTAATCGGACGGCTGTATGAGCTCGATCCAAAATCACCCCATTTCATTCTAAAATTTTTTAGCAATTTATAGTTGCTAAAATCAACCCGATTTTAGCAAAGGAGTTTTTCAGGTGCTCAAATTTTTTAGAAAACTCAGGCTGTGTTTTTTGTTCGATGATTTTACCAAATGAGTTCATTAGATACTAAAATCATGATCGATTGGTGCTAAAATTATGATTAATTTTAATAATTGATAAACTCATTTTTTAAAATCATGATTAATTTTAACAATTAAATTACTAAAATTAAACGAAAAACTTTGCGTCGGCGCTTCAGTCGGGCTAATCTCGCCATCTGTAGCTGTTCTTCAAAGCTCATCAGCTCCAAATAAAACACTACTATAAATACTCTCTCGTCAACCGCTCACGCTCTCCCCCTCTCTCCTCTGTTTCTCCGTCTCTCGCTCCAAATGTCAACCTCGCTGCATTCTCCGCCTTCCTTTGCTCTATCTTCCTCCTCCCGTCTGCAAGTAAGTGTCTCTCTCTCTCTCTCTCTCTCTCTCTCTCTCTCTCCTGTTTGTGTGTATATATAGATACCCGTATGCACGTATCTGCAATGTATTGATCGCTCAATTTGTGGTTTTTGGATCGGGCAGATTGCAAGGTCGTTGAGGTTCATTACTTGCTCCACAAAACCAAAAAATTTCAACTTCAATTCTCACCGATCGTTTCCTCAAATCCGAGCTTCCACTGGCTTCTCATCTTCTCTTGACACCGGTCCCGTTCCTCCCCTCTCTCTATCTCTATTTATTCATAATTATTTGTGTAAATATAAACTTGTATTTGCGTACCATGGAATTGATTTTATTCATTGTGTTATTGGTCTTTCAGGTTCAAGCACTGAATTCGACTCTGTGTCAGGCTACAGCGAGATCGTCCCTGATACTGTCATTTTCGATGATTTCGAGAGGTGAACAATATTCTCTCTTGGTTTCCAATTTTTTTTTGCTTCCCTTTTTGGGGTTAATTGCTTTGGTTGATTCCTGATTTATTGCTTTTGAAATATTGTTTTGCAATTTTCTGTTGGGAATTTATTCCACAATAATTGCAAAACTCTGACAATTATAAATTCCATGAAACATTAAAATCATGTATACAACCACTTAAATATATTACTGTAGTAGTTAGAGTTAGGAAGATAACCTGTGAGAGTCATGGAAGGCACTGCAGTTGGCTCTCATAAAGCCTTATTCTCCTCCCTTCGTGTAGGTCGTAGGTTCTGATGGTTGAATACCACTCCAAGATGGAGTAATTCTACCCATAGATCTCGAAGTCCTTCACGTTAAACTATCAGTGGAAGACCGAGGTGTAAAATTTGAATTGGATTGTTCATAATGCATAGAAAATAATAGAGACTGATGACAGTAACTACAGCCTTCATAATAATATGGGGTGGCCCTATATTTATAAGACTCTAAACACCTCTTCACAATAGTCACATCCCTTAACTCAAAATAATTTATTTTCATTTGAATTTAAAAGTCACACCTTTTAGATTCTTTAATTTTTATACTTACAAAAGTTCCAACATTTTCAGGTTTCCTCCAACAGCTTTGATACTTTAAGTTTAAAACTTACAAAAGTTCCAACATTTTCAGGTTTCTTGCAAGAGCTTAGATACTTTAAGTTTAAAACTCACAAAAGTTCCAACATTTTTAGGTTTCCTCCCACAGCTGCAACCGTTAGCTCATCTCTCCTACTTGGTATTTGCAGCCTCCCTGATACAAAATTCAAGGTAATTATCCACCCTCATATACTGTTTTATCGGATATTTGTGAACAATAAATATTACATGTGTATGCATACTCACATACACACCCTGTCAATTTTATAATCATTCTGACGTACACATATTGGAGTTACCTAATGCAGTGTATAAACATTACAATAAATGCACTTTAAACTTGATAGTTGGGTCATGGAATGGAGAAATCAATAAAAACTGGGATTTTGAGGCATAGAAGTGATGCACGATTGCAACACCGTTTTCTTGTTTGTGGACAGGAGACTCTGAGTATGATTTTTATTTTATTCTCACTTCCTGGATGTAGAATGCTGTGGATATGGCATTGTCAGATTCCCAGTGTTATGGTCTGCAGGGATCCGAGAATAGAATGTCTTGTTTCTTTAGCAAGGTTGGTGTGGTGTTCCTTGATTCTTATGGGTTTCCCTTTGTCTGCTATTCAATATGCACATATACAGGTATATGTTAGCGTGCATATTATTATGTGGGAGGATAGGTTGTTGGTCTAACAACTGAGCATGAATTGTAGGCACTAGTGAATGTTGGTGGTGATCTTACAAAGCTAGTCCCTGGCCGAGTTTCTACAGAAGTGGATGCTCGTCTTGCATATGACAAGCGTGGCATTGTTAACAAGGTATTTATTTCTTCTAAGTATTAGATTTTTTTTTTGGTGGATTTTAATATTTCATATCGTGATATGTTGTCCTTAGGCATTCTGAGTGATATTGCAATATTAGGATAATATTATGTTACCATTATCCTTTATATTTTCTGTTTAGACTAGGTTATTACTTTTTAGTCATGTTTCCTAGTTAGTCTAGGTTTCCTTGTTATGCATGTTCCCTTAGTCTGTTGGTCACTAAGTTTTGTAGCCCATATAAAGGCATGTCAAAGTTATGTTTTGAATTTTTGATGTACAAATGGAAGCTTCATTCTTGGCAATTTGCTGTTCTAATATGGTATTAGAGCTATAAGTTTTAGGCCGTATGTGATTTTCACTCTCCGGCATGCAGCCTATGCCATCCGCCAGGGACTCACCTCCCTCATCATTAACCAATCTCTGTTAACCACCATTTCATTAACCAGTTCGTCCCTTTTATTGTAATTCTCTCAACTTCCCTTCGCTCATACAAATTTCACTAGGGACATCTCTCATTTGGATTCCATTTCCGTGCGGGGTCTTGACAATGATCTAGCACCACCTGGACAGCTCAATCCTGATGGCAATTTTCTATGTCTCGATCTGGTTTCTCTCCTAGTTCTCAGTTTTGGATTCCCGGCTCCTGGTTCACTCCTGGGCTTGTTTCTTCCTGGTTCTGAGTCTTGATTTCGTGGTTTCTCTTGGTTCTCACTCCTGGCTTTTTAGAACTCAAGTTTGTAGACCAACTTGTGTTTGAGGGGGATGTTAGTGTAATATTATGATAATATTATGTTTGGTCTTTCTAACACCTTCCACTAGGTGATGGATAATAAGCATATAATGCCAAACAGTTATAAATTTTAATACACATCTTAAAAATATCAATACACTTTTCTCGGATACCGATGCACATTTTATTCATTATTCATCACCCTGAGGGTTGTGCTTAGCATTTTCCTATTATGTTACCATATTCTGTAGGTTTTATTATCACGTTTTTTTATTTTATTTTATTTTTAGACTAGCTTAGTAGTCATGTTTCCTAATTAGTCTAGATTTCTTTGTTATCCATGTTTCCTTAGTTTTTTTAGGTCTCTTTGTCAGCAAATTTTGCTGCTTATACAAAGACATGTTAGGGCTATGTTTTGATATATGTATGAAAGCTGCATTCTTGGCAATTTACATTTTTAACATCAAAGCTTCTAATGCTGATCGGCTGAGCCTGTAACTTTCAGTTTTATTGGAACTATAGTTGGAATACCTTTAGAGTGTTTGATTAATTAAACAAATAATGAACCTACAAAAAAAAAAACGAAATGGAAAAAGAGTCGGATTGAAGAATAACCCTTGACATGGAAACTGTTCCATTGTCCGTAATGATTTTTCTCAACTTTGTGGAAGCTTTAGGTAACTGTCGTCTAGTAGGCCATGTGAAACTCAACCATGTGCTCTCTCCAATGAGATCTAAACTTGTTTATTGTCCACAATTTGAAATTTCTTTTAAGGAAGACAGCGTAAGACGGTAAGAGCAAGAGAAGTAATTTCTGTTATTGACAACCTTTTGCCCCATTGAGAAGTTTCTTAGAGCACTCTTCTGGTCTGGACCAGATACGGAACCTTGGAGTGCTCAGGTTAAATGGAGTGACATCTGTCTCCCTAAGCAAGAAGGGGGAATTAGGTTCAAGTTGCTTAGAGATTGGAACAGGGCTGCCATCTCTAGGCACCTTTGAGCCATCTCTCAGAAGGCAGATACTTAATGGTTCAAGTGGATCCTCATGTATGTGATCAAACAGGATTTGTGGTTTATGAGTGTTCCTCCTAATTCCTCTTTGACTAGTAGAAGGATCTTTAGATTGAGACACGTAATTCAGCCCCAGATTAGGTATGTCATTGGCAATGGTGCCTCTACTTTCTAGTGGATGGATAATTGGCACCCTCTTGGGCCACTGTTTCAGAAGCTTGGGGACAGAGTTTTGTATAGTCTGGGCAGATCTCTTCATGCTAAACTGAATTCTATCGTGGTGGATGGTTATTTGAGATGGCCTAGGGGAAGAATTGTTGTAACTAGAGAAATTATTGCAAATACCCCAAGTACTTTCTTCCGCATGAAGCAGTCCAATACACTGGAATGGACTGTTTAAAAAATCTGGTTTTTCTGTAAGATCAGCTTGGGAAGCTCTGAGGCATACCAGGCCTTAGTTCCTTGGGGTAGTTGTAATTTGTATCGTTCAAGCATCAGGTGGACTATAATTTAGTGGATGATATTCTGGGTACATTAGATACAAAGAACAGACTTCATAATTGGGGGATTGTGGCAGACATGAAGTGTTGCTCTGCCATTCTGAATCCGAGTCATGAGCACTTGTTCTTTTTCTAAGAAAATATGGCAGTATTTTGTGGATAAGAATGGCATCCATAGGTCTCCTCTTCCTTGGGTTCAAGAAGTTGTTTGGTTCAGTGCTCATCAAGGGGGTGGAAGCATGCAGCACCTAGTTTCTTAACTTCATTTTCTGTTGTCCTCTATGCCATTTGGGTGTTTGGTTCAGTGCTCATCAAGGGGGTGGAAGCATGCAGAACCTAGTTTCTTAACTTCCATTTCCTGCTGTCCTCTATGCCATTTGGGGTCACCCTCTATGCCATTTGGGGTCACAGGAATGCTGGGATATTCAAGCACCTAGCGACTGATTCAGATGGGGTGATTTCTAAAATTACTTCTGATGTCTGTTCATATATCAGTGCGTGGAGTATGTTAGGAAAACAGATTCAAATAGGTTTTTCTGTAGAGATCAGAGGATTCATGACAGAAATTTTCTAATTCTTTGAGGATTTTGGTTCTGTTGTTTCTAGTTTATGGTACTGGTTACGGTTTTGCTTTGATGGGTGATTGTCCTAGGAAGGCTTTGTCTTTTCTTTTTGGTTTTGCTTTGTTCTGGGGTGTGCCCCTGAGCACCTAAGAGGTTTTGTTTAATAATATACATCTTAACCGACAAACAAAAAAAGAGAGATGTGGAATGTACACTGAGATAGCATATTTCTACAATTCTAGAAGGGAGGACTGTTTCTTGCCTCATGTATTCTGGGTGTGACTCGGAAGAATAGGTACATGATTTCCCTGCAAATAAGTCTTGAAAAGGAAATTAAGTCCAAGGTGAGTTTCAAACTGAACTATAACCAGAAGACATGACTGAATTCTTTCAGAGAAAAGTTCAGGAAAGCGAACTTTTGGTGCATCACATGCGAGAGCCTAGACTAGCTAATTCTGGCCAGCCATTGTAGTCAGTGGATTTTGCAATTTTATATTATGCTTCTGAAGGATACATGGAATATTTAATCCTTTATCTGGTCCAACTTATGAAAATGTTCCTATTTGACGTTCACAGAAATCAGTAGGAAACCTAAAGGGGATACCGGTAAACAGGGTTACTTTGGATGACACTCTCAAGTACAATGACTTGTGCAAAGAAAGTGGAAATTGAGATGAGTGACACTTTAAAGAACTAATCCCAATCTGTTTGAACTTGGTTTTTGATTTTGGAATTTTAAAGGTTTATTATTTGTCATTGATGCTGTCCAAACCAGTTTTTCTCACCCACCCATTGAATTATCTCTAAAGCTGGGCCTACATAGCTACCTGTGGTCCATTCAGTTATGAATAGAGTGAGATAGTGCAGTAAGTTCCAATAAACATATCACTTGCCATTACTTCTTCTGTATTTTTCCCCTAAACTCAACTTCCATAAGCACGCTTTGTGTTGTTTTTATTACGTTGGGTTGTTGGACTGTATGTTCCACTTCTACCTCTGTTGAGCATGAACTTTTCATCAAAAGTTTAATTTGAACTTTATTTGTTGACAATAATTTTTTTCCCAATGATATTGACTCTCTTAAATTTCTTCCTCATTGATGCGGATACCTTTTGTTCTCTTGCATTACCTGCATGGTTTTTTGCATTGTGGATATGTTGTTTTATTTGGTGAATGCCTACAGCATTTTGTTTATTAAGATGTAGTCGGAACAGTAGTTTGAGCATATTTCAAGCTGACAATTGTTAATAGGGATGGTGAAAGGGATGCTATTACC
Organism: Vaccinium macrocarpon; assembly: GCA_022606695.1. NCBI lineage: Eukaryota > Viridiplantae > Streptophyta > Magnoliopsida > Ericales > Ericaceae > Vaccinium > Vaccinium macrocarpon. Next base: position 14,554,311 of record CM040176.1, on the reverse strand, counting down.
TGACCATTTACTAGATTTCTTTATATGGATGTTTAGCTCTTTTGGGTTTGTCATTCGTCTGCAGGTGCATGACCTGCTGAAATTGTATACTGACATTGGCATTCCTCCAGAACGCTTGCTGTTTAAAATTCCTTCAACTTGGCAAGTGAGTGTCTGAGCATGATGGATACTAAACTCTTTTGTCTACTTTTGTGGATGCTAATGTATTGCTTTCTGCTCAGGGGATAGAGGCATCAAGTTTATTGGAAGCTGAAGGCATACAGACACACTTGACTTTTGTTTACAGGTAATATTTATTGGTTACCTTTCGTTGAGAAATAACTCAGTCATTATCTTGTTTAGAGTTTTTTCCCCTTCAATTAGGTAAGCGATCAGTATTTTTCCACCATTTTTAGCGTCATCTAGATTGGCTTTGTCTATCTCTAGAGTCAGTTTAATCATCTTGAAATATCTTATTACAATGAATTTGTGTGCCATGACCCATTTCTAATTTTTCCATTTGGTCATGATTCAGCTTTTGCCAAGCTGCAGCTGCAGCTCAAGCTGGGGCCTCTGTTATACAAATTTTTGTTGGCCGCCTTAGGGTAATACGCATGCCCATCTGCCAGAAATTAGATTTATTTTGGAAATATTCAATCTGGTGACATCTGTTGACTTTATCTTTCAGGATTGGGCACGACACCATTCTGATGATCCTGAGGTAGACGCTGCTCTTAAAAGAGGAGAAGATCCCGGGGTGGCTTTGGTTAGTTCTAGATCTCTCTCCTATTCTGACTTCGTATGTCCTTACGGTTAGTAAAAGATTTTTGCTTGCCTAGTTGCCTGTAGAGTGGCCCTATATTTTCACCTATATTGCTGCATCTGCCAGTCTTACACTAACTCTTGAAATATTGATGGGTGAGGAAGCTACTTTTATTCTTAGAGAAGATACCAAATAATATTACTGAATTCCAAAATGTTGGTCAGATATTTAGGAGGCTTGTACTGCGGAACCTCACCAACCAACCAACCCACCACCCGTCCACACATATGGAAAAATCAAACATAAATATATAAACCTTCATGTTTTCCGACCATTGCTTGACTTCTGATCTTAAGAGATTTCTACCTCCTTTTTAATTTATATACATTGCTATTTCCTTTGACTTTTGATTTTGTTGTATTCTCTTTGATTCTACCATATATTCTTTCTTTGGATAATGTTCCTAAAATATCATGCTGCAACTCTTAAGTCTTTGATATCTTCTATCAGTGGTCCGTTGGATGATTATCTGTCATCTCCCCCAAAATATTAAACAAGATAAATAAAAATAAAATTAACTACAGATAAACAAAAAGAGAGGTGCTGCAGCCCTGAAATATTTCAAGGTTTTATTAAAATTGTACTAGTTCAGTTTCTCATCCAAACACCTCCTAGGGGCTTATTAAACGACAAAATCAACAGCAATAATGATATCAGAGGGATAATTGATAACGATAAGCATGATAGATTAAGAGAAACAAAATTGACTCTAGTTGCCATTTTGTGGCGCAGTCAGCTGGGGACCCGAGTACCGTTTTAGAGCAGCCATTTTTGGACAAAACTATTGAAAGGGTACCAAATATTGGAAGGACCAACACATGCCAATGGCCTTTAAACTATTGTGGTTGCCATTTGTACTTATTCCTCCTGTTAAAAGATGAAGCTTGTGAGTCTTCACCGTGAGCATATTTTTTTTCTCCCTCCATTTGGTGCTTGTGGCTGTTGACAGCCAAACTAACGGAATATTTACAGTATACTGTTGTGATGCCCAAGGGAGTAGAGTTCGTGTCCCTTTTGCTATGAGCTAAGCTAACCTATACAGCCCATCACTACAGGTGACAAAAGCTTATAATTATATTCACAAACATGGGTACAAATCAAAGTTGATGGCAGCAGCTGTGCGAAACAAGCAGGATATTTTCAATATTCTAGGGTAAGTCATACTTACCTGCCGTTGTTAATTTGGATTCACCAGTTTGATGAAGTGCTCAAGCTCAGTGTCCTCTTCTTCAGGGTTGACTATATCATCACCCCATTGAAGTTATTGCAGTCTCTCAAGGAATCTGTAACTCCTCCTGATGAGAAATACTCTTTTATAAAGAAGTTGTCCCCACAATCCGCTGCTACCTATAGCTTTAGTGATGAAGAGGTTTGCATTTCTCATCTCCTTCTAGCCCTGTGGTTCACTTGATTATTGGGGAAGTTGATTCTTCACTTTGAAACAAACCGTATTTGAAGTTATAAGCTGGTAGAAAATTGGAATGTTGAGTGCAACATTAGGCCTTCAATTTGATTTGGTTTGTTTTGATCTGATTTAGGAGAGAATATAAGCTGATACTCCCTCCGTCCATTTTTAAGTGTGTTACTTCGTAAATGCAACTTATACTTATTAAAGAAACATCATCATTGCATTTTTCATATAAACTTTTATCTCCACTTTACACTTTTTACATTAACTTTTACCTCCACTTTCCAAAATTATCTTCCGCTTTTATCCGTTAACTCTGTACTCACTAACTTTTCAAATGGGCAAAATGATAATTTTACGAACTTTTAACTTTTTAACATTTCAAAACACACATTTATTAAGGGACAACCCAAAATGAAAATGTCGATACTAAAAAAGGGACGGGGGGAGTAGATATTAATAGTGCATCAATCTAAGTTGCATCGAGTGGTGGGTTGAAACTAAAGTTTTCAACTTAATCTTCTCCCAGCTTGTAAAGTGGGACCAATACAGCTTTGCATCAGCGATGGGCCCTGCCGCCGTGCAACTTCTGGCTGCTGGACTGGATGGCTATGTTATTCAATCTAAGCGGGTTGAGGACTTGTTTGGGAAAATGTGGCCACCCCCAAATGTCTGAAGTGGTGTTGCCTTGCTGAAATAAAGTCACAGTTTATCTCAAAGTGCAGTTCTTCTTCTTTTTCATTTCGCCCACTTCCATTTGCGCCTCCTTCCATTTGCGCCTCTTCAGATGCAGTTGGTATCCCTGCGTTTTCTTCTCCCGATAACAGTTTCTCTTGTTCATTGTTGTCTTTGGCATTTTGTTTTTGATTTGCAGTCAATGATAAATTGCTTTTACCTTTGCAAATTATATAAAAAAATTCAGTTTTTTTGTTGGGTAAGTTGATTCTTATATTAGGAAAGAGCACCAAGAACAAATTCCAAGGGTATAAGCCAAACCATACAGACCTAGACCAGAAAAATTCTCTACACTAGATTACAAACAAAAACCCTAGCTATACAGCTAAAAAGCAAACCACACTCACTAATAAACAAGAATACCAGAACCCTGCCTAACTGCCCCCATACAAAAATCTGCTATGCATAGCCCAGTCGTCTCTAATACAAATGTTTTCTGCACTTTTTCGGATATGTTCATCTCTAATACAAATGTTTTCTGGTTTTTTTCGGATATGTTCATCTCTAATACAAATGTTTTCTGCTCTTTTTTTGGATATGTTCGTCTCCAGTACAAATGTTTTTGGATATGTTCGTCTCTAATACAATTTTTTTTTTCTTCTGAATTTACTGGGATACGTCTCCAAGTAGCCATTCATTCCCATATCACTGAGAATGTCCGAGGAGTGCATGTGCGCGTGCATATGGAACACATTCGAAGGATGACAAAATGGCAATTACTAACTTCTGGATTTATTAGAATTTGGCAAGTACTACAAGTCTACATCAACGAAGTCACCTTATATTCCCTTCATGCAATTCTATGGTGAAACTATGTTGTAGGTGCGAATTAGTAATGATACAACACTGTATAATTCGAAAAATGCTAAGTACTATGAAAAGGTGTCCCGAAAATTATTTTGAAAGTAAAATCCATAGTTCAGATAAATAAATGATCCTGTTGTTGCGTGTCTCCGCGCGATTCTGGGAGCAGAGGGGTGGTGAAGTCTCTGCAATCCGAATTGCTGTGAGGGTTTCAATCATGGACATCATTTTATCCATCCTATCCTTGCTTCCATACCTTTGACTATCCGTACTACCTTGTTGGGACCTTCCTACTAGGATAGGAATGTGCCATCACTGCCATTAGATGACCAACATATGTGATATTCTATTCCTATGATTCCACGTTTGGAACAGACAGAAACGAGAATATGATGTCATACTTCTATGATTCCGACGTTTGAAAGAGACAAGAATAAGAGTTTGATTCCTGATGATCATATTCAACCTCTTGGAATCTGATCTCATCTACCCCATAGGAATACTACATTCCTGACTCATTCATTAAGAAAAGAAAATGTTGATTTTAATAAATTTCTAAAATAATTGTTTTCTGCTTAATATTATTGGATTAATCCAACCGCCAAAGTTAAATTAGTTAAATTGCGCAGGTATTAGGGATTCGATTTCACCAGTAATCATACTCCTATTTTGTCTATCCCAAACATAGGAATCATGGGGATATGACATCCTTATCTCGCCCTCTTCAAGATTCCTGTCATCAGGGGCGGCTCCAGGATCTCACGTCAGCGGTGACAAAATCGCACATAAAATTTTTGTAATGCAAAATTTGACGTAAAATAAGGTTTTTGTTTGGTTAAAAATTTATTGGACTGATTTATTTTGTTTTATTGAGTTGTACCGTGTCACTCACGTATTTAATTAGATTTTCCTTTACACTGGTTATGTCCGAAGGAGTGCAGACAATAATAAAGAAAAAATCAAATTATATTGAAATACATAAAAATTTGAGTGAATTTTTTTTTTTAATATCCAGGGGTTTCGCTTGAACTCCTAAACGTCCGTCATCCATGAGTCTAACAAGGATGCATATCACAAACGCAAAGTGGCAATTTCTATTTCTACCATGTACCAAATGCTATTCAAATCAGTTATGTTATTAGGAAGGACAATGCTAGGCGTACAGACGCCTATGTACAGAAAATGTACAGAGCCATTGGGAGACTCACTTTTGGGTCCCACACAAAAGATCAGAACCGTTCATTCATCTTAGAATAATTTTTCAAGGGGCCTTTGAAAAATTATCTTGATCCGACATTTGTAAGTGGTTGATCCAAAATCCCCTTCATTTCCTTCACAAATTTTGAATGAAACGAGGAGATTTCGGATCAACCACTTGCAAACGTCAGATCAAGATGATTTCTTGCAAGGCCCCTTGAAAAATTATTCTAAAATAAATAAACGGTTCGGATCTTTCGTGTGAGACTCAAAAGTGAGTCCTCCAAAGGCCCTGTACATTTTCTGTACAAAATGCTTCTGTACCCTTAATTTTTTTGTATTAGGAATTACATATAAATGTCATAGGAATTACAATTCTATTATCATCCGTTCAAACTGAGTCGAATAAGTATCCATGAACGCGAACTGGCGATTTCTACCATGTACCAAATGCTATTCAAAAGTCAAAACAATTATATTAAGAACATATTATCGAAAGGAGAGTAAGTGCTTCTTTTATAAAGGTTTCTTGAACAAGGGTAAACCAGGATTCTGTTGCCAAAAAAGATTACAAAGAAATATAACTTAATATATATGTGTAATCTTACACTCACTAACCCTAATCTTTAGACGTTAAAAGAACTACAATGATAAGAGCGAGCACATATGTGATTAGAAAAATAAACAACTATTGTTTACATGTGTCATATCCACAAAGAGAGAGACGTGTAATTATCTCCATAACCACTGCTCTCATTCGCTGTTTCAGTCGACAATGCTAGGAACACAACCATCGTAATTGTGTTAGTATGGTTGTGTTCCTAGCATTTTTTAACACAATCATCTATTGGGCTTTGTTTGTCCTGTCTTCGGAGGAGTTTATATAATCTTGTTTTTATGCAAAAAATGGACAAGTGGAAGGAAAAGAAATATGGGAAAATTGGTTTATTTAATTATATCAATCTTCTGGATAAGGTACTTTTACAAAATCATAATTGGTGCATTTAATTAGTTGGTGAAATGTTTTTCACAGTTCTTTTTTTAATCCATTGGGACTTTTTTTTTTTAAAATCTTTATTCACTTGAAAGTACTATGAAATTGCCTTTTTATATTGGTGACGGAGTCAAGATTTGAATTGCGGGAGAAGTGGCACTATTTGATGTTTGTCTACTTTATTGTTGTATATTGTCACTAACAACATGAAAAGAAGAAGTATCAAGTTAAAGTCAAACTTTGTCATGAGCTTTGTTTCAGTTAAAAAAAGAATAAATGCTTGATTCAACTCTCATGTAGTCCTCAAATGAAAGTTACCGAGATATTATTTTCATGATCCGAATTGTTGGTTCTTTAAGTTGCTATTTCTTTCATCATTGTAATAAAAAAATCAAATTATTCAGAAACTAATAAGTATCTAATCAACTTTCATTCATGTAAAATTGGGGTTGGACTGTGCCACACCCCCCTTTTATATAGTTCTGTCTCTTCTTCCTGTGGAAAAAATGATTCATGAGATAAGGATAGTTAATATATTTCAATGTGAATAACGATAAAAGAATGGAGTGCAAATAGACAAAAGCGGAGCGTGGAAATCATATTACATTATACCGTCTTGTTTAATCATTAGGGGTCCTTTTATTGTTAGGGTTTACAATAAGCAAATAAGAAGACAAAAAAATACACATTACTTTTAATATTCATACACTTTTATTCGCTTTTTCTCATACTTCAATGTAGTTTTTAATTTGTAACGATAGCTTCGTGAGCTGATTTTAAAATTTCCAATCTTGAGAGAATAGTGTACTTTTCACAAGTTGATAATTCGTGGAAATGAAAGGGTGAATAATGTGGGGTAGGTAGCTAGGGAAATGTGGATAGTGAGGCATTGCAGAGTGCATGAATGGGTGCCCCCAAATCCACCAGAAACAGGTGACCAAATGGTCCATACATGCCAGCGTGTGCTGAGTAGATCATATGAGGATCACGTGACAAGATTTGCTTTAGGTTCCAGTCCTTCCATTACTTTGACCTTGGTTTGTCAATGGTCATACCACCATAACATCCTTCCTTAAAGACCAGTTTACTGAACTTCTGTTGTGCAATTAAAAAAAAAAAAAAAAAACTTACATATCTGTTCAGCAGAGACAATTCAGATTTGTTTGGACAAGATGTGATTTGAGCTGATCATGAACGACTATGATCGGTTAGCATCCATACTGTCCTCGAAGAGACAACACCCACCCCGAGTTTTTATTTGTTGGATTAAATTAGCATATGATAAGAGGGGTTATTAGTTTCATAGTTTATGATGGTAGAGATCTTATCTTCACATATTGTCCCGTGTCCTAATACAATAACACAATCCTGTATCAGATCAATGAAAAATGCCGAGTCGTGCCATCTTAAAATTTTAAAAAAACATATCTCAATTTTAAGACATGATCCTACTATTGTTAATGCTTTGAGACAAGAATTTGATGAACACTCATTGTCTTCACTGATTCAATTGTATAGTCACATAATAAGCCATTTCGGATTCCTTTTTACTATTTTCCGTGGTTAATGTTGGAGTACATTTTTTTGGGTGAAAGTCAACGGGTAATATTTCTCAAACGAGAGGTACCATCTACAAAATAGGGCCTACCATTTCTTTTGATTGTTCATGTAATAAAGAAAAAATTGAGCTGCTCGAAAATTGCCAATATTTGATTTACTTAATTTTTAACATGAAAAATTACCATGACTAAGCTATCTAGAGATTATAATGAAATGTTTGTTTTGTTACATGGGAATTGTAGTGGGTCCCATTTGAAATCAGAGGAAAGTGTAGGACATATTAATTAAATTGTTACATTTTGTAGGGTAGCACAATTTTAGCTAAAATTAAAGGATGTGTTTGAAGATTGACACCTATATAATAACCTTCTGAACAATTTTCGAGCAATAGCTTCGGGATTGTATTGACCTAATCATCTTGAACCGGCCAGTGATAAAAAGAGCCCAATGCCCACTTGAGATTTTTTCCTTTCGTTAGACGATAGTAAATGTTTGTATAGGGTAAGCCTTCTCGATATTTGTTTTATGATCCGAACCGTTCAATGTGTTTGAAACGTGTTTTTAAGAGCCCAAACAGAAATCATCAAAAAAAAGATACCGGGAAGGCTTGATCCAAACCGTTTTTCACAAAAACTACTCAGATCAAGGTTTCCCGGTATTTTTTTTTATGATTTCTTGTATGGACCCCTTAAAATAACGTTTTAAATACACTGGACGGTTAATATTTTGGAAAAATAATTTTTGAAAACTTTAAATACAGAACTGAGCCAAACCAAAAGGATAACTTGATAGAGAAGTCTTTTCTTTCTCCTATGATGGTCAATATCATGAATTGTTTAAGTGGACCTCAAATGCACATGGGTTTGTACCCAACACGCTTGATTAATTTTATTTTATCGCATTTCCAAGTCTACCAAAATATGGTACGGAATCAATGGTAATCAAGCAAAAACATCCTCCTCAAATCAGGGTCCGGTCAATAATTAATCCCACATTAATCGATGAAAAATTAACTACTGCCCATATTATAATCCCAACCCTAATCCAAATTAAGGAAACCCTAGTTCCCACCCATTCTCACCCATCATTGATACGGCTCAGTTTTTTTAACCAAGAAACATAGATATCCATTAATAAAATTGAAAAAGAGCTGTTTTCTTGTATAACTTAGAGACATTACAAGAAAATGTACTTTGAACAAAGTTTTAAAACAATTGAAACGTAAAATTAACATAATTTGCTACTGTGAGCTCATTTGCCATCCCATTCGAAAGCCCTCGAGATTATTCCTTGGTCTTGATGACATGACAAAAATAAAAAGAAGTGCTACTACATTCACTTTCTAAAATCAACTCAGGGGCTGTCATTATTATTTAATAATGTATTAAAGGGTATAAAAAATGTGATAGTATGTGTATTAAAAAGTGTAAAAATGTACACGGGAATGTTTTGTTTGTTTTCGTATTTGCTTATTATCAGCCTAATAAGTTGACAATAAAAAGATACTTTTGTTTTTTTTTTTTTGATACCTATCAAAGTCTGATTAAGATAATTATTTTAGTGAATAGTCTTCTCAACTAACTCTACGAGGCCTCCGATTAAGATCAAAGGGTTCCCGAGTGAACAATTGTATAACTTTTTTTCAAGATTTTTTTTTCGGATTATAGGATCCTGGATTCTAAATGAAAAATTGAGCAAATTAGATCAATCACTTACAAATATCTGATGAGCTTGATTTTCGTCAAGGCCACCTAAATAATTATTTTAAAATTATTGAATTCTGGTTCAGATTGTTTATATGAGGCCCCAAAATAGACTACGAAGAACCACTTGTAACGGAGCTCTTGACTTAGGCCTAGTTTTTCAAAATATTTTAGCACCCAGGTGCTAAAATCTTGATATTTCAAATAAAAAAATGGAATGGTTCCGTGTGTCGTTTTTCGATATTTTCCGCACCAAATTAAAGTACTTCTCGTGTACTTTAGTTTGGTGCAAAAAAATCGAAAACTATATACAGAACCACTTCATTTTTTGAGTTCAAAAATCATGATTTTAGCACCTGAGTGCTAAACTTTTTTGAAAAATTGGGCCTTACTCGCAAACGATATCGTTTCGAGGTGCTGCACAGTGTAGTGCCTTTTGGGCTCTGGGCTTCTTCAAAGGGTGTAAGCCGACGAGAGTTGGATGTCACTATTAGCCAATTGTAAAATTTTGGTTCCATCCCGATGTTCCCTTGAGGCATTCTAACCGTTAGTTGAAAATGGGAGTGATATCAAATTAACAGAAAACCCAATCCAAGAGTGTAACAATGGAAACATTATATACAAAAACACATTCTTTCGTGTCCCAGCAAATATACTGTATCAAGAAATGTGAATTGTGAACTGGCCACTGGCTGGCATCACAAACTTTTTCAAACTTCTCTCTCTAGATTCTTTCTTGTTTCAAAAATTGATTTGAAACGGCGAAACTTTGGTTCAAGTACTTCTAATCGTTTGATTAAGATGAATTTTGATGGGCCCCTCGGAAAAATATTTTATGAATAATGAACGGTTCAGATCACTCAATTTGTACCTAAAAGCGGATCCTCAAAGGTGCAATATGTATTTTCGGTGCAAAATATGTAGTACCCTAGTAGCGTTCATCTTTCTTGTTTCAAATTTTGGGAAAATCTTCCTTTTTGATCCGGATTTCTTTTTTCCATGGCATGCTCATTCATACATACTGGATGATTACCAAAGTGGGCCAGAGGCCGACAAAAGCTTCACTGTCGTCCCTCCTTTCAACCAACCGTTGTGATCTCCCATCCACCTTTTTTACTATGCCCGAGAAAACTGCACTCCAAAAAGCAATTAATCCCTCTCTCTCTTTCTCTCTCACAATCCCTCTCCCTCTCTCTCTAGTCCGTTCCTCTGCTACTATTCTTCTTCTCTTCTCAGCTGTCTCTCGTAATGTAAGAAACAAAAAATACCCAGAAAAGCTACCAAAAATTGACTATTTTCATCAATTCAACCCTAGGTAACACTTCATACATGGCTAGCTACATTGTCTCCTCTTTGTTCATCGTCTACATTTGTTTCTTCACGAGCCTCTGTTTCGCGGACGACCCTTTTGTTAACTTCGATTTCGTGGTCTCCTACATCACTGCCTCTCCTTTGGGTGTTCCCCAACAGGTACGTATGTTTTCGGATTTCCTTTTTACTCTCTCACTCTAGTTTCTCTCCATCGTTGTTATTTCCATCCGGGTTCTCTGATATTCATCTGAACAGGTAATGGGTGAGCTCCAGTTTTTCAATATTTCGAAACTTTAGCTTCAGATCTGCAGAATGTGCTTAAAGTTTTGTATTGTGGGTTTAGTATTATAGTTGCTGTCATTGTGTTTATGGGAGCTTCATTAGTACTGGCCATTGTTTCTTCTGAGTTCTAGGGTATTGCTGTAAAACCCTAGCGTGTAGATTGATGTACTCTCCAATATACATCTATTGCTTTCTTGTTTCGATAGGTTATTCTTTGTGCTATTTATGTGTGATTTTAGTTCTTCACCAAAAAATAAATTATTCGTGGTAGGTTTGAGATAGTAGTGAAGAGCTACTTTTATTGATTTTCTGAGCTGCATTGCTTTTAAACGCAGGTTATTGCTATTAATGGTAAATTTCCAGGACCTATCATTAATGTGACTACTAACAACAATGTAGTCGTCAACGTCAAGAACAAACTAGATGAGGACCTTCTCCTGACTTGGTAGGATTGCAGTAATTTAAAACAAATTTGATTTGGATTTTGGGTTTTTTTTTTTTTTTTTTGACATTGTGGGATTTTTGACATTGTCGGATCTACAATCTATTGTTTGTTACAGGAATGGTATTCAACAGAGGAGAGTTTCTTGGCAAGATGGGGTACTCGGTACTAATTGCCCGATTCCTCCCAAGTGGAACTGGACTTACCAATTCCAAGTTAAGGACCAGATTGGGAGTTTCTTTTACTTCCCGTCTCTCAATTTTCAAAGGGCCTCAGGTGGTTACGGCGGATTTATTATTACCAATAGAGATATTATTGCACTTCCCTTTGCAACCCCAGACGGGGATATAACAATTTTGATTGGTGATTGGTACACTCAGAACCACACGGTTAGTGTTTGATAAATTGTCAAAATTGATTTTTTGGGTCATATTGAAGTTGCATTTAACGATAGTTTCTGGTTGCAGGCTTTGAGAACGACCCTTAATGCAGGCAAGGATCTTGGGATGCCGGATGGCGTTCTTATGAATGGGAAAGGCCCTTACCAATATAACTCTACCCTTGTGCCTGATGGCATTGATTACGAAACAATTAACGTTCAACCAGGTTAGTATATTTTAAAAGTATTTTTTTATGTATAGTATACAAGAAATTTTAATGATGTTCTATATAAGTCCCTAAAGTTTGTGAATTAGAAGTGGATATAGATTCGTTTTAGTCTCATGCTCTGAAGACGTTGTAACTCGTAACCACTGTTGCAATTATCTGTTTATGCACTGAACCTTCTTTTGATGCAAGGTAGAGAAATATGCAGTTTGACCTTCAATTATAGGCTGCGATGTGCATCCTTGTCTGTTTCTGAACTTTTTTAGGTTGATTACTACCTTTGATGGAATTCGTGTTTGCTATATTCAAGGTGTTTTTGAACTAGGCTTTAGTTCAGATACCATGTTCGATTGTTAGTTCATATAAGCTTCAGCAATTTAGTCTACTTTTCTCATGGGACCCAAATCTTGGTAACGCATCTGACAATTTACTAAGGGATGTACCAAAGTATTTGTGCTAACAGCAAGAGGCCATATGGTCCATATGCATCAGCTTTTCCCTTCCTCTTTTATTGCTACTTTCCATTGGAAGTTGAAGACAAGCAAGCTTTTGGGGTAATCAGTCACCCTTGCGGTTTAGTGGGAGCAAATCTGTGGTGTGCTAAAAATTTTCTAAACATTCATGAATAAATATGTTCATAGTTTTTTGGGTTTGTAACTTTTATAGTTGTTAAACCACTTCTTGACATGACAGCATAATAATAAGGATTTATGAAAAAACCTAGGTGCTAGGAACTACATATGACAGCCATAATGTACTACCTATTGTCAGCAAACTTGCATGGGTAGCCATGGTGTGCTACATATGGCAGGAAAAGAGTCTTTCAGGGTATCCAGAGACCCTCTTCCTCTGTTATTTGGAAGGTGATGTTGGGGTTATGGGCTGCAAATTCTCCTGTTAACCTTGCCCTTTGCCATTCTTGGAAAATCCCTCTTGAAGTTACCGTTTCCTGTTCTTAAGTTGTTTGTAGTAGGTAACTTCTTTTATTTGGAAAGTAAGAACTTTATGGTCATGAGTTGATTTTCTTTGATCCAGTTTTCCTTCCTCCTTTCGGTTCCTAATATATTATGTTGTGATGTCGGCCAGGGAAAACATATCGCTTTCGTGTACACAATGTGGGGGTGTCAACTAGTCTGAACTTCAGAATTCAAAACCATAACCTGCTTTTAGCGGAAACAGAGGGATCGTATACAGTGCAGCAGAATTACACTAACCTAGATATTCATGTTGGACAATCGTACTCTTTCTTGGTAACCATGGACCAGAATGCAAGTACCGATTACTACATTGTTGCAAGTCCTAGGTTTGTGAATGAATCGATCTGGCAAAGAGTTACTGGTGTGGCCATCTTGCACTATTCAAATTCTAAAGGGAAGGCTTCAGGCCCCCTTCCAGACCCACCAAATGACCAATATGACAAAACCTTCTCAATGAACCAGGCAAGATCGATCAGGTTTGTTGGAAATTTTTTGGATGCATTGGCATTTGGCCATTTAGTTAAGCTAATGAAAAAATATATTTTCTCTTTCATGTTTCTGTATTCTTAGAGAATGATGTTTCTTCATTTCAAACACTATGAGAACTTAAAGAACTGAATACTAAAGTAAGAGTTGGCCAAATTAATGATTTAATCATGGTGTTGATTTGAGGGTCAGAGGGATTGCTGCTGAAAATCTGAAATAGTTTTGTTAAACATGAGAAGAATTCTTTAGAAAAAAATAACGTAAAAAAGTAGGTATGACATTGAGGAAATGTGGTGAAACTAGTGGATGATGATCTGACAGCGTTTTTGCTGATAAAATTAGTTTAATTTAGCATCTTTGTGTCTTCCAGTGAAAAGAAATCTCTGTCTCTCTCTGAGTCTTTTGGTCAACATTGTGCAGGTGGAATGTGTCTGCCAGTGGTGCTCGCCCCAACCCACAAGGCTCTTTTCACTATGGCTCAATCAATGTGACTGATCTTTATGTGTTGAAAAACAAGCCAGCAGTGACCATCAATGGGAAGAAGCGAACAACACTCAGCGGGATCTCATTCGTCAATCCCAGTACACCAATTAGACTTGCTGACCAATTCAAATTGAAGGGAGTATATAAGCTTGATTTCCCCACTAGGCCAATTACAGGACCACCCAAGATGGCAACATCGATAATAAATGGCACATATAAGGGATTCATGGAAGTTATATTGCAAAATAATGACACAAAGATGCAAAGCTATCATATGGATGGATATGCCTTTTTTGTGGTTGGGTAGGAATTGGCTTCCTTCATCTAAACTTCATCATATCTATCTTCCAAACGAACACTCTTTTTTCGTTTCTTGGCAAGTTTGATCTGTGAACCAATATTTTCAATTAATTATTCACAGGATGGATTTTGGGGAGTGGACAGAGAATAGCAGGGGGACATACAACAAGTGGGATGGTATTGCCCGCAGCACAACGCAGGTAAGCCTTCTGATGTCCGTAAGGCCGCAGCTTCCTATTATCTTGGTTTCCTGATTTGCTTTCTCCGTTTCGAGATCTCTACTACTATGCGGTCTTGGGATGTTTCTATTTAATAGCTACTTACCAGGCCCTTTGATGTTCTTTGCGTATATGGGAAAACAGATGATAAAATTTATAGTTCGGTGCCATATGGGAGGATCTGTTCTAGTGTTATGACAATGCTAGCCGCCCTTACACTTTGATGTGGCTTCAAGTCAACCAATCTCTTCACAATAGATGTGGATAAAGCTTTCTACTTCTACTTATGTCAGACCCCTAATATGCGGGAACCTTTTTGACTAGATACATTAATGCCCAATTATGCCCCTTCTCAAAATCCAGGTGTTGCTGGATATTGTTAGGCGTCCAATCTCTCGACTTCATCTGCTTTAGACTCCCCCTTGATCTTTTACCCCCCAGACACCAGTTTAATCATGGACTTCACCGGACCCACTCCCCCTGTTACTCCATTGAGAGAGATACTTCGCTGCATGCCACATGCACCTTGCTCCGTTGAGAGTCACTATGAGCCACTCCCGTGATTTCTTTTTTGTGCAAGCCAGGAGAGTCCGCCCAAAAGATCATCAGTCATCAGCTTCGATACTAACTATTAGGAGAACTATCCAAAGAGGTTTTCCCCATGTGCGTGTAGGCCCAATCTATTGTGGTGTATCCACAATCCACATGTCATCACTTGGGCCCAACATACATTGAATGACCCAAGTCTAGTTAAAAGCTTAAGCCTTGTTAGTGGTGAGTCTAATTGATATTGAGGTCCAACCTTTATTCTATTTACTCAGTATGGGACTTAGATCCTTCATACATGTTCCAACGGATATGACCTTTTTTCCCCTCATCCTTTTATCATGTAAGATACAAGATGTTTGTAAACCAGTCAAATGGATGCTTTATGATCAAGATCTTTCCTATTGATTGAGGTTAATTCTGGAATGTTCCTGTAGATAATCAGCTATAACATAGGGTTTTTTCAGCTAGGCCACTGGCAGATGGAACTTCCATTTCAGTCTCTTTCAGAAGACATTTTCTGCCTCTCCCCTCTTACAATTTTTGAAGCGGTTGTTCTCATATTATGCTAGACATAAAGTTTGCCAAACCATCTTCATCGTTAAATATGCATGCATGACCTGCTGACGCCCATCCGCAGAAAAAAGGGAGGCGATTATTATGCCTAACCTTCCTTTAGTTTCCCTGAACCTTTTTTGCTTCATTTTTCCCCCTCCTGTTTTGCACAGGTTTTTCCAGGGGCCTGGACAGCAATCTTAATCTCTCTTGACAATGTTGGTGTCTGGAATTTGAGAACAGATAACCTCGACTCTTGGTATCTTGGTCAAGAAACCTATGTCAAGGTTTACAATCCAGAGGTCAATAACAAAACCGAGTTCCCCATGCCAGATAATGCTCTCTTTTGTGGTGCCCTCAGTAAATTGCAAAAGTACGTATCAGAACCTGTATCAATTTTGTCTATCTTCAAATTTCTATGAAGATCAAGGATCCTTAACTCATTTATCTTCGTCCCATTTTCAGGCCCCAAAAAATCTCCGCGGCAACATCAATCATGGGTACTACGTCAAAACTCCTATGGAGTCTGGTGGTGATGATATGCACTCTAATTTCTGTCTTCAGCTAATCCTTTTCTGCTCCGATGCCTCTGTTGCTTACGGGAGCCTGGCTTTGCCTAGTGAGTTTTGTGTTTGTGAGTGTTTAGGTGTGTAACATTAGGCTTGTTGATATGAATCTTCATTGATTTCCACGGACATTTTTTCATCCCCCATGTACTAAATTGTTCCCTCTCCCTCGGACCTATGTTTCGCTGGGACTTATCATTCTTTCATAACTTATATTTTGATGTAATGGTGACAATTCATCAGTTTTCTATACAATTTGACGAACAACCCTGATCCTAGTTTAAACTCTCCAAACTTTATGGGTTGTGTTTGATTAGATAGTTTAGTTTGATTTTGATGATGTCAGCAGGTGTAATGAGTGGAGAGAGATAGAGAGAAATAATGATGTCATCAAACCTAAAACTAAACAGAGAAGCGAGTAAGGCCATTATGTAGGTCTTGTTGCATTACTTGATACATGAATCACATGCGCATATTTACCGAGAACTAGTTGTCAATCCGCTCTAAAATACTTGCTTCCCTATGCCAAGAATCTTTTTTTAAAAAAAAAAAACTAATTTTAACTGTTTATTGGTAAAGATTATCAAGTGCTATCAGCCATGCAGCATGATATGGTCTTGGAGTTCATCGCGCTACTGCATCAATTTTGTTTGCTAAAAGCAAATTGGTCTTACTAAAGACCCAACCTAGCTAGATTATGTGCACAACCATTGACCTCTCCCCTATTTGATCGTTACCTTTGTTGGCCGGACATGTTGCAACACGATAGGAGGTTAAACAGCAAGTTTAAGGTCGGGCGATTCAACAAGGACCATGAATGTGTTCTCAACTACGGATTTCTTGATGAGGTTTGCTATAAACACTAACACTTACTCTCTCCGTCCTAATTTCTTGGTCCTTTCCATTTTGGGATGTGCCAAAATATTTGTCCCACTTCTAAAAACATCCATCAAAATTAGGTTACTTTCCAATTTTACCCTTAAAAAGTATTTTTCCCATCTTAATTGGCTAGTCTATTATCTTTTATTTTATGACGGTTTTTGTGATTTTGAAAATTTTGTATAATAAAATTAATTGATATCTATCAAACAAGATCCACATTAAATATGTTTTGACTTTCATATAATAAATTTGCCTCATAAATTTGGTCGTAGTAATATTGACTGGATTAGGGGCAAAATAGAAAAGTCAATACAAAATTTTTACACTCCTTAAAAACCACTTCCCCAAAAGGGGCCAATAAATTGGGACGGAGGGAGTATACCAATATTTGCATGAACTCTCTTATATGGGATATGTGGGACTCAATGATAGGTCGCACATATTCCATTTGAAACAATTAGTACAATTGTTAGTGTGAAGTATTAGTGCCTCCTATCTTTTCTCTTTCTTAATTGTTGTTGCCAAATAGTCTCTAGTTTCAACGTACTTCAACAGAAATAATGCTTTTTTAAAAAAAAAAAATTCTCACATGGGTATATAATAAACTCATAACATAACTTTTGAGAATGTGTTTGGTTGAGTTTTTGAAAATGAGAATAATGAGATAATAATTAGAGAAAGATAGAGATAGAAATTAAATAATAATATAATGAGTGGAGAGAAAATATTTTTTAATAAGAAGAATCTTTTTGAAAAGGGGAGAAAAAAGAAAGAGAACAAGCCAATGTTTTTATGTTCAATGCGTTTCTGACGCGTAATTGTGCATAAAAAGATGTTCAAGCGTGTCCGTATCCCTTTTCAGATATGTTAAAAAGCCACTGCAGAAACAAGCCCAAAGATAGAGGGATCGATCTTTGCAGTGAGGGTAGTAGGTTATAGGTAGGGCCATTCCTCAAGCAGATGAGAAATATGGTGCAGTCTTAGCTGGATCATCAGGGCTTTTATTTAGGAGTAGTATTTATTTTTGCTTAACGCTTTTTCCATCTCTGCTTTGCTTTTTGTGCAACGTTTATCCTAAATCTGCATCATTCATAATAATTTCTCCACTAACCGGACCACCTCAACTCCAGGCTCCAATACGTACCGCTAGTAGGGCGGTGTCAGGATTTGAATTCCTTGACAGAAAAACTAGAAGAAATCAACCAATTGTTCTATACGTACAAACCAAAGGGTACTGATCATGCACAGACGGTGTCAGGACTCCCTTGTGAGTCCCAAACAATCATTCCAAACTACTAAAAATTCAATTCTGCAGTTTAAATTGATCGTTTAGAACCCACAAGGAGGTTTGTCTATACATAGTCGGAGCAAGGGAGGTCAGTGCCCCTTGTATTTCCGGAAATCAACTACCTAAATTTCTTTATTACTCAGTAATAACTAAAACAGTGAACATGTTCTCTAACTTCTAAGGTTAACCTTGCGTCCATCAACATAGAACAAAAAAATAAGTTAACAATCTGTCAAAATGAAATTCGACGTTTTTTTTCGAATCCTAAAATAAAAAGGTGGATTTGTCGAGGAAGGGAGAAAGAGAGTGTTTAAGGTAAAATTATAATGCTGATGTTAAAAAAGAAAAAAAAAGAAGAAGGTGGAATTGTATTTGGAAGGCTGCTACAGACACAATAATTTGAACAACAAATTAGACAACAGACCCCAAAACGACGTCATTTTGGGCCTGTTGTTTAAAAAAAAAGGGGAAAACTTTCCTCTTCCCTACCCCATTCACAGTCGACGGAAGAGGGAGGGCGGGAGGGAGAGAGAGAACGGAGTGATTGCCACGATGACCGCCGCCGCCGATCTCCAGCACTGCCGACTATCAAGAGACCGGTATGACTGCCGCGACAACCACCGACGATGACCTTTGCCTGTGCCAAGACCTCTGTCGACTCTCCACCTCCGGCGACTACCATCAGAGGATTCGAAATCGTCGGAATCACAACCACCACTACAAAGGTCTACATCTATCTCTCTCCTCCTCTGTCACGGTGCCCTCTCTCCCCCCTTGTTTCAATTTCAGAAACCCTAAGCAGTTGAAAACCCCCCAATTTCATAACAATTGTTTCCCTCTTTCTCTTTGTTACTTCTAATGAACTTCATAGTTTTGTAGGATGTTGTGAACCAATTGTTTAATTGTATGTTAACTCTTGGGGATGTTATGTTTTATCTCCAGGTTGAGCTTCTAGCTGGAGAACCATATTATACTGGGGAATGATAGCATGCTTCCATTGCAAAACCTGCAGTTTTGGTAAATAATTTATTGCATATAATTTGTGCAGTGTTCCTTGATTGAGCATCAAATAGTGTGTCCGAAGTGGCCATATTGGTAGCATACTGGTATGAGATTGTAGTGCTGAATTTTACACTTGCAATGTTCATTTTGTATGTATTGATGGGTTTTCTCTTTATCAGGAATTCCCTTAAAAAGTATTCTTTTTGTTTGAGCAAGAATCACTGTTATAATTTGGAGTTTCTGCTTGCTTGTTCTATTTTTGTGTTGTTGTATAATTGATGGTTTAGTTGTAAGAAGCACCAAAGTATTCATTTTGGGGTCTTGATACAAGTTCTTGATGAATTCTCGAGAATTTCTTGGAAACATAGGCTTGATTTCTTTTGAACGTTTCAAACTCTAGTTGAATCATGAGTCCTGATGGTTATTTTTACCTTTGAAGATTGGGTTGTGAAGTTGAGGCTGATTTCAAGAGTTTCAGTGGGTCTTTTTTAGTTGGAATCGAGTTTTAGGTTGGAATAGTAGGAGATCGCTGGACTGTGACAGATTACCGGTCCCAACTTCGGAGAAGCATATCTTTGTCATTCGAACTCCGATTATGGCAAATTTTATATCGAAATTGATGCCCTGAATGTCTACTTTCTAGTGGTGGTGGTTGCAGCATCTAATTCCAAGTTCATAAAATACTATAGCCAAAATATCAGAGGTTGGTTGTAAGACTTCATTCCAATCTTATAGTTCTGTTACATTCTAACTTCACCACTACATTTTGGGACCTTGACCTTTAACTTGGACCTTCTGTTAGGCTACTAGGGAGATCTAATGAAAGTATTAAGAAGAGTAAATGTGTTTCATTGAATCTTAATTATACTCATTTTATATGTTTATGTAGGAAACGTGGTGTAGAAGCTTGGAGTCGAGGCATATAAATGGAATATTACTAGTGGAAGTAAACAAGTTTGAAATTGCTGCACATTTTTCAAACTTATACCCTTGTATCCACAGTCCACTGGTGCCTCAGCTCGATTTGATTCAACATTCTTTGACCCTGCTGCAGTTACACTTTGTTTTTTATTTTTCAGATTCATGCTTGCTACTGGATTATGTTTCAAAGGCAAAAAGAGATGACAACTGCCCCACCATCAAACTATCAATGCCATCTTCATGTCTGGACTGATGTGCTCTGTGTCAGGATCAGAAGCGACGACAAGTACTATGACTCCGCGTATGGAGTGACCTTTGTGTCGGTACCTTTTTTCTTACAAGCCAGAAAGAGATGACAAGTCTGCCACCATCAAAGCCATCTCCAAAGAGATCCTGCAAGAAGTGACACTCCAATCTTTTCCTTTCTAGTAGCTCTTTTTTTTTTTTTGGTATTGTATGCGCTTAAGGGATTGGATAAATGTAATGATATTTTGGAATGTATCCTCTCTTTTTTGTACTTGAAAGACTATGTATTACAATACCTTTGAAGTGGATTTATGTAATGATGTTTGATTCTCTTTCTTCTTTCAAAACTTTAAATTTGAATGTGCCTAATGATTATGATGACAATAGACTTGAACTTTGTGGTTGTTTGTTGAGACATTTGACGTCGGGTTAGGACAAAAAACAGAGGAGATGCTGCCCAAATTTTTTCAAAAAAGAGAAGTCATATAACAGTGTATCATGTAGAAAAACTTCAAAGTTGAATGTGCTTAATGCTTATGATAAGAATGACTTGAAATTGGTGGTGGTTTGTTGAGACGTTTGACGTCAAGTTAGGACCAAAAAACAAGGTAAATGTTGCCTAATTTTTTCCAAATAAGAGATGCAATAAAACAATGTGTCATGTGGAAATATTATTTCTGCTACTAATGGAGGACACGGACACGATGGTGCACACGGACACAGAACTACAGCGAAAGTGACTAAAAATTCCATACTCAATTCTAATTCCAAGCACAAAAGCCAATCTACTTCGAATCACAAAAACCAAATCCATTAAAGTAATTACAAAACGCAATTCCAACCACCATAATAGTCATAATAAAGTACTAATATAGATTTTTTACATACGTTTACTACTCTTCATGATTTGTCACGCCCTCAATTTCAATAAGTCAAATACAAATAGAATCCACATAGGATCAATAGAGTCAAACAATTTCCTATAGAAAGTCAAAGTACAATAAGTTTCTATTCAAGGGTACCCGTATCCATGCAAAAATAACAAACAAAAAGGTTTTAAAATTATTTCATAAGTTGAAATAGCCAAAAGCTTGAAGAAATTAAAGTTACAGGATCATCTTCCAAAATGTACTTAATATAAAGATAAGAAAATGACTTCATGATCATAAAATCTTCATGTCATGCATTCACACTCCAAGCATCCGATCTCATGCTCCATGCCGTGTACCTGGGAAAGATAGGGTGAGCTCACTAGCTCGTAGGAAACATCTATCAAATCTAGATATGATGAAATAATAATGGAGTGCATGCAACAAAAAGGAGATTTCACAATATACTCACGGAAGCCCCAACTTTAGATGTAAACAATTGGAATCCCATATGCTCGACCAAGATTAACCGGTGTGCTGTTGTGTCCGATACGTACCCGATACTCCGTAGGTGTCCAACTCACTCACACACCCCTTGTTTCATTTAATTACATCATTTACTAAGATTCTGGGCATGCTATATAGGCCATGTGTCATTCCGGGCATACCCTTACAAAGGGCCCCGTGTCATTCCGGGCATACCCCTTGTGAGGGCCCCGTGTCATTCCGGGCATATCCTTCCGTAGGACCCCGTGTCACATCGTTCATTCTTTCATTTACACCTCACGTTCATTCCATGTGATTCATTTAGTTCGAAAGCTCGTAGTGTGTCGGTTATGGCAAAGTTAATATGTGTCCAAGAACGTGTGAAATCGTGACAAAATATCATTCATACCATGATAGATTACCAAAGCTTAAAAGTCAAGTTGAGAAGTTTAGAAAAGACCAATAAAGGCCCGGAGCATAGGAACATAAGAATGGAGTTATGAACCTCGAGAAAACCTAACACCTTGATAGGAAAAAGCACATTTCTCTCAAAATACAAAAGGTTATGAATATGAGACCAATTGGGTTTGAAAGTAGACTCATGGAGCTTTCCAACGGTTCAAGAATCACCTCAATCGGAGTTTGGGCCGGCCGGGCGTGCATGAGGGTTAGGTCAAAATCTGCCTTACAAACAGACGGGTATCGATACTAAGGAAAGGTAGTATCGATACCGGACCACCTAAAACTGAACAGAATGAATTCGTATCGATACTAAAGAAAGGTAGTATCGATACAAAAGCCGTTACGAGCAAAATTTGCAGATTTCAAACTGGTTTTTCTCACTTAGATCACAATGGGGCTCAACCCAATCACTTCCAAGGCAAAAATTAGACTCAAAGGCATCCAAGGTAATGAAACAACAACACATTTAACTTAGCACAACATCAAAAACGTGAATCAAACCCAACCAAAACAAGAAACATGAAAATGGATTTTCTTGCAAGAAATGAAGAAAATGATCACATGTGGTTACACCACTCACATTAAACACTTCAAAACACTTAGAGAAGATAGAAATCCCCTACCTCAAGAGTGATTTAGCTCCAAAAATGAGATCCCAAAACCGAATTCCTAGATCCCCAATTTGAGAAATCCCGTATTTGGTCCTCCCGGTGCGAAAAGATGGTACTCCGGGATCCCAAACACGCGTAGATGATAAATATGCGGTTGAATCTTGAGTTTGAGAAGTGTGGGAGGTGGATTTGTGGTGGAATTTGAAGAGAAAGAAGAGGGAGGGGCTGCTGTCCTTAGAGAGAGAGGGAGAGGTGCATTTTGCCCTAAAAAAATCAGCCCCAAATGTATATATTTACACCCATACACTTGTACTTAAGCCCCTCATGTTTCTAATGTGTTATAAAGACACCCTCAAGCATATATGCATATCATATTGACCTCGTTTTTCATTTTACAAAATATTTCTCACATTTCCCCAACATTATTTTCGAAAAATGATTAAAACTCATGGGTCCTTACATTCTACCCTCCTTAGAAAAAATTTGTCCTCAAAATTTGCTCAAACGACCAATCATATATATTCACGTATATCATGCATAAAAGTGGACACGTGTCCGGTAAGAAACGACTAAAATAACTAAATACTCACATTGCTTAGATAGTAAATAACCTCGGATACTCAAGCGAGACAGACAATATATTACCAAACGTGACATGCCACATGCACCTAACATCTTTCAATAGCAAATGCGAAATCCAAATAAGAACCCACACTGATTTACGCAATAATCAACTCCAAACACTTCACTTTCACCTCGACCTCCCTTTGTCTATGTCAACTCTACACTCCCAAGATTATTTCATAAAACCCGCATCAATCGAATACTCCTACCCCCATACGTGTCCATTCATCTCAGTAAGATTTATCGGTTTCTAACTCAGGTTTAGTCAAATCTAAGATACGAAACGGCTTACGGTTAACTTCTTTAAAACACACGCACTAAAATCCAAAATCTTCGCTACCTTTCTCTCACACCTTTTTGCTACTCGAACAGCTTACTCTGTGCCCTTACCACTGCATTATACTCGATCTCTCGAATACTTCAGGGACCTCCAAATGCTCTACACAACTGTCCTATTACTCTCTTATCCATTGTCTAACAGAAAGTTCTAGAGGTCAGAGACCAGAAAGATTGCGATCCTCTATCCTGTAAACAGTAGCACCTACTCCTAAGAGTAAATTTTTAGCTATATCGATCGAAACTCATATTTTGTCACCGCACCCATCGAGAATATCAATAATGCACATTTAACCCTGATTTGTCAGACTAGTACTACTCAAATAGGTTCGAGACTAATCAATCTTATATGACAACAACAAATTTAAGCTCCTCGAGTCCTTTATTTCTGTCGTAGTCCATTAATCA
Source organism: Vaccinium macrocarpon (assembly GCA_022606695.1). Lineage (NCBI taxonomy): Eukaryota > Viridiplantae > Streptophyta > Magnoliopsida > Ericales > Ericaceae > Vaccinium > Vaccinium macrocarpon. The sequence goes on along the minus strand of CM040176.1, from coordinate 14,530,201 downwards.
CTAATCGCTCTAGCACCCCATTCTTAAAATTTCAAACTTTTTCTCTCTGTACTGTACTGCCGTCTATCATTCATAACGTGCTTCGGTCTAACCAAAAATTCAAATCTTTTATCCTGTGCCACATCATTGATGATCTCTCCTTCACTCAAACCTCCATAAATATTCTCATATACCACAACCATGGAACTCCCTTTTTATACCATCATTCATCATTTTCATTTATTATTATTATTATTATTATTATTATTATTATTTATTTTTGGGATGAACCCTAAAATCTTTGCGACATCGTCACCAGTTCACCAAGTAGTGTGCCTAATCTAACTTCTCAGGATATATCATAAAAGTGTGACTAGAGTACAACATAAGTTAATTTTATTCTCCTTACCCAAACAATTTTCTTAGAACATCATCTCCCAGGTTGAATATTTCGTGCAATCTAGTTTCTATCTACTTCCCCATAGTTAATAATATGCCCATGTCACCCTTAAACATTACCAAACAATTCAAAAGTTTCACCCCATATGAACCCAATTTCCTTCACCAAACTATCATCCATCGACATGATTTACCCATGGGAAATAAACTCTCCATTCCTCATGATAGTCATCCCAAGATTATCACCCAACCTAACTATGACTCCAATTTGCTTAGACTCACACTCGCCTCCACTTCTAGTGAACTCTTGGAGTTCCCATCCACACTAACAACTAACTAAGAAACCAAAATCTGAGAAAATTTTAGTCCTCCAACATAATACTACTCATAAGACTGTTCTTCCATAATTTTGATCTTGGATTCTCAAACAGTTCACAATTCTTACTCCTGAACTTCTCCAATCTTACCATTTTGCTATCACCCCTGCCTCTCAATTAAGCTCATACCATAACAAAAATTATGAATCCTCAACTCCAGATGTTTTATCTATCCCGACTATTACTTAAGATCTAATTAATTAGACTATTCAACTCTATCACTAATTTGACTCTATCTAAGCCTCCTTAACTAATTGTACAAACTAAACCTCATAGTATTATTTTCCCCTTGGCACACCATTCGAACTCACCAACTTACTAGAGAATGACCCATCTTAACCATCAAAGGGAAAATCATCAAAGGCTAAACCCACCTATCACATGATGCTTCACTTGGTTCTCAAAAGAATTATCTGTCTTTTACTCCTTGCTATGCTCAACAAACCATTAATCACACATTTTGACCTAATAAAGATCTCCTATTTTCAAAGCAATTTTAAACTCATTCAAATTTGCACTCGGAGACCGAACCTTAACCAGACGGAACTCACAACCTTCCCTCAGTTCTCTAACCGGAACCTATACACCCATTTTTCTTTGTATTAGGATGCTCTCTTTCTCACCAAATTCTACTACCATCAAGTTTCCTGATATATTGCTCATCTATATTCGACAACGCCGATCACCAATAAATTGTATTATTTCGTTTCCAATTTTGGCCAAGTAGTACCACACAAACATGGAGGGGACAACCCATTCCACCCTCGACCAAACACAAACCAATGCAAACACATTATGACAAATACGCCCAGATCCAACCTAAATCATGCACCCCAAGTTCTCTCAACCCCTAAGATTATCGACATTTTCTGTTCAGCCTCAAAACGTAAGTCTCCACACTCTTACTCTTTATTACTCAAAGAAACACACACACACCAAGTGTCAGTCATATGACCAAACCGTCCATCTCTCGTTCTTTAGTCCAACTAACCTTGAAAACTCAAGTAAAACATTAGCCAGTAATCAAGTCTCATGTCTCCATACATCCTTGTTAAATCTAATTATTCGAAGAATGGATTAAGGAAAGTATAGAACGACTTCTAAGGATCAAACCAAGTACCTCCACATCCGTCATCTAAAAAAAAAAATATATCTAAGGTCTCTCACGCACCCATCCATAACCTTTATAATATACCAACCTTGATTCATATTATCCTCACAGTCATATTCAACTAGCTAGATTCTAGCCTTGGTGTTCGATCAATTCACAATGCATACTATCTTCTCAAGTTCACAAATTTACCCCCATAATACGGGACTAGCACTATGTAATAATTCCAAGTCCGCCAACATTCTCTCTCTATTAACCTCAAGACCATCCTGCCACTTAGTTCCCTTCACACCTTAGTGCTTCTGATTGTCTCACAAATATAAGATAATTTCACGAACCACCACTAAAATCCAATCACGACACCTCATGTTTCCACCCTGCCGTCTAGTAAACCAATCATAGCCACAAAACTCAATAACTCATTCTATACTCAAACTCTCACGTCCCAACACTCCGTGACCATTGCCAATACCTTAACCAACCTACCGGTAACACAAGAAAAAGAAACTTGCTTACTCAAAACCCGAACTTTTAATTTTCGATGAACTCCACGAATAACTACTTCCCCTAAACCTACAAGGAAAGTACATTCTTAGTTTAACTACCTCAACGAGTCAATCTCATCCACACTTATTGCTATTCACTTCTGACCAAGCTGTTGTACCCCATTTAGTCGAGAAAACTGGTCCCATTTAACCTAATAGTAGATAAATTCTCATTAGAACAACCAACATAATGATACACTATCAACCATATAAACTATGCTAACCAGACTAGCCGAATCCCTTCAACCTAGTGATACAATCCCCTAGGCATCACTACAATCGACAACCCAAATACCTCACACCAAAATAATTTCTTCATACTAGGTGATACTGTCGCCCCACTATATTCCGTCGTTTAAGTACCAGTAAACCCACATGTACTATGTTCCAACGTAAAACAAGAATCTAATCCGACCAGTATCGTAACGAAATCCAAAAGGATCTTACTAGGATCACCACTTTTAAGACTTTATTTCTAATCAGTTCATTTTCAACAAGCAATACCCAGTCAATTGGGACCCCAAACTTCCACATGCAACAGAAATAAATCCACTGACTCTAAAAGAATGATGACTTGTAACACATCACTTTGATACCATAAAATAAGTTGCAACAGCTTTGAAATAAACAATGCTCGATGTATCAAACAAATATTCCATTCTACACGTTCTCAACTCTAGTCACAGTTATAATTTATCACATAGATCAAACCATGAATCACATATTTCCAAGCAAAGAATATAACACAATTATTAATTTTAGCTATTGTTCTACTACATGTACGTTTCTGCACACCATCACACCCTCACATGAGGTAATGGAGTGACAGTAGAGGTTTGTTTTGAAGTGTGCTGGCCAGTCACCCTTCAAATCAATCCCCCAAGTCATTCCTAAACCACCGTGACCAAACCCAACACACATAACATTTTTCCTTACTAGCGTATAAACCTTACAATCAACACCTTTCTTTCATTACGAGGTTAAACTTTCATTTCACAACATGTGTCAACAATAATACCATGTTGAGGCCAAAGCCTTAAATTCTTTCTGATACAGGTCAAACACTATACTACGTAATCACGCATGCAATGTCACATAGATGAATGTCACCCATGCAAGCACACAATGTATGTGAAAATGACTTTCATGAAAAAGCTTTATGCCATAGGTTAAGCCCCGAGACTTATAGTCTCCCCATGGTTCCTAAGTTTTCGAACCTAAGCTCTGATACCAAGTTGTCACGCCCTCAATTTCAATAAGTCAAATACAAATAGAATCAACATAGGATCAATAGAGTCAAACAATTTCCTGTAGAAAGTCAAAGTACAATAAGTTTCTGTTCAAGGGTACCCGTATCCATGCAAAAATAACAAACAAAAAGGTTTTAAAATTATTTCATAAGTTGAAATAGCCAAAAGCTTGGAGAAATTAAAGTTATAGGATCATCTTCCAAAATGTACTTCATATAAAGATAAGAAAATGACTTCATGATCATAAAATCTTCATGTCATGCATTCACACTCCAAGCATCCGATCTCATGCTCCATGCCGTGTACCTGGGAAAGATAAGGTGAGCTCACTAGCTCATAGGAAACATCTATCAAATCTAGATATGATGAAATGATAATGGAGTGCATGCAACAAAAAAGAGATTTCACAATATACTTACGGAAGCCCCAACTTTAGATGTAAACAATTGGAATCCCATATGCTCGACCAAGATTAACCGGTGTTCCGTTGTGTCCGATACGTACCCGATACTCCGTAGGTGTCCAACTCACTCACACACCCCTTGTTTCATTTAATTACATCATTTACTAAGATTCCGGGCATGCCATATAGGCCCCGTGTCATTCCGGGCATACCCTTACAAAGGGCCCCGTGTCATTCCGGGCATACCCTTACATAGGGCCCCGTGTCATTCCGGGCATACCTCTTGTGTGGGCCCCGTGTCATTCCGGGCATATCCTTTCGTAGGACCCCATGTCACATCGTTCATTCTTTCATTTACACTTCACGTTCATTCCATGTGATTCATTTAGTTCGAAAGCTCGTAGTGTGTCGGTTATGTCAAAGTTAATATGTGTCCAAGAACGTGTGAAATCGTGACAAAATATCATTCATACCATGATAGATTACCAAAGCTTAAAAGTCAAGTTGAGAAGCTTAGAAAAGACCAATAAAGGCCCGGAGCATAGGAACATAAGAATGGAGTTATGAACCTCGAGAAAACCTAACACCTTGATAGGAAAAAGCACATTTCTCTCAAAATACAAAGGTTATGAATATGAGACCAATTAGGTTTGAAAGTAGACTCATAGAGCTTTCCAACGGTTCAAGAATCACCTCAATCGGAGTTTGGACAAAGCCGGGGCGTGCCCGCGAAGTTAGGTCAAAATCTGCCTTACAAACAAATGGGTATCGATACTAAGGAAAGGTAGTATTGATACCGGACCACCTAAAACTGAACAGAATGAATGCGTATCGATACTAAAGAAAGGTAGTATCGATACAAAAGCTGTTACGAGCAAAATTTGCAGATTTCAAACTGGTTTTTCTCACTTAGATCATAATGGGGCTCAACCCAATCACTTCCAAGGCAAAAATTAGACTCAAAGGCATCCAAGGTAATGAAACAACAACATATTTAACTTAGCACAACATCAAAAACGTGAATCAAACCCAACCAAAACAAGAAACATGAAAATGGGTTTTCTTGCAAGAAATGAAGAAAATGATCAAATGTGGTTACACCACTCACATTAAACACCTCAAAACACTTAGAGAAGATAGAAATCCCCTACCTCAAGAGTGATTTAGCTCCAAAAATGAGATCCCAAAACCGAATTCCTAGATCCCCAATTTGAGAAATCCCGTATTTGGTCGTCCCGGTGCGAAAAGATGGTACTCCGGGCTCCCAAACACGCGTAGATGATGAATATGCGGTTGAATCTTGAGTTTGAAAAGTGTGGGAGGTGGATTTGTGGTGGAATTTGAAGAGAAAGAAGAGGGAGGGGCTGCTGCCCTTAGAGAGAGAGGGAGAAGTGCATTTTGCCCAAAAAAATCAGCCCCAAATGTATATATATACACCCATTCACTTGTACTTAAGCCCCTCATGTTTCTAATGTGTTATAAAGACACCCTCAAACATATATGCATCTCATATTGACCTCGTTTTTCATTTTAAAAAATATTTCTCACATTTCCCCAACATTATTTTCGAAAAATGATTAAAACTCATGGGTCCTTACATGATTCTCCGCCACATTCAACATTTCCAAATAACTTTGATTTCCTCTGCATCCATGCCTTTGAGTTTGTAGTAAACTTGGTTGTACTCCTCCCCAATATTGAACTTGACTACCCGCAATAGTTGATTGACTTCTCCCAACTTGACCACTAAAGAAGCTTCCCATGTTGTTTTGTGAACTTGGAAACGAAGGCATAAATTGATTCAACATTGTTCCGGGTGGGCATAAACTTGGAGAAAATGGGAACATGTTTCCACCTTGTGCCATATTTGGTAGCACATTGCTTGACCGATCGAGTGATTTGAAATAAAGAAGCGTCCCAAGCGTAGGACTCTCGACCGATGTAGCATAATATTCGGAAGTACCGGAATCGAACCACAGAGACGAACGAACGTATGCAGGACTCAAAGATGACGGGTTCACAGTTTATCTTGGCTTTTGGGTAGCCACCCTTTGTTCAATGAGATTAACTTACTAACTAAATTACCCAACTAACTTGAATAAATATGGATTTAAAAGAGGAGTACAGCCATGGGAACCCAGCGTCTGCAACTAGTCTAACCAATGTTTACTCGGGCCACAATTATTCATTTTATTAATTTTTGGATAGGAAAAAGAATCCCTAACAAATGCACAACACCTGTCACCAGATTCTGTATGCATTCGAATTCCGGCGATGCCTAGGTTTTGTTTGTTAGAAGAGTTTTCGTCTCCTAAAATTACTCAAAAATTAAATTAATTCGATCCTGAGGTAGAACATTAATCAAACTAGCCACGAAGCGCCTTCGCCCCGCAGCCGCACTCAACGAGATTACTCACTCATGACTTAAATGCAATAAACACATTAAACTTAGATCTAACCATGATTCTAATAACTGAAATAGAAAGAAAACACGATACCGCGAATTTGCAGGGAAGAACGGATTCGAGCACCAAGAATTGAATTGCTGAAAAACTTAAAGAACTTGAATTAAACTTGAATCTGCCAAAAAAATCCTAAGAATAGCAGCCGCAACAGTTAAAGAAGAAAGAAAAACGTAAACTATGAAGTGTGTCACCCTAATCTCGAGTGTTAAAGAGGGATTTTATATTAATCCCTTAATTTACAATTAAAATCCTAAAACAAATCGGAACTTCCTCGCACGAATACCCAAAACGCCACCGTTTCAAGGCCAAATTAAGCTCGCTCCCAAACCCTTTATGGCTCGTTTGACTGTTGACCTCCCTATTGACCGTTGACCTCGAAACCCATCGGAAGCGCTACACCTGCGAACTCTCTGTTCTATTTTTGTACCATTTTCGATAGCTCCACCAAAATACTTGTAGCGCTCATGACGATCCAAAGTGCTTCCCTCGAGAAATTAACTTCACCACTTGGGCTCCAACAGCCTTCCATGCCCTCAAACTCTATCACGGCCTTCAAGTTTCTGCAATCCAATCTTGGCGCTAAAACAACCTTATTTTCCTAAAAATTAACAAAAACACAAAAACATATCAAAACAACGCATCAAGTGGAAAATAGGGAATAAATTAGATAACAACGTGTTAAAACTACCCTATTTAGGCATTTATATCTACGATACTACGTGCCTATCACATATTATGCGAGATCATGTTTGGCCACATTGATTGCCCCACGTAGCTTGGATGAACCTGTTTAACAATAAAAAAGGATTATGAATAACTTTTACATGAACTAAGAATTATGCAATTAAAAAAAAGTTTCCTACATTTACATTTTCAACACTGTCTTGTGTCCCGAACTCATGGCCAACCGCAATCTCCTCAACCTCTTGAAATTAATTATAAAATATTATAAGTTTTATAAGTCGATATTAACTTGCAACTAACAAATCATAAAGTAACTTATACCTTGGTTTTTTCCTTCGATAATACCTTCTTTTTTGTTACTTTTTTCTTCTTAATAATTTTTTCCATAAAACCTTGCTTGCTTTTGCACGGCGGTCTCCCTTTTTATTGCACATGTTCTGGGTCAAGTATGTTGGTGTTCTGTTTGGAAGGTACAACCTCATCTCCAACAGAAACCTCATTATTTTCACAAACAACCGCATCATTATCACAAACAACCACATTACGTTGGTGTTCCTTGAACTCTTCTTTTAACCCGTGTGTCCTTTTATCACTATTTAATACCTCTCTTGAGAATCTTCCGCTAAATCAACAACCTCCTTAAACTTTTTGCACATGTTGTCACTCCGAAGGGCTTCAATTGACTTTGACAACTTATCGTAACTGATTCTAACTTTAGTATAAGCCTTTTTCACATTTTTACACCATCTTCTCAACACATGTCAGGGACTCTTTTAGCTCTCCTTTCATGCCACACCATTAGTTGATGTTCACACACCATTCCTTTATACTAAAACAACCGACAATTACAATGTGTATCATTGGTTTCGGCATTAAAACTAACAATAAATGGCACTTCCTTGGTCATTTTCACTTCTTCTCCTTCTTCATTAAAATCAACAGTAAGTGTGATAGACTCTAGTACCTCATACTCGGATAGAACATCACCTTCTTCTTTCATCCTACACAAACACACTAGTTTCCCAATAAATTCTTTGTTAAACTCTTGAAACCTTCTTATTCGTGTAAGCATCTTGAAATTGCTTTTCCAACTCAGTTTCAGTTATTGATGGGATGAAAGTGTTCCAACTTTTCACATCTTCTTGCCTTTCATTTTCCACCTTCTTCGATAATGCGTTGTCATATTGCTCAACAAATTCTTTCAAGTTTGTCTTCGCGTGGACGAAACCATTGAAATAACCATTCATACTCTCGCTTCTTTGAGTGGAAGATATTCCCGCCCAAAAGCAGTCTTTCAAGTATGCAAGAACCCACCGTTTCCTCTCTTGATACATCCCCCTTAACCATGGATTACCTTGTAGCTCATACTTCTTAATGAATCCATCCCAAGCAGCCTCAAATTTTTTTTACTGTCAATGAATTATAAATTGCCTTACACATAGATGAACTCATGACCTCATAGTCCTTGTATCCACCCAACTTTTTTGTCACCTTTTTCATAATGTGCCATATGCACCATCGATGTTGAGCGTCAAGGAATACAATTTCTATAGCATTCTTTATGGCCATACATTGATCGGTAAGAATTGCTTTCGGAGCACAACCCCCCATGCATGTCTTCCAAGTCTGAAATAACCACGAAAATGACTCTTTGTCTTCATGAGATATGAGCCCGCAACCCAATAAAATCGACTCACCATGATGATTCACGCCTACAAATGGAGCAAAAAACATGTTGAACTTGTTTACCAAGCACATTGTAATACCCGTCCCGGATAAATAACATCAAATTCGCATTGTTAAGTTGATTAGGTGTTATGGGCTAAAACCATTAGGGGTGTTAAGTTTGAGGGGTAGAGTGTAATTAGGGAAGATACAAGAAAAACATCTACGTTTGTTTTTTTTCCCTTGTTCTGATCTTGAACATCACAGAGAGAGAGAGAGAGAGTGAGTGGGGGAAGAGGAAAAAGGGAGAGGAAGGGAAGAAACCACTTAGGGCTTCATATTTGGTTTGATTTGATGTTTAAACTAGGTAAATTCACACTTCTTTGTACTTTAATTCCTTAATTTTTTGTTGATTGCATGCCCTAGATGGATTATTTTCAGTTGGTTTAAGGCTTTGGGTTTAGTTCTTGGAGCTTTAGAACTCTTGAGTTCGTGGTTTTGGTTATAAACCACTAATTGGGTTTATAAATCTGGGTTCAGACCTGTTTTCACAAACTTGTTTTGGGTACTTAAATGGCTTTTTAATTTTTGATATTTTTACAGTTGATTTTTCCATGAGTCTATTGTATCGTGTAAAAATTTCAGACCTTAATTCAAAATACAGAAAATATGACAAATATTTTACCAGACTGTGGTAGTGAAATTCGCAGTGCAGGCAGCACTGTTGTGTCTTACGGGAAAGGCCATAACTTTGTGTAGGAAGCTTTGAATTTCAATCTGTCTTTTGATTATGAAACTAGACTTGTATACCTTCGAGAATATGTATAGTTTGTGCCTTGATTTGTTCTAGGCAATAGCAGTTTTTGATTCGAGGTTGGTGTACTTGCTGAACTTGCAATTTTGTGCTTCTTTTTGTGTAACTTCAAACAAGCATATCTTGGTCATCCGGGCTCTGATTAGGGAAAATTTTATATCGATATTGATGTACCGAAAGTCTTCTTTCTAGTGGTGGTGGTCTCATGTCCTAATTCAGAACCCGTAAGAAATGATAGTCCAGATACGATGGGCTGGTTATTAGATTTTATACTAGTTTTGGAGTGTCGTGGTGTCTTGACTTGTCTTCAATTGTGATGACCTTATAAGTTGTTTATATTACATTGTTATCTCTTTGATTATATGTGAGACATCCGTGAAAGTTTATAGACTGATATTGGTTGGTATGTAGCTAGGTAAAGAGTCGGTCAATTGGGAGGTGCAAAAACCATAGTTTGGTGTACTTTGGTCGATTCTCTGGTGAGTGTGTTTGATATGACTATCTTCAATAGGATATGGTTGTGGTAGTGTTGGTGTACCATGCTAGTTGATGATTTAGCTTTTGATATGCATATGTGTGTCTGAAAGATGGTATCTGTGAAGGGGCTGTGGATTGGGTAACGCCGCGAGTACGTTGTGCCGCCTAATTACAGGTGACAGCGAGTGGGTTGTGCTCCCACAGTGACCTAGGATACGTAGAGTGTGGCAGACGTGTCACTACATGTGTTGTGATTATATACTTGTTGATCGATTAGGTACTTCAGCTATGTTTTATTGAATTTATTCTATATCTCACACACTCCTAGATTTCCTTTGATTACCAGATAGAAGGCGGTTTTTGGGTAGGTCCACTACCGGTGGTCGTTTTGGAGTTCCTTTTGGGCTAGTCTTGAGTGACGTAGCTAGCCAAGTTAGTTTGCTTTTAGTTGAACTAGTAGTGGTTTGTATTGAGTTGAAACTAAAAGGACTTTGAGTACTTGAACTACATGTATTGTAAATAAGTCGTCAGTTGTTTAGCATTTGTGTTGTAGTGTGTCATATACACTTTTATTTATATGTTAGAAGTCTTCTGTTGTGTTTTTATTCTGAGATTTTTGAACAAGTGTTGTTTGGTTTTGTGTTGAAATGCCATGTGGCCACACCGACACGGGCCCACACGGGTGTCGTTTCGGGATGGGGCGTGACGTACGTTGTGTAGAATGTCACAACATCACCGAACTCTTTACATGCTTCTCTACTCCTTGCATGAGCCCAGAATACATTCCTTAGTCGACCCTTAACATTCAAATCCATTGCGAAAAAGAAGGTAGAATTGTCGGATTGCATTCTCGTGAAATAGCTATGCATTGCTTCAGCATCTCCCTTTTTAAGTCGTAAACGTCGAAGCTTGTCCAAATAGTTTCGACAATCCTTCTCAAGAGTCTTGCACGTTTTGATCCCGGCTTGTGAATTCATCTCAAGCTTCCTTTTTACATGGTCATCAAGTATCCTATTGCACTTGAAAACCGTGCCTTTTCTGGACTTTGTTCATGATTGTGGTCCAAAACAACCCGACTTAACCTCCACTTTCCATCCGGGCGTATACCAACATGAACATGAGCTGGAAAATCAATTCTTGTTTGTGGCCTTGGTTTGACTGGGTTGCTTGTTCTTACCCTTGGCTTTCCGGCGCAATTGCACGAAAAAGTTACATCCTTCAATGTTCCATCTCTTCCCTTCTCGATGTTCTTTTACACGCAGCAAACCCTTTTTCTTTAGCATAACCCAAATAATAAAGATAAGCTTCCTCCGATATGTCGAATATCATTCCCTCTTTCGGTTCTTCAATTCTATTTTCACAATTTTCTATTGCTTCATTCCCATCCTCATTTGTATATATCGCACCAAATTCTTTGTTTGACGGACAACTTTGTACCTCTTGTTTATCTCCACTCCATAACACTTCTTCTTGTCCACACTCTTTGTTTGGAGGCATTGTCGACGGAATAAACTCTGAAGACATAATGTACTAGTTCATAAACAAAGAAACAAATTAGATACAAAAAAAGCATCTTGACTGGTAGATAGTAACTAATATCATATGTAATTATACATTAAGGGCAGTTAGGGACATATTCTAATATATATGAATTACTTAATTAGATTATGTAAAGGGCAAATTAAAGTAATCATATTCTATCACAATCACGGTATCTAAAAATGGTGGTGGTGAGTAATACAAGGGAACAAGATTTTAGTAATTCCTAACCATGTACATGCTCTCACTTCACATTTAGAATACTAATTATGTTTTGCTTTTGTTTAGTCATATAAGGCGCCTCCTTATGTCCCACATGTGAACGTCAATTTCAACATCAACATGATCAACATCTAGGCAATTTCAAGGATCGATGGAACCCAATCTCTTGGGGTCCATTTTAAGGGAATGATTAGGGATGTGTCAAACAAAAACAAAGTTTAAATATAGAAAATCTCCAATTTTTTTCCCAAAAAAAAATCCCCAATGTAACAACTGTGCCCTAATTTTTCCCAAAAAAAATTCCCAATCTAACAAGTGTAAAAAAATACCAGAGCGCACACACACGCAGAGAGAGAGAGAGAGAGAGAGAGAGAGAGAAAGAGAGAGAGAGAGAGCTTCGTGGAGTGGGTTATGGCATTCGGTGGCGGCTGTGGAGTTTGTCGAAGGTGGGGGTTCTATGGTGGTTCTGGAGTTCAATGGCGGCGGTCAGATGGTGGTGGTTTCCGATGAACAGGAGGCACGGTGGTGGTCGGCAATGGTAGGCACTTTCTCTCTTTGAGTTTTGACTGAAGTTTGGTGGATGGGGAATAGGGAAGAAGAAGAAGATTAGTGCACATTGTTTTGAAATTTTCACTTTTTTTTTTTAAACAACAGGCCCCAAAACGGCGTCGTTTTGGGGTTGTCCAATTAGTTGTGTATGTAGCATTTTTGATTTGGTTTGTAGAGAGAAAACATGGGGCAGGAGGGATCACGCGGGAAAATAGCATGGAAGAATGCTGCTCCTTTCTAAGGGCAAAAATCACACTAGACATCCTTAACTCATTACCTCCTAGACTAGATTAAAATTGAGTTTATATTTGAAAAATTACACTAAACTCTCTTGGAAATATGGCTTAGAGGATGTTTAGGAGGCTCATTTTTAGCTTTTTATTTTTAACTTTTTGACTTCTTAGATTATAGTCGGAATGTATTTTAAATTTGGTACATAGAATGTTTCTAATAAATGTGAAGAATACATTTCGTAACAGGAGTAGCTTTTGAATGATATGTACAGAATACATTTGTAAATCTATTTGTTAATCAAAATGGAATAAATAAAAACATGAGAAGTCAAAAAGCTCATCTCTGCTTACTTTTAACTTCTCCTCTCTACTATCAAAAGACCACAACACATTCTTATATAATGCATTTTCCATTTTGCTGCCGAACAACCAAAAGCCAATAATGTAAAAATGAAAAGTAGAAAAGGAAGTATCCAAACAGGCTCTTAATTATTCTCCAATTTTTTTGATAAAGCTAGAGGTGATAACAATGCCAGGGATACATAAATTTTTGTACATAAAATGTACAAATACGTTGATTTGGGACTTAGGGTCCACCCGAATAATCGGAGCTATTCATGTTCTTCAAATAATACTTCTGTGACCTCCGCGAATAAAAAATTGATTAAACGGATGAAACATTCACCAATATGTGTTTGAGTTGATTTTTTATGGGATACAAGTAAATATTATTGTGCAAAATGGAACTCCTCTAATCGTTTGTGTGAGACTCAAAGTGAACCCAAAAAACCATTTATACATTTTCTGGGCAAAACTTCTATCCTCCGTGCCATTCTCCGCTTGGTGGCTCCACACACCGCTACTTGGGTCCAGTTTCTCTCTGTTTGGGACAGGACTGGATTTGAGAAAGTGGACAGGTCTCTAGGCCCACTTATAACCCTTTTCATTTTTCTAGGCCGTGGATTTTTTTTTACCCAAAAAAGAGGCGTAATGATGATCTGATACGACACTTGTAGTAACAGTAATTTCAACATAGTAACGTTGCTACAGACACAACAACCTCACACAGCAACGACAAAAACGACGTCGTTTTGATTATAAAAAAAATCCTCAAAACTTCAAAATCTGAATATCCCATTCCCGTTTCGTTAGATGCAGACACAGAGAACAAAGAGGAAGAAGACTGCCATCACCAGCACCCGGATGAAGACCGCCATCACCAGAACCCGGATGAAGACCACCACCACCACTAGCGACCAACCACGTACCACCACCACCACGACAACGGTGACAACACCGACGAAAAAGAAACTTCCTCCACCACCGGCGACAAACCACCACCACCGGGATTATTTCATCATGTCCATCGTTTCATACAAATTACCCATCGTCGTCCGTGCTATTTGATGCTGAAATTAGCCCTATTAAACATTTTTTCTTCTCAAATCAAGTGAATTCTTAAGCTTTTAAAATCCACACATTCATGGCAACATTTATCCAAATCTTAAAAACTCAAATTGGAACCCTAGTTTTTCAATTAGGGGTTATCTCTGTGAATTGTAAGAAGTTGAGAGAGAGAGAAACCGTGGTAGTGGGTCTGCTTCGAATGACTCCTTGTACGAATTGAAGCATTTGATTTACGGAGGTGTCTTCTTGGTGTGGTAGGCGGTGGTAGACGTGCTCGGGTGGTGGTGGCTGGAGTTGGACTAATGGCTACCAAGTTCTCCCTTTGTGTCTCCTCTGTATGTATGGACTGAGTACTTGGGGGAAAAGGAAAAGAGGAAGAAGAGGCAGAAGACTGAAGACGTGTGTTGTTCAATTTTTGGATTTTTTTTTTTGAAGGCAAAATGACGTCGTTTTGCTCCTTGCTATGTAGGTGTTGTGTGGAGTTGCTGTGTAGCATTTTCGATTTCAAAAAAGGAAAATGTTAATGTGTGTCCGCTAGATTAAGCTTAAAGTGTATTAAAATAGGTGAGAGGTGTATAAGAATATGTGAAAATGTGTGCTTATTGGACACACTTTAGCGAGACCCTCTGTGTGGAATCAGGAAGTAGATCTCACACAAGCCGGTGTACATTTGATGCATATCAAATGATGTACCATAGTTTTTTTCTTCCCCAAAAAAGAAGCTAATAAGTTATTTTAGAAAAAATGGATACTAATTATCATTTTAGAAATGTCTCTTTAACGCTAATAACAGTAATTTTAGAAAAAAATTGGATAATAATTGTCATTTTAGAAAAATGGATACTAATGGGTACATCATTTGATATGCATCAAATGTAAACTACCTTGTGTGAAAATCCACCTCGTGATTCCACACAAATGATTGAACTCATTTGAATATTAGTAAGAGCTAGATCAATTTTTGTAGCTGCACTCGCAAGGGTGAAAATTGAATGAATCGATGAAGCATTTATCAATATTTGAATGAGTTGACTTTTTGTAGATCATGTTAGAATAATGATTTAAACAAATTAAACGGCTTCAATAATCAAAGACGTCGACGCGAGGAATTTAAAATAGGTTTGATCTTAATCGATATACACCTAAATACACATTTCGGTGGTATATCGACAAGGCCAAACCTATTTTTTTAATGATATACATGAATGTTGTACTCCCTCCGTCCCATTTTGATAGTCCAACTTGGTCTCCAATGTAATTTTTAATTGTTAATATCTTCATTCTACAATATTTTTAAAGATTTTAAAATTTTTGTATAATAGAACAATCTATCATATGAGATCGATTCTGCATATAACATTCATTATAAATTGAAAGATATTAAAAATTTAAAAATTACATTGTCGACCGAATTGGATTATCAAAATGGGACAGATAGAGTATTTTTTGCACCAAAAAAAAAAAAGAAAAGAAATGAAATGTTGTATTTCGGAGACAAGTATGATGGGTCAGCACACTTTCAATAGTCACATAAGCCTAGAAAATGAATATATCGTTTTATCAAAACGGGCCCAATAATTACCCACTGAACCAAACTCAAATCAGTCCAGCCCTCCACCCAATTGGACTGAGATATCAATCCTTACCCAGCTATTGAATTGAGAAGATAATCACACTGCTGTTATTTTGGGATTAAAACTCCAGGCTTTGGGGGAGTAATTAGGGTTACTTCCCATTGACGTAGGTTTGTATTCTCGATATTTTTTATATTCACTCACAAGTCATTCTTATTACGTGCATTAATTAATTGATACTGAAAATACCATAGCAAAAACTCACCGTTAATCCATAATGTAGAATTTACGTTCTAAAAGATATAACACTTAGCAATTTAAAGGGAATTCTCAAACAACACAAAATTATTTTCGTTACAGCAAGGCTATATGCATCTGTTCCTTTCTAAAACCCGTAGTGGCAGAAGCGTTGGGCTTTAATATAAGGAGTAATGGAGGATCTAGAAATTCCCTTCATTGAGGACACATAATGGAGGATCTAGAAATTCCCTTCATTGAGGACACATAATTATTCTCAGTAAATGACTGTGTCTCAAATGCTTATTTCTATTCATTTCTTTTCGGGGCGCCTTGTATTTTTTTCATTTTCTAATTTAATAATAGAACTCGGCTTCTCTGCGAATACAGTTTGTCTACACTCAAATTGCTCCACAAAGATCTGAACCGTAGGTATGATACTTTTATTCAGAAAAAATATAGGTTAACAATTTTTGCAAAAAGAAAATGTTCTTACAAGCTCTTAGAAGTTTTAGATCAACTTAAATTTTTGTATGGACAAATTATTTGGTGATCTCTACAATATAATTGGCTCAAATCGTCAAGAAGGCAACCAAATGTATGCAAGTTACACTATGTAGGTCCTGAATACAATAGAATCGAGAGGGGGCATGTGACCCCACGTGCCCCATTGTAAGTCCACCACTGAAGATAAGCTACAGTTTTCTCCCTTACAGTCATTATACTCCCGATGTCCCATAATTAATGTTGGTCCTATATTTCATTTTTGGATATCTTAAAATATTAATCTTATTTGAAATGTTAACTAAAAATGTGTATGAATTTCCAAAATTTACACACCATAAATAATTAAAAATAATTTTATAAGTAGGATTAAAACAGTAGAAGAGAAAATCAATGCCCATTTTTTAGTAACATACATCTAATGCTCGTCCCCTTAAAAAGTTTGAATACCAAAAAAGGAATTAGGAAATATTAAAATTTTCATGTTATTAGTTCGTAATTAGCAGGTGAGACGTTGCCATGGTAATCTTACCAATCGCATATATGTAAAAGCCAACCTTTCTTTTGTCTTGTGGTCTTTGGTGGCATGCAATTGTTAGGTGCATGAATACCAAAGTCATTGGCATAGGCGGCTCTACATTACAGACCATGCCTAAACAAAAAAATAAAAATAAAAATTTACTAATAATATATGGAATATTTTTTAAGTTTATTTTAGTTTAATCCTTTTTGAACACCCAACATAAAAATATTTGAACATCCTACTTATAAATATTTGAACACCCAACTAAAAAACAAATGAATTATTTCAACCGAATGTTGAGAGAGAGAGAGAGAGAGAGAGAGAGAGTACTAAGATTAGGAGTAGAAATCAAAGATTGATGATCTAAACACATAGATATATGGAGAGAGGAGAGAGATCCCTACCAAAGTGGGCTTTGAGCAAAATCCTAAGTACAACAAGTAGATTGAGTGTGAAACCCACCAATACAACTTCTTTCTTGGCTTTGCTTCGAGATTTATGGTCTAGATTACCCAAAACGAGTTAGGATATTGAAGATCAAGTAGTATTTGGAAGGAGAGAAGAGATTGTGGTAAAAAGATAGGTTCTTACCTCCACAAGTGAGAAATCCGAAATCCAAGTGAGATTGATGTAAGAGATGCGTAGATCTTGATGATTTGATGTGGATATCATAGGTTTTAATGGAGATTTGAAGAGAGAAGTCAAAGGGGGTGATTTTCTAAGGTTTGTTTGTGGTTTTGAAGTGAAGAAATAAGAAAAGGACCCTTTTTATAACATTCTGAATGCGCACACAAATTTCTGAAAAACCTTAATGGTACCAATTCTAAGAAAAGCTTCGAAACGGTTCAAGAAGTTAAAATGAGCCACTCATCTACGGGTACTGGTTCCAAGGAAAACTTAGAACTAGTTATGCTTGTAAAAATTCGAGAAGACTACCAGACAACACCATAAACATCCAGACAACACATACATCCAATCACAACTTAACTTACGCTTCACTAGTTAAATAAAGTGACTAACTTAAAATATTACATATTGTAACGGCCTAATTTTTGGAAGCATTTGTTAAGACAACTAATTAGGATTAATTTAATAAAAAAAAGTTTCCATCAGAGTACACGTTGGAAAACATGAATTGCAACCAATTACAAAATACTTAGTACGGTTTGAGAAATTAATATTACACATCCAACATTAAAAATAAAGGGACGGGTTTTATAGATTAAGGTTCAACTCTGGATTCCACGGCTCCTCTTGAGCATGGTTTGCCGGAAAACCCTCGGCTCCGAAATAACCGTCTCCTTCGACACCAACAGTACTTGCTTGATCACAGTCTGACATAATATGTCAAAGGCGCGAAGCAACATCATAGTATTATTTCAAGGTCACACGAAGTGTAACATCGTGAGCGATAAATCACTCAATAGCTAACTCTTACCCACCAACCGTTACATTACAATTAACTACAATTCATATATATTCAAAATGAAATGCAAAATTGAACAACACGTAAAGGATTTATTTAACTAGCCTTTAGCTGGCATTTTCTTCTAAGTTCTCAACCTAAAGAACAACCTCCCAAGTAACCACTAAGGACTATAACCAATCCGTGATTAAACTCCCCCTTGCTTGCCCTCACTGGGAGCTCGGACGGAAGACATAAGTTATTTACTTAATCCAACCGTCAACCAACTCACAAGGATGAATTTCCCAGAGACTGACTATACCACTAGGCTATGAGCGACAACTGTCAACTCTTGTAGGTATATAGCCGTGACTCGGTCTATAATACATCCACTCTTTTAACGCCTTAGAATTCAAATGAAGTAATCATAGATTGTTATATCCTAGGGTTTCAAAATCATAGCAGACTGCCAAACAATCCTTTGAAACAATCACTTGGCGGAACCGCCATTCAAAACAATCTCGAGGTAACTCCCCATCAATCAATTCCAATTCACTTTTCCATTAACCTCATCGTCTACGTAATATCTCCGTACGAACACCAAACTTGGGATCCTAATCGTCCAATATAACAATCCAACAATTTTCACAAATTTCATAATTTCAACATTTTCGTAATTGTAACACAAATTGACAAACTATGAACACAACAATTGATGCATGCGATAAGGTAACACGTAATGTAATCATGCTTAGCAAGTTCTAACATAATTAAGAAATTCCGACATACTGACTTCTATTTTACTAATAGTAATCTATTCATTTAGATGTACTATTTTACTATATAATTACTTACCATTATAATATAATTATTTATGAGCCACTCATATTCATAAACTAGAAATTTCACACTACACAGTGTGTTTATAAAATATATAAATTTATTAATTTTAAACTTGTATTAAAACAATGGGTTGAATAATAGACTTTAATAACCTAGGGCTTTAATTGTAACAAAAAATGACTTGTTTTAATTATTTTGGGCTGAAACGAAATCTTAAATAAACTAGCGGGCTAATCAGATATAGGATATATAATAGTTAGGCCAAAACATAACAAATATTAACTAGGAGGGTTAAAGTGTAATTTTTATAAAAGTAATAAAATTCCCACTCGGTCACTGGTCTTGGCCAACCAAGGAAAAATACACACACACACACACACATATATAGGGTCCCGATCTAATCCGGGAATTCCGGATCCAGGACTCCACCTTCCCGTTATTTTTTTGAAAATCCGAGCCGTCCAATGTGTTCAAAACGTGTTTTCAAGGGTCCACGCGAGAAATTTTCAAAAAAAAAAATACTGGGAAGGGCTTGATCCGAGCAGTTTTTGGCAAAATTATAAATATACAGTTTTGTGAAAAACTGCTTGGATCAATCCCTTCCCGGTATTTTTTTTTAAGATTTCTCGCTAGGACCCTTGAAAACACCTTTTGAATACATTAGACGGCTCGGATTTCCCAAAAATAAATTTTAAAAGCATCAAAACACCAAAAAACCTCCAATCTGGGATCCCGATTGGATAATTGCCATATATATATAATTCGGGAATCCCGGATTCGGGACTCCACCTTCCTGATATTTTTTTGAAAATCCAAGCTGTCCAATGTGTTCAAAATGTGTTTTCAAGGGTCTGCGTGAGAAATCTTCAAAAACAATTACCAAGAAGGGCTTGATCCGAGCAGTTTTTCGCAAAATTGTAAATATGCAGTTTTTGTGAAAAACTGCTTGGTTGAGCCCTTCCCGGTATTTTTTTTAAAGATTTCTCTTGTGGACCTTGAAAAACACCTTTTAAACACCTTTTAAACACATTGAACGGCTCGGATTTCCTAAAAATAATTTTTAAAAGCATCAAAAAATCTCCAATCTGGGATCCAAGATTGGATAATTGCTATATATATCTAAAAAAGAAAAAAGCCACTTTGGCCGATCAAAACAAGGCCACTGTTTGGCCGATCAAAACAAAACGAAGGCCACTGTTTGTGGTCGAACGGAAGGCCACGGTTTTAGGCCGTGCGATGCTAGATTTCTATTTTTTTCCTACTCCGTAACACAAAAATTAATACCCACATGCTTAATATACTTAGGAGAAGTTAGGAAAAAGGTAATCTACTTAAACACAAGGTTAGCAGACCCATTATCTTGCTCAAAAACATTGTTCCTCTTCTTCTTTTCTTGGTGCTAAAGCACACCATCTCCGTTTGGAAGAAATAGTACCCATAGTTCTAATTTAACTCTACATTAGCAAGTCACATACATAAAAATAGATATATTTAGGGAGGTAAAATTTAACTACCTCTCCTTAGAAGACAAAGTGAAAAACAAAAGGGTGAGAGATGTTAACAAGTCAAAGGGGTCAACTGGGTATAGTCCTAGTTCTTAGGTTATCATTAGGATTTTCCTAGGTTGTATTGTCATGAGTTATGTGTATAGGTTGGGGTAGTTGGCTAGTGCAAATGCAAAAGAAACGTACACTAAACTTTACACCTGAGTACTTTGTTAAGTAGGTGTAATGTGCACATAAAACCCACTCGTGCACTCACACATATAGACACGTAAAAGTTTGGAGAGAAGTTATAAAATAAATAAATAAAAATGTATAACTATATGAAATGAAAATCTAAAATAGAATGTTATTAGAAAAGAAAATTTGGGCCATTACACATATAACTAAGGAAGTACCCCCCATTCGAAAACAATGGTAGGGTTTAGAGAGGCTAATTTGAAATAGATAAAAGGTCAACTCTTGTCACCAAGAACAAATTTTAACAAATTTACAAAATTTCAAAATAGCGTATTCTCAAATATGACTCCATAGGCACTCCCAACTTGCACAAGGCTTATCTTAATCCTTTAAAAACATTTCCACACAGATTGGTTCAATGTGTCAACTCAAAAGTAAGGTATTTCACATTTAAAGTCAAAACAACCCTTTCGACAGCTAACTCACACGGTTGACTTTTCAAATTTTCTCAACATAGTACTTCAAAACACGTCATAAGTCACAAATTTATTAACAGAGGAAAAAATACGGGTTTTTACAACACCTAACCCACAAATCAATACAACATAAAAACTCATTTACATACCATAGGCAACTCCATAACTTCCCACAAATAGCCAATTGAACACACTAAAGCTTAATTTTATCTTGGGTTTCATTTGAACACTTATCTAATACTATGAACCCCCATCAAATATAGATAATTCTCAATTGAACATCTAATACATTAGCTCAAAACGAAGTACACATATTTTTTGACCAAATAGAAAAAATATAGAGAAAAAATATCTATTGGTATCAATTTCGTGCTTTGACTTCACTATGAAAAATAGTCTATACATCTCAAAAAAAAATGTCTAAAAAGATTAATGCAAACCTATTCATCGTGATTTTCTACAATAATTACTGGTGTATTTATGTTCCAGTTTTATTTTTGTTGGCCCAAAGGTATAAAATTTACCGAGAACATGCAATTGTGACATATTATATATTTTCATATTATTTGGTCACATTATTCACGCTAATATATAAAAATTTGTGTCTTTATGATTATGTCATACCCGTAATATTCACCACTGAAATTTGAGTGGTTAAATTGAAATTGGTTTTAAATTAAAGGACCTAAGTATTATTTATTGGTAGTTTGCATGAAAGGCTAAGGTGTCAATTTATGAGCATGTGGGTGCACGTGAGGTGATGAGGGAGGTGTTCTGCATGGCTTGATGAAGCTAAGGGAAATAAGGACAAGTGCCTAGAGGGGAAATAAAAAGGGGAACACTCACCTCTTGCAAAAAAGGGGGAAGGGAGTTAGGCTGGGAGCTGGGAAGCGATGGACCGATTGATTAACGGCGAGATGGTGTCCAATCAAATGAGGTTTCGGTATGTTATCCATGGTGTCGAGGCTTACATGTTTAAAGGTGACAAAGAACAAGCTAGAGAGAAATGTATATGGAAAGTTTGTAAGTATGGAAGGAAGTGGGATTGGTTCTTGATTAGTTTTACATTATTTTTGTGGTGCTTGTAGTTTCGGCTTGTTACAGTCGGTATCAGAGCCTAGGTTTGTGGTCATGTAGACCGTCCTACGGTTTATTTACTTAGGATAATGTCTTGTGGGTAAGCAATTTTGGTAATCTTCTCTTGAGTATACTGACGTCTTATAAATAGTAAGATACTAACTAATAAACAATCTTCGATCTCTTGATAGTTTTTGGGTCACACCGATACCAAATTAGAAAAAATGTGTATACTACAATGTTGTAAATCTTGAAATTCTCTTAAAAGGATCGTTTGAGTGTACACTTTAGGGAGGAGGTGTTAATTTATGAGAGGAAGGATGAGATGAGGAGTGGAAGGGGATGAATTAAAAACAAGAAAATAGGAGAAAAAGAAGCAATTGTTGAAGAAAATGTTTCTGCAACGTGATTATGGAAACAGTGAGGGAGAGTTCACAAATAGGAAAGAATACCTTGTGCGCTTAGTTACAATATTATTGTATGTTGTACCTATTTCTTAATTAGGTAGCCCAATTGGTTGGGTATTTAAAATTTCCTCTTTCTGCAAGGGCCTATTGGGTATTGTGGGAGAGGATCTACAAGCTCTTATTGTAATTTACATGAGACTGGGTTTGTGTTGGCATGATATGCTTATTTTGGTCCGAGGAGCCGAGGTCGGAGGTTTTGATTGTAGTCAAATAGGCGGATAAGTGGGCCCGAGGTGCCCGTTGCATTGTATACTTACACACTGCATATATATTGGGTATGGTTTCTGTTTTATTGAAAAGTATAGGTCGAAGTTCGAAATAATAATGTTGGTGAAGGCACCCGTTGTCCCTTAAAAATTTGATGGGTTAGTTGATGTGGTTTTCATGTAAAGAAATTGCAAATGCATGAGATAATTGGAAGTTGAAGGATTTGGTGAACGTGGAAGTTGTGTTAGCAGAGTTGATTGCATGCGTATGAGCATTCACCTATCAATGTTACGTTGTGGCGTGGCGTTAGTGGCGTGATATATATCCTTTGTGGCATGGTTTTAGTGGCGTGATTGATAGCCTTAGTGAGTTGACACATAGTCTGTGCATGGTCAGGGGCGACTCTAGGATTTTTATCTTACGCTAACAAAGACACACAATTTGTCTATGACGAAAAGCTATATGCAAAAACAAAAAAGGAGTCATCCAATTCCTTTTAATTTTCTAGTGTTTCTACGTTGAATCAAATGTCAAACAAGCACTATTTTAAATGTATACTATATATTGTCTATCTTGTTGATTCTCCTTGTTGGTGTATAATTCTACCCATATTGTTTATTGCTAGTTGGAAAGGAGAAGTGAACCAGTGCAGTTGGTGATCATAAACTTTACTGATGTTTTCTTTCCAGTGGTTTTTGTGGTGTTATCGATAATCCAGTATCCTTAGTTCATGGAGGTAAAATGCCATAAAATAAAAAATAAAAAATAAAAAAATTCTCTTGTTTGTTCTCCTGAATCTTTGTGATGTAATGATAAACAGCACATAAAATTTCTGGTGCTACTATTGCTCATTGGATACATGTGTCATGTTGTGATGCTGTCGTGCCATTGTCCACTTTAATCTTTGGGCTACTATATATCTCAAGAATTATAAAAAAAAATTCTTTTGCCAAGGGAAAAAAATCACATATATATATACAAACAATTGACACACACATGCATTACATATACCCATGCATATACACAATAGGTAGGAAAGAGGTACATATACTATTAATAAAAGGTTGAAGTGTTTACATGCCTGCTAGTAAAGCATTAACGTACGCTCTGAAAAGATCACATCTAATTGGCAGCTAGGCTATTTAATGATAATTCAAAGTTGGCATGTTGCTGGAATCTACTAGCTTCTGAACCCTTTTCCCCACTATCAGAAGCAGGAGGAGAGAGAGAGAGAGAGAGAGAGAGAGAGAGAGAGAGAGAGAGAGAGAGAGAGAGACTTCTCAGTAAGGAGAGATACCAACATTAGCCGAAGCAAAGAAACCATCTTTCATTAGGACATCTCCTCCCTCCTACAAAAAAATAAGAGGCCAAAACCAAAATCAAACTCAAAAGCACCATAATTTAGCTTTTTGATTGGTTCCAGAAATTTAGTTAAGTCAACTTTTTGAATTTTTTATTTATTGTTATAGAATAACCTATCTCGTAAAATACAATAAGTTAGTTTCTGAAACAATCTTTAAGACACTATAAACATTGGGTAGTGATCTTCCAACCACTTTCGTACAATTTTTTTCTCTCCATTATTTGGAATAAAAAAGAGTGTAATATTGTAACTTAATAATGTACGGAGTAATCGATAACAAAAAATGAAGTCTTTTCGTTCACGAAATTTACTCAGCGTTGCAAAATATGGTGGATAAATTACGAGAAGAGACAAAATTACACTTACTCGACATTAAGATAGTATTTTTTTTTCCCATAGAATTTTTGAACATTTATGAGGGCTAATTAGTGCACATTCCCTTTTACAATAAGAAGAGCGTAAAAACACCTCTCATAACAACTTCTAATTTAAAATACATAGATATACATAACATCCTCAATAGGAAAAAGTGGCGCACTAATTAGAGTGTGTATAATGGCAAAAAAGAAAAATGGTTTGACAAAAAAAAACGTGAAAAAAATTTAGTATTCAATTTTTTTGTAACGAAGTATAATTAGACATCACCTTTTACACAAAATTTACACATTACGTTCAAAGAGCAGCTCCAAAATTTTCATCCAGTAGTGACAGAACATAAAATTTATTCAAAGCTCTAATAATAAAATAAACACATCGTTTTCATTAAAAATTTATTGGGCTAGATTTATTTTGTTTGTTAAGTTAAATGATCTATTTGCTCATAAATTTAAGTAATTTTTCACTTACTTTGGCTATGTATAAATAACTTAGCGCTGAAAATGTAAATGAAAAATCAAGTTCTATGTAAAAAATACAAATTTTAAGGATGCTGATTTTCAGACTCCATTTTTTTTTAATTTATAGCCAAACTCCCTTCTTTTCTTTTCTTTTTTTGTCATTTTATATGTTAATTTACGAGATTATCTTCCATTTGCATATTCTTTTTCACACGAATGACAATATTTTAAATTCACATTGCAAAATGACAAAAGTGAGTGCATTTGTAAAAAATGTAGCGCGAAAATTAATTACTAATATTAATGCATTTTTTGAGTCTAGAAGGTTCGCTTAAAAATCTTCTTAATTATTTCGATTTGAAAGACAGTTTATTCACCACAATATATCACCAAAAAAATCCAGAAAGCCACAAAAACTTAGTGGAACACTCCTAAGTTAATACTCCTTCCGTTCCAAAATAAGTGTCTCACTCTCTATGTTTTTCTATTTTTCAAATGAAAAAATTAAGTACTTATGTGTATCGTGTTTCAAATTTTTTGGCACCGAATTAAAGTGCTCAATAAGTACTTTAATTATGTACAAAAAATTTGAAAAACTATACATAGAAACATCTAATTTTTAATTTAACAAATGATGAATTTTTTTTGTAATAAACACTTATTTTAGAACGGAGGGGGAATGATTTTGCATTCCTTGGTAGAAAATAGGGAAGGGAGGGAGAGCACAGTACCTGTTGGCGAACTGCAGAAGTCTTCTTCATCGGGTGATCAGCCATGAGACCAAAGTGAATGTCAGGAAAGTGGGCCCACTGACGGATAATAATTAAAGCAAACACAACACCACAAAAATGAGGGCCCAAAATGAAACCCTAATTAATTAAATTGTGAAAACAATTTGAGGGTAGAATGAAAAACCCTAATACGGAATTTCTTTTTTGGGCAGGGATGGGGGTCATACATTCTTGGCAGCAGCGCTGAAGGCTTCTCTGTGGCTAATATCTGGATTTCCTGCTTTAATTCTTTGTATCTCCTCCCTGAAAAAATTGATATTCAACAGACATTATGACCTCTCACATTTATCAGTTTTTTTTTCTATCGGCAAAAACAATATATATAAACTCGATAACGGATACATCGAGAAGAAAAACACCAAAAACACAAGCCACATGCCATGCCATTTGACTTCCAACGAAATGAAGAAAAGGGACTTCCAACGACGGTAAATTATGTAGTATGCTTGATGGTTCACCTCCCTTCCATATCCTATCATCTTCTTCTTTTGTTTTACTTTTCAAAACCCTACATCCAATTATAAATTAATTCTATTCATCTTGTAGTTCATTACCAAGGTTATAAAAAACGGTTTTGAAATATGTAACGATAATGGTTGTAGTGTAACGGTATCGGGAGTACTATCGAATGATACGTGACAAGAATCGATTGTACTAGTTGTGAATTTTTTGAACACATTTTTTACCAAATAAAAATTAAGCGCCTAAATAAATTGTAACAATGGATACTAGGTCATCAAACAGTCTGTGAATATGACAATTTGGAGGATGAGGCCAGAGATTTTAAAGACTTGATGATGATGCTTCTTTCTCTTTGGAATTTTAATCTTTGGATACTTGATGGCGTGAGGCTTATTTTTATTTTATTTTTATTCAGCTTTGTGGTTTAGTATTCTCTTTCTCTATTATGTTGCGTTGGCGTTGGGTTTTCTAGTAGGGGTGTTTCCATTGGGTTTGCGTCTCAATGGCGTTGTTTTGGCTTAGTTTCTTTGGTTCTCTTTTTGGTTGGTGTCTTGCCTTCCTTTTCTGAATCTCGGTTGCCTTGTTTCTAGTGTGTCCTTGGTCTTTTAATCTTTGTATTCTGTTCAATGAATAATAAATTTCTTTTGTTGATCCAAACAAAAAGAAAGAAAAAACAATCTGTGATTCAGAAAAGGACCAACATAGTACTATATCGGAGTGCAATAGTATCAGGAGGCTAAAAAACTTTACGACTTGCTCGATATATATGATGCATAACGGCCGGTTTTTAAATCGTTGGTTCATGCACATTCGAGGTGGTATAAGAAACGTAAAACTAAAAGCAAGATTTAGAACAAATGTAGGATCAAAACTAAGTTATTATATTTTACGAGACAAACCATTATATTACAATACATCGACTTAAAAACTGACTTTATAATTAATACTCATCAGAGTTGATTGACGAGAATGTATAGTGTAGGTAGGAGGGGAGAGATATAGAGTTGTATGATTACTCACTTGATGAAGCGGTTGTAGGCAGAGGGGACTCTCTGTCTTTTCTCCGGAGCTGCACCCACACACAAACTTCAATTAAATTCTTTTTTTCATTTGTAGTACTCATCACTTTTTCAAGGCTGAAAATATGTTTCTTTTATCACCATCTTCTCTACCAACTGTCACATCACATCATTTCCCTCGTGATTTCTCTACCCCACCCTTCGGCAATCTTCCTAGCTTTCCTTGGGAAAAAAACTAAAGAATTCACAGGAAATGGGGCTTATTGATTTTGATTTTCTAAAAATAAATTTAATCAATGACTGCGGTCTTTTTCAAAAGAGACTTTTTTTTCTCACCAATAGTCAGCAGTAAAAATTGTAGCTAGTGAAATTTGAACTTTCGTATGGAATTTAGATGGTTCCTACCAATACGCTACAACTGCACTTTCTTTATGAAAGAAATTTAAACCGTTGATCGTGTAATACTGATAAACTTGCAGCAGTATTTGCGAAAATGAAAGAAAAGATGAAGAATGAAATTAATCTTTGTATTGAATTGTGACCGTCTTACAAGAATGGTGGATCAAGAATGGTAAGGTAAGGGAGGAGAGAGAGAGAGAGAGAAGAGTTGAGGAGAGAAAACAGAAATGTAACTAATCCACCCCCTCTCTTGCTCGCTCGTCCCTTTTATTCCTAACAACCTGAACTACTTTACAACTGAAATAGAAATACAGAAACAGAAATACAGCAGAGTCCTTCAACTTGGGACAAAATACACATTAACCCTTGAGCTCTATCATTGCCACCTCCTTCAGAGCAACCTTGTCCTCAAGGTTTGAAGTGAGGAAAACGTTGATGAATGTCATACCAGCTCTCCGAAGTAGCATCTTCAGGGATAGAGTTAGACCATTGAATCAGAACCAAGGTATGTGGCCTATTGTGTCGCCTAACCAGCTTCCTGTCCAAGATAGCAATAGGCTCCAACTGAACTTGGCCATTTTTTGCAGCAAGGGGTAGATTTGTCTGAACCACAGCTCCTAGACCCAACTTTTTCTTAAGAAGAAAGACATGAAACACTGGATGGATCCTGGAAGAAGGGGGTAAGGCCATCTTGTAAGCCACATGACCCACCTTTTGTAGAATCTGATAGGGCCCAAAGAACTTAGGGGCCAATTTAACATTCCTTCTAAAGGCCACTGTAACTTGTCTGTGAGGTTGCAATCGCAAATAGACCCAATCACCTTCCTCAAACACCCTTTCAGTCCCATGTTGGTCTGCATGTTGCTTCATCCTGTGTTGTGAGGTGTGCGAATGCTCCTTGAGAAGCTTAAGGGTGGTCTCTCTATCCTGCAACAACTGTTCAATTGCAGCAACTGCAGTACCTCCAGGGGCATAATGGAGGAAACTTGGAGGTTTCTGGCCATAAAAGGCTTCGTAAGGTGTTATGCCAGTAGAAATATGGAAAGTGGTATTATACCACCACTCAGCCAAGGGTAACCACTTAGTCCACTCCTTAGGTCTGTCACCGGTGAGACATCTCAAATAATTTTCCAAATATCGATTCACTACCTCAGTTTGGCCATCAGTTTGAGGATGGTATGAGGTACTCATGCATAAGGTAGTGCCCTGCAGTTTGAAAAGCTCCTGCCAGAATGTACTAGTGAAAATGGGGTCCCTGTCAGAAACAATAGAGTTGGGCATCCCATGTAACTTGAAAATATTGTCCAAAAATGTTTGGGCTACCATGGTGGTCGTGTATGGGTGAGCAAGGGGAATGAAATGAGCATACTTGCTCAATCTGTCCACAACCACAAAGATCACAGATTTCTGAGAAGAAGTTGGTAGCCCTTCTATGAAGTCCATAGTAATGTCACATCAAAGTCTTGTCGGAGTTGGTAAAGGCTAAAATAGCCCTGGTGTGGCTACAGTTTCATTTTTATTTCTTTGACACACATCACACTCAGCCACAAATTTCAATATAGCTTGTTTCATACCCTTCCAGTAGAAAGCTTGCTTCAGCCTTTGATAGGTCCTTTCTCCCCAAGAATGGCCCCCAACTAGACTAGAATGGTGTTCATGTATAAGCTTAACTCTGAACTGCTCATTGCTGCCCACAACCAGTCTACATTTGTAGTAGAGCATGTCATGCTGCCACACAAAAAAGGGGTGACTGGCTGGATCTTGGATTAGATCCTTGATAAGTTGTTGTAACTCCATATCTTGTTTTCAACTCTCTTGTAGAGCCCCCACCCAGTTGCATAGAACTAGTATCAAAGCTGTCAAACTTCCCTGACCTTGTAAAACAGAGTCTGAATCCTCCACAGTTCTAGATAGGGCATCGGCTACTACATTGGTTTTTCCACTCTTGTAAATGATCTCATAGTCAAAACCCATGAGTTTAGAAAGCCATTTCTGCTGCATGAGGGTGGTAACGCTTTGTTCCAAGAGGAATTTCAAACTCTAATGGTCAGTTTTAATTTGGAAATGTCTGCCCAATAGGTAATGCTACTATTTGTCCACTGCCATGACCACAGCTAGCAGTTCTTTTTCATAAGTGGAAAGGCCCAACCTAGTTGGAGAGAGGGCCTTGTTGTAATAGGCAATAGGCTTCCCTTTTTGCATCAAAACTGCCCCAACCCCTTTACTAGATGCATCACATTCCAGAACAAAACAACTTGGAGTAATCTGGTAAAGTTAACACCGGAGCTGATGACATGGCAATCTTAAGTTAAGAGAAAGCTACTTCAGCTTCTATGCTCCATTTGAAAGCATCCTTTTTCAGTAACAAGTTCAGTGGTTGACACATTTTACCATATCCTTGGATGAACCTCCTATAATAGCCCTGTCAACCCTAAGAATCCCTCAAGGCCTTAAGAGATTAGGGCCTGGGCCAATTGAGCATATGCTCAATCTTAGTAGGGTCAGCTGATACTCCTTGAGAGTTTATTAAATGACCAAGGTATTCCACTTGTTGTTGCCCAAAGGCACACTTGGACATTTTAGCATACAACTGATGTTCTCTTAATTTGTCCAGGGTAAGAGACACATGCTCCAAATGGTCAGTCCAATTCTTACTGTAAATCAGGATATCGTCAAAAAATACTAGCACAAATTTCCTCAAAAATGGCCTAAAGACATCATTCATCAGACTCTGAAAAGTGGATGGAGCATTTGTCAAACCAAAAGGCATTACAAGGAATTCGTAGTGTCCCTCATGTGTGCGAAAAGCAGTTTTCTCCACATCTTTTGGGTTCATTCTGATTTGGTGATACCCTAATCTTAAGTCCAGTTTTGAAAAGTGTTGAGCTCCATGCAATTCATCTAACAATTCATCAATGATGGGTATAGGGTACTTATCCTTGATCGTATCTTTATTTAGAGCTCTATAATCAATGCACATATGCCAAGAATTATCCTTTTTCTTTACCAATAGAACTGGGGAAGAGAAAAGGGAGACACTATGCTTGATTACGCCACTGTCCAACATTTCCTTCACTATCTTTTCTATCTCATTCTTTTGGATATAGGGGTATCTATAAGGTCTAATACGTGGTGGTTGAACACCAAGTTTTAAAGGAATTTGATGATCATGAGACCTTTCAGGTGGTAGTTCAGTAGGGGTAGAAAAAACATCAGCAAAAGTCTGCAAAATTTTGGTGAGATCAGGGTGTACCTCACTGGAAGTCATAGCTTGCAAACTGCATACTTGAGCTACCACTGTTTGAGACCTTTTTCGGATCAAGTGCCCCTCCTGCTTGGCATCAATTAATTGCACATCTATGGTATTTTCCCTTTAAGGATATGCTGCTTCCCAAAGGCTGTGAACTCCATTTGCAGGTTCTGAAAATCCCATAGGACTGGACCCAAGGTGGACAACCATTGCACTCCTAGAACCATGTCACAACCACCCAAAGGTAGGAGCCTCACTTCAGTAGTAAAGACTGTGCCTTGCATGGTCCATTGGAACTCTTTCACCATGGGTTTACTAGTCAACTTGGTGCCATCTGCTACTATGACTGACAGTGGGTTTGTGGGTTGACTAATGGTGCCTATTTTCTTCGCAAAAGTAGAATCTAAGAAGTTGTGTGTACTCCCAGAATCAATAAGAATTTCCACCACATGTTTCCCGATTTGCCCTTTGATTCTCATTATCCTGTGAGATTGAATTCCTGTTAGAGCATGGACTGAAATTTGGAACTCCTCATGCACTGCCTCTGTGGATAAATCCTGTGAAGCCTCTTCGAAAATCTCATCTTCTTCCTCAGCTTCTATCATAAAAAGCTGTTTCTTTTTGCACAC
This sequence comes from Vaccinium macrocarpon, assembly GCA_022606695.1. NCBI lineage: Eukaryota > Viridiplantae > Streptophyta > Magnoliopsida > Ericales > Ericaceae > Vaccinium > Vaccinium macrocarpon. Next base: position 14,498,338 of record CM040176.1, on the reverse strand, counting down.
ATGCCCCCTATAATATTTCTCATCGCATGCAAAACACAATCCCTTGGACTTTTGTCATCAAAATCCTTCTGGGTTAGTTTTCTAACAGCAGTTCCAAACTCTGGAATCTTGGGGCTTATGTCGATCGATCTTGAAGGCACTGAAGTGGAAGTAAATTTTGGTAAAGATCTGGTTTTCTTAGCCACTGCCTCTATTGTTTCTTCTTGTAAACGTGCCAAACCCATTGCTAGGGCAATAGTCCTTGGGGCAAACATTTTTACTCCCGCCAAGATTTCCTCTTTAAGGCCACTTACAAAGCAACTTACAAAGAAATCTTCTGATAAACCACTGGTTTTATTGGCCAATTCCTCAAATTTTTCTTGGTATAACTTGACAGAATTCCATTGTTTGAGTTTGGTTAATTGACCCATAGGGTCTTCATAAGCATTACTTCCAAATCTGAGTAACAAAACCCTAGAAAATTCTGCCCAGGTGCGTAGGGTGTGTGATTTCTCATACCACCTATACCAATTCATGGCTTTATCCTCTAAATGTAACGAAGCCAGACGTAATTTCTGGGAATTATCTATAGCGTTCAATTCAAAAAACTTTTCGCACTTATAAATCCAAGATTCTGGTTCTTCTCCAAAGAATTTGGGAAAATCCAATTTTGGTTGGAAAGCCCTAAAGTTCAGATGGGGGTTTTGCGAGAAAGGAGGTAGTTGAGGTGTAGGCGAGGAAGAAGAAGAAGGTACCGCCTCAGATAGACCTTCATATTTCGAAATCAGAGTCGTAATCAATTGGGTGAGCCTTGCAATCGAGTTCTTGATTTCTTCCAGAGCTTCTAAGTGTTGTACAGTGGTTTCTGCGTTTCTCCGAATCTCATCGTCCATACGCTTCATTTCCTGCGATCTCGTATTCTCTGTCATTGTTCCTGCCGCCAAGAACCGTGGGCTCTGATACCACTGATAAACTTGCAGCAGTATTTGCGAAAATGAAAGAAAAGATGAAGAATGAAATTGATCTTTGTATTGAACTGTAACCGTCTTACAAGAATGGTAAGGTAAGGGAGGAGAGAGAGAGAGAGAGAGAAGAGTTGAGGAGGGAAAACAGAAATGTAACTAATTCACCCCCCCTCCTTGCTCGCTCGTCCCTTTTATTCCTAATAACCTGAACTACCTTACAACTGAAATAGAAATACAGAAACAGAAATACAGCAGAGTCCTTCAACTTGGGACAAAATACACGTTAACCCCTGAGCTCTATAAAATACCCGCTACCAAAAGGTTGAGTTTAGGCCGTTAGGGTTCTAATTTAATCAATCGACTGATGTATTTAGCTGATCAAGTGATCCATTCAAATCTGGTAGAAATTTCACGAAAGCAAACCATGCATCTTTTTCTTTCTAGACCCTTGTATCAAAAATTTCTATGGAAATAATCCGAAGAACGTCAAAATATATATTGTAAAATCTCACGTCTATTTACGACTGGCGGCCTTGGAAGCCCACCAAGTCCTCCTCGTACTGCCGGGTCAAAATCACCGGGGTTGGCCTGGTTGATCTGGAAGCTAGGCTTAGGGTTTGGGACCTCCTCCTGCAACATATTGTATATATAGATTCTCAAATAAGAATTGCAACATTAATCTTCATCAAGAAAAATACAATTATTAACCCAAAAATACCAAATATATTTACTCAAACAGCAAGTTAAGGTTTTACAAGTTTTGATTCAAAGTAATTCCGATTAACCTTTTTTTTTTAGTAACTCAAGGTGTCCGGGATAGTTTATAAAATCTGCAATTTAAGCTAAAATGGCAAGGGCGTTGGTTCACCAAGAGAGATGAGTTAGTGAACTGATCGGTTAAATTCGCAATAATTTAAGCTAAAATGTACCGAAACGCTATGGGAATTAGGAGAGGAGAAGGAGGGAGAGAGATGAAGCTGATTTGCGTCCGACAAAGGAAGAAGAAACCCAGCTCTCATGTTCACATGGAGGAGATTCGTGCAGAGGCCGCATCGGACCGTGACGGTATTGAACAAGCTGGTGCGAGGAACACTCACCTGTTCCATCAAAACACACAATCAAAACTCATACAACCAAAAGGGACCGCAATTAAAAAGGAACCCTAGATAATAGGGTTTGATAATTAACGAAAAATGGGTGGAGGGAAAGTAGATGTTACAGCGAGGACGGTGTTGCATAGGGTGCAATTTACGTAGCAGAGGTGGTCGGAGGAGGGGTAGTGGGGAGGGTGCCGGTGACCCAATAACAAGTTAGAAGAGGAGGAGGAGGACATGACCTCTATTTTGATGCTTTTTGAAGTTTGATTGATTGAGTGTATGATTTGATTGACTGATTGATGGCTTGACAGATTAACCAACTGCCTTGGATCTGCCTTTTGCTAAACAAAGAAATGGGGCAAGGGGGAGAGAGAGAGAGAGAGAGAGAGAGAGAGAGAGAGAGAGAGAGAGAGAGAGAGAGTTGTGTTTCTGTAAGAGACATTATTGTTTTTATGAGAAAATTTTGGGTGCAAATAGTGTCCGGTATATGTGGGTGGTCAAAAAGTGTTTTGGCAGCCATGATTTCTCTAGCGGCCCTAATTTCTCCCTCTTTCTTTTTCTCCTATTTTTCTCTTTAAAATTCGAATCGTTTAAAAATATTTTAGATGGTCAAGATATACAATGAGTACCGCCACATAGTACCCACCGACACCTAATATTTTTCTCTGTTTTTAGGGAGTACTCTATTATTTTTAAAATGCTTGTCAATGTATCTATAGTAAAAGTGTACATACATTGCTTGGAATGTACGTAATAGGTTTTCTGTCCCAAAATGATAGTTATTAGTAGGTGATTTATTATTTGTTTTGATGCTATATTAGATTATTTACTATCAAGTCATTTAAAAGATTAAAAACAGAGGGATAACTCTATTATTTACTCCCTTCGTCCCAATTTCATTGTCCCCACCAACTTGTGATCGATAGTTTAATTAAGGTGTGATGAATATACTCCTTTCATCACAAAATTTAGTTTATGGGTAAGATAGTGTTACTTATTTTGTAATAAAAGTTTAATCATCCGAACTTTTTTTTTATACTTTATATACATTAATTTAAAGAAATAGTTGTAATTTCTCGCTAGCTTCTTAAGTGGAGGACTAAATTGAAAATTGCACCCTCCATTTTAAATAAGAGTACGTCCACTTTTATTATTACAGACCTCTTAAAAAATACCTATACTTTTCAAATATTAATCTTGTTTGATACTAGATCTCAATTAATTTTATTAGAAAAAAAGATCCATGTGTAGATGATGATTACCTTATGATTGTAAAAACTCCAGCCTCTTGGAATAATTCGGTTAGTTAATGAGTTTGTTCGGCAAACAATTTTTATCACCGTTTGGTTCTCAGAGTCTTGCAATAAGTAACTTCTTATGAAACTCTTAGTCCATGAGCATATGATTTGCCTATACTCAAACCAGCGAGGGAATTATTAATCAAAATACGCATAAGTTGATCCACTATCCTACGGAGATTGAAAAGAAAAAAGATAAAAAAAAAAAAAAAACAAGGAGACGGATGGGTGGACGTAGGGTTGGAGGATGTGATCAGATTAGACTAGTAAATAGGGCTGATTTGCCTGTGGGGTCATAACACTCTTAAAAAGAAAACAAAGAGAGGCCTGTGTGGCTGTATATGATTTCAAAAGCCCTCCTCTGAACTTTGAAAGCAACAGGTGAATGAACGAAAGCTTTATCAGTTCCATGCAAACGTCCCTTTCTCACTCCTCCCCCCCATGTCTACCGCCTCTCTCTCTCTCTCTCTCTCTGGGCTACTTTGACTTAAAAGCCAAAAACTGAATTATTGGATTCTTCGTTTTGTTTTTATTAAATTTTTTTTTGCATTTGTTAGTTTTGCGTAAAGATTTTTTAGTTTCCGAATTCCTCTCGTAGAGGCGAATCCAAAGAGTATAAAATTGTGATCAAAAGTAATAATTTTTTGAATAAAGCCAAAATAGGTGGATAATTGTGATCAAAACTAATAATCCACCTATTTTGGCCTTATTAAAAAAATATTTGGTTTGACCATAAATTTATACTTGTTAGATTCATCTCGTCGAGAGAAATCTAAAAATTACAAAATCATGATGCAAAACTAACAAATAGCAAAAAAATTAAATAAAGACAAAATGAATAATTCAATAATTCAGTTTTGGCTTTTACGCTAAAATAACCCTCTCTCTCTTTCTCTCTCTCTCTCTCACACACACAAACACACTGACACACACACAAACACAGGGAGGGCCGGCCCACATGCTGCGAGAGAATAAGAGTGTATTTATGAACATTTGATGACCATTAAATCCTTAACTCTATAAACGTATTTTACAAACCTATCCAACAACCCAACACTTATTACACAAATTGCACGGCCAAGGTATAAGTTTCACTCATAAACTTTTTTTATTTTTTGGCTAATGTACTCAAACTAGCGCTTGAGATAATTTGGTTTAGAGAAATCGTTTTTTTCTTTTCTTTTTTGCTATGTAATTAAATAGGAAGTACCATTGCACGGAAATAACATGTTTTGGAGAGCGATTTTTGTTAGGCAATGGTCTATATATTGAGCTATTGAGCTGCACATGTACAGATTTTAAAAATAGATTAGCTTAAGATGATCTCGTAAATTTCTAGCACACTACCAATTTGGAAATAAAATACTCTTGTATTTTATGTTAAAAAAAGGTAATTCTATTGGCAAGTGATCAAAGTGCCAACCCAATTAATGGGTGTTTGGCACAGGTTATTTTGTTGAATTATAGATTCTGGATGTTGTAGATTGTAGAGTCTTGATTATGAAAAATAATTATAATTACAATCCGTTAAAGTGTGTAGTAAAAAGAAAAAAAAAAAGTGAAAAGGTAAAAGTCTTTTGATAACAATAAATCCTATTCCAGTGCTGTTTTTCTTTACTGTTTTTCCTTTTATATAGCCGTGACTAACGGTTCCAACACCAACATCAAAACATGCCCTCAAGTGTATACAGGGATCTTGTATTGAAAGGGTGTACGACAAGAATGTAATGCCTAACGGGAGTTGTCCATCATACTATTAATAGTCCAAATCATTTTACATATAAGATAACATTTAAAATCCATACCATTAAAAATACAATGGATGTTGAAAAATGCTAAATGTAAAGCAAACTTACCCAAAAAGCAAGGATGGAGCCAAGGGGGACAAGTGGTGACGCCCGCCACCAAAAGGTTTTCAAAAAATGCAATTATTACATAGAAAAATAGATTTTTATCCTAGAATTATATAGACTTGCCATCACTAGATTTTTGTGTCACTATAATTTTTCATAGCGTGGATGAATATTCATAATGTAGTTTATCTTTTTATTTTTTAAGTATAAATTTTTGCCACCACAAAGGTAAAATTTTGACTCCGTCCTTACCAAAAAGTACTGAGAATTAAAAAATGAGCGGCTCAAATTATGTGTACGTTCTGGGTAAGTGTGCATGTAGCCCTATAGTGCAACCCTGAACTATAGAGTTTCTCCCTTTGCCTTCAATTGTTGGTCCTTCTTTCCTTTTTAGTTATCCAAAAAAAAAGTGCACTTTGAAAAGTCAATATAAAAAGTTGTGTTACTTTGTCATTTCTTTTCACATTTAGGTATCATGTCAACCAAGCATTAATATGGGTAAATTGAGAAATTCAATCCCAAATAAATGTTCCATTATTCTCCTCATAAAAACTCATTCTAGGGTGGTGAGTTATGTGTGAAAAGATTTTGTAAATATGAGAGTTGCTATAAATTTATGGAACGTTTAAGTTACGACTTTTAATAGCTTTTTTATGTGTATGTTATATGGCAAATTCTAATAAGTCTGCATACACACCCTCCCGTTTATATCCTCTCTCACATTCTGTTTACGTGGCACGTGGGCCTCGCACCCACTTAACCCTAAAAAAGAGAGAAAAAGAAAGCATTTCAAATCGACATAGTTTACTCTCCAGATGAAGCGAGAGAGAAGAGAGAAAGAAAGGAAGAAGCACCTCAGAGGAGAAGATGATGATCGAACCACCAACCAATGGATCACGAACCACTTTCCCTCAACTACCATCCACCACCAGCGACTCAACCCTGACACACTCACTGACTAATTGAAGAATACGATCAACTCAACCCCCATGCACGCAATCTCAATGCCATACCAAGGTCTTTCTCCTCTTCTCTGTTTGTGTGTGTGTATTTTGTACCAAACTGACCCTCCAAATCCACTCGTCATTACCTAGCAACAGCAAAACCCAAAACCAAAACACAAGTGAAGAAGAGAGGAGAGAGAGAGAGGAAGAAGACAATCCTGCTGTTGTGTGACGCTGTGAGGGTCGAACTCTCCTCCGTCGGCATGGTGGAGAGTGACCTATGACGACGACCGACGATATGTTGGAGATCAGACAAAAAGTGTTTTCCTTTTGCATAGAAAGCATTTTCCCCCCTTTCTCAATCGGAAAGTGGCTAGAAATTGGACATCGGAATCCCCTATTCCCCCTTCTTGATCTATTTTTCTTTTTGTTTCTCTAGAATGGAGAGAGAGAGAGAAAGAGAGAGAGAGAGAGAGAGAGAGAGAGAGAGAGAGAGAGAGAGAGAGAGAACAAATGAAACAATACAGAGGTATCTCGAGAGGGTGTATAATTATCCAGTGTATGCAATTGGCCCACCCAATGGGCGTTCCCAATATTTCTTAGTACTAATAAATAATGTAGTTTAAACAATTTTAAGATAAAATCAAAATAATTTATCCTCAAATGTTACATTTAAGATAAAATAATTTTTTATAACTTCTAATATAGTTTAAATATATTTATGTATTTATTGTAATTATTATGTATTTATTTAATTATAATGAAATTAATCCATTTTTTATTAAAATAATAAATTGGGGGCAATTAAGTCATTTGCCCTCTTATCCACCCTTCAAATTCCCCTTCTAAAAAAATCATTCAAACACTTCATATACAAATCTACCCTTCTTAGGAGGTAGGCTCACCCTCCTTACAAATCCATCTTCCTTACAAATTCACCCTCATTCTATATCCATCCAAAATAAAATCCACTAGCCAAACGCCCCGTTATTGGTAGGGGTGAGCAAAAAATCCGTCAAACCGTGAATCCAATCCAAACAAATCCAAACCAACTGGTTTGATTTGGTTCGGTTATTTAGTAGCGTTGTTTGGTCCTAGTTTAAAAAAATTAGAATCCATAGTCAATGGTTTGGTCTATGGATTTACGTTCATGGTTCTAATTCTGATCCGATCAGAACCATATATATAAGCCATAGTCAACTAACTTCCGAATTTAATATATTTATTATTCCTTCTCGAACAAGATTTTATTTTGCCTAAGATTCACAACTTATTCCCCTAATTCCAATACACCAATGTTGGTTTAGTCATAGAAAATAAATTCGGTGATGAAATTCTCCATTCCAATTTTGATTCCACAACACATTTCTATTTTCAAAATTTCTATACATGATTCAGTCATAGCCTATTCCTATTCCTTAATTTTCTTCATTATCATGATTAATTACCCGAAATTTCTATATATAAGGACCTATTTGTATTCTATATAAACCAAACATAGTAAACCTAAATTTTAAGTACTCTAAATAGTTTACGTAAATAATATCTCAATTTTAATGTTTTGGATTGGTTTGGTTCTAAATTTTTTGTGGGTTGATTTGGTTTTCCAAATTCATAATCCGTAGGTAGTGTTTTAGTTTTTGTTTTACTACAAAACCGAACCAAAGCGGTCCATTCTCACCCCTAGTTATTGGGTAGAAATAAAGAAAGAAAAAACCCGTATACACAATTTGATCAACTCCCCTTTGCCCTCCATCCTTCTATTATTGAAAGCATTCACAAAACCAATGTTCAGTGGTTTTCTTCTAGATCTGATCGCGTTATTTGGCAGCACTCCAGCAATGATACTCCACTATCAGCGGGAGATTTGCATATCTATCTTTCTGTTCCTTTATGTACTGTTAATCTGCAAGGTGCAGAAGCTATGTCAAACAAAATATTTTTTTGAATAAAGTTGAAAATTTTTAAAAAATATTTGGTTTGACTATAAATTTATATTTGTTAGATTCATCTCGTCGAGAGAAATCCAGCAACTACAAAAATTTTGACGCAAAACTAACAAATACAAAAAAATTAAATAAAACCAAAATGAAAAAACCAATAATCTGTTTTGGATTTTTTTTCTCAGAGGAGGCCTTACTTGTTTACTTTGTTCTAATGCTGTGCTTATTCGTACAGGACTAGCATCAATGCTCCTGCTTTACATCCCCATTTTACTCAGTATTAGCTTTGTCGATCTAGGGGTGTTGTGCAGCCTCATGACACAGCTACGCCGACATTTTTCTGATGATAGGAGACGTTCACCGCATAAAACTCGTCGAATACTACAAGTGTGCCAAAAATAAACTCTCGATCGGATGTCTTTAACTGCCTCATACAAACATAAATAATTTGAAAAAGTGGTTTTGATCCAGTGCTTATGTCCATTTGTGTTCTATTTTTTTTTTCAAGGTGTTTTTATTTCAATGATGCTCTTAAAGATATCCGGTTGAGTTGATTTTAAGTACGCATATAGTACTGAACAAGTTGTATGTAATGAACATTTCCAATTATTGGTAAAAGGCTGGCTCAGCTTCGCCATGGCCGCACAACACCCTCAGCTCCTAGTTTTCTTTTAAATTCCATATTGGGTGGCACACATTTGCTAACCATTCATGTTTACATAGAAGACGTGGTTGAGTTGGACACCCTTCGATTTAGAGGAAAGATTTTCTAGTATCAATAATGTCTTGGTCAATGACACTGTTTGTTCAGTTGTACCCAGAAAATGTGATAACGGTAGGAAATGCTACAGTCCTAAGAGTGGTAAATAATATATAAAAAATATAGATCATCCATACAAGTGTATTAATCAATATTCATGAGATCTATATTAAATTTCAAACTTGTTTTGCATTACATGCATATTATCCATCAGTAAGTGAGTATATCATTTTCAATACACCCAATGTACACTACATTGTTGGGGACCAAACTCGGGTCCTACATACACAAAGTATCCAATCGATTCTTTAAAATATTCTTTTAAGAACCCTTTTTTTAAAAATATGCTCAAACAGATATTAGTAAAAGCCTTATAAATTCATCCAATTTTCTCAATATTCTATTGAGCTGATTTTGCATAGAGACCCTTAAAAAATATTATAAACAAATCGAACAAGTTGGATCATTTTTGTAAGAGCTTGAGATAAGTCCCACACAATCCGATGTTTTATAAACAAATCGAACAAGTTGGATCATTTTTGTAAGAGCTTGAGATAAGTCCCACACAATCCGATGTTCATTTGGTGTAGTGTATATTGAAAGGAAAAGGCATGTTGGAAAAAGATTTTGGGCATGTAGCGAGAAAATTTGGTCACAGGAGCTACTCTTACTACACATAGAGCCCTTGTCCTAAAATGTTAAGCCCAAGATGCCAAAATTGCAACAAATGTACCCACGTTTTGGGCCCATTCAAGTATGGGCTACTTTTGAGATCTGCATGCATGGGAGGCCCGTTCTATTTCGGGCTATCCTATTTCCCAATACCATGAAACTTTCACTATGTTTGGCAGCTACGAAAGTGGAGTAGTTAACAACGAAAAATTGTGTGGTGGTCTTGGCCCTTGGGAACCACGAGGTGGTGCTCCGACCCTTTTATTTACTACATATTTTACAAAGTTTATAATGTATGGTGGGTAAAAGTGTTGAGACACCACATGACAGTGTCCGAAGACTTCTAAATGATTACTCGGTTAACGACATAAGCTCAATCAAATGTTTGAGGAAAAATCTACAATACACACACCCCTTAAAAGTGTGTACAATATGCACCCATTGTGTGGTCTATATTGCGCTATCTCATAATAAATGACATGGAGAACCGGTCATTCATAACATTTTCTTGCGTTTCATAACTTTTGTGCTGAGAATTTGTAACTTTTCAGCAATATAATTCGTAACATTTTCTTGTGTTTCGTATCTTTTTGTGTGTTTCATAACTTTGTGGGATTCGTTACTTTGAGACAAAAAATCATAACTTTTCTCAAATATGATTCGTAACAGTTTTTTGCATCTCATAACTTATAGACGAAAATTCGTAACTTTTCACAAATATGTTTTGTAACATTTTCATTCGTCTCGTAACTTATATATTAAAAAATCATAATTTTTCAACCATGTATATTCGATTGGGTAATCGATTAAAGTGTATTTCAAACAGGTAAATGTGTTTCTTTAAAATAATTTTAGTTTCAATTTTCACGAGAAGAAGAAGAAGAAGAAGAAGAAGAAGAAGAAGATATTTTTATTCTAAATTAATTTCAGATTCTAATTTGGACCTCTCTCCTCCTAGAATTTGAAAAAGCATTTACTATAGCTATGGCTCAACTTACTTCAAAATTTAAACTCTTTAAATTTTTCCAAACTATACCTATGGCGTAATTTAAACCGTATTTAAAAAAATAGAGTTAAAAAAAATTTCCAAAAAATTATACCATTGTTCATTTAAAAGCAAAAATGCATCAAAGAGAATTGTTTTAAAAAACTGATACTTTTTAAAAGTTTTCTGTTGAAAATAGTTTTACACAAAAAAATTTCAAAATTATTTTCAGATTTAAAAAAAAAACTATTTCTAAACTGTATTTTTTAAATAACGGTTTGCCAAAAACTTGTTTTTATCCATAAAAATATTCACGAAACTTTCGTATTTCAAAAAACTATTTTCAAATTTATTTTCCCTTGAAAAGATATTTTCAACAAAAAAATTCAAAAAATGATTTTTTTTTGAAAAAAAAGTCTCTTTGATACTTTTTGCTTTTAAATGAAAAACGGTTTAACTTTTTTTTAAAATAAACTAGGTTTAAAAAAAAAATTCCAAGGTGGAGGATATACGGTAAACATATGGATACAAAGGGAATTGTCTAGAAAATGTATTGTTCGTGTTCGAAAACCCACTTTTGGGTCCCACACGAGTGATCCAAACCGTTCATTATTCTTAAAACATTTTTTCGAGGAGCACCACAAAATTTCACCTCAATCGGACGGTTATAAGTTATCGAAACAAAGTCTCACTATTTCAATAAAAAAAATCCCCAAACACAATCAATACATTTTCTAGACAATCCCGTCTGTAAATGTAGTCGGATCCGAGGATATATACTAAGGGTATTATGGTTATTTCACGTAAAAAGTTAACACTATACTATTAGCCTTAAAGTAATGACAGGAGGGAATATGCTAATTAGTTTGAAAAGTAAATGACGGCACTAGAATTTTAGAAAGTATAGAAGATGTCTGTGTATTTGTTAGAAACCTCAGGGGAGTTAAAGTGAAATTTATCCTTCTTTTTTTTCTTCAATTTGTTAGATCACCTATTGCTCAGGTTAACAAGTAATTGATTAGTAACTTTTTGTAATCGTTTCATAACTTTTTAAGATCCAACGGTAAATAACTTAGATGCATATGATACACACGCAAAAAAGGGTGTGTATTGTAGTCATTTCCAATATTTTATGGTATCATGAGACCATCAAATTAATCCATAACTACTCCGGGCGGTCCTTCGAATAGATTACTCTTCACCGCGGCAAAGAATTTTAGGCGACACTTCTCTTTTCAGAATGAATTATAACCATCATCTGATTCCAAATCATCCTTTTCAGAATTAAGTATATTTTTCTGAGGCTCAACATGATCAACCTCACCAGGTTCAGCGTCTGAATCATCCCCGCAGCCATTCCTTGGTGCATTGAATCGTTTAAAACTCGCAGGGAAATCACGGATGGCGAAAACCTTCGGTCGCTTGAACTTAAGTTTTGCAAATTCAGAAGCTGATGAAACAGAAAGGGTGCAATGATGTCCCTTTGGTTTCTCTTCATCCGAAGCATTAGTCGTTAAAATGTCCATTCTCAAGGATTCAATTGCTCCAGCAAAAACAAATTATCTGATTCGAGAATTTACATCTCGTAAGCAAGGAACAAAAATTATCCTGAACTGGTCATACGTCGGAAAAATAGAGAAAATGCAAACATAACTGCTTGACCGACTAGGTATTTATAAATTAGACTAAAAATGTGTCCCAAGCATAAGACTTTCGACCGGTGTAGCACAATAAATTTGGAAGTACCGGAGTTGAACCACAGAGACGGTCTAACGGTGTTTGACTCAAAAGTGTTGGCTTTAGTTTAAACTGACTCTTAGATAACCACCCCTTATTCAATTTGGTTAATTAACTAACTAAGATTACTGAAGTAGACTACTATGAATTAAAGAAGAGGGAGCAACCGTGGGAACCCAGCACTCGCAGCTAATCTAACCAATGTTTACTCGGATCACAATGATTCGATTTGTTGATTTTAGAATAAGAAAATGTTCCCTAACGAATGCGCACCACTTGTCACTAGTTCTTGTGCACATTCGAAATCCGGCGATGCCTGGGTTTTGTTCATTAAAAAAGTTTCATTTCCCAAAACTGCTTAAAATTGAATTAATTCGGTCCCAAGGTGAAATATTGATTATACTAACCACGGAATGCCATCATCCCACGGCTGCACCTTATATGACTACTCACTCATTGTGATTAAAAACGCAACGATAAGTTTAAGAACCCTAGATCTAAACATGATTAAAATAAAGGAAATAAAAGCAGAAATCGATAACACAATCGCGAGAAAGCAATAATCTTGATTATTAACGCCGAAACATCAATACAAAGGCGAAAATATAGAAATCTGAATAAACTTCGATGTAGAATGCTGAAATTGAGTGCTGAAGAACGTAGCCGAAAAAAACACGTTGAACAATATTCCCTAGGTAAATAGTCTGGAATCCTAACTACGAGTTATAAGAGGGTTTTTATACTCATCCCTCGCTAGTTACAATGAAAATCGGAATAAAACATAAAAATCCGTTGCGCGAAGACCAAACGCTGCCGTTCCTATGCTGGATAACCAACCGGTAGCGCTACCATGAAATTGGTGTAGCGCTACCGCTTCCTTCACTCCCTCCCCGACTGCTCCTTGACCGTTGACTTGCCTCGACCTTTGACCTCTTAGTCTCGCGGTAGCGCTACACCACTTTTGGTGTAGCGCTCCAAAACCTTCTATTCATTCTTGCGCCTTTTTGTGTCATTTTCGAGCACTCCAGAGAAATAGTGTAGCGCTCCCGACGAGTTTCGAGCCTCAACTTCAACACTTAGTCTCCACAGCTTTGCTCACTTTCAAACCTCCATCACGGGCTTTAAGGGTACCTTCCATTAGCGCCAGAACACCTCAATTCCCTACAAATCAAACACAAACACAAAATCCAACCACGTGCATGCATTAAATGGAAAATGAGGATTAACCGTACGTGTAACGCGCTAATTCTACCCTACTTAGGCACTGATATCTGTGATATTGCGCGCCTATCACACCCCCAACTTGAAGGTTGCTAGTCCCGAGCAACGAAAATAACAAAAATAAATGAAAGGATAGATTTTTAAACCCAGGATGATTGAAGTCTCGTGAGGGTTTTCAACAATGATCACCCACAAAACACAAAAGACTCGGACACTTCGAATACGACTCAACCCAATCAATAACCTCTAAAAACACTACAATAACTACCAAGCATGTCAAAGGCAAGATATTTCATCCATGGATAAAGTGAAACAAATGAACTCCGTACCAAACTTAGCACAAAAATTAATCCTCTCACCTACGATCGAATAGCGAATTTTCAAATGACATGCGTGAATGAAATGTCACATAAAGAAATTTATCAATCTCGAGAACAGTTCACACACCGTTGATAGCCCTGTGTTTCTTTAAGCACACTCCTTCCTTCTCTTCCTTTGCCTTTCTTTTTTTATCATGGTCGTGCAATGCCGGATCTCTCGAGCTTTCTAGTTGACTCTTTAGCAAGCTTTGGGTCGGCTATCCCTAAGCTAAACGGCCTTAGAACACTAGGTTTTAAGAGACCCCTACGGACTTAATTGCTTAAGTCAAAAAAGCTTTATTGAGATCTCATCTAACCACATTTAGCGATATTTTCAAAAGGTCTATCCATTTTTTGACTCAAACAATACGGTGAGAGCATACCCCGATTGCCCGGTTCCTACTCAATGGAAGCCCGAATAAGCATTAACAATAATATAGCACAAATAACTCTTTCTTTCTTTCTTTCTTTCTTTTTTTTCTCATTTTTTTTTGTTTTTTTGTTTAGAAGGAGTTTCACAAAAATCCCATCAAACAAGTTAACACATACAAGATTACCAATGACACATGAACCAAACTTGAGACCAGCAAATCATCAAGTGGGACAGTGTGTGTGTGAACATGCTTTCAAGTGACCAAACGCTATCCAACTATAGATGATACGGGCTAACCAAGTACTTCTTCAACATCATGTTCATAAGCTTAATTCTATCCATGAAATCATATCGAGACTCCGACTCGCACAACAACCACTATAGCGCTAATTAGCAGTCATCACCCAAAAATAGTTACACCCAAGCATCTAAATTCCTCTTCTTTTTTTTTTTGAAAAACATGTACGAAGTACACCCTCCCCCAGCTTAGAACATGCTATGTCCTTATAGTATGAAGACAAACACAGAAATGGAAAAACAAGGGAAAAAGATGGACCGTCGGATGGCAGCCAACCATCATGACCCTGGCCGAGATATGGAGAATTTGTTGTCACCATTGCATTTCGTCATCAAAATTGCTTCCAGGATCCACTTCTTCGGACCTAAAGAGGTCCACAGCTAGTCACACAGAGCCACGTCAAAGCTTTATAGGACTTACAACCACCATGTTTCATGGCATCCTTGCTCGAGGCTCCTGAATGCCGCACTCACTCCTACGGAGAGGCCCAAACTACCAAGGTTGGTGTGGTAGCATGCTCGTCCTGCAAGACTTAAAAACTAACTACCTACTAGGGAACAAATGACGTCAGTACTGCCCGCTCGTAGTAGCTGGGCCACAAGGAAAATAAAATGAAAAAGAAATAAAAAAAAAATTTGTTTTCGAATTAATTTTAATAGAGAGAGAGAAAGAGAGAGTTTAGCCAAACGTGAATTTTGAACATTTAACATATCAACAAAAATTAGTACTATGAACACTCTGTTGGAATAATAGAGAGACACTGATATTAGCGGAAACGTCCACAAAACGCACACACATACACAAGAATTTTTACGTGGTTCCCCAAAATCAGGTACGTCCACAGGAGGAGAGTATTTCACTATATGAGGTAGATACAAATACAACGGAGGGAGTTCTACTCAACCTCAATCTCAAATCACTTCACTCATGATTTGTTCTCTCCCATTGAGTGTGGGGAGAAACCCCCACTGGGGTTCTCTTAATCTCTCAAGAACACTTTTGTGTTCTTTTCTCTACCACTCATACTTTTCAATACATACAAGTACATCTTTATATAGACATACAAATGGGTGTGAATACTTCAGTGTGAAATGCGGCGGCCGTCTTCAACTTCAAATTGAACTCTTCCTCTTCCAAAGTTTTCACACAATCTTCCAATGCATATCCGATCTTTGACTTTGATATTCCCATGTGGGAAATACAAAACTCAAGCTTAATTACTTTTCAACATCCCCCCTTAAGCTTGATTTTCTTTCAGCAACACGTCCGTCTCTAGTCTGCTTATCATCTCGTCCTTACGTCAACATGTCCAGCAACCCTCTGCTCACACCAGAGGCTCATTCTGGATGGTCTCACACTCCACCTGGAAAGAGGCTGAGTCTCGTCTGATATTTCTTCAACCCGTCTCGTCACTTTTGACATTTTGATAGCCAAAATTTCATCTTTACATACAGTACTATTCACCCGCCTAGTACTGTATATATACAGTTGCACATAAATCTAGTGGTGCCACCCACACTAGATAATTCCCTTGGAGCTACTATTGATACATATGGTTGCACATACATACCAAGGTATGAGCCACACCGAATAACTCCCTTTTCCTTGGATTCTTTGAATTCAATAGCTCCATCAGACAACTTGCTCTTCTTCATTAATTGAAGAATGGTGCACCATTCACCATTTACTCTCCATCACATATGTTCACCATTTTTTTAAAAAAACAAAGACATGCTTTGGATTGATGCCACCGAAAATAGATTAAGAGGAGACAACTTTGATTTTTTTCTTCATTTAAAGTGTGGACCAAGTCCCAATTACCTCTCTCCCTTCTTTTCAAAATTAAAGGGCCACCAGCACCTTCTTCTTCTTCTTCTTCTTTCATCTCTCTCTCCCCTCCTTCATCTTCTTTTTTTTCTGCTTTTCTGAAAATAAATCAGAGAAACACGCCATTCTTCAAATGGCTCGTGGGAGTTCAATCTCACTCCAAATTTGACGCCGTCTGCGCCAATGAACTCGTATCGACGAGCTCTATCTTCTTCTAATTTCAAAAGTGATTTTGCTTCACTTCAAAAAATTAGCCGTCTCTGGAATTTGCTTGGACTCGGTCTTGTTCTGGATCGAATGGTTCTGACATGGCCCTCCTGGCCTTTGATAGCAACTTCTTGTTGGCTACTTCTCATGAGTCAGCTTTGTACCGGCTCTGTTTTGTCTTCTCTAACAAAACTTCGTCTATGCTCAATCCTATGCTCGAACCTGAGCTCTTAGCCCTCCTGGCTCTTCATCGGATATAGCACCGGATGGTCTTCCGGTCTCTGATCTCATCTTCCTCTGGGTTTTCCCAGAATCGTCTATGCTTTTACCTAGAGCTCTGATACCACTGTTGGAATAATAGAGAGACACTGATATTAGCGGAAACATCACAAACACGCGCACACATACACAAGAATTTTTACGTGGTTCCCCAAAATCAGGTACGTCCACAGGAGGAGAGTATTTCACTATATGAGGTAGATACAAATACAACGGAGGGAGTTCTACTCAACCTCAATCTCAAATCACTTTACTCATGATTTGTTCTCTCCCATTGAGTGTGGGGAGAAACCCCCACTGGGGTTCTCTTAATCTCTCAAGAACACTTTTGTGTTCTTTTCTCTACCACTCATACTTTTCAATACATACAAGTACATCTTTATATAGACATACAAATGGGTGTGAATACTTTAGTGTTAAATGCGGCGGCCGTCTTCAACTTCAAATTGAACTCTTCCTCTTCCAAAGTTTTCACACAATCTTCCAATGCATATCCGATCTTTGACTTTGATATTCCCATGTGGGAAATACAAAACTCAAGCTTAATTACTTTTCAACACACTCTACTCCAATCTAAACTCTTTCCTAAAAACTGAACTCGGCCAGACCACAAGAAAAGATACTTCGAGTAAAGCAATTGCCGAATTGTTTTAAGAAATTGAAGCACCTCTAAGTGCTCATGTGAAACCAAATTAATTTTTCGAGTTGTAGACATAATTTGCGATGTAAGGAAGATAAACAAAATCGTAATCATCAACACCAAGAAAATCAATATGTTCCACTACTATTGACTTCGACTCTTCTACCAAAACCTCCTCCACTAAGTTTGGTTTCTCAACTAATTCCTCCTCAACAAAGTCTTGGTCCCCAAAAATAAGAGATTCACTCTCAAACTCATACTTCCTATCTTGCTCATCCATTAAAGACTGCAAATAATCAATCTCAGCATCCCACTCATCAGCAGTGGGAGATTTTTCTATCGGACTATCACACAGAGGGCAATGAGCTCCTCGTTCTCTAGACTCATAGGAGCGCAAAAGGAAAACTTAGGCAGCGCGGATCAATAGTGGGAGATATAGGAGAAAGGATTTGACCTTTTCATTAGACTCAAGGGGGGAACATTGAGCAGTGAGCCCCTCATTCCCTCTAAACTCGAAGAACTGTTGTAAGCACAAGTCAATCTCCTCTACATCGTTAGATAAACCTATTTCCTCTTCCGTAGGAGTAAACTCCTCATTCCCTCCAAACTCAGAAGGTTCCTCCAAACGAACATCAACTCGTCCTTCAATGAGAAATGGGTCGACTTCCTCTCTTCTATTGACTTGAGGCGGAGAAGAAAATGTCTCCCACTCCTGTTGGATTTGTCCCACTACCTGTGTAAGTTGAGTCAACTGGGACCTAAGGTTCCCAATTGCTTGGGTGATTGCCGCGGTGAAGGTCATCTGCGATCGCACAAAAATTTGTACCCTCTCTTCAAGCTTCTCATCATGAGGGGGATAAGTCAGCTCTGGGGGTGGGCCAGTAGAATAAGGATCCAACCCTTGCGGGTCTTAGAAAAGGGAGCCAAATTGGGTCATGTGGTTTTGGGCAGGTTCAAACGACTGTATTTCTTGCAGAAGCAAAAGAAGTGCCTATAGTGGCACTGGGGTTCGGAACACCACCATGAAAAAAATGGGTGGTGGGACCACCCTAGATTGTACGTATTTGTATATGGATCCCACCGCTGATTAATAACACTCACCCTAGCCTGATTATTACGATAAGCTTCCTTGAGTGCATAAAAAGCGGAGCAGGTATAAACAGAATGCCCCCAACACTCACACATCTCACAGAAATCTTCCATTCTCACCTCGCTCACCCAGTTGTTTCCTTATTACTTTTTTTTTTACTCGACTCAAGACACAAAATACTTACCACTCGACTGACTCAAGATGACTCAACCTAGAAACAAAAATATGCTTAAAAAAAAAGACACTAAAACTCACACGTCGCCATCCCTACCAATGGCGCCAAAAATGCTTGACCGACCAGGTATTTATAAATTAGACAAAATGTGTCCCAAGCATAGGACTTTCAACTGGTGTAGCACAATAAATCCGGAAGTACCGGAGTCGAACCATAGAGACGGTCTGACTGTGTTTGACTCAAAAGTGTTGGGCCTTAGTTTAAACTAGCTCTCAGGTAGCCACCCCTTGTTCAATTTGGTTAATTGACTAACTAAGATTACTGAAGTAGACTATTATGAATTAAAAAAGAGGGAGCAATCGTGGGAACCCAGCACTCGCAGCTAATCTAACCAATGTTTGCTCGGATCACAATGATTCGATTTGTTGATTTTAGGATAAAAAAATGTTCCCTAACGAATTCGCACCACCTGTCACTAGTTCTCGTGCACATTCGAAATCCGGCGATGCCTGGGTTTTGTTTGTTAGAAAAGTTTCATTTTTCAAAATTGCTTAAAATTGAATTAATTCGGTCCCGAGATGAAATATTGATTAGACTAACCACGGAAATCCATCGTCCCACAACCGCACCCTATGCGACTACTCACTCATTGTGATTAAAAACGCAACGATAAGTTTAAGAACCCTAGATCTAAACATAATTAAAATAAAGGAAATAAAAGCAGAAATCGATACCACAATCCCAAGAAAGGAATAATCTTGATTATTAACACCGAAACATCAATACAAAGCTAGAAATCTGGAAATCTGAATAAACTTCGATGTAGAATGCTGAAATTGAGTGCTAAAGAACATAGCCGAAAAAACACGTTGAACAATATTACCTAGGTAAACAGTCTGGAACCCTAACTATAAGTTATAAGAGGGTTTTTATACTCATCTCTCGCTAGTTACAATGAAAATCAGAATAAAACATAAAAATTCATTGCGCAAAGACTAAACGCTGTCGTTCCTTTGCTGGATAACCAATGGGTAGCGCTACCATGAAATTGGTGTAGTGCTACTGCTTCCTTAACTCCCCGCCCCCCTGGACTGCTCCTTGACCGTTGACTTGCCTCGACCTTTGACCTCTTAGTCCCGTAGTAGCGCTACACCACTTTTGGTTTAGTGCTCCAAAACCTTCTGTTCATTCTTGCGCCTTTTTCTGACATTTTCGAGCGCTCCAGAGAAATAGTGTAGCGCTCCCGACGGGTTTCGAGCCTCAACTTCAACACTTAGTCTCCACAACTTTGCTCACTCTCGAACCTCCATCATGGGCTTTACGAGTACCTTCCATTAGCGCCAGAACACCTCAATTCCCTGCAAATCAAACACAAACACAAAATCCAACCACGTGCACGCATTAAATAGAAAATGAGGATTAACCGCACGTCCAAGGTGCTAATTCTACCCTACTTAGGCACTTATATCTGTGATATTGCACGCCTATCAATAACCTAGTTTGGTTTGGTTTTGAGGGAGATTTTTTCGGGAAATGGTTTGAGAAAGATAAGATAAAGAAATGAGAGTAAAAATTTATTGGGAACCGCACTGAGAGAATATAAACTGCATTGTACAATGAACATTCAAATCAATTTTCAATCGAGGCATGTTTTTAAATAGTCGGTCGAGACTTTTGGCTTTTATTTTGGTCATGACGAATGTGACTTAATCGAGTACTTTCCGATCGAAGTAGGATTCGAGAGGGTTCTTGGATTGGATTGGACAGAACAGTCTAAATCCCACGTCACCTGAGATGCTAAATTCACCTTTAAAAAGCCTTTCGACAACAATTCTTAGGTTTTCCAGGGAGGTTAGAAAAAATAGAGCAATCTAGAGAAAGGAACACTTTCAATTTGATTCTCATGTCGGTGATCAACTCAACCTCAAGCTTATTGATTCAGGCCATCAGGGCATCAAATACATACATATGAAGTGGAAAAATTGAATCGAAGGTGAAGAAAACACTGGCTTGCTCTGCCTTCAAAAGGGCTTGCTGGCTACTGCAAGATTGTTTTTCCGTCGATAGTTGAATAGGTAAGAGGCTAGACGGCAACGATCGGTGTTTCCTATGTAGTGCCTAACTGCCTATGTTGCGTTTGTTTTAGGTATTAGCTACTCATAACCCATCCCTCCGTGTCCCTCTATATTTGCAGTTTTACCGAGTATATTATTGTAATCTGAATTGCTCATCTATTAGAATACACCGAGAATTATTAGTCTACGTACAATTAATGTTTTCCATGATCATATTGTCAATGATGATGCGAACCGCTCATCTAAAGTGGACTGGTATATTAGTGGTACTCTAAGAGTATCACCAATAGTATACTAAAAATTGAAGCCAAAAGGTGCAATATCACTTTTTGATTAACCATTTAGAAACTAAATAATGTAAACGTTCACAATGACGAAATCAAAATCAAGTCTTATATCACGTTTTCAAACTAAAAAACAAAACTAAATAAAAAAAATTGGTTTGTAGTCAAAATTTTCTTTCTTTTCAAACTTTTTAAAAACCAAAAAAATTTTCAAAAAGAAAAAAAATTCGAAAAAATTTAACCATTTTCGAAAATTCACTTTATTACTACCTGTTAACCTATGTGATATTTAAGATTCCATTCTCGGAAATCTTTCCTACCTTCTTGGATGTTTATATTAAAATATATATACACTAAATAAGCTTTGTATTTTAGCAACTAGAGTCCTAGTTGTCATCGGAATAAGAAACCAAATTAATAAGGGCTAGTGTCGGTTAAACCAATGGTGGAACTGATTGTCCGATTTACCTTTGGCAGTGCTGAGTTTGTCCATCATTTTTTACTATATTTCAAGCCACGGCATTTCATTTGTCATTCAGTTAATCATAAAATTAAACACATAAATGGGTTCGGTAGGATAAACCTTCCTTATCTCTCCTGCAGATTTAGCTAAATCGGAGGAAAATTGATACGCTCCCCCCACCCCGGACACGCGCCAAATGACTATTTTACCCATCTTCCCCTCCTTTAATTACCTTTTTATATTAATTTTGTTATTTATATTAATTTATTTCTTTCTATAAATTCATTTAATTATTTCATTCAATTTTTAAAATTATTTATTAAATTTTTAAAATTATTTATTCAATTATTTATTTAATTATTGTTGATACCCCATTTTGCCCCGCCGCTCTGAATTAATAAAAAATGCCTACTATTTTTAAGTCCGATGAAGCGAGACGCGTGAAAAGACATCAGCAACCTCATATTGTAAAATATGTGCCACTGCATGAAAAATAACATATCTTGGAATCCGATCGGACAACATCGACCATGCGTTTGAGTCTATACACTACAAAGGAATTATTGGTTGAATGGGAAAAAAAATACTGCCACTTCGCAACTTAGCACACTTATCCACTACACCTTTGTTTGATTCTATACACTTAATACTGGATCCAACAAATGTGTAGTAGATAACGGCTTAACACCACTTGGCGGTGCCCCAAGACTGAATAATTTTTTTCAGAGAAAATATGCCTATTTCTATACTCCTACTTCTATAGTTTTTTTTTACACTAATTTAAAGATCTCTATTTGCACCCCAAAAAACTCTCAGGTGTTCCACACACAAAAAAATATTTTTTTTCAAACACCGAGATAGTTCATTCTCTCACAACACGTCACATAAAAAAATTGTGAATAAACTGATTTTTCACCCCTTGTGTATTCACAATATGGAGCAAGTTAGTTTTCAGCGCGTGTCAGGCGTGCAAAACAACTAAACATACAAAAAACTAGTATAATGGAACAAGTTAGTTTTTTTGCAAAACTAAAAGCCAAAAAACCAAAAACCTAGTTAGTGGAACAAATTAGTTTTTTTGCAAAATTAAAACATCCAAAGAAAACAAAAAAAAACCAAAAAAACCAATTTAGTGGAACACCCCTTGTGTATTCACAATATAATTGAACAAGAAAAAAGTGAAAAAGAATAATAAAAAAAAGGGCTGACCGAAATGGGGGGTAATGGGGAAAGGGGGGTGGGCCCGGGTTTTGGGAGAGATGTCAGAGGGGGAGCATAACACCTCTCAAATCAGAGTCATTTGAGTGGGACACAGTGGCGTCGAGTAGTGGTGAGATTTCTCTTCTCCAGAACAACTTCTTCTTGTCCAACCCTCTCTATTCACTCTCTCTTTTTTTTAGGCAAAGAACTTTATTAATCTTTGAAACAGAGATTAAAAGGGGAAGAGGAGCAAAAACAATGAGGAGAAAAACCCCAACATGAACAAGCAACCTCAGACCCAAGGAAAATGGAAAGCAAGGAGCTATCCAAATAAGAAGACACCAGGACATGTCCCTGGAATAACAGAAAAAACAAAAAGCAAGATCATTGGATATATATTACATGGAATCCAATAAGGTGTTTAACCTGAACATAAAGTCATCCATAGAGAAATCTGATCCCCCATCTTTGGTCTCTTAACCCAAAAAGCAATCCTTGATTTGATAAAATCAATGAATCTGTTCTTAGAATTTCTTTCCTTTCCTTTTATTTTTTCCGTGTAGCTATCCTCTCCTTTTATGACTATAGAAGGCAAAAATCTACAATTGCTTTTACTAGCATAGGGACGCCCATTTCCTGCAAGCCTAATAGTTATTGCATTATCAAAACCGTTCCTTGTCATGTTCCTGCAACCTTCTTCTTCTTCTTCTTCTTCTTCTTCTTCTTCTTCTTCTTCTTCTTCTTCTTCTTTTTAAAAGATTATATATAAATGTGTATACACTTGTATATAGGTGCTGCATGTACACATTCACATAATCGGATATTGTACATGAATACTCTCAGGCGCGCGCATACTTAAACACATACGATATTTGTAAAATTAAATTAAAAACAACTAATAATTTATAATTTGAAATCTTTTATAAAATGTGTTTGGAAATTTTGGATTGCTTTAATTATATTTAATCGAAATAATGAGTTATTTTTGTAAAATAATACGGTTGAAAATAGGGTGGTCACAAGTTTTCAAAAAAACCGTTTTTTGAAAAAAAAAAATTCTGTTTTAAAAAACAAACAGTTTTCGGGGGAAAAATCAAGAATTTTTTTAAAATATTGTTGAGAGAGAGAGAGAGAGAGAGAGAGAGAGAGAGAGAGATTTTGTAGTAATAATGGGCGTGTTTAATTGAGGAGATATGGGTCCATTAAACTTGGTTATTGTGAAAAGGTTGGTAACTTTGATTTTGCAAAGGCCAAAATTTGAGTACGGTTAAGATGTTTGCTAACTTTGATTATTCCATTGTAAGGACTTATTGGGTTACAAATTGCTAACTTTAGCAATATTTTAATTTTGAGTACGTCATTGGGGATAAACTGAAGGAGAGAAAAATATGTTTTTATAGTGTCATAAACGAAACACTTTAAAAGACCAATTGGAGAGTGATGTGTAGGCTAAAACAAGCGAAGTGCCTCAGAGCGCTTTGGAGGTGCCACTGAGGCGCTCCAAAAATCCGGGGAAAGATTGCTCTGTTTGGTTCTTAGGGAAATGAAGAGAAAGTGAGAGAAAATTTTAAAATTTTCACTTCCTTTGTTTGGTTCTACAAAAAGAGGAAGAAAAATATTCTAATTTCCATTTAACTTTCCTCCCATTTTCTCTCTATTTTCCATCTTAAATATTTTCCCTTCTTTTCTCTTTCTTTCCCCAACTTTCAAACACAGCCTAAAGGCGACAAGGAGGCACTCTAGATGCCAGAGGCGCTAAGAAAATGCTATCCAACGGTTCTTACAAAATGGAGAGGCGCACATGTGCCTACGAAGTGCTCAACAAACGCTACTCTGTGAAAAAAAAAAAACCCTTCATGCCTGAAAAATTGGTTCTCTCAACATCGAAAATCAAAATCGAAGCCTTATGACTAAGAAAGAAAAGCAAGAGTTTCCCAATAAAATCCTACACATAAAAACTCAATTGATACATGGAAAAATTATGAACAAAATGCAAAATGAAATGCATATTACCTTTCCGGATTGAGCTCAAATCATTTTGCACGGCATTGACACAGGTAAAGCCTCCTTCTAATGCCACTCCCTTCCTCAATGTTTGTTGACCCTTTTTTGGAGTTTGTGTCACTTTCAAATGCTTACATTTTTCTAATTATAATGTTTTCCATGTTTTTGAAAATTTTGAATAATAAAATTAATTGAGATTTATCAAACAAGATCCATATTATATTTTTTTATAAGATTCTTATTAAAAGATTTAATTAATTTAAAAAGTGACAAACTCTCAAAAAGAACTAAGAAACACGGACAAAGGGAGTGAAACTACTACTGAGATGGTGGCCTAGCGGTGAAGGCAGACCGCCTCCCCATAAAACTTTGTCGGGTTCGACTTCAGGGGGAGAGAACAAAGTGACTTTGTTCACTGTCTCCCTAGGAGAATTTCTTGGCCTCTACCCAGGGATATGATGAGCTTATTCTTGGTCTTGGGTAAAATTTAGGTCCCTTCCTTTGGATTGGATTAAATTGGGCAAGAATTTGTTTTCCGGGAATTCTTGCCTAATGGTGCAATAGCCCCCATTTGAAACTGGATTTTTTTTTTTAGAGTTCAAAAAAAAAAAAAAAGGGAGTGAAACTCTACCTCAAAACCCAAATGGAAAAAGAAAAACTTATAGTTTTGTCAAAATCTGGGAATCGCCAATAAATCTAACACTCCCTATCAATTCAACTTTCAATCGAACCGTTTCTATTTCTACTATACTTGTTACCTATGCTCAATTTACCCCTTATATGCTCCTCATTCTTACATTTAAAGGCCACAAAAGAAAAAGAAAATCAAAGAAAAAGGTTGAAGCTGCAATTTTGTATTATTCGGTAGATGGCTGGGCTGCCGTCCCTTTATCAAGTACTCCCTCACATGTCCTTTGTTGGTCCATTTTTTTTTATTTCTTACACTTTTTGGGATTTTGTGAATTTTATATAATATAATTAATTGATATCTATTAAACAATATCCATATTATATATATTTAAGATTCATATTGAGAGATATAAAATAAAAAAATGTCACATTTTTTTCAAAAAGACCAACAAAAGTGGACGAAAAGAGTATGTCAATAACATAAAAGGAATCAATCAAACTGGTTGGCCTTTACTTGTTCTTTAATTTTGTCGAGTAGTGTGGTCCAACATTAATCACAAATAAACAAAAACAAAAGTGTGCTACGAAACCATAAATGACTAGAGATAATTGATGTTCCCTTTTTTTGTCCGCCCTTCAAGCATTTTCCATCAGGGCATATACCCCTCAGCCCCCACATTCTTTGGGGGATACCCTCCCTCTCTCTCTCTCTCTCTCTCTCACACACACACACACACAGTGTATTCAATCTATACTGTTATCAGTAGATGGAAGTATGTACGATGTAGATCTCCTCCAATTATTTGCAGGACTTGATCCATCATGTATTGGAGTATACGAGGTAGTTGGTATAGGGTAGATTTTGGAGTGGAGGTAAGTGGAGAGTCACATTTTCTTCACCCTAGGTGAACATTTCCCACATTTCTATTAATAGTAAAATTACGTACTACAACTAGAAAGAGAAATCCATAGCAGAGATTCCATGACCGCAACTTTTAACGAAAATAGCATAAGAGGCAGTTTTTTTTTTTTTTTGGCAACAATGATACATGTACAACAAAAATCTTCAACAAGCCTCTAACACATTCACAATGTGTTGGAGACATGTTAGAGCTGGGTTGTTGTACATTTATCATTTTTTGTTTTTTGGCTAAGCGCTGTTACTCTTACAAAGATTAAAACTGAACGTATTGTTAGGACCACTAACTTAATAATACAAATTCTATATTACTACTTGGCCACTGTAAGTCTAATTAAGTCTTGTTTTAGGTTGTCTAAAAGAGTAAAAAAAAAAAAATCATTTTTACAGTTTTTTTCAATTTGTGGCCAGTGGCGACTCCAGATTTTTTTTATTAGTGGTGTCATTAAATAATTTTACATCAAAATCAAACTTGTCATATACCATATTGTCCAATATTAATAGAGTTGAAAAATAAATTTATAATGTGTTTATAACCGGTGATCATAATGTCTTTTTTGCAGGTTAACGTCTTTTTACAAGTACAAGTAACCTGCAAAAAAGGCATTATGACCGGTAATAAACACATTATGACTAGTTATAATGTGTCTTATTGTCCGTTCATTGGGCAGACAGTAGATGTTGCCTTGTAAAAAGGATAGTTGCAAGCAGCCTATCTCATTAGGTAGCTTTTCATCTTCAATTGCTTTTAGACAAGAGAGCTAGACGCGTAGACTATATATAGATCTATGGGTTCAGTGAGAATTTGAAGTGGTGTCATATTACCATTAGTTATACAAACGCATTCTCTGTTGTGTCAACTGACCCCACTACTCCTACATTGGCGTCGCCCCAGACTGTGGCCTAATTTTTTATTTAACGGTTCATACTCATATTTACAAGAGAAATTGCAAAATAAACGAAGGGATAGGACTAATGGTAGAAAAAGTCTAAGAGAATAATTGAAACTGTTATTTTCTCAATCCATTCTTAGTATTTTTCCGATTCTTGTGATTACTTTCCATATGTTCCAGTTCCACTCATTAAGAAACACCGCAAAACCAATTATCAAAAGTAAAGAATGTTCATTTTTTTTTTTATACAATTCTTTGTTTCAAAAAAGAAACCGAAAATTTAATAATTAACCACTACTACTTTCTATTTATTTAGTAGCATACTACATTAATACCGAGGAAAAAGTAATCCTAGGAGTGGTCTGGAATCTGGGGAGGAAACATTCAAATTCAAATTATGCATTGTCACATGGACTACTAACACATGGTCAATCTATCAATAATACTTGGGCAGCAAAACAACAAAAAGGTTTCTTAAAACAAAAAAAAAAAACAAAAAACAACCTTAAAGAGCTAGTAGTAATTAGAAACCTAATGAATGCGCGTGGTCTGTTTGTTCTTGAAATTCGCAAGGTGGGAGTATGGCGCACTAACTCAGCCACTTCTTTCTCATGCGTGAAGGTTAAAAAATGTTATTCTTGGTTTATTTTGTTGGAAAATGATAAAATCAGATGAATTAGTTTTTATATTAGTCAGTAATTAACAATCTAATATGGTATCATAGCAAGCAATAGATTATAGGATTGAAAATCACCGGCCGCACACCTATTGATTAAAGTTTGCACGTGAATTAGCTCACATATAGAGAAGAGCCTAGCTACACATGATGGGGACGTGTTGAAGATATAAATCTCTTTCTCTAACAACTTAAGCTTTTAAATGAATTCGTTATTAACAATCTAAATGTCTAATTAAATTTTTTTTATTGAAAGTATGAAAAGTATGTGAAAATATATTACTATTACTACATATATATATATATATATATATATATATATATATGTAAGATAAGCTTCTAATAAGGGTCCCTTATTGAAAATACCATGCGGACCTAGCCTTTTTTTGTGTTTCCGGACCAAATCCCATGTTCAATGTTTTTAAAATGCATTTTTAAGGGCCTCCGCGAGGATTTGTCCAAAAAAATACCCGTAAGGGCTTCATCCGATCATTTTTGGTTAAAAACGCTATATATAACATTTTTAACCAAAACTGATCGGATGACGCCCTTACGGGTATTTTTTTTTTTGACGAATCCTCGCATAGGCCCTTAAAAATGTATTTTAAAAACATTGAACGGTTCGGATCGTCAAAATTTGGCTCGGAAAGGTGAGGTCCGCATTTTAACTTCAATAAGGGACCCTTATTGGAAGTTTATCATATATATATATATATATATATATATATATATATATATATATATATATATATATATATATAAAGTACAATAAAGCAGGTGTCTGGGTGAGTGTTTTTTTTTTTTTAAGAATTGTTCTAAGGTCCATTATAGTTTTTTATAACATCTCTGGTCCACCTCATATTTTCGTAACACCTCTAATCCATTTTTTTGAATTTTCTAAGGTATAAGGTTCACTCTCTATTTTTAATAGACAAATATACCCTCACATTGCTTTTTAAACATAATAGACCCTCGCCGGATATTCGCCAGAAAATTACCATCGCCGGAAGTCCACGGGAAAGTCCACCGGCACTGGAAGTTGTCGGAAATTGGACTTTGCCGAAAAAGTCATCGGCACCGGAGAGTTCGCCGAAAAAGTTGCCGACGTAGATAACCATATCTGAAATCAAAATAGGTGATTATCTGGTGATTCCAGATATGAACCCGTTGCTATAAGGAATAAATTGGAAAAGTCGCCGACGCAGATAACCACATCTTGTGAGCCCAGATAAATACATCTAGTGATTCCAGATAACTACATCTGGTGATTCCAAATAAGGGCCAGTTACTATAAGGATCAGATTTAAAAAGTCATCAGCGCAAATAACCAGATCTAGTGATTCCAAATATCGGGCCAGTTGCTATAGGGATCTGATTGAAAAAGTCGTCGGCACAGATAACCACATCTTGTAGATAACCACATCTTGTGAGCCCAGATAACCACATCTGGTGATTCCAGATATGGATCCAGTTGCTATAGGGATCAGATTAGAAAAATCATCAGTCTAGATAACCACATCTTGTTAGTCCAGATAATCACTTTTTGTAGATAACCACATATGGTGATTTTTGATGTAGGGTAAGTTGTTATAAGGTACACCCTAGGATTTTAGGATGCCCTAGGATCTTAAGTTATCCAAAGAAATGAGAGTATTCTTGTAATTGATACATATGAGTGGACTAAATATGTTAGGATAATATTAGGTGGACTAGAAGTGTTAGGAAATAGTTATAGTGAACCCAATATCAATTCTCCTTTTTTTTTCCCTTTGTCTTCTTCTTTTTTTATTATAATATAAACTAGGAATAACCGAAAGGGTTTGGCAAGTGGGGTAATATCGGTATGAGAATGCAATTTAAGGCTTGCTTTGTGAGAGGTTGTAAGTTCGAATCACCAAATATTCCAACTTTAGAGTTAGAATGTAAATAAATAAAACCTAAATTCCAGTGACAAAAAAGAGAACATCAGCTTTTCAACTCTCTCTCTCTCTCTCTCTCTCTCTCTCTCTTGTGTGATTGCTAGGGAATACGGTGAATGATGAGTTTATAAGAGCACGCCCAATAATTTTGTTCCCTGTGGACATGGCATTGCTTGAAAGGGATTGTATGTGTCAATGCTTTGACTTCAACTCAAGTTAAATCATATCAAAGTCAATGACGGCCCCAGATTTTTACAACATAACACTTTCTCCTCAATTATGAGACTAATTTTTATTCTCCTCTCTTTAGGTATATATATATTAATGTGAGTTATAACCCATCCAAATTCCCTTACTTCATGCCATCCGTTGCCCGAATTATGCTTGTTCTTTTTTTTCTCTAATATCTGAATTTTCGATTCGCACAACGAGGTAAGTAACTGTTAATCTATTTATTAGTAGCTTTCGGTATAGGAATACACGGCGAAATTCGCAATACAACCATTTAATCGGTTACTTTTAGCATTGTCTCTTTAATTTTGTTTCTTCATCAGAGGTTTCGTCGGTCATCACCCTCTGATACTATATTTGCCACCAATTTAGAGAGTTCTGGTTCACTTGACTCTAATTCTCACCTAGCTAGCTTTGGCTTCTCCAGCTGGCTGAAGGTTTCATATGAATAAAAACCAAGAAATGCGGTAAGAAGTAAGAACAAACAATCCTTTTCCATGGAATTCAAGAGGTTTCTTCTTTAATTAGGATTCAATGGCACGTGTTCTTCCCTTTGGTATTGTGATTAATTAACAACTGTGCATGTTTGCGTATTGTAATATTTGGAGACCAGATCACTCTGCAAAATTGTCTGCGCGCCTTTTTATCTTAAACTCCCTCTCTAAAATACTGTATTATGAATCACTCTGTCATTGATCTTGTGGCTTGTTGTAGGAGATCGCAGGATTTTGGAGAGAGGATTCCACGGCCAATTTCTGCATTCGTTAAGGACATGACTTGTTTGCGTCCTTGGTTTGGTCGAAATAGAGCAGTTAGCTAAGCTGTCCATTTCGGCAATCAATAATCCATATTTGTTAAAAACCGTTATTCATAAGCAGTGGCAGAGTCAACATTTTAATATGAGGGAGACCGACTTAATATAGATATTTTTATGTTAGCACGTAATTAATATATCATACACCTTTTGTTAGTACTTATATTAATAAAAAAAATTTTAAAACCCGGGGGCGGGGCCACCCCCAGCCCCATGTTAATTCCACCCCTATCGATAAGATTTTACTATGTCGAGACACTTATTACCGATAGTCTTTGAGCAAATCTGTACCATTATAAATACAGATGGGCAACCATGAGTGCACTTTAGGACATGCTCTCTAAAGTCTAAACTTGGAATGCAGAGAAGCCAAATTCTTTGGTAATGCCTTCTACACAATTGTTTTTACAGGAAAGTGCGCGCGGTGAATGCTACAATTTTCAAGTTATTGAGATGTGGGGCGCGGCAGACCTTTGGCGAATGTGGTCTGCAGAAATTATTTCTCAATATATTTCTAGATACATGGTATGGAATATTGATTTCTCATATCTCATATAAGGGGTTCTTTGGCAAAAAAACTTAAATCGGAAGTGATGAATCATGTTATTCACTACCATATATGTTAGAGTACTATTAGTGACATGGGACCTATATGGAACATTAACACAAAGGAATGGAAATTTACAATGTGCATGCATGGAAATTTACGCTTTCTTGCATGCATGAGAACTCAGAACACTACTGTTGAATTCATTGAGTTTTTAAGTATCAGGCGTGAACCACTTCTGCTTAAATCCACAAACACATAAATAACCTATTTATTTAATATTTACAATATAAAAAACCCAAAGGTTAGCTCAACCAGCTAGAAGGGTGGAGCATCTTACTAAAGTGTTTAACTTCAACTCCTACTATGACCAATTAAAACCATTTTAGGTTACTCAGTAAGGATTTAAATATCTGCCACTACATAGCATATCAGCTGCTATATCACAGTTTTATAGTCCTCCGATACTGTTACACCCTTCTATATCGACTCTATCCAAAAGTCACATCTATATCAGCCGATCCCCGCTACATATTAGTTTTCATCCGATTTTTCTGCTGCTACAACAGCTACGGCCAGTTCAGCTGCTTTGGTGCCCAAAAAAATTTAAAAAAATTTCGCGGTCACAACACTTGGTTCCTGCCACATATCATTCGACGCTCCTACTACTGCTACACTGTTTCTGCTAGTGATACGCAGGCTGCTATCATAATTTTAAACCTTGGTACTCACCCTCCAAGCGAAAACTTATGCAAAATGACTGTTGGAGAGCTCCCTATAACTATTTTACTGTGCAGCCATAGGACCTAAGGTTGCAGATGCTGGGATCAATTTCTTGTGTTACAAAAAAGAAATAAACAGAAAGAAAAAGAAAATTCCGAATAAATAACTTCAAAATGGCAGTCCCCTACGGAAACTAATCAAACTATGCATTTTCTTCTTCGTGTTTAAGGTTGCAGAGAAACCCGGATTTGGAATAACAATGGTATAGGGACATGAAATATTATGGATTACAGATTACCTGATCGACTTTAGGAGGAAGAATACCGAGTAGTAAGTTTTAAGGTAAAAAATACTATGCGGCATCAAAATAAATGGACAAGAGATTTCGACAATAAAGCCCTTTTAACGTCATATAAAACTGCATCAAATGAAAGATACGTCCAACAATGGCCGAGACAATCCCAAAGCATGCACTCAGCCAAACGTTACACTTACATATGTTTTTTTTTTTTTTTTTGGAATTAGGCATCTCAAGTTTAAGTAGCTGCCTATCTACTAGTATTTATCAATACAAGGAGCAGCAGATTCCACCTGCAAATTAAGCATCAGCCATTTTAGTTTCTCTATGTACAACAATATCATCGATACACAGAATTCTCCGTCCCCAAAATCTATCTTTTTGCTATCCAAACGCAATCTCGATGTACGATAGTGCTTTGAGATCGAGTATTGCGTTGGGATATATAGAAGAACAGAAACTTTTGGAGAGATGTACGTACGGCTTTTGTTTTCTTTTAGTCTGGATTTCCCTATCATTAATATATAATGTCAATATTCGATAAGGCATAAGCTTTTCACTTCCACAGATCAATTGGGCAAGTTGGGGTGGACATCGAAGCATATTCCGAACCACCATCATGCCTCTCTGAGCCATTGAGCAGCACGTTCATGTGTTGAGCAACTTGGAACGAGGCCGAGCTTGAGTAGTTCTGGATATCCTCCTTAGACCCATCTTCGTGGCTGAGCTGAGACGCGACAAACTTATCAAGCACTCTCCAATCGGTCAATTGATCCACCGAGTTGATGTTTTCTTGAATATTGCTTTGTTGCTGGAAAGGCTCTTCTTGTGTTAGAGTTGAGGACTGCATAATGGATCCATTGTTTGGGCTTTCGAGCTGAGGGAGCTGGAGGAAATTAGGGTTTTGAGGAGGCATATTGTGGTGCAATTCAAGCTCTTGTTTGCAGGAATAGTACTGATGATTGTGTGAAGTATAAGGGTGAGAAATCTGCCTCGGCGAATCGAAATCAGGCATAAATGAGACTTGATCCTCGTACCAAAATGGCGAATCGTGGTCTCCCATTTTGCGCGTTGCAGTGATTCGCTTGATGAACACCCTGCAGACAACCCATCCTTCTTCCTGGTAGAATTGCATAAATTCAAAATTAATTGGCAATAGTTGGAGACGAGTTAATAGGTAAAAACCGAAAACAAGTCATGTGAACATTTCCTAGTAGAATTACAAAAGATTATCAGGTAAAAAAATTTTGAAGAGATGGATATCATTTTTGTCAATAAATTAGTTCATTGTATTGATTACCCATGTGAACTTTTCCTAGTAGAATTACAAAGATTTTCAGATAAAAATAATGAAAGAGATGGAAATCATTTTTGTCACTAGAGTTTTAAGCTGTTGGAGATTGTAACATTCTCATAAATGTCTCATGTATCTCTTCTCCGTTTGTCCAAAATTTCATTGACTCTTTGACCACCTGTCCACCTAAGGCAGGTGATCGATCAACATTTCATGGCACCAATCCAGGGAAAAATTACAGGTAAATTCAAATATGATTATTCATTCATGATGATCATATGCAATGGACATTTTAGCGAATTGTTCCATCAACAAAAGGCAGATAAAATGCAAATTTCGGGGACCAAAAAAAGAGTTTAATGGCCAAAAGAAAATTCTCAGACAAAATTATCCACAGTTTAGTTATTTACCTGAGAAGTACTCCCATTTTCATTTGTTTCAAGCCTATACTCATGCATTATCCAGTCTGATTTCTGTCCATTTGGGGCTCGACCCTTATAAAACACTAACGTCTTTCTCATCCCAACCAAAGCATGCTTAGCGTAAATCGCCTTATCTCTTCCGGTAGCCTTCCAAAATCCAGCTTTCGTTGCCCTATTTGTTCGTGTCCCGGTTGGATATTTTTTATCCTTGTGGCTAAAGAAATACCACTCATTCTGCTCCTCAGTCCCAATCTTGCATAGCTCTGTCCATATAAAACTAACATAAAGGGGGAAAAAAAGAAAAAAGAAAGAAAATGCTAGTAGGAGATAAATAAAAAATAAAAAAAGGGTACCTTGAAGATCCCATGGCTCAATTTTATAGAGATCAACATCTTTAATGACATCCAGATCAATTCTTCTCGAAGCGATTTTCTTTCGGAGATAGTAATCAACAAGTTCTTCATCCGTGGGGTGGAATCTAAAACCGGGAGGAACATGCGAAAACGTTTCCATATCCTCCTAAATCTGGAATTTGGAACCTGCATTTGCAAATACAAACACACATAAAAGAAATTACAAACCTCAGCAATGAGTCCAATGACAACTATTATATTCGACATGCGATATTTATATGTGCTGAAATTGGTCTGTGCCATATATTAATAGCAACTTTATTCGAAAACCTGTAAAAACAAATAACTAACTTCAAATTCTATACCGTCCTTTTAGTACAACTTGAATTATAACTATTTTATAATTACATGCCTTCAAATTATTATGTTACTTAAGATCAAGAATTCACATCGTGCTTATGAGAAAAGAAAAAAAATTCACGTTGTGTTTCTTGCAAAGAAGTATGCCCATAATTTGTGTTTTACGTGCCAACCTAAATGAAATTTCAATCTTTAACCAAGTTAATAATATTCCTTTTTCCAAAATAAAACAAAAAGAAGTATGCCTATAACCCTAGTTGTTAGGGGTTTTGGTTGGTTTCTTGTCAGCCTCATGTTGTTATTATCCCTTTGGTTCCTTGAATTAGGTGTTTATTGGAGTGATAGGAGCCTTTTGTGACCGGCTCTTTCTATGTCGCAATGTCTCGTGCTTAGGATCCTCTTAATCTTGGTAATTTGTTTCCAAAGATTAATAAAATCTTTTTGCTGTTCAAAAAAAAAATTGAATAACCTACACAAATTCGAGCTTCTTGAGTATTAGGTAGCTTTTGTTTGATCGGAGTGTAAGCGTTCTCGTGATTGTTCTCTCTAATAAATAGTAATATTTTTTTTATCAAAACAAAATTGATCTTCTATAACAACCTTTAGATCATGCCTTGTATGTGTGTGTGTGTAATATATGTGTATTTGTGTGTGTGTGTGTGTGTAATATATGTGTATTTGTGTGTGTGTGTGTGCAAGTCATTGAAATTATTGCTCATACAATCAATTGGATGCAACATTTTATAGCCATTTCTTTTTGAAAAGATGAATGATTTAACCTAGCCACCAGCATAGTTATTGACCGCCATGAACAAGTTTTAAGAAACCATGTACTGAAAAAAATATTAATCTTGAATTTCCGAATGTTTCCATGTACTTTGTGGCATTTCTATCTAGCAAACGTGAGTGATTAATAAATAATAAGACAGTCATTCCAGATACAACCCAAATACCAATTTGGATTATTATTTTAAAAGTATGTTTATAACCAACATACACCACCATCCCTAATTGTTGGTCTTTTTCTGCAAAACTGCGGCAATAAGCAGATAGGAAAATAATGTATGCTAGTAGATAAGTTTTCACGGCTCAAAAAGTCAAAATTAAAATTATTGTTAACTGGCGAAAAAGATTAAAAAAAAATTATCTACGACAAAACAAGTGGTTTTTTAATCTAAAAGTTGCACAATCTACAGAAAAGACTAACAAATCAGGAGGGATGAAGTAGTTTTAGAGCAAAAAAAAAAAAAGTTCAATCCAGTACCATCTTTAAGCCTCAAGGAAAGCACCACTTGGATAAGTGTAACTCAAGCTATCTCATGAACACAATTAAAAGTCTGCCAATTAAGGTTGTGTTCAACACTCCAAGAAACTGGCCAATAAATTTCAAAAAAAAAAAAAAAAAAAACCCCATGAAAATTAAAATGAAGTATGAGATACATACTTAGTAATTATATGCACCATTTTATATCGTTAATTTCGTACATATGTTGCAATATTAGTTTTTGGTTTGTCCATTTAATCAATACCCTTCTATGGTAAAATGCTGGAAGAGCTGGATAGAAATAAGTTGGCTTTTTGAACATGAATGACACTAATAATCTCAAAAGGTTTTTACTCCACTTGTAAAAGTGAATACTAGCTAGCTAGTTAAGAGCGAAAACCCATGATCATACAATAAACTAATATCTTCTTCTAGTGCTCTTGATGCTTATCTATTAACATCTTACACATACAATACATAACCATATCATCCGTGATTGGAGTGAAAAAAAATAACACAACAAGAAAAAGGACCTTCTATGTGTATCTTTTTTGAATAACCAGTGTATATATATTAAAAAGAAAACTAAAGATATATAACAAGGCTCAATAATAACATGAAGGTAATCGGGATCATGATAGAAAATAATCCCGATTGATACTTCGGAGGTAGTAATATGAGGAGAGCTAGAAATGGAAAACTAATTTGTGCGCGTGCATGTCTGTCTTGGTGACGAAAGGTATTTGGCAATTGCTTGGTAATATTTTCTCTAAAATGTAAAGAATAAAATTTGAATAACAAAAACTAATCATTTGGTATCTTATGCAGAGAAATCGAGAAATCGAAAACGGGGAGGCCAAAAGAAAAAGGGTAAATCTTGAGATAGGAAACCTATTTTGATTTTAAAAAATAGATTACCAAACACTTTGATACAAATCAAAACTGTTTTACCAAAAAAACAAACCCAGTAAAAGTATAACGAACATTACATCGCAGTTTTATCATCGATCTTACAATGTTTTGCTACATGTTTAAATTGAAAAGAAAAAAATGAAGAAGAAGAAGAAGAAGAAGAAAAGAAATCAAAGAAGGAAGAAGAACAAAACCTTGGATGGATATTCGATCGTCTACAGCAGTATATGATCCAAACTCCAAAGTGAAGTTGTTGCTCAGATCTGGGTCGATATAAAGCCTTTTGTTTACCAATCAGTGAAGGGAGACAAGGCGCTGTAAATAAAAAGAGCCTTTTTGACGCTTGCTTTTCACTCTCTCTTTGCCAACTTTTTAACCCCACTGGTACCAGACAAAAACACAAGACCAAAAAGTTCTCCTCGGGAATTGAGAACTGATCATCAAACCAAAACAAAAACCTCTTTGGGTCTCAGAATGCTGTCTTTTGGTCGTCAACAACAAAGATGGGATCAGATCCCTATGACAGTTTTGAGAGAGAGCTAGAGAGAGAAGGAAAAGACACACAACCTAATTATCTCAAACCCATCTCTCTCATTGTCTTCTCTCTCTCTCTCTCTATCTATCTCTGAGTGGATGTATGATTTCGATCTGCATATATGTAGTAATATACTTATATCTATCACCGCCTTCTCCCCTTTTTTGAGCTGGATTGCTGCAAAAGCTTTCTGTGCAGAAGAAAAGGGTGGCGGAAAAAAAATGGTGGCGGTGAAAACTCCACCAGCAACTGATAGAGACCAGAAAGTGATCAAACCTTATATATGTCTGTATTGTTTATTGTTCTTCCTCCCTCCTACTCTTTCAGAGGTGAGAGAGAGAGAGAGAGAGAGAGAGAGAGAGAGAGAGAGGAAAGGGTGATGGTCAGAATTCTGATGGCATGGATCACTGGGAGCTTTTTTAAGCTTCCGGCCAAATGGAAGGGTTTTTTAAGAATATAATAGTACTATTTATTTACCTTTTTTTAATTTTTGGGTTGGTGATCTCATCATCTCTTGGAATAAACCCTTGCGCCCACTTATCTTAACGTTTTGCTAATTAATCCTTTTTCAACTATTATTGAAACTCGTAAAAATTCATGTACGGTTGTTCTATCAGGAAAGATATGATTTAAAATAATTTGACTAGGATAGCACATAGTATATACTTCGTATGCAAGCATACATGTTTACCAAAAATTATAAGTACACACCTCTCAATCACTCCCCCACACATTTTCTCACATGAGTGGTGGGGCTCACCCAGTGGGTCCCAGTGGAGCCCACCGCACATGTGATAGAAAATGTGATGGGAAGTGATTGAGAGGATGTGTACCTATCATTGTTCCATGTTTAGAGACTTTTCTTGATAGTTCCCCTGGCGCATCACAAAATGATAGTTGGATTCGCAAAACAATACATTAGGAATAATATTTTTTTTAGGAAAAAGAATACAAAATTCATGAATTAAAAGAGTTCGTTGGTATCCACAAAATTGATTAAAAAAATTGAATTTTTTTATGTGTAAGTTATCTCTTCATTCACATGAATTAATTACTTCATTACCGTATGAGGTGTGAGCCTTGCCCTATCATTTCAATGTGAAGTTGAACCTAAGGGTTGGTTTGGTGGTAAAAATCTGAAACTTAGAGATTTGCTTTTTCTTAAATTATTAGGTTTAGAA
Organism: Vaccinium macrocarpon; assembly: GCA_022606695.1. Taxonomy (NCBI): domain Eukaryota; kingdom Viridiplantae; phylum Streptophyta; class Magnoliopsida; order Ericales; family Ericaceae; genus Vaccinium; species Vaccinium macrocarpon. The sequence goes on along the minus strand of CM040176.1, from coordinate 14,459,639 downwards.
CCTTGTAGCTAGTTGCCATAAAAACTCTGATGGAAATGAAACTTTTTCCAAATTTGAACACCTACTCTACTAGTGAACAGCGGAATTAATCTTATTTGGAAGGCCTTGCTCTCTACTAGGTACGCATTTTTTTTAAAAACAGAGAAGGAAGTGAATTGAGGGTAGCCTCTGGCATGATCGATTTATCAGAGTCGAACGAGATCAAGATTTCCTTTGAAAGAAGATATTCTGGTCAATTCTCTTTTTTTCTCGATCGTGTCAAAGAAGATATTCTAGTCGGTTCTCTTTTTTTCTCGATCGTGTCACACTCTCCCAAAAATTAATCAATGTGCGCATAAGATGTGCCGTATAGTTTGAATTGTAAAGTTTGAATGATAAGAAAAATGTGAAGCTCGCATGTTATTGTGAGCACCGCATTCACGCAAACGAAAGGGAATTTTAAGGTTTGTGAGTTTGAGGATACCAAACTGCAGTTTAATATTAGTTTGAAGCCCTCACCAACAATCCCACGCGGCCTCTGGTTGGTCGGTCTGCTAATTTTTACAATCTTCTTTTCAAGTTTACAAACTCTCTCTCTCTCTCTCTCTCTCTCTCTCTCTCTGTGTGTGGTTTTTTTGTTCATAACGAAGTTGTGGACCCCAGAAACCGACGCAATGGAATACGATAGCGACATCCCTCCAAATACAGACTTTATATATCACTCAATATGAGTAAATAAAATAAAAATGGAAAATAAAATTAGAAAAGGCAACAAAAAAAAAAAAAAAAAAGCCAAGCCAAACCAAACGGCTCGGCTGAAATGGGAGGGTTGGGGCTCAAAGGACAGTAGAGGAGGAGGAGGAAGGAGGAAGAAGAAGTGGGAAGTGGGTCCCACGGGAACGGAATGATAGTTTTGGGACTGATTACGTGGCGGGCGGTGGTCCGGCATGGGCTGGGATTATGATCATTAGGCCCACAACAACAATTTCTTTTCAGTGCAGGCCGGTTGTGCAATGTGGGCCCCACACCGTTATTCCCCACCCTCCGTTCTCGAACTTGGCCCCACATTCCCAAAGCCCTTCATTAGTTTATTTTGTTTTCGGGTAAATTACATTAATGCCCCTCAACTGTTTCCGTTTTTCGAATTTCATCGTAATGTTTAAACTCAAACACTCAAACCCTTTCGATACATGCATCAAATGCAGTCATATTAAGATGCCTTCCAACCTCACGTCTACGCAACTTATTATTGTATAATTTTGCTTTCGTAAATATTAGATATTAGAGATGTTCTCTCTTTCTCTCTCTCTTTCTCCATAAATATACTCATGTCTCTCAAATTGCAGGTCGCTTTTTCTATTTGGGACCTCTAAAAAAATTGTCTACACCTTCTGCTTTATAACTCTTTTTATTTTCAATATGGATCTTATTTGATAAATTTTAATTACTTTTTATCAAACAAAATTTTGAAACACAAGGATAATTTTGTCAAGAAAGTCTCGGTTATGTGGTCATGTGCTACTCACATGGTATAGTCCATCCAAAACCCGACGTTCCATAGAAAGGAAGGGTTTTATTTCATGATAGAAGTATTTTGAGGGGTACGTTTTAGTGTTTGAGTTTAAGCATGGCGAGGGGCAACCAAAGAAAATGTACGATGATAGTTGAGGGTGTTTAATGTAATTTGCCTTTCCTTTTTAAAAAAAAAACAGGGAAGCTGGTGGATTCCGTAATGCCACGTGGACAGATTAATTTAATCAAAATATTATGTTTTGGAGCTTGAGAGTGCTTGTGCGTGCCGATAGGATAATCTTAAGCCTTCACTTTTCCACTGAACCAGGAAAGGAAAGATTGGAGAAATCTATTTTTATTGTATGGTTAAATTGTGCTAACCATTTCTTCTAGTAGTAAACGGTAATTAAGTACTATAGAAAAGTGAATCTCAAGTCTCACACGTGAGACAAGTGTCACCTGGCCCCACTTCCATGCTTGCGTGGCAATTTTTTTTGTCTGGGGACAAGTGGGATTTATAAACTGAAACTTGCAGTGCACATATTTTACAATGAAATGATCATGTAAATGCATGTGAAAACTCCGCTTGCCTAATTAAAATTAATTTGCTGGAGGGCTTGTAAAGGTAGTTTTTTATAAAACTAGTTGTTTGGGTCTGCATATGCATTCCTTAACTAATTGGGAAATCAATCTCATCGCATACACGTGCCGTAACGTGTGACAAAGTACGATTAAGTGACATAAAATCTCATGTGGACTACCCTGCAAGTCTCAGTCCTTCTGAGGTTTCGAATTTGAAATTCAAGAGATCAAATAGAGCACGTTGCATACCACTAAGTCTCAGGTATTAATCACGGCCAAACTCTTAATACTTATTCTAAGGACGAGGAGAAAAAAGTCGTAATGACCATGTTTGGTATCACAAATAATATTGCAGTTTTGGAGATTGTCTTGAACGACTGAAAATAAGTTAACAGTACTTTTTGTACAGATTTTTTTTTAAGTTGTGATAAAATGTTGAACATGTTATAGCTAAATAAAGTCACACTTTTTGTAAATTGAATGTCTATGATACCTTCAATTATGTAAAGATTATAAATTGCTTTTGTCAATATATATTTCAGTACATTAGATAAGAAAAGCTTCAAATCTTCCTTTAAAATCTCACCTTTTTGGACCCGATTAGATTGAAAAGTTGTAGCTCTTTTAAGCGATTTAACTTGGGTTATAACCGTTAATAAACGAGTACAACACTTACTTTTATAGAGACTAATTCTCATAAAATGATTATCCAATAAGGAATTTGTTCATTATTGAATCAAGTCATTTCAGAATAACAGTAAACAAATTGTTGACTTATTCGAAGCCAGTATAAAATAGGGAAAATACTTTTCATCCAAAAAATGTGATGATATGTGAACTTAATTCAAAGAAAATTAAGTAGTACATTAAAAAATGTGTTTTTCTTTAAATTGGTGATTGATCAATAGATACTATTTCCTCTTCAACCTCGTCAGTTATGGCTTAAGTATGAACATTCAATGTTAGATGAGTGCTCCATTTGATCAAGGGGCCGCCACCGAGTTTAATTCATCCCATCATTTTCTATTAGCCAAAAAAATACACATAATCCGAATTAAACCTTCACATATTTTAATCTTTGATTACAAACTTAATTTGTAGTAAAAATTAAGGAAACGCAATTAAACCTAGAAAGTATCTGCATAAGATTCCTAAACCAACTCAAACCCTAAAGAAATTACTTTGGACAATAGATTACTGCGTATTTGTTTTATATCAATTAAATTTTGTGCACATTAAGATATAGAGACTAGTAGTACTTTAAACATAAATTAATTTGTTGTGATGTTAATAAATGGCTAGGCTAGGGAAAGATAAATGGAGAGTAGACAAAGGTGGGCTAACATTCAACCAATGATGGGCCCAATTTAATTATTGTTGATATAGACTCATTTATTCAAAGCATTAAGAATGTTCCAGCTGAGATTTTGGGGGAAAAATAAACCAAAAATTATGACTTCATAGTTGTACTCTTGTTGGGTACGCATGCCTGTAGTGAAAGGCTCACTATCTCGGTAATAAACGCTCAAATTTTAATTCAAACAGTGAATGACTTTGATCATTTGGAGTTTGGATTCAATCTGAGTCGTCAGTGCCGAGAAGGACAGCCAAATAAGCCTCACTACAACCCTATGGCGAGTTATGTCACTACAGGGCCCCCGCTTCCCTGTTGAAGTATGTTTCTCGTAGTTTTTTGTCTTTAATGAGTAGACAAAAATATAATTGTTTCTTTTATTATGGCTTTTGAGACTTTTTTAATGCGGGACTTTTGAGACTTTTTGAACATTCTGAGTAAAAAGTCGAAGAAAAAGCCGAAAAAATCAATAAGACAAACGGGACCTAATTTTGTTTGTATAAAGAATTTGGACCCCTAAGCCCTAGCTATCTCACTTCTTATTGGTCACCTACCAAATTGTGAGAGAGTTCACTTTACCTACTAAGTTTCGATACAGATAAGAACAAGGACAACTATATACAGACTAATAATTTATTGTTCTATGGTGCCACTTAATTTGGACTCACCCCTATAATTTCTGGAATAGACTCTGAATACATGCATATTACTCGTAAAATTTTACGAAAATGTACTGATAAATCAAGCACATACTAAACTTTTGTTGTTTAGGACCCATTTGGCTTATTAATTATTAAATTATTTATTTATAGTGTTTTTGCATCCAATTCTTCTAAATTATATTATTCGAGAAGAAAAGAATAAATTACTGTAATAATTACAAGAAAGAAAGAAAAAAAAAACCCTTTAAAGAATCACAAAAGGCGAACCAAACATAATAAAAAACATAGATTATTTTGTTCTACATTTCACTCAACAAAAAGAAATCGAATCATACCGTATGATGGCTGTTTCAAAAATCATGGTATATGGGAACATCTAGTCCTTTCCAAGGGTATGTATAGATGACATGTTAAAAGGTATGGAGTAAAGCTTGGGCAATATCAATACAAAGTAGGCTGTACGTTTTATACCTGTATATGTATAAACATTTGTATGAAATTGACACATATACCAATGGCTTAACATCAAGAAAGACGACCCTTTACCTGCTTTATAATATACACATTCATGCCCTACAAAATTTATGGGCATACAATAATATCTGGCTTTAGCGAGTTAATTGTTAATAAATTACTAGAACATGCCAACGTTGCTTCTAGGTCCAAATTGTGCCCCTAATTTTTTTCTTTTATCCACTATATATTTCATCTTCGGCGCCATTTATTACTCCTTTTTGGTAGAGCCATATCAAAATTCGGATCAAAAAATAGTTTACTCCCGTAAATAGTTTTTTTGATCACTTGAATTCACAATAACTGAAATTTTCTAAATGAGATCTTTTGGATATTGATAAAAGAAAATTTTAAAATGTTACTTTAGGAGTGCAAATTGATTTTTATCAGAACGTAGACACCGCCAAAAGGACTAACGATTAGAGACGGATGGTCTGCAAAGTTCCCATATTTGCTGCAAGATAAAGGGCGCGCGGAGATCTAGAGCAAATTTTCTTAGTGAGCCACCAAATTTTCGTAGTGGGCCCTTTGCTACACATTTGTGTAACGATATATGTAATTCATAAAAAAGTTTCGTGAAGATGGTTTGTATGAGGTAATGTCCCTGGCACCAAATAATCTCTCATAACATAATATGGGCCTCTATATTAGATGGGTGGAATGGATTATTGTTCGTAATTGAAAGGATTAGATGGTTAAAAAACCCAAAGATGTGCAAAAATACAGCTCGCTTAGTTTTTTGTAATCTATATTATAAAATGGCTCAGTTTTTTGAATCTCTTATATTTTCAGCCCTTGGATTCAATGGATGGTCAAGGTTGATTTTCACGCTAGGATCGATTAAGCTTTTAATCGATGGTCAAGATGCATTTTGGAGCTCAGATTTTGCCCGCCAAAATGTTGAGCCATATTTGGGAACCCAAAAATATTGCTCAATTTGGTACTCAATCAGATGAAAGAGGAAAGGAGTAGCCCATATTCATTACCATAACTAACTTGGTAATGTCTCAGGATGCATTTTCAGTCATTCACTAGAATCATACTCTAAAAACCAACTTGGCAACAAATCGTAATTCTAACTTGGCAATAAATCGTAATTTATGATCAAGATGAATTTTTGGTGTAGTGTCTCCCTTGCTTTGTCTCTTCCACCATTCTGCAATTCTAAAGGGGATGTCATTTCGGAAAATGTTTTGCTCCTGTCTTTCTTAAGTGTTACAAATGTTTAATGATATATGTGAACCATTGTGAATTTGTGGAGATTTGCAGTGAATTTGTGGAGACTGTGTCAGCCATCGGCAGCAGTTCGTTACTGACCAACTTGATTGAATACCCTCTCTGAACTTCCCAACATAGTTCAAGTATAATCCTAAGGATTTATCCTAAATATTGTTTGCATTATGCTTCTCTTTTTTCGTCTCCATGCGTAAGAGGGTGTTACAGGAAGTTTGATATGGTTGGGAGTTGGGATCATTTCTAAACATGATCTTGAGGGACTTAAGGAGCACGATGAATTGGATGGAAATGGACTAAAGGAATGATTGATTTGCTTGGGACCATTTACCATCACTTTGTTTCTTTTGGGGTGCAGAATATTCAAGAAATTCAAAATATAGTGTCTATAGGCACGCACGCACGCACTGGGTCCCATTTCTACTTGCATTTTACGTGTTCGATAAAATGGGCAAAAGACAACCAGACCTGCATTTTACATCTTGCGTTCCCACCGTTCACAACGGTTGGAATTGCTCATTTCATCCCTCCAAAAACCTCGATCAATTTTTCTAGCAACAAACTACGGTACTTGAGAATCTTAGGCGGAAACAATATTGGAAAAAAAAAATCGATCCATCAAAGTTTTAGAATTCGTGGTTTCCTGTGGAGTTGATAAATTCAACATAATGACAAAGATGACTAAGATTTTTGTCAATCGGCATAACGACAAAGATTACTACAATTTTACCCACGTGATTGTTATGGTTTCTACGTAGATAAACTGTGGAAGGAAATTTACCCTAAAATTTTTCCATAGGAGCAATTTTCCAGTGCCGAGAAGAGGGGAATAACAATTTCCTCAATGGTACCCATGATCAAACTCCAAAAATGATAGGTACACATCCTCTCAACCACTATCCACCACACTCACTCTCACTTGTGTGGTGGGGCTCACCTGGTGGGTCCCAGTGGACCCCATTACACATGTGAGAGAGGGTGTAGTGGAGAGTAATTGAGAGGGTGTGTACCTATCCTTGTTCATCAAACTCAATACAAAAGCTTTGCTCTTTCCAAAAAAAGGGCAAGCTTTTGAACTTTTACAGGTTATATCTCCTCTCTTTTTCAGTACCCTTTTGGTACTGAAAAATTTCTCCGTCAACTTCCCATTTGATCTCTATAGCATTTTCCTAATTATAAGTGCGAGTTATTAAAATTTCAAGTGCGAGGCATAAACATTGTGTTGGGGGGACAAAGAAGATGGAATCTCATTAGTTTACTTGCGCTCAAATTTTATTCAGTGGAGTGCCTTCAGGCACGGGTCATTCACTAGTGCTTTGATATTTTCACATCACTACTTGTTCTACTCTCGGTGAAATTGATCTTCCATAAATTTTTTATCAATGTACATGAAGCTGGTCAGAATACTTTTATTTTTTCTTTTAAAAAAAATTTTTAGAGTATACTTTTAATAGTGTATGGGTTTGTGAAGAGAAATTAATTAGGGAGAGATGTTCAACTCATTTCAGTTGGGAAGCACCGTTCCATTTTTTACGCACAAAATTAGCAATATACATATACATATTCATGCACAAGACCACACGGCAGACAAGGGTTGAACACGGGTCAAGTTGAATTATCTACATCATTGTCGTCTCTCTCTCCACAATACTTGACAACTCCTTTGCTGTGGAGAGAGAGAGAGAGAGAGAGAGAGAGAGAGAGAGAGAGGTCTAGTCAAACTCACGCCTCTAAAACGTGCATAATTAATTTCACACTTTCTCCATACATGAACAGGCTAAGAGCATCTCCGACAAACTCAGCTGCTTGACCGAATCCTAGACCTAAATTAATGGGTTGCCCTAAGCATAGGGCTGAGACCGGTGTAGCATAATACTCGGTAAGACCGGAATCGAATCCACAGGGACGGTGGAGAGTGCTTAACTAAAAACTCGGGTTGTAAGATTTGAAATGGCTCTTAGGTAGCCACCCCTTGTAATTTGATTGGGAAAGTTACCTAAACTAGAGTAAAACCGGTTTGATTAAACTATTTAAAAGCAAGTACAGTCGTAGGGTTCATAACACCAGTGACCAGATCTAGATAGTTCTGCTCCGTTCGATGTTCTGAAAACATTTGATTTTAGAAAGAGAAAGATACCTCGAAAGATGCGAATCCTCGTGGTCGCCGTTTACCCATGTACAGCAAAGAACAAGTTTTGGTCCCCCGTTCCCCGTGTTACATGGGCTTCGACAATGCCCGGATACATCTGACGGAAGCTCTTTGATAAGCTAAAATTGCTTTTTCAATTGTTGATTTCGAAAATAGGAGCAAGAATGAATCCAGACCTGGCCACGGTGTGTCAATCACCCCACGATCATACTTAAAGAACTACTCACTCATATTAACTTGAACGAATAACGGAAACATGAAAGAAAGCATACTTGAATAACTAAATATGATTTAAAACAAAGATTCAAAAACAAAGCGCGGACAAACTCCTGCGAACGAAGGTTTAATGGAAACAAAACAAGAAATACCCGTAGCAATACGCGAATCTGTGAACAAAACTCCAAAACTTCAATGGAAAAGCCTCCGAAAAGTAGAATCTCTAGAGCAAAATAAACGGTTGCTAACTAGAAGTAAACCAAACAAGTTCGACCCCTCATTCGACCTAAAATCGGAGTATTTAACCCTTCCCGAAGTCAACACACGTGGCAAGTCAAACGACTGGTTTTAAGGCACCCGGTATCGATACAGGGAAAAACCTGTATCGATACCCAGACATTCTGTTCCCGTATGTGCACCCCGGTATCGATACAGAGAAACACCTGTATTGATACCGACACCTCTAAATTGACTTCCAAGCTTGTCTGGTCGTCCTCACTTGGGTCCCACTGGTTCCCAACATGCCCGACCGCTATGTGTCCATTTTACGCGCTCTTCCCAACCTGTTCCCTACAAAACAACCAAAAACATGAAAACCAAGGACAACACCGCATCAAGTGGAAAATGAAATAAATCGCGCCTCTAGTGCGCTAATTCGCCCTACTTAGGCGCTTATATCGATGACATTGCGTGCCTATCATCAGCAAAATTCTCACTAAATTAGTTAGAAAATGTGTCATATGCTGATATAGCTAGACAAAAAATATCACTTCTACCTAACAAGCTAGCCATTTCACTCACTAAAAAAAAGTACCCATACCTTGCAGCACTGCCACTGACCACCATCACAGCTACACATACCCACAGCCCCCATCGCCGCACCACCACCACCACCTCCGTCGCCGCACCACCGCAGCACTAGACCCACCACACACACACACACACAGAAAGCTCAGATCTGTTTCATCCCTACTTTCACAGCCACCATATATATACATGTATATGTATATATATACACATACCCACAGCCACGATCGCCACACCACCACCACTGCACACAGAGGTAGAGAGAGAGGAGGAGGCTCAAATCTGTAATATCATTATTGCCTCGACCAAAATCCGGCTAGCCAGAAAAGAGGAGAGAGAGAGAGAGAGAGAGAGAGAGAGTAATTTTTCACCGGCCGGAGCAGTCGAACGATGGCAGCGTTGCGGTGCAGTGATGGTGAGGGCTACAATGCCTCACGGAGACAGGCGAGACAAAAAGTGAAAAACCAAAATGGCAATGGAGTGGCGAGGCTGTTGGGTGTCATTTTGGGGGGAAAATCTCTCCATTTTAGTTTTACTAGAGCAATGGCGAGACTTTTGGAGATGGTCTAACTTGTTCTATCTGTCTGCCTCAATTTGGTTTTGTGTAAAAATTGAGGCCTCAGGGCTAAGAATTAATGAACGCAAAAACTCGAAACAAAAACGCTAAAGCAGGGAATTTCGAATGGGGTATTATTGATTTGGAATCTGAGATGACTAATCAGTATGAAGTTTTTCATTTTCATTTTTTTTAACGTGTCCGATTACCTGGTTACGTATTTCTTTCACTTGGGAGAAACACCATGTCAACATATATTTAAGCAAGGGCGGAACCTAGTGGGGGCTACGGCGGGCCGTAGCCCAAGTGGAGTGGAAAAAGAAAATTATATGTACCATTATAGTCCGGGAAATTTTAGCCTACCTCATTTTTTTCTTTTAGCCCAACCCATTATAAACGAACACCCACCTAAAAAATTACCAACAAATCAATCCTCTTTAAACAATCCAACATGATTCGCGATTCGAATCGTACGATTCGACTCAATACCATATTTTGCATGGATATGGGACAAAACGAAATAAAAGTTAATTTGTGGAGGTTTTTTTAATATTTTTTCTTAAATAGGGTCGAAATCCTTTTATGCTGTTGGATTTCACTTTTCAACAGCCCGTAATAAAAAATAAATAAATAAGTTTATGCATACCTGTTGTGAGTTACCAGAGATTAGAAGAACAGAGCTCAGCGACAGGGATCGTAAGGCTTCTGAAGCATTGCCGGCTACGGGTTGCACTTGTTAGCAAAAGGACATCCTCACAGTTGAGTATCATTACCGCATTGATATATGTTAGGATCAAACACTTACCATCTCATAAAAATTCGCAGGTACTAGTGAAGGCACAATTTTATTTTCTTATTCCCTAGCTATCACGCCCAAGCGCTAACGGGTCAATTGAGACTTGGCTCACCTAACCTTCCACCTAACAATCCCCCCTTCAGAACCTGCCCTCAAGCAATATGTTATATATCCAGGAGAGTTGAACCCTTGACCTTGGCTCTGATATCACTTGTTAGGACCAAGCGTTTACCGTCTCAAAAAAACCCCCGTAGGTGTTAGTGAATGTACAACTTTATTTTCTTATTCCCTATCGTGCCCGAGCGCCAAAAGTCAAGTTAACTGAGACTTGGCTCACCTGGTCTCTGCCCAACAATATATTCAACACCGCAATAAATACGAGGGGGTAGTGGAACTCTTTATCCTTAGCTCAGCTTTAAAACCTAAAGATGGCTTTAAATCAATTGAGGTTGATAATATTTGCACTCTTGCTAAGAAATTTTAACCTGATGAATTCACTACACAAGAGAGACAGTATCTAAGATTGTAGTTGGAACATTACAAGCTTGGACGCACCTTGTCACCAGAAATTCCACAATATGTCCACTATTTTTAATTATCCCGAGGATTAATTGGGAGGAAAAAAGTCGGAGAACTATCATTTGGTTGAAATGTTGATTCATCTTGTTCTAACTCTTCCGGTTACCACACGGCAACTACAGAAATAGCATTTTTAATTATGAAGCATGTGAAAATTTATCTTCATAACAAAATGGGGGATGATTTCCTTGCAGATTCAATGATTATTTTCATTGAAAAAGAACTTGTTAAAGATATCAATCCAGATTCAATAATAAATAAATTCTACTCTCTACAACATCGTAAAATCCAACTTCAATAGTGTACATTTTTTTATACTTTTCTTCTGAATATTTTTTAACTTCTACGTATTTATGTACAATTTTGGGTTAGCTCAATGTAGATTATATTCCTTATTCCACCCTTGTGGTGTACATGCTCCACAAAATACCTAATAAGTAATTCACGAGATATAATTCTTCCTCTATTCTCCAACAACTAAATCTTTGAAATAAATCTTAGGTTCTCATGATTAATTGGGGTGCACATAAGTTGAGCCGGACACCATAAATTATTCCAAAATAAAATTTTCAAATAAAGTAGTGATTGCTAGTAATTTGTAATTAATATGGAATTAAACATGATCCAATGGATCTCTGGCATATCTGACATATACCAACTCAACTGCCCAAACATTCCAGCAATGTGCAATGTCTGTTGCTAATCAGGTGCTCAATGCCTTTACAAATTTCGGGTGCGGATTTCCAAGTTGGGAAATGGAAATCAATGTGATGAGCAATAATGCCAGTAGCTAGAGGGGTATATGATTGCATTTTGGTTTATATGTCCCCTTCGGAATAATAACATCCAATTATGGCGGTAATAAATAAGATTAAGAAATGAGAACAGATAAAAGTTAAGAAAGTGGAATTCCGAATGATTACCATCATCTGCTTCCATTCAACCTTAAAAAATCTGAAGACAAAACTTTTTTTTTTCTTTTTTACTCAATTTGAAAGGAGTAGTACATATAAATGCCAAACTTCACATGTCTTTTGTGATAATTTATGAACTCCTTTTTTTTTGTCCCTGAAAACCAATGTTTATAAACTCTAATTACTCAAAAATAATATCTTTTTTTTTCCTATAAAAAAATATATTCCCCCTCATGAACTAGTTTTGCCCATAACAATATTAACAAAAAGTTAATTGTGAGATCCCACATCAGGATCATATTTCATGAAAATATGAGGTAGTATATAATAAATCGTGAGCAGCTACTGTATAACTCGAGGTTACGTTTTGAGCCGTGTAGTTAAGCTAAGGGTTATATAGTAGGTTAGCTGACACAGGTTATTATATTAATGGGCAACTTGTTCAAAAGTCCTAGGCAAATAATTTGTAACCTCATTAATTCACCAAACAAGTTTATAACATATCTAGTCCTAATGCTGACATCTTTTTTTTTTACTAAAAAGAGTTTGTACATCTATGAAAGTGCCAAAAAAGTTTGTACCCTATGAAAGTGCCTAAAATCTTAGGGTACCTTATAAAAGTGCTCAAACCACTAAAACCTTATAATAGGAAAGTGCATCCTAAAACCTAAACTCTAGAGTATCCTATGAAAATTCCAAAAAAAGTGTGTACCCTATGAAAGTGCCTAAAATTCTAGGGTACATTATGAAAGTGCCTAAAACACTAAGATACCGTATGAAAGTGCCTAAAACACTAGGATATAGGGTACCCTATGAAAGTGCCTAAACCACTAGAATCCTATAACAGGAAAGTGCATCCTAAAACCTAAACCCTATGGTACCCTTTGAAAGTGTCTAAATTCAAAAAAAAAATTGGTGAACTTTAGACCTTATAAAACTTTAGCATGGACTAAATGACACAATAAATTCACACTTCTGAACCCTAGAACAATTATCCACTATGACATTTGCGTGACAAAAGGGCGAGTTAGACTAATCTTACCCAGTGTGACATTAATACAAGAGATTTGAATATTTGCATGACAAAAACGAAAGCCAACCAAAAAATTCACCGATTTTTGTATAGCTTTTTAACTTGGAAAGTATATGGAAATGTGCAGTCCACTTCCCCTCCAAACTTCCTTAACTTGTTAAGTTATGGACCTCATTGATCCCGATCGAATTTCGATAGTCCGAACCGTCTAATGTGTTTAAAAGGTGTTTTTTAGGGTTTCCGCGAGAAATCATAAAAAAAATATACCGGAAAGGGCTTGATCCAAGCCGTTTTCACAAAAAACTGTACATATACACTTTTTATGAAAACGGCTCGGATCAAACCCTACCCGCTATTTTTTTTTTTATGATTTCTCGCGGTGACCCTAAAAAACACCTTTTAAACACATTGGACGGTTCGGGTTATCGAAATTCGATCGGGATCAATGAGGTCCGTAACTTAAGAAAATCCGGGAGTTTGGAGGGGAAGTGTGGTGTGGAAATGTGAATGTTCCAGCTGTTTAGGTTTAGAGGCTAATGATTTTCCTCCTATGTCTGACTAGGGATGGCAATTCAACCTGCCCCGCTCCAAACCCGTCCTACCCCACCGTGATAGGATAGGGGTTTTTACTATTTTTTTGGGTAACGGGTGGGGGAAGGAAGGGTGATTTTGAAAAACTCGTCAGAGTTAGGGTAGGGCTAGGCGTAGAGGTAGGGGTAGGGACAGGGGTATGGTCACCCCGCCCCAATATTACCTGCCCCAACATACATATATATGTATAACTATATTTATATACTCTTATATGTATATATCAAATTATATTTTCTCACTTATATGCATCAAATTTTATTTTTATCCATAATTTTAGTTTTACAACAAAATAAAACATTTGATAGTAGATTTTGGTTAAGTTGTAGTAAAAGTTATTTTGTAAATTTTTATCATTTGTGCTCACTAATTAGAGTTTAAAATATGTTTTAGTATGTGAAAAAAATAGAGGCAGGGCTGGTAAACCCGATATCCGATAGGGGCGGGGGTACCCATAAATTACCCAGCCAGGTTAGGGGCAGGTTAGGGATGGGTTAGGGAATTTCAGGGTCGGGGCCGGGATCATCAAAATCCGCCCTAACCCAACCCGTTGCCATCCCTACGTTTGACCATATATGGCCCGAAAAAGTTTTGGGTACCACTTGTCCATGCCAAGCATGATATTTTGGACGGCCCAAATTGATTCCTTCTCTCTCCTCTCACCCAACCACTTTCTCTCCTCTTCCGGACCATAGGATCGCGTTTTGAATGGCTGAAATTGTTGAATGGGTATCACGTGTCTCATATGACCCGAAATGGCTTTGGTGGGAATAGGGATTCTGGGAATTGGGATGGAGTGGGAATTCAGTATATGCCGTAACCATCATAACTCCATGCCCTACTTCTCGAGTATATATTGTGTGAACCGTGTGTCCAAGATGGGTCCCGAGACAGAGTTGATCGACTACTTAGCACTTTCGTCTTGGTCTTGGGCCAGCCTCAAGGATAGACGACCAAACATGAATGGAACGGTGACATCATTTACGTCATAAGTGTGTAAGGTGATTCCAATTTCACGAAATACATTATCTTACCCTAATTTTCTAAGTTTGGCTATTTTGGAATATGTTAAAAATCCTTTTTGTTTCAACATCTTTAGTTGATCTCAAATGAGTTTTCAAGAAGTCAATAAAAAAGATTAAGCAGAGTTTGAATATCTGATCTGTTGATTTGTAATTAGAAGTCCCATAGCGTATAAGGTTAATTAATAGACATTACGAGTTGGGTTAGGCTCTCGGGTCTGCGTCATGGGCTTTACTTTTTACATCAGGAAGTTTGGAGGTGTGTGTTAAGAGAGTCTTCCTACCCTTCACTGATCAGCATGCCTAATTGAATTGATTAAGTAAAATTACTCTCTTAAAATAAAATAAAATAAAATCATTACGAGCTCAAGCTCGGCAAGGGGGGAAAATGCATTTTTACTTTGTCGCGTTTATTTGCTTTTTCTCAAAGCTCTAGCGAGCCAGTTGTTGGTCTAGAACCGTTGACCTTCGCTAATGCGATCTCTACAGAATTGGGGTCCCAAGGCACTTCACTGCGTAGAATCTCCAATTGTGGGACCTGTGGGTCTTTGAGAATTGGTATTCATTTACTGTTCCAGTTAGGAATATTAACTTAGATCATTCGTGCAAAAATCAAATTGCTTGGCTATCGATAGTTGTATGATCGGATTTAATTTACAAAAATCGATGGCTAATATTACTTCAAGAAAAAACTGTAACACAAACGTGTCTCGATCATGTGTCTACCGATTTGCAATCAATGTTCTTTGTTATGCACATATATGCTCAACGTTCTTGGCAAAATGAATGATTCAGTTAACGAATATATATTTTAGAAGGCCCACAATTTAGCGCACTACATGGTGTAGTGCCTTGAGGGCACTATAGGGATCCTAAGTCCATCTACACACATACACAGAGAATTGTTTAATGCTCTTGGGGCACCATCACATGGTGTATGTGCCCCCTTATCCGACACACATTTAGTGTGAGGCCCAAGAGTCCAAGACAAGGGTGTAGACTCTACCCGAATATGTGGTGGATAAAAAGCTTAGGCTAACGACGTAGCAGTGTCCCAGGACCACTGAATGATCTCAATCAACAGAGAGTGAGAGGATTTGAAGTACAACAACAATAAACCTAAGGGTACAAAAAAATGTACTAACTGTTTGCGGGGTCCATTTTTAGATCCCACATGAGTCATCCAAATCATTCAATAATTTTTCAAGTGTCCTTGTAAAAATTCAACTCAATTGGATAGGCGAAAGTGGGGTGATCTAAATTTCAAGTTTTCATTCATAATGCAAGATCCTAGATTCTAAATGAAAATTTATAATCTCGATCACTCACTTGTGCATATCCAATTGAGCTGAATTTTTGCAAGGACATTCGAAAATTTATTTTAAAATTATTGAATGGTTTGGATCGGTCATGTAAGACTAAAAAAAAGTGTCCCTTAGGTCGTTGGTACATTTTATATACCCTCGGGATCTATAGAATAGTCGCGTCCATTAGGAAAGTAAAATTCGAAACAAGGAGAAATTGAAACAATTTGGGCCAGTAGGCCAGTTGCAAATGACCCTCATCTCAGGCCGGGCCCAGAGTTCGTAGATCCATTGATCATAGGAGTCGTTAATCCAAGTACTAATAGTTCAATATGGGCTGTCTGTTTCAAATTTGGGCTTTGATTTGTTTCTAATACCCATTGCATCCTAAGCCTTATTTTTGCAGCCTGTCTCCCCGTGTCCAAGTAAATCTAGATTATTTCATCTAAATATAGTATTTGTCTAATATTTCATAACAAGTGTACTAATAACTTCATCCTCATCCTCCTCATAACTGATACATGTGGTACTACGTTGAGACAGAAGCAGATAGAGCAGCAACAACCACTGTTGACCTAAAATTCACACATTTTTGTTTGATTCTCCCACCAATATAATTTCATGGAATTAAATACCTAATACATTACTTCAAAACAAAATATACACCCTTTGTGAAAAATTTAAAAAATGGAGAGAGCAAAAAGTATCTATTAGTATCGATATTGTGATTCGGCATCTCTATGAACAACAGTCAATTCTATATGTCTAAAAAAAATAAGAGGATATGTCCAAAAAGGTCCGTGCGAGCATTTTCGCCACACAATTTCCCATATAAAAAAAGTCTAATGTATTTATGAGTCAGTCCATTTTTGTTGGGTCCAAAATATAAAATTCGTTGAAATCATGCAAAAGGGACATCATATGTATTTTCATAATATTTGATCGCATTATTAAAACTATTAGTATACAAAAATTCATGTATATGTTTAATTAAACTAGTAGCGTCAAGATAATTCTTGAACACCCTCGTAAAAATTCCTGGAGCCGCTAGAATTCGTAACAATGGATTGTATCAAATTGTGAGCTTTAGTTCTTGAGCAAAAGATGGAACACTTCCATAAACTTATCAAATATGCATTGGTTACCATATACGGAAAAAGGGCTACACCAGCCAGAAATGAGTTGGAGATCGACGTCAAAATCATAAATCATAAAATGTTAATTCGGAACTTCACAACTGGAGATATGCTTTAGCTTCTGAAAGAACAAACACTATCTTGATGCATAATACAGAAGCCAAACATAAGCATGTTCTAGTCAGGACCTCAATGCCGAAAAAGTTTTGGAATTCGGAAAGAACAAAGTAAAGCAGCTGTAATGCTTATCCAAATGAACATACCTCTCAGCGGATAAGGGGATCGATGCTGTTGTGCAAGGTAATGCACAACACGTGTTGTGCACATCTAGCCCGTATGTTGCCCATGTACAAAACTATTTTTGTATGTCAAAATTATAGTGCATAAAAGGCTTATACCTTGTACATAGTATAAGATTTTTAAGCACTGCAATTTTGGCACAAACAAAAATAATTTTGACATTAACACTACCCTTCTCTAATTTGTCGTTAATCTATGAATTAAATTCAAGGTAGTGATAATACCAAAACTGTTTTTTATTGTGTCAAAACTCCAATGCATAAAAAGCTTGTATTTTACACATGAGAACAATCCATTTCATGCACTTGAGTTTTGGCACAATCAAAAAGAATTTTGGCATTAGCACTACTCTTAAATACATTGAGTAATTAAACTTTTATATTGAGTAATTAATTTATATTAACATTCATCTGGTCTAATTTTGTAGTCTCCATCTATTTACTAGACCCCACCAGTTCCAACAAATCTTTTCATTTAAAACGCCTTCATACACCCTTTTTTTTTTTAGTAACCTTATGGTAATCGTAAAGAATTTGACATAGGAGGGGTATATTTTGCTTTTAAATTATATTTGAATTCTGAAAGATAATATTGATATTCACAAAACAATATTAGGCATGATTTGGCTTAATTTTTTTTTTTTTGTCTTTATTTAAAAAAATTGAATTGGGGTGGTAAATTTTTACTTTTTTCGATTCATCTCGCCAATACAAAATAATAATCCACAAAAATTTAAGTTAAAACTAACAAATGAAAAAAAAAATCTTATAAAGACTAAAAAATAAGTCAAATGGCTTTTCAGGCCAAACGAGATCTTAATGCCATTACAAAAAGTATTCATTCATGTCACATATGGAATGAGAAAAGTGTTTAATAAAGAAAGAGATTGTATCTATGTGCCCTCGTGGAACTGGACTGTTATGTTAAAACGACGTAGTTATAGATCTATTCACATTCAGCGACACCCATTTGTAATTTTATCACGCGCCTAAATGAAACTTATCCACACACTAAAAAATTCAAGTGTTTTTGCTACGAACGAAGGGATGTCCCCCAAAATAATTTTTTGTTCAATCGAGTTCAGAAAACCCCTTCATCGGGATGTAGATTATCAAACGATGATATCTTTTGTCCAATCAAATATCTAATGATATGTGCAATTAACTTTGAAAAAATGATAGACAGTTTAGATAGCAAAAGAAGACCTTAGGTGGTGCTTCTACAAAATCATTCAAGTCTTCTGATTTGAGGGTTATCGATATTCGATAATTTTCCAATTTGGTGGAAATTATAGAATAGTAAAACGTGAAATCCTGAAAGTTTAGATCGACCATCATAAAATATACTTGACAATGACCTTTGGAACTTATACTTAAACTTATTCGATAGTAAACGTCTTATGCAATAGTTGAATGTACAGTAACAACACAATCATGGCAATTGAGCTTATTGATTTTGTTTTGCTTATTGATTAGATCATTTATGTAAATTTTTGGCTCCATTGGGTTTAGAGAGCCCCTTCATCAGGACTCAATTAATAGTAAACTAAGTCTTGTGTGGTAATTGAATGTACACTAGCCACATGACCGCGACACAATAGTGATGATCAATATCGATGATTTAGTTGTGCTTGTTGATTAAATCATTCATGTAAAAGTTTGGCTTCATCGGGTTTAGAAAGATCCTTCATCGGGATGCAATGGATAGTAAACTAGGTCTTGTGCAATAGTTTAACATATAGGACCCATACGACAACACAACAATCATGACGATGAAGATTGCTAATTTCGTTTTGCTTGATGCTTAAATTATTCATGCAAATTTTTTGTCCGATCGGGTTTAGAAAACCTTTCATCAGGATGCAAATTTATTAGAAAAATTATATTTCCCGTCCAATCAAGTGTCTAACAAATACAGATTAACTTCATTCCTGACATGAATTATGTAAAACCTAAATAAATTCTTTATAAATACAATATTGTTGAGATAAAGTTCCATTTAAAAAAAAATGGTTTTAAAACAATGTAATATTATTAAGATAAAGTTAACTTTAGTCTATTATCACTTTCAGTAACTTCGTGATTGATCAGTAAACTTAACATATTTTGCGACCCAACATCCTGGTTGCTAGAACATTTAATAGAGAGACATAATGCTACCAAGTTGTTCTTGGTCGCAAAATACTTATATGTTGGTAGCAATATATTTTTTATTCAACATCTTTACGCGATTAGATACATTTTGGTCGCAAAATGAATTTATGTTGGTTGCAGAAAGCTTTCCCGCCAGTGGGAAAGTTTGGCGCCAAGTAATTTTATTTATTTTTGATCAGCAGGCGCCAAGTAATTGGTGACTCATTTTTTGTGACTAGCTCTCCTGGTCGCTATTTGTAAAAGCTTTCTACTAATAGCGACCAAGTTGGCATATAGTCGCTAGAAACCATGTTAAAACTTAAAAGTGACCAAAATTTGTTGTTCACAAAAATTAGTCTGCTAACTATGCAATTTCTTGTAGTGATAATATGGTCGATCCGTTGCAGATGTTATCCTTATCCTTGTTTGTTTTTTTGTGAGTAGATAACCATTACTTTCATTGGTACATTTTGGGAGTATCTTGAGAAACCTTCTCCGACATGTAGTTGTTCCAAGAACAGGTGTCTTGTTTTAAATTTTGAGTTACAGTGGTTGTTCTTTTTGTCTAATGTTGTCCTTAGTTGCCAATAGCAGGTACATGTTAGAGGGAAAAGAGCTGGAATTCAATATGAAGAAGATTCAGAAGAAGAAGGGAAAGGGTGCTGCTGCTTGATGCGCTTTCGATTTTGTTACCCAAACTTAATCCTAGAAGTAAGAGACTACTTCTTTCCAAGTTTGTTTTTTTTTTAATTCGTACGGCTTGGTGCTGGTGGTTGGTTGAATTCATAGTGAACTTCAAAAATTTTGAGTCTCATTTTGTTGAATGTTAAACTGATTATTATCATACTTTGGATTTTGTCTGAAATTTTGATGGGGTAAATGTGGCCCTTTAGTTTCCAGTAAAGGGCAGAAACCCAACTCAGTATGTTGGAAGCCAAACTTCACTACAAATCCTTTTTAACCTATCTCTTAGCAAAACCTCGAATGAGAGACACGGGCATAAAACTCGTGTTGGTCACGAGGCCCCAAAACTATATACCAAAAATCCAACGGGGTGCAGCAACTGATTCTTTTTTTTTTTTTGAACTACGTAAAAAAAAATTATTACTAGAAGAGACGATTACATAGAATTCAGGGATCGAGAGAAGAAAGCATTACAACACAAAAGTAGCATCCTAACTATATTGGCACCCAACCCCATGACATATTCGAGCAGGAATCTAATTCCTCTTCCCAAAACTACATAGGAATTTAATTTCTCCCGCCCCTGAGAATCCTAGATTCTTGGCTCATTCCAAAAATGCTAAATGTTTTATTCTAGTATAATTCGAAAGTGGCTAATTCATGGACAAGATTATTGAATTAATACAAACATCGAAATAGAAATACTCTAGGTATCGAATTACTAGGAATTTGATGCCTAATAAAAATTTCTATTCCTATTGAAGATTAGAAGGCATCCAAACACAGCCTTAAGAGAGAAACATGAGAGAAATACTTTGGGGCTAACAAAAAGAACAATAATCCAACACCCTATTTGGATGCTGGAGTAGAGACCCGGATTACAAATACACCCGGATTAGAAATCCTGGTCCCACGTTACTCCCCCGTTTGGGTCACTGTTGGTAGACGATGTCTGGGTGCTCCCGGATTTGGTAACGACAGCCTTGACCCTGTCGTTACCCAACGAGGGGCGATTTGGTTCTTTCTCTACCCTTTCTACCCCTCCAAATCCGGGTGATATACACACGATCGAGGGTTTTCTGTACTGTTTTGCATCAGAGAAGAGAGAGGCGACGAAGAGGCAGTCGATCGGTTTGTGGTCTTTTTGTTGCTCATCTTCGATCCACTTCGTCTTCAAGCTTGAATCAGGTATTGAAAACCCATTTTGTTCGAAGTTATCACATGTTCTACTTTCGAAATCCATGGTGCTGGTGTTGAAAAAACCCACGATTGTCGATCGAAAAGGGAATTTTTAATAGGGTTTTTGTGGTACATCGAACTGGGTTGTTTCGAAATCCATTGGTGGTTTTGTTTATGAAACCCTTGATTAGCCTTCAGATTTGGGGGTTATTCATATGATTTTTGCCCTAACGAAGTGGCTGTCGTCCGGTTGTGTTCAAATCCATGGTGGTTCAATGCTTTTAAAACCCACCATGGTCGATATGTTTGGGGGTTTTTCATATGATTTTTGCTGTAATCTTGATTTTGTCTTTCGTTGTGTTTATGGATCTGTGAATGGGGATTTTTTATTGGATTTTTGCCCTAATATTGGGGATGTCGTTGGTTGTGTTTAGAAAACCCAGCATTAGCGTTATGATTTGGGGTTTTTTACTTGATTTGTGCCCTAATCTTGTCCCTGTGGATTTGCCCTAATTATCGATCAGTTTGAAAACTATCGTTGAAGATATGCCCTAATCTTGTCACTGTGAATTGTAAAAAAAATCACCTAACAACCTGTTGAGGAATAAAATTAGACTCTCATAATTGCTTCAACATAACGCCTTGACAACAATGTATGCTTTATATGCTAAGTTTTTTGCCCTATAAAAAATCATGAATGAAATGATAAGTTGACATCAATTCAAATAAGGTTCAAAGGAGTTGTCAAAACATTTGGGTTAAAATGTGCTAATATATGGTTTAAATGGCCTAATTAGATAGTGAGTCGATTTTATGTTATGTGGGTATTTAAGTGTAAGGGATTTATTGTTTTTAGAAAGCAGATGGCAAGACTTACGAAGCGTGAACGAAAGAAGAAGGTTGTGATAGCAATTGTATGTTTCATGACAATGGTGAATACTATGCTAATGCTTTACATGCTAATTAAGAACTTGATGGATGAAAGGGTTCGACGAAGACCCCGTATTCGTTTGAACCCTAATGTCTACCAAAACCAAGTAGACGCCCTTAATAGGTTAGTACGCGGTGATGACAAGAATTGTCATGACCAATTGAGGGTAAATAGGCATACTTTCATGAGGTTATGCCATTTAGTAGAGGAAGGAGGCTTACAAAATTCTAGGAACGTCACAGTTGTTGAGAAAGTTGCTATTTTCTTGTGGATCCTCGGTCACCATAACAAGAATAGGCCAACGAAGTTCCATTTTGTGAGGTCAGGGGAAATAGTTAGTAGGCATTTCAATGCAGTTTTGTTGGCGGTGTTGCGACTCTACAATCAATTGTGGTATCATCCCCAACCTGTTCCCGCTAATGAGCCGGATAGTAGATGGAAATGGTTTGAGGTAAACTCACTACGTAATTGCATATAAATATTTCCACATTAACTTATTATTATTTTTAACATATGAGTACTAAAATTTGTGCGTAACAGAATTGCTTGGGGGCTTTGGACGGTACCTTTGTACCTGTCATGCCAGCTGTGGAAGACAGGGCACGGTATAGGTCGAGGAAGGGTGATTATGCAACAAATGTCTTAGGAGTTTGTAGTCGAAACCTAAGATTCATATACGCATTGTCTGGTTGGGAAGGATCAGCCACAGACTCGAGAGTGCTTCACAATGCGTTGATGAGGCCACATGGGTTGAGAATTCCCCAAGGTACGTCACTATAGTAACTTTGGTTTAGACTACATTAATAGCTCCACACTTTTGCCAGCGTAATTCAATAGAAGTCAATGCATTTTGTAGGTCGTTACTACCTCATCGATGCCGGTTATACAAATGAGCCGGGATTGTTAGCCCCATATAGGGGTCAACGATACCACATTAACATTTGGAGGCAAGGTTACCAACCCACGAGCCGGGAGGAGTTTTTCAACATGAAGCACTCAAGCGCTCGAAATGTGGTTGAGAGATGTTTCGGGGTGTTGAAGATCAGATTTGCGATATTAAGATCTTGCTCTTACTATCCCATTAGAACTCAATGTCGCATAGTCACCGCTTGTTGCCTTCTTCACAACCTTATCAAGCGTGAAATGGAAGTTGATCCCATAGAACAACAATACACTGCTTGGGAACAAGAGAATGTGCATATAGTCCCACCAAATGAGTACATTGACACCATCGAGCCAACAAACCAATGGACCCAAATGAGAGATAACTTGGCAACTCAAATGTACAACCATTGGTTAGCTAACGGCCCAACTGGAGAGTAGTTAATAGGTTTATCATTTTATTGAATTGTTGTAATTGTATTCGTAGACATGTGATCCATGTAATGACTATTGTTTGTGGATTTTATGTTTTATCATTTTATGTCGTTCTATTGAATCATTTATTCCATTATGATTAATTTGTTACTATGATATGTTGTTAAAATATATAAATCATGTTTGGAAGCTTATTGGACCTAATGGATTCCCAACAAAGTTCCAAGTCAAAGCCATCAAAGGAAAAGGGAAAGAAACCGGTTAATGAGGGGAATGAAAAGGAGAAACAAACCCGGAGGCTTTGGAGTGTCAAGGAGGAGGAAGCACTCCTTGCATGCATGCTCGAGGAGTTTAAAGATGGGGTGAAATGGAAAGCCGAAAACGGCTTCAAGTCGGGCTTTTTTGGGGCCGTGGAGATTCTACTCCACAAGATGTTGCCCGGGACTACGATAAGAGCTAACCCAAACATAGAGTCTAAGGTTAAGAATTGGAAGGAGAAGTATGGGTTGCTTGCCGATATGCAAAGGCTAAGTGGTTTTAGTTGGAACCACGACACTAATGCAATCATCATGGATTCATCGGATGTGTGGGATGATTACGTGAAGGTAACTTTTCTCACACTTCATTTGTAAACGATACCACGATTGTTAGTGTTTACTCAAACCAATAGTATGCTTTTAACATGTGCAGTTTCACCCCAAAGCGAATGGGATGAATGGGAAAGCCTTTCCAATGTTTCAACAATGGCAAATCCTATTTGGGAAAGATAGGGCAACAGGTGAAATGGCAAAGGATCCGCCCGAAATTCGTGACAATGTATCGAATGAAGATATCGAACCACTCGTCTACGAAGAATCATTTGTTGGCACCAATGAATGCTACACTCCACGGTTTGCCAATGGTGACTTTGTCTTTAGAGGTGGTAGCTTCATTGACCTATCCGGCAGTGGTTCACAAGGTGCAAACCCCATGACTCCCACTAGCAATGTCAATGCCACCACTCCCAATGCTTCTATTGGAAAGCCCCGACCAAGAAGGTTAAGAAGATGTCAAAGGCCGAGTTAAAACAAGCGGCATTGAATGAGGCATTAGGAAGTTACCTGGCGGAAACCAAAGAGATTATGGTCAAGCTCGTCGATGCGGTGAGTTTTGACAAAAAACTTTCAGATAAGAGAAATGGAGTGTTTGGCCATCTACAACAGCTAAACTTGCAAATGGAGGAAATTTTTACAGCAAACGCCATGATTTTGGCATCCGATAAAAAAGTGGATGAATTTTATAGCATACCGGAAGCATTCAGACAACCTTGGGTGGAGATGTTGTTGAAGGGGTTGCTCGGTCCAAATAGTACGTAGGCGAGTAGTGCCAATATAAGGTGACCCACCAATGATTTACATTAGCACAATACGGGCCTTTTTGACTACCGTGTAGCCTTGTGACTTGAAGAAACAGTTGTACTACTCTTAGAATGTGTTGCATGTAATATGGATAAATTTAGGAACTGCTACAATTCGTTTTGGTTTGTACTATGAACTTGATTATGCATGCTTCGTAATGATAAATTATGTGTTACTTTTCAGGTTATAAATGGCAATGATGAAGTTAGGGCACAAATGTAAAGGCGAAGCAATCCACTTGGTTGTGCAACTTATTGTTGCCAATGGGTTAAAAACCCATTTGGCAACATAATGTTGTCCCATACGGGTGATGTGAGCTATATAATTAATCTCTGAGCCATTTATGTTTTTTTGCGTGTGTGTGTGTGTGTGTGTGTGTGGTTCTGCTTACCTATGAGCTTCTATGATGTGCATTTTTCTAGCCTATGTTGCATTTTTCTGGCCTATGTTGCATTTTTGTGGGCTATTATGTGCATTTTCTGGGCTTTTATGCAGTTTTTTGCACTTTGAACATGTTTTCTGGGCTATTATGTGCAAATTTCTGGGCTAGGAGGACAGTTTTCTGGGCTGTGATGTTCAAATTTCTGGGCTATATTGCAGTTTTTTGCACTATTATGCAGTTTTCTGGGCTGTGATGTTCATTTTTCTAGGCTATGATGCAGTTTTTACTGCCTTTGTGATCGATTTTACGGGCTATGGTGAGTTTTTACGGGTCATTATTTTCATTTTTGTGGGCTATGTTGCGATTTTTTACGCCTTTGTTATATGATTTTAGGCTATGGTGGAGTTTTTAAGGTGTGATGTTGAAATTTACGGGCTATGATGCGTTTTTTACGCACTCTTATAATGCAAATTTAAGGCTATGTTGATTTTTACGGGTACATTATGTTCATTTTTCTAGGCTATGTTGCAGTTTTCTGCACTATTATGCATTTTTCTGGGCTATGTTGCATTTTTCTAGGCTGTGATGTTGAAATTTCTGGGCTATGATGCAGTTTTCTACACTCTTATGTGCAAATTTCTGGGTTATGTTCAGTTTTCTGGGCTGTTATGTTCATTTTTCTAGGCTGTGATGTTGAAATTTCTGGGCTATGATGCAGTTTTCTGCACTCTTATGTGCAAATTTCTGGGCTATGTTCAGTTTTCTGGGATGTTATGTTCATTTTTTTGGGCTGTTATTTTCATTTTTCTGGGCTATGTTGCATTTTCCTGGGCTATGATGTTCAAATTTCTGGGCTATATTGCAGTTTTCTGCATTGTTATGCAGTTATCTGGGCTATGTTGCATTTTTCTGGGCTATGTGGCTATGATGAAAAAAATGAACATCAATTTTTACTTTATGAATTCTGCTTGGCAACATAATGTATAACGTGAACCTCAATTTGTACTGTGCTATATGGCTTGACAACTTATGACGGCCGACGATACCCGTTGGCAACATAATGTTGTAGCCAACTTGGATTGTGACAGAGAAAACCTTTTCTGAGCCACGAGACTCCTCTTGTGTGTGTGCGTGTGTGTGTGAAGCCACAAATGAGTATAGCCTTTTTGGCATCATTTGTCTTTTGCTACAAAGCCCAGAAAACTGCATATTGAACCATATAAATTGTATCTTTATGAATACATGTATATAGCCCTAATTTGTAACTTGACATCCTATTTATAACGGCAGTGATGGTATTTGCCATTTGTAAATTGGCATCCTATTTAAAGGCAATGATGATCGAATGAAAGTTATGCTTTTTATGGCAACTCACTAGCATTGGCGGGACACTTTATGATGGCCAAGAGTTTAACCACCACTTGACAACATGAGTTGTAGCCAACTTGTGAAATGTGCGTCGATCAATGAAAGATCTGAGCCTAATATACATACTTGAAAAATTATTGTGCAATTGAAATAATTCAAATTATATCACCTCTTGTTTCTTTTGGTTTAGATTTTTGAATGGCAGGTGAATTTTCATACAAAGAATTTTCGGGTGAAACACATACAATCGACACAGAGTGATGGTGGTTCAATATGCCCATTTCATGGAAAACTATTGTATCTTTTAATTTTCTTCTTAGATTTTTTGGGTTGTTATTTTATTGGCATTTTTCTTCTATTCGGAGTAAACTTGTACTTGTATGTACTATGGAGATTGAACCGTTTATTGAAATGCAAAGTTTATTACCAATACAAAACTGGGCTATGAACTTTATTACAAAAATAAAGACACTCTCTTCCATAAAGATAAACTCTGACATTCAGCTTAATTTTTAAAACTTCGGACGACTTCAATCTTCATTTTCCCCACCGTCTTGAGGTGTGAAGCAGTAATTGGGAAATCGCTTTCCATTCCAGTTTGCAAATTGTGGATGACCCTACATTTTAAACCAAAAAAAAATTAGATTCAGAAAAAGTTACGGATACTATTCACCAAGCCAAGGAAGGGATGAATTCTTACCGAGACAAAATTGTTCCAAACTTGTTCATTTTTCACGACCAATTTCTTTTTAGTGTCATCCCATTCGAACCCTTCAATTTGATCCAACTTATTGACGTAGACAAAATCTCGCTTCCATTGGGTAATCTTGCGTTCAATATGAATTTTTCTGATGCCACCACTAGGGAAATAAGCTTGTATCATATTTTTCAAAACTTCTAAATAGGAAGGACGAAATCCAAAATTTGTTTGCCAAACACCCTCATCTACGAGGAAGGTAAGGTATTGGAGCAAAGTTTCTTCCTCCACGTACCTCCAACCCCGGCGTGCCATTGTGACTTAAAAAAATATAACTATAATACTTTTTTTCCTAATTTCAAAATTGTTTGTAATACCAAAATGAGTTTCTTTTGTATTTATAGGAATTTTTTTTATCAAACATTCAACTACAAACCCACCATTCAATCACCTATCTACCACTCCACCAACCATTCACCCTAATCACTCTCTACTCTCCATTCAACCAAAAATTAAAAAATATAACCTACTCACCATTCCAATAACCAAAAAAAAAAAGTCTTTTGTTAATTTAACTAATTTTCAATTCTTATTTAATTTTTAAATTTTAAAACCCGAATTTTTTTCCCATTTAATATGGTTTAAATATTTCTTTGTATTTATTATGTATTTTCTGTAATTTTTACTATGTATTTTCTGTAATTTTTACTATGTATTTTTTAAGTATTTACTGTAATTATTAAGAAATTAATTCATCTTCTTTATTCAAATAATAAAATAAGGGCAATTACGTCATTTGACCTCTTATTCTATCAAATCCACCTTCCAAATCTCCCTTCTCAAAATACCATCCAAACACCTCACTAACAAATCCACCCTTCTTATCAGGTGGGACCACCCTCATTACCAAATCCGCCCTCATTACAAATCCATCCAAAACATCTCCGGCATCCAAACGGGGCGAAAATTTACTGCGAAAAATGGAGTTCACCTTACTATAAATAGATCCCAGAAATAAGGAAAGGGAAGCACAAGTACAACACAAAAAAAAAGCAACAAAGGAAAAAATAAATTTTCCTTTTTGTGAGCAGAATAATTCATCACAGATTTACTCATTTTATTTTGGTTTGATAACTATAATTACAACATGACAGAGAAGAAAAATAGTCGAAAGCATGAAATTTATATTACAACATCAACAAGATAGAGAAGAAAAGCAGTTGAAAGAGCAAAATTTATATTACAACATCAACAAGATAGAGAAGAAAAGTATACGAAAGAGCAAAATTTATGGTTTTGTTGATGCTGTCCTTCACTTCAAGGAGTTCTCGATGTCGATCACGAACCGGTACTTGACATCGCTCTTGATTAGCCTCTCAATGGCTTCATTTACATATTGAATTGGGATGATCTCAATCTCTGGGTAAATCTTGTTTGTAGCGCAGAACTCTAGCATTTCTCTTGTATCTTTTGTTCCACCTGCTGCACTCCCTGAAATTGATTTCATGCCTACATACAAGAAGTACCAATTACAGACTAATGCAGATTTTGCAGTGATGAATAAATTTGGACTATTTATTGTGACTATGGATTGTCTCAACACAGTTTTTAAAATTTCGCTAAAGTTTATCGTTAGAGATTTCTTAAAGTTCTTTTTGCAGGACATTTATATAATTTTTTGGGTTTGTCAGGACTAGAGATATCTAGGGAACAAATAAATATACCAAAGTTGAAATTTTCAAAAAGAGGAATATAAATGTCCTGCAAATATCTCTTTTCGAGTTTTGTCCAAACATTTGTAAACAAAAAGGAGAATACTACCGTAACAATAGTGATACACGTACAGCAAAAATTTTCAACTAGACTCTTACACATTCACGTGGTGTGTGGAGCCCACACACACTTGAGTGTGAAATGTNGTGTGGGCTTCACACACTATATAAGTCTAACACATTCACGTGGTGTGTGGAGCACACACACACTTGAGTGTGAAATGTGTGTGGGCTCCACACACTATATAAGTGTGTTGGAGTCTAGTTGGAGATTTTTTGTTGTACACTTATCATTTTTGCTACCGTAAAACCCTCACAATTTAAGGTAACTACTCTGATTACCATCCTCGATCCATCATATATCCACCTTATTTCCTTAACCGGATCAAAATCATTTTTTAGCAAAGCAACCATACCCATCTTGTCAACCATCACTAGATTGTGAAAAAGGTATTTGGATGCATGCATGCATATATTTCAACTTTCAAGTGCACGACAAGTGATGAGTACAAAGCCACTTTCTCTTTGCAATTTGTAAAATGAGTATATGGATTTTTTCCGGTTACTACTTCTCAATTGTTTTAAAACGGAGGCGGAGTTCTGAGACTTTCAACCATGTAAAATAAGTGGAATGACAAATGTGATAAAGGGAAAGAGATTAATTTTTTTCATAAGTGGCTAGTGACATGGGTGATCATTTGTAATGCGACTAATTAAGGGGGGAAATATAATTTCTAGAATCACAGGTGTGAATTTGTAGCCAGGAGGCCAACATCAATTGATGGATTATAAATTAAAAATAAGATGATAGGAAATACTATATTACTCAGCCGACCCCTCATGATAATATAGTATATCAAGCGCCACCCACTTCCTCGGACCAAGGACGGATACAAGGGGGGCACGGGGGGTCACGCGTGCCCCCTCAATTTCAGGATTTTTTTGTTTTTATTTTTTTACAAATAAGGGAAAACAAATAAGGAAGTACCCCCTTCAGAACACTTATTTTCATAAACCAAAGTTAAGTAAAGACTTTACTTTAATTTATTTATGAAAATAAGGAAGTACCCCCATTTCAGAAACAATGGCATTTTCAGAATTTTGATATTTCAATCTTATCAAAATCTCATCCCCCACTTTTAGTACAAATGCAAAAAATAACACGTTTTTCTCCGAAGAAAATGGGCAAAAGATAACCTTCTCGTACTTGAAAAGATCATCCAATTATACCATTATGCTTAGAAAAATCCAAGGAACAAATACCGGCACTTTTTATCGGTCAAATCGAAACTTTCAGAAAAAAGATACTTTTCCATACTTAGCCAAATTTTCGAGTGACAGACAGGGGTGCCTCGATCAAGAGGTGACCCAATGGTGACACAACCGATACCATTCGAGTCTCGGATGAGAGATGATGTGAAGGAATCGATTATGATTCCCCAAGATATTGAAAGACGACGAAGATAGACGTCGGCCTTTTGAAAAAGGGAATCCCATGCAAAATTAGCTTCCTAAATTTTGGATTATCATTTAGTTTACTTGCTCTTAACTTTAACATTGGTGCCCCCGTTGTGGAGAATTCCTAGATCCGTCCGAGGCTCGGACCATCCTTCATTCTTTTCTTCAAAAAGGAGCAACGTCGGCGTAGGTACTGACTCCACTTCATTGACGTTTTTACACGGAAAAATATTAGAGTTGTCAAATGGGCCTTGCAGGCACGAAAAACTCTAGCACGAGCACAGTTTTAGCACAGTAAAAGTTGGGCATGGGCACGGTACAGTAGTTGACCTGGCACGACACGATCTAAGTCGGGTACGGAACGGTAGTTGACCTAGCACGACACGATAGTAGGCCTAGCATGGCATGACACGGCACTACACGAACTTAATCAGGCATAGCACGGGCACGGCACGGTCGTAGTCTGGTATGGCATGGGCACGACACAGTCTTAGTCTGGCACGACACGAGCACGACACGGTAGTGTGAAGGGCATGGCACGGGCACGAAACGAAAGTGGCACGGGCACAGCACGGTAATTGGCCTGGCACAGAACGAGCACGACACAGAAGTGTGAAGGGCACAGCATGATATAATAACAAAAAGAGTGAGGGAAAATAAAAATTAAATTTTATATAAGCAAAGTAAATTTAATTTTGAATAAGAAAAATAAGTAAAAAAATACATTTTTATAAAATAATTTTTATTTTATTTCAAAAAAATGAGGATAATGAAAAATGAATTTTTTAATAATAATTAGAATTTAATAAATGGACTTGCCAAATAAAAAAATAGGGAAAAAAAGGAGAAATTTTTGAATAAATTATCATAAAATATATGGAGTTCACAAAAATAAATAAATACATAATAAAATAAGAAATACATTTTTATTAAATAAATCAAGTTGCCAAATGCCATAATAATGAAAAAAGTGATGGAAATTAAAAATGAATTTTTTAATAATAATTAGAATTTAATAAATGGACTTCCCATAATAAGAAGAAAAAAATGAGGAAAAATAAAATAAATTTTTTGAATAATAATTAGAGTTTAATAAATGGACTTGCCAAGTAAGAAAAAAAATAGGGAAAAAAAGGAGAAATTTTTGAATAAATTATCATTAAATAAATAGACTTCACAAAAATAAATAAATACATAATAAAATAATATATATATTTGATATAATCCATTGTTACGAATTCTAGTGGCTCCAGCAATTTTTATGAGGATGTTCAAGAATTATCTTGACGCTACTAGTTTAATTAAACATATACACGAATTTTCGTATACTAATAGTCTTAATAATGCAATCAAATATTATGAAAATACATATGATGTCCCTTTTGCATGATCTCTGCGAATTTTATATTTTGGACCTAGCAAAAATGGACCGACTCATAAATACATTAGACTTTTTTTATAGAAAATTGTGTAGCGAATATGATCGCACGGATCTTTTTGGACATATCCTCTTATTTTTTTTAGATATATAGAAATGATTGTTGTTCATAGAGAAGCCGAATCACAATATCGATACTAATAGATACTTTTTGCTTTCTCCATTTTTTAAATTTGTCACAAAGGGTGTATATTTTGTTTTGAAGTAATGTCGAACGGCGATACATACACTCTCTGAGAGCCACACCCTCTCTCACATGGGGTGATTTGGGTCTCACACCACATTTGAGAGAGGGTGTGGCTGGGAGTAGCTCTCAGGGACTGTATGTATCATTTTTTAGTAATGTATTAGGTATTTAATTCCCTGAAATTATAATGGTGGGAGAATCAAACAAAAATGTGTGATGTTTAGGTCAGCAGTGGTTGTTGCTACTCTATTTGCTTCTTCTGTCTCAACGTATAGTACCATGTGTATCAGTTATGAAGAGGATGAGGATGAAGTTATTAGTACACCTGTTATGAAATATTAGACAAATACTATATTTAGATGAAATAATCTAGATTTACTTGGACACGGGGAGACAGGCTGCAAAAATAAGGCTTGGGATGCATTGGGTATTAGAAACAAATCAAAGCCCAAATTTGAAACAGACAGCCCATTTTGAACTATTAGTACTTGGATTAAAGACTCTTATGATCAATGGATCTACCAACTCTAGGCCCGGCCTGAGATGAGGGGCATTTTCAACTGGCCTACTGGCCCAAATACTTTCAATTTCTCCTTGTTTCGAATTTTACTTTTCTAATGGACCCGACTATTCTACAGATTCCGGGGGTATATAAAATGTACCAACGGCGTACAAGACACAATTTTTTAGTCTTACATGACTGATCCAAACCATTCAATAATTTTAAAATAAATTTTCGAATGTCCGTGCAAAAATTCAGCTCAATTGGATATGTACAAGTGAGCGATCGAGATTATAAAATTTCATTCAGAATCTAGAATCTTGCATTATGAATGAAAACTTGAAATTTAGATCACCCACTTTTGCATATCCAATTGAGTTGAATTTTTACAAGGACACTTGAAAAATTATTTTAAAATTATTGAACGATTCAGATGACTCGTCTGTGGTTTCATAAGATTGTTGACTGGGAGGGGAAAAAAGGAGTCATGAATAACAAAAATAGAAAGAAATTAAGAAAAAATAAAGGACCACCTGGGATTCAAACTTCAGTCACGCCACTCACGCGCAATGGAGAAGGACGTTACCTTCCAATTAACCAAGCGACAATCATGTTAACGGAAACTTTAAGATATTTATATATAATCTGAAGATTTTTTTTTAAAAAAAATTTGGTTGGGATTGCTCTAGCATAGGGGGTTGTTCAAACCCGGAGGCTTGCAGGGCTTACCCTTGGGCCGGCCCTGGAGAGTAGAAGCATCAACATTACATGACCTAAAAATCCTTGAATTCCTCTCTCTCCATAAGCAATAAATAGTTGAGATCCTTGGACCTGGTTTTTGCACTTTAGAAAACTCTGATTGGGTTAAGAGAGAGAGAGAGAGAAACTTTTATTCAAAATGATGTCACCGGTTAAAAAGTATGGAGAGAGAGAGAGATAGAATATAAAGAGCCAAAGTTAGATTGTGCATAAAAGTTTTTTGGGACCCACTTAAGAGTTTCACGCAAATGATCCAAGCCGTTCAATAATGTAAAAATAAAATTTTGAGTGGCTTTAAAAAAAAATCAACTGAATTTGATAATCGCAATTGTTTGATCTTATTATCTAACTTTTCATTCAAAAGTCAATATCTTAAATTCTATGAAAATTTAGAAGATTGAATGAAGCAGTTATCATTATCCAATTGAGCTAATTTTTTCCAATGTCACATGAAATAATATTTTAAAATTAATGAACGACTTAGATCATTTGCGTGGAACTCTTAAGTGGGTCCCAAAAAACTTATATGCACAATCTAGTTTTGGCTATTTATATTCTCTCTATCTCTCTCCCCCCTTTTCAACCCATCAAATGAAAGTCTATCTCTCTCTCTCTACCCCAAATCACAGATTGCTACAGTAAGCTACAACAAGAAAATCGGTCCAAAGACCTCAAACTGAACAGAACGAAAGACAATTTACAAATAGTATCAACCAACGAATTCCATTTTCTGAACAAGCCCCAAATAATCTCATTTCTCAGCTCTACAGCCTCTACCAAAGGCCTTGTTCTGTAGTTCAGGGCTAGCACTTCTTGCCAGACAATCACAGCCATGGGACATGTGAAAAATAAATGATCATGCGATTCCACTCCATTAGAACACAACACACACCGAGTATCTTGCGTAATCCATCATTTATTCAGCATGTCTCTAGTGGTTAATTTCATATGGCTAATTAGAGAATGAAACTCCATTGAGGTACATGCTGCCCATACCACACTAATTTCCACCAAGGCTGCGCCGGAGCTAAAGGTCTAATGGCCTCTCAAGCCGATTTAGTGGAGAAAGTACCAGTAGAAGGGAGCCAAGTCACTTTGTCAAATTGAGAAGGGTGAGGAAGAAAACCAAAAGAGCAACAATTTACCTAGTCACTGCACTAGAGCTCTAGGCCATTTCCACCCCCCATTGCAAATGATTGAGCTTACTTTAGTCCCTAAAGATCTTCGCAAGTTGAATTCCACCCTCTCACCATACCTAGCATGTAAGAGCATCCACAATGGTATAACTAAAATTGGATAACCAAATGTTGTCACATCAGCTTTTGATTATTCATACATGACATTATTAAAGTTAACAATGTGGAGTGTCACAATGGTATTTTGTGTTTATAATTAAAAAAAAGTACTATTCACTCTATTTTTATTCATAAAATGGGCAAAACTTTAAATTTGTACATTTACTTTTATAATATTATGTAAGGACCAAGTTCCAGAGTTCTTTGTTTTGGCATTTTCGTTTGACAAAACACACATTTAAATCGAGTTGTAATTTTATTTTTTAGTGTTTGTTTAGGTGTGGAAAGGAATCATCTCTTTATGTAATGGTTGAGAGTGCGATAGTATATTTTAGTGGTGAGTTGGGTAGGTTATTTTACTAGTTCAGAAGTTGCTCAAGACTTACTCAAGCAACATATCCAGAAACTCTTTTGCTAAGAATAACTTCAGGACTTGCTCGAGCAATCTGTCGAGCAAGTTAGGCGTGGACAACTTCTATAAATATCGATGTGCTAGGGTTTTTTTCATTATCTCTCATAACATAGCAGCCACACGTTGAGGCAAATAGAGATAGAAAGGTTTCTTGATTTTTTGAGTGATTACCTTGGAGTTTCTAAGCAATTGAGCGATCATACAACTACATGCTCATCTCCAAGAAGTTCTCTACATTCTAGAAGTGATTTCTAGGGAATACTTTTGGTGGGATTCCAAAAGTATCCAAGGAAGGCTTGTGAGATTCAAGGCGTTGGCGATCAAGATCACTAGGTGCAGTGTACGTGTGACTCGGCAGATGATACTTAGAACTTTGTGAGAATTTACATCGTTTGGATAGGTATTTCTATAACTGCACAATGAGTATAGTGATTTTGATTCCTTCCCGTGGTTTTTTACCCATTTAAGGTTTTCCACGTATATCTCTGTGTTGTGGGATTTGACTGTTTGCGTAATTTTCTGCTGGTAGTATTAATTAGTGATTCGCATTCATACTGTTAGGGTTTTAACAGATTTTAAGGGAACCCTGATTTTTCATATTAGTACCATTTAAAAAATATTCACAATACCTTTAAAATGAGACCAATCTTGAACATGTTTTGGTAAAGATTAAAAATTGATAATTTCAAATTTTGGAGGGAAAGTAAAAAAAAAAGAGTTTTGAAGTAAGTATTTGAAAAATGGAGAGAGAATGTATTGTGGGAAGAGGGAGAAAGCATATGGGTGTGACCCCCAAAATCTGGTTATTGAGAAAATGTTGCTAGTTTTAATTATTGAAAGACCAAAATTTGGTTATTGGCTAAGAGGTTTATGCAAATGAGAACTATTTTTTGGACAAACATTGTTAACTTTGGTTATTTAGAGATTTGATTATGCCATTGTAAATACTCTAAGACCTCAGAATTTTCTATTTACATCAAGTAAAGGAGTGAGACACAAACAGAAAATAGAAGGGGGTTAAGTGTAATTTTTAAAAACTATGGGAAAATTATTGTAGTTGTCAAAAGGAGAAGTTGAAAAAAAAGACTAGCAAGAGAGGATCTAGTTAGTATCGTTTTGTAAGAAAGGCCTTCTCTATTGCTTTAACGTCACCGAGAAAATCAAGATCCTTGGGCTGGATCGCCCTCCATTCTCTCTCTCTCTCTCTCTCTCTCTCTCTCTCTCTCTCTCTCTCTCTCTCTCTCTCTCTCTCTCTCTCTCTCTCTCTTCATTTTTCCTTTTTGTTTCCTTCTACCGGTACTCAGCGCCGGTAAGGGAAATCCACTAGAAGAGACCGATACAGACGGAAATCTAGCATTACTAATCGGAAAGTTGACTGGGACGGAATCAGGAGTAGATGATACCCTGTTATTTCACCAAAACGGTATGTACAGGTCTGTACCACTACAGGATCTACAACCTTGCTCGGAAGCGTGGCGAACTCGCGGTGGTAAACCAAACAACTAGACTGATCTCCCAGTGTCCCAGACTTTGCGTTGACAACCGCACACCACTCGCGACGGTAAACAACTGATTTGGCTATCCTACTCTCTCCAAGTAAACTTTGCTTACACCCATTTTCCAATTACACAACTGATCTGATACCTTTTTTTCTGTACATGCATTTTTGCAATTCAATTTCATGAGAGTTCATTACAATTGAATGTGTTATTTCTTAGACCTGCTCTATTAATTTCCTCTTTATGACTGTATAACATGCCAAGTCCCCTTATTATTCTCTTGGTTGAAAAAACCTTTTGGTAGATGATTGGAACACGGTAGTTGAACTTCCTTTTGATGTACCCATTCTTTCCATGCTTTAGTGTTAACGATTTTGTGATGAATATTTGACTGAATCGCAAATGTGATAGCCGTTGTGATTTTATTATAGATAAATTCTTTCAGGAACTCAGTGGCATAGCCATGATTTTGGCTCGAGAGATTTAACAGTAAACTTGAGGCAATTGAGCATTTCATCAAGCACTTGATGGGCATAGCACAACACGACATGAGTCAACATGAAATATGTCCTCCAAAAGCACAAGCAATGCTATCTTAGAAATCAAACCAAAAAAAGGAAATATAGTAGGTTTTGTGGGTTAGACTTAGTCCAGTAAAGGCGAGTATTATAGATCTTTATTAGGCATAAAAAGTGACTACTTGCCACAGTTAACATTGGAGGAATTTCTCTACTTCTTGTGGGACTTACCGTGGATATGAAATCATTGTGGTATCATGTTGTCAGACCTTGGCAACATGTTTGACATAACTTATCTTGACTGATTGATGCGGCAATGATGAAGTGAGGCAATGGACTTAGTGGCTAATACCCAAGTTGTTGTATGCTTGTTTTGGTTGAGGATTCAATGTTCTTTTTATGGGTGGAAAATCTTATGAATCATTTATTAGAAGCTGAAACTCAAGTCACAACTAGTTCCCTTGGTTTAGCTTTTGTGAAATAGTGAACATTTCCCTTGTCCAACCCGATTAAGTTAGAATTCTAATTGTTGTTGGCAATCCACTGAAAGGCAAAGCATGAGGTTGTGGAGCTTATTTCAAGTGGGCTACTATTTCTGTCAAAATGTTCAAGCATTATTTGTTGGTTACCACTACGCTCTCCTTGGTTCAGGGATTATGCCAAGAAGTGAATCATGTTGCTTCTTGATCTCATTTTCTAGGGATTACTTATATGGGTTTTTGAAGCTCAAGTAGAGGTGAAAATGGGGTGTTTTGACTTTGTTGGTTCTTCAAAATGTAGAGGCAGAACCTAGGAAGCATGGGTACCGGTACGCAGTACGGTACGAGATACGACAATAACCCAAAAAAATAGGGTGCGGTTACGGTGGGGGTACGACAATTTTTTATTTTATTTTTTATATTTTTAGTATACTTCATTATTAGATGTAAATGTATATGTAAAAGAGAAACAAGAAAGGAGATCCAGAGTAATAAACTAGTAAAAGACAAAGTGCAAAATTGTAATTTGGCTAACTATTTGTTGTAATTTGGCTAACTATTTAAACAAAATAACGCAAAAGAAACAAGACAGGGGGTTCTAGTGTAATAAATTAAAAGATACGGTGTGGAACTGTAATTTGGGTAATTAGAACAAAATACAACGTAGAATAGTTATTCGGTCGGGAAAATTACAAAAAAGCCCCTCAAGTTTCGCCAAAATTGTAAAAAAACACCTAGACTTTTTCCGTTAGCAAAAAGACACTTGAACAATATATTCCGTCAACAAAAAGGCCCCTACCGTCCCATTCCGTAACGTCTCCAACAGAAGGAACCAACAGAGAGACTTAACCCCTCAAATTGGCGTTAAATTGGGGTTATGTGGACCCATCCCTACCATTTTGGTGGGAAAATCTTCACTACCTTAACCATTATGCTAACCCACACACTCTCTCAAAACCCCTGATCGATCTTTCTCCTCTCTCTCGCTTTCTCTCATGCTCTCCTGAAAACCCTAAGTACAATCATCAGCAGTTGAGGAGTAACGATTGAAGACAGAAGGATTTACCATTGAGTGGATCAACCATGGTGTGGGTCTTGAGAAACAAGGATAGTGGACCACCAAGATATGGTATGTACACGAACCCTACTTGATTTGCTTTCCTTGTTTGTCGAACAGTTCAAGAAAAAGGGTTTGGTTTTCTTCTCTGTTTATTTCCCACTATGCTAGTTGTTTGGAATTGTTTATGAATAACTGTAGTTTATTTCAATGTTTGTTGAATATGTTCTTTGTTTATTTATTTTGTTTACTAGATGTCATTGAAACCTAGGGGGTCTTTTTTGTATATGCAGAATTTTCATCTGGCTAGTTCACTATAAAAATGCATCATGGGGGTCAATTTTGGGGTATAATAAGCAAGACCTACATAGGGGGGAGTGTTAGTAGCTTTGACTATTGCCATTGTGATGAATTGTCAATGATTGAATTGTCCCACATGGGTAAAGAGTTAGGATATGGGCTTGCTAAGTACTACCATAAGGTACAAAGAGATTTTGTTTAGCTAGCAACAGACAAAGACATAATGGATTTGGGATTGGGTTTTGATGCAAAAAAGAGGGTGGTCTAGATTTTCATGAAACATTTTGAAGAACCAAACGTCCTACCAACAGGCACCCAACCAAGTGAAAGGCCTACCTTGTTGTGGTTAATGAAGTTGGTGATAATGAGGATAGTGATGACTATGATTCTGAATCATCTTCCTTTGAAGATGATTCAGATGTTGAATTTAATGACAGTGATTACAACTTGAGTGATGATGATAATTTGTTTGAAGCAAATGTAGACAAAATGCAAAATTTATAGAATTGTCCAACAAACCTGAAATTGACAAAAGCTATAAAGAGACCATTGATAAATTGGCCAACATAGATGGTGATAGTGATAGTGGGTCCAATGAATTGAGTAGTGGTTGTACCTCATCTGATGAAGAGGGTGGGTCTCCCAAGATGGAGAAGAAGAAGTACATGCAACATTAGTCACATTATATGCTAACTAGCAGGTTGAGGAGAAAGTACATGCAACTAAACCAAAGAGAGTGTCAAAGTTAAATGCATGATCATGTGTAGTTCTAGAAATGAAATTTTAGTTTTTCAAGAATTAATTCCTATGAAATTCTTCACTTATGAGATCAATCAATTGGCATGTGAGAAAGAATATGAAAAAGGCAAAATAAGGAATGGTTGAGGAAGGACTAACCCAGTTCGAAGTTGACCTCTGTTATTAGCCCTTTTGGATATGTTTAACTTGTAAATGCTCAGTGGAGGCTTTTTGTATTTACTATGGTTGTAAATGCCCAGTGGAGGCTTTTTGTATTTAGTCTGAAACTTATGCCCTGTGGATTTAGTTTGAATGCCCAGTGGAGGCTTTTGTAGTTCCATTGAAAGATGTGTTGTATTTGGATGCACATATTTAATATGATGACCTCTATTATTGGTCTTTTCTTCTTATTGAGTGTTTGTAATAAGCAGTTGGGCACCT
This sequence comes from Vaccinium macrocarpon, assembly GCA_022606695.1. Lineage (NCBI taxonomy): Eukaryota > Viridiplantae > Streptophyta > Magnoliopsida > Ericales > Ericaceae > Vaccinium > Vaccinium macrocarpon. The sequence goes on along the minus strand of CM040176.1, from coordinate 14,419,462 downwards.
CTGTTTCTGCATAATTGTGGAAGTAGTAGTCCTTTTAAAACCTCTGTTTTTCATCAAATTTGTTGCATAAGAAAACCTCTGTCAAACAAAACAGGTATTCATTACATTCAAACAAAACAAGTTCATTACATTCAAACAAAACATGTTCATGGTCAAAAGACCCACATTCATCCATTACATCCTATTCATTACGGGTAGATATAAAAAAAAAAAAAAACCCCTTCATTCATTACCCCCTAAACCACAGCTTCACATTCCTACAACAATTACCCTAGTTAAAACCCATCCTAACTTTTGAACAAAAGCATCCCAATCCAAACAACACACACAGCCAAACCAAACCCACAACTTCCTCTCTTTTAACTTGCTTACTTCAAGCTTCCCTTCCCACAACTTCCTCTTATTCAACTTTGCGGTTTCAATTTCACCTTTTGCCTTATTAATCCTCCTCAGCAGACCTGGTATTATTTGCTTTGATCTTGCACACATGGGTGGATCAATCCAGACGAAATCATCACAGACAATGTTTGGACACTTCACGTACCTCCTCTTTGGGTTGCGATCAGTCCAAAAGGTGTCTTGAATGTGTCTTTCTTTACAAACGGAGCATAAACATTCCATGGTCCATTGTTGTACTGCACCAACTGTTGTCCATGGTCTTCTTTCTCTTTGGACAAACAGAGCACAACTAGGGCACATTTGTTGGGAGAGGGTTGGTTTTATACTGTGGGTTTTCCCTCCAAATGGTTAGGGCAGTGAAGATTTTTCCACCAAAGTGGTAAGGTTGGGTAACCCCAACTTAACGCCAATTTGAGGGGTTAAGTCTCTCCGTTGGTTCCTTTTGTTGGAGACGTTATGGAATGGGATAGTAGGGGCTTTTTTGTTGACGGAATATATTGTTCAGGTGTCTTTTTGCTAACGGAAAAAGTCCAGCTGTTTTTTTACGATTTTGGCGAAACTTAAGGGGCTTTTTTTGTAATTTTCCCTATTAGGTCAGATACTCAGAAGTCAGATCTGTTCGTTCTCTTTCTTTCCCAACGCCGACAACCATGCCTGGAACTCCTTCCACTGCTTCCTCTTCCTCCGGCGACTGATTTCTCGGCCTCCGGCGACTGATTTCTCGGCCTCCAGCGATTCGGCGACTGCTTCCCACGACTCTGGCAAGTTTAGTTCCTCCCTCCCTCTCTCTCGCTAGATCTGCAAACGTACCCTCTCTCTCTCTCTCTCTCTCAAACGTACGCAAGCAGTACCCACGGCGTACCCATAACATACGAACGTACCCAAAACATACGAACGTACCCGGTACGTATTTTGCAGTACCGGAGCCGTACCCGTACCCGGTACGTGTACGGCGAGATTTCCGGCGTACCGGTGCTTCATAGGGCAGAACCATGTTACGAGACTACTATTTGGTTTGAAGTTTAAGGATATGTACATCAGTAGATCTAAATTTAAGTAGTGCTTCGATCATTGAAATTTATGGGGAAAAAAAGCTACAAATTTTCAGCTCCATTTTATGGAAATCACTTCGTAGCTTAGAAAGTAAGCATATCTAAAAAATAGAATGAACTAGTTTTGCTGGGCAAACTAATGTCCACTGTGTAACCTGACTTACCTGGTATGTTTTGGTTGGGATTGAGAAACGAAGCCTAGTTTTACTTGTCCTTAGTTCATATGGACCTCGTGTGATAAGTACAAAGAAACTGAGTCTTCATTTTTACTTGCTTACTATTCCAATATTATGATTCCCGAACGCATATAAGCTTCAGATGTTCCAGTACTTATAGTCTCTGGTTGGTTTGTTTCGCAAATCTTTGTTGCTGGAACCTGTTGTGGGAATTCACCAAGTTTTCCACTGCCAGGCTGGATTATATTCCGTTGCGCTTAGTATATTTCGAATAATTGCAATAGAGTAACTCGCCACATGACGAAAAGTTTAAAAATCCCCCAGTAATGGTTCTCAGAGTTTAGATGAGAGGTTTAAAGATTGCATAGTTGTCCATGGTTTCTATTCACCTAGTTTCCCTTGGGTGGATCAAATATTGTTCCCTTCCCCCAGGACCTTTCTAACAATCCCAATATGGAATTAACCAAGTGTGGGAAAGCTTGAAATTCTGCTAAATGAGAGAATTATTTGTGGGATTTTTACCTTTCCCAGTTCAAGTTGTATGTTCTATGCAAAATCCATATTGATAAATTTAATCATTGCATTTTTCTTTGATTAATTCAATCATGATCCAAAAGTAAAGTATTCCAAAAACTAAGCAATTTTATGGAAATATTGATTCACAACATTCTGAACAGACCCCCAGACATGGTTTCAAATTCAATTCTGTCTACAAGTGAACTTTTTTTGTTAAAGCTTAACTCATCTTTTTAACGTAATGGCCATGCACATACCTACTTGAGCCCTGATGGTGAAGCTAAGTAATAATGCACTTTTCATTGTATATCCATGGAACTTCAGCACTGCCCTTTTTGGCGGTTGTCCTTGGGGTTTCTAAATCTTCATTGTAGACTAATGGTTTACATGTTCGTGTTTGGGATTGGTCTTGGGCTTTCTTCGTTTAGAGAAGGGAGAAAAGATTGTAATCTGTCAATTGGTAAACATTGTGCCAGGCTATTAGCTTTCACACATTTTATTTTTTCAGATGAATATGATAACGTTGTGGTTTCTGAGTCATACGAAGCAACCTATCCACAAATTTGTCAGTAACTTGCCTCTCACAGATCCGATTGTATGTTGGAGCCTTGTACGTCGTACGACAATAGCTAATAGAGAAGTTGATATCTTGTTAGAAAGACTCCACTGGTTTGAATGCAGCCCGTACAGCTTATGTTGCATCGTATAGTTCAAACCATCTTTCTCCATTTTCACTTTCAAAAAATTCATTTCTTCTTGTTTTAAGTAACTTATTTACTTGTAGGGCGTACCACAACCATTATTTAATGAGTGGTGCTTTTGCTTCTGGTGGCTTGAAGTCCGCATTCTCCTACTGTGTACAGCAAGTGCGAAATTATGACTACCATCATTACCTCTGCCTCCTCGAACTTCCCCCAAGCATGCGCAAGGCTGCGTTTGCTCTCCGTGCTTTCAACGTCGAAACAGCAAGAGCTATGGATGTTGCTTCTGATCCCAAAATCGGCCTCATGCGCCTCCTGTGGTGGCGAGAAGCCATAGACAAGATATTTGCCGACAAGTTAATTGAGCATCCAACTGCTCAGGCCCTTTCATCAATAATTTCAGAGCATAAAATCAACAAAAGCTGGCTAAAGCGGTCAGTTGAAGCACGGATCAACGATGCTCAAAGAGAGGCTAACGAAATCCCAGAAACTATTGAAGAGTTGGAAAAATATGCGGAGGACACTGTATCTACTATCTTGTACATGACACTTCAAGCAGGGGGTATCAAATCGACTGCAGCAGATCATGCAGCTTCGCATATTGGAAAGGCTAGTGGCCTTCTTTTGCTGCTTAAGTCGCTGCCATACCATGCTAGTCGCAATCGACTGTTTTCTTATATTCCCTCTAAAGTAGCAGAAAACCATGGACTTTTGGTTAACCAGGGAGGTCCAACGGAGATTCGCATGGACTCTCGTGAGGGAATGTGTGATGCCGTTTTCGAGATGTCGTCTGTGGCTAATGCACATCTCCAGAAGGCTAGGGAGTTAGCTGCAACAGTGCCCAAGGAAGCTCACGCAATACTTTTGCCAGCTGTCCCCGCCCAGGTTCTATTGGATTCCCTGAATCGCGCGCAGTTTGATGTCTTCGATCCGAGATTGGCAAGAGGGATTTTGGGTATTCCTCCTTTGTGGTACCAGTTGAAATTGAAATGGCATTCATGGAGGGGAAAGTACTGAAAAATTAGTTATTTTGTTGGATCTTCCAGTTGAATGGCAAGTTTTCCATGAAGATAGGCTGGGTTACAATCAGAATTTTAACAATTCAAAATAATGGGATTGTCCCTTTGTATTGAGTCAATGTCTCAATCTGATGGCAATTCATATACATACTGTTATCTTTCCTTTTTCATCTATCTAATTACACTTCAAATTTTAGGCGTCGTTGTGCCAGTTTTTTGATGCGTTGTGGTTCAGTGGAATTTCCTTCAAACTGAGTTGTGCTTTCTTTGAAAAATAACGGAGTTGAGCAGAGGCGGAGGCAACCACCGTACAACTCCATCCGGCCGCCTACACCAACGATGCCCCCAGTAGTACCATTCTGCGATGCGGCTCCCACCGGCGACTTGCACCAACAACCGCCTCCACGAAGTATGTTTCTCTCTCTCTGAACCCCGCCTCTCTCTCCACACACACACACACACACACAAGCACACATATGTATTGCCGAGTTATTTCGGTAAGCCCTGATTTATAAAACCCTAATTTCCACCACGTTAGCCAATTTTTTATTAGGCTTCTTATGGGTGACTTTGTAGATGCTATGGCATTCAAGTTGTTTACTAATAATGTTTTTGGTGTTTGAATGTAGCTATAATTTTGAGAACGTATGGGCCATCTCGCCCGTTTAGCCCCAAGTTGGACATAAACTGGAATCAGAGAGAATATTGACTAGGCCTTGTTCTTGAATGGATTTTATGAGATAAAATTTAGTTTTGTTTAGAGGTGTCATAAAATCACATTGTTTTCCCAATGGATAAAATCTAGGTTTGATAAACGTGTTTTGCAAATGATTTTGTGAGATAAAATCTAGTTTTACTAAAATCTGATGAGGATGTTAGATTTTATCAAAACTAGATTTTATGAGATAAAATCCATTGGAGAACTCTCCTTAATATATATGTTTTTCAACAACATATAGAACAAATTTTCTTGATTTTGATGTTTCGAATTGATTTCAAGTGCTTATTGTTCTTGTAGAATAAGTTCACCTTGATACGGATATTTTCACGTTCTTTCTCAAATTGTTATCGCATCTAAATATAAGGTAATTTTTATGTGCTTTTCATCCACATGTTATCTTAGACCTTAGAGGGGACAAATTTTAAAGCTTTGGAGCTTCAAATATTTTATCAGTGGAAGTAGTATCAAGTTTGTATAGTACTTAAGTTCAGGTTCTATGAACCTGTATTACTAAGTGATGCTAAGATGCGTTTTCCCTTTTTTCTGACATAATAAAACTACTAGATAAACCGCAACAGGAAAAATTAGAGATCGTATTTTCCTGATGGAAATTTAATGTTCCATCAGCACTTGTAAAAAGATGGCAAAAGAGGAGCATGAACTGCCCAAGGATGAGGATGAGATAGTTCTTCCAACCAATATGATGAAGAGATGATAAGTGCGATCTAATTTGAAATTGAATTTTTCGTTTTCTAAATATTATTGCATTTTCATGGAGATTCTATATAGGACGTTCTTATGTATAAAGATCAACTCTCACGTTTTGATGTTCGAACTTGGCTCTCTAAACTGAGTTGAGTTACCTTTAACCGTGTTAGAACCTGAAACTGTATTATGTAGTGCTGGAACTATGATATGATTTAGGTGCTGAAATTTGGTGCTTAAGCATAAGAAACTGAATTTTATTTGCTGAATGAGGTGTTCAATTGCTAAATTTTAACCTAGAATGCTGAGAACTATGTGGGATGATCTGATTTGGCTGAAACTTTATTTGTTGAATATTTTGGGTGCTCAAAACTTTGGAGTTAATTCTTATTCATACTTTGTTATGATGAGACTGTAGACAATTTGGGATAAATAGTTGTTAAATGAATGACATTCTACTTGGCCATTTACTTGTCCAAGATTCTAAAATATCACCAAAGAAAATTAGTTCATTCTTGTTTAGTCTCGGAAGCATGAGATTATTGTGAATTAGTTGATCCTTGGATAAAAGTTCGATCAATTTGGGTAGGCTTGATCCTAGATACCTACAAGGGGTAATGGATTTATGTTTGTCGCACTGTAAATGTGTTAGTCAACTTTGATTTTAAGTTTTTTTTTTAGATTGTAGTCCTTTGGCACTTAATATCCTCGAACTGGCGTTTGGACATTGGTTTTCAAGAAGCTATAAGCTATTAAAGTGGATTTCTTTGAAGTTATATTACTGAAAACCTTTGAAGTGGTGTATGGTCATTGGACTTTGTGGTTTATAGGATCTCTACAAGTCATGTTTTTGTTTTCCTGGTGGAAAGAATAAGCAAGAATAAGCAACGTATATACTATATCCTATTAAATAAAAATTATTATTTTAATCGGGCTGAGCTAGGCTGTGCCTCAAGAGATTTTTTCGAATTCAACCCATTTATAAACGGGCTTAAAATCTTAATCCCACGAGTTCTGCGATGCAAAATGACTTTCACGCCCATGATAGTTTCTGTTAAGACCAGTAATACCCTTTTCATTATATACTCCAAGTCTCCAACCCTACACCGCCATTTTTCTGTTTCTGGAGCTGCTCAAGAAGGGAGAAGATCGATCGACAATGGCTGCTGTTGGACGTCCCGACGGACTTCCGGCACCTTTTTAAGTCAGCTTTAACGCGAATCTCTCAATGTTAAATTAGAAGAATTGTTGTCAAATTAGAAGTCAGGTGGCTTTGAATTGAAAAAGGGTACAATTAACAGGGAGTAACTTGAGGGAAGGATCAAATTCTAGGGTTTCCTCTGTAATCATCGCCTGACATATACTCCCAATTTCTCCGCGATCAAAACCAGCCCAAAATCGAGCAGGTACCTCTCTCTTCGTCTATATCCCTGTCTGATGTATTTTATGCTTAATTTAGATGCTTAAACGCAATACGCTTGGGGCCTTGTAAATAATCACTTCTTGATAGAGGATTGGCATGTCCTATCCACCCACCGGGAGTGAATCAATTTAGCATATGCAGTAGTGTCAATCTTTGGCCTAAAGCAGTTGCTTTCTAGGCTTCTACCCAAGTCCGGCCCTGACTAGGGTTTCAGTTAAGCTGTAATTGGAATTTGAAATTATGAATTTGAAATTACTCCGGATTATGTGGTTTATCACGAGCTGATTTTGGCAGCCAAGGAATACATGCAATGTGCGACGGCGGTGGAACCCCAGTGGTTGGCGGAACTGGGGCCCATGTTTTTCTCAGTCAAGGATTTGGATACGTCTATGTTGGAGCATAAGAAGAAACAGAAGGAAGAGAAGACGGCCATGGAGGAGGAGATGGAGAGTTTGAGGAAGGCACAGGCGGAGGCGGAGAGGGAGAGAGAGAAGAGGGCCTAGCAACAGCAACAAGTATCGATGCCGGGGATAAAGAAAGGTTCTTCAACTTATTTGAGACCTAAGAGCAGCTACGGCCCTGCATCAGACACAAAACCAAATTCAAAATTTGGGTAAAAATTCCCAAAACCCATCTCCAGTCCTTGCATCAAATCCATACCAAATTGAGTTTTACTCAAATTTTTACCCAAATCAAGGGAGAACCAATTCCTTACCCAAATACCATATGGCTAGTTTTGAGTGGTCAGCGGTGGCAGCAGGTGGTGGTGAGCGACGGTGGAGGTGGTGGAAACAAGTCTTCATGGTCGGCGGTGGCAGGTGGGTCGTTGAGTAGTGGTGAAGGTCGTAGCAGCAGGTGGGTCGTCGAGGTCGTCGTAGCAGTGAAGGTCCAGATCTACGATTTAAGTCGCCATCTCTCTCTCTCTCTCTCTCTCTCTCTATGGAGCTTGGCTCACCCTAGGTTTACAATCAACGGATCGGGATTTGGGTGTCCGACTGGGTTAGGGTTAGGTCAGACGGCGGTGGTTATGGCGGTGGTGGTAGTCTACGGTGATGGTGGCTGATGATGGGCGGTCGGGGGCAGAAGTGGCTGACGATGGGCATTGATGGTGAGTAAAATTATTTTTGATTTTTTTTAAAGCCAAATTTGAGTAAAAATCAGTTTGAGGACTGGAATGCCTATACGGCTATACCCAAATCAAGCTTTTTACTCAAATTTAAGTGAAAAATTGGTTTTGAATTTGGTTCAACGTTAGAGTTGCTCTAAGAGGCTCGGTTTGTGAATTAGTTATTGCTGTATAGTGTCGGTAGGGAAATCTCTCTGTTGATTTGTCACTTCTGGTGGATGTTTCATCGAATTTCATCAAAGCAAGCAAAAGAAAGGAGGAAGGAAAATAGAAAAAAAGGGACACTTCATAAAACAAGAATGTGGGTGATCAAAAAAATAAATAAACGGAAAAGAAAAAATTCAATCAAGAGTGTACAGCGAACGGGTTGAAGAACGAGGATATGTTGTATCTATTTGTCTTCGATGTTTAGGCCTGTATGTATTTAATCGTTTGAAGAACGAGGATGTGTTGTATATTTTTCTTCGATGTTTAGGCCTGTATGTATTTTATTGGTGACGATTATTCAGGCATAAATTTTTACCACTTTGATCTTAGTTAACAGTTTTCAGTTTCTGGAACTTGGCTTTGGCTGGGTTTCGTGAAATGCTTGTTGAGTAATTCTAGTTTTTTTTAGTGTCTTTTTTTGCTTATTTTGCAAAAATTGGGTTAGAGTAATTCTATTTTTGCAATTATTTTATTTTACCTTGTGTTTCAAAAAATGCATTATATTTGAATTTTTGAAGTAAAAAAAAAAAAAATGCCTTATTCATTGTTCCGGTCCTTTCGACTCGTGTCAGGATACCTCGAATAAATTAGCAAAGTCGAGGGAAAATGTCTGTGTACGAGTATATGGTGGAACTTTGAGTGTCCTTTATCGCAGTTGTTGTTTAATCCATTAGTTTTCTTCTAATCTCCATAAAGGTATACAATTTTTACCAAAAAACAAATAAAAATCAGAAGTGGCACCCAGAATATATATTCAAAAAACTACTTAGAATTTGAAAATAGTGGCTCAAATTCACTTGGAAATAAATTTGAGCTAATAATTTCAAATTTTGTGTCCTTTCTCGGGAAATACTCCTATGGGTACTTACATTTTTCTTTATTTAAACATAGAAGAATGATTATACTCAAGCTAAATTTTAAAGTACTTGAGCTTGACTCGTTCAAAATTAGCCTAACTTGAGCTTGAATCGAGCCTAAATAATCGATTTTGAGCTCGACTAAGGTGATTTTTGTCTTTAATCGAAAATATTTGCATTTGATACTTTTGCGTTGATTTTTTTGTGAATTATTGGTTCGTCGCAATGAAAACAATCCAAAAAATCTAAAATTATTATAACAATACTAAAAAAGTTAACTAATAATAATCCGATTGGATTATTTTTTTTTCTTTATTCGCAAAGATTTTGATTTGTTTTTGTCTTTTAGATTCCTCTTACCAAGACAAATCAATAATTAAAAAAATGGACTAAAAACTAGGGTAATGATAATGCGAAAATCATTTTTGTTTGTACCAAAACTATAGTGCACAAAAGGCTTGTACTTTACACATGATATAAAGTTTTTAAGCACTACATTTTTGGCACAAACAAAAATAATTTTGATATTAACACTACCCAAAAACTAATATATGAGATTGTTTTTAAAAATAAAGACAAAAAAGTAGTATATCTACTTTTTTTTGCCAAGGAAAATGATAGGTACACACAAAATATCCAAACACACATACAACTGTGGGGGCCACACTTGTGTATGTATATTTGGGTATTTTGTGGGTAAATTGAGCGTATGTAGTATTGCTCTTTTGCCAAAACTAACAACTCAACTTGACAGATCGATTTGCGTGGTCAATAATGATACATGTACAACAAAAGTCTTTAATAAGTCTCCAACACACTCACATGGTGTGTGGATCTCACACACATTTCACACTCAAGTGTGCGTGGACTCCACACACTATTTAAGTGTATTGGAAATTTATTGGAGTTGGTTATTGTACACCTATCATTTTTGTTGCTTGGTACCTCTTTCCAAAATCATTCCCACGGGACCGACTCAACTCAGTTTATTTTTTCCCCTCAGATCATTGCAGTCGAAACAGCAGTTGTTTGTACCCCGGGAGGAAAACAGATCTCTTCCACCGCACCGTCGTTTACAAGTCGGCCCACCTACGCCGCCGTACCACCGCACCGACCTCCCTTCCCACGGCCCAAAACCAAGGTTTGCCCTCTCTCTCTCTCTCTCTCTCTCTCTCTCTCTCTCTCTCTCTCTCGAGTTTTGACCTTTTGGAAAAGTCGTTTTCTATTCCTTTAAAAACTCAACCTACCAATGTTGAGGTTGTGGGCTTGAACCTGACAGCAGTTATTTTGTGCAAGTAATGCCAAATACTGGGATGTACTCAATCTGTCCCTCCACAACCCCATTGATGGTTACCAAACTGTGTGACACACTTTAAGTTCTTAGATTCTGATAACTTATGTTAACACTGAAGACGATGTTAATAGGCAGTGCTGGGCCTTGTTATATTTTTTTTGTCGTATAATTGTCAATGGCCGCGAAGACATGGTAATAATTAAATCAAGAATAGCAGGCTGAAAGTTTTTGTGGTTGATTAAAGTTAAATGATGAACTTGTACCGGTGGTGAATTTGCATGTTAAATGTTTAATAACCTTGAAGTACGCATGGATTTGGTTATCTAGCACTTGCTCATTGCCGGCAATGCATCGTGACTATGCCACACTTGTTTTTTATGGTTTTGTACTTAGTAGCAGGATCCTTCAAAAATGGGTGTGCTCCCTTGACGGGAGCTCGAATCCGCATTCCCTCGACGGGAGCTAGCTCCCATCCAGACGGAAACCCGCTTCTAAATCAGATGAAAGCTACCACACTAATCTTAAGGACAAAATTCCTCACTTCCTATATCCAAGGAAGAAGAAACAGATAAAGAAGAGAGATTTAGGACTCTTTCTTTCTCGTCTCGCATTCTACTACTTATCTACATATTTAGTCCATACATTTGGCTTAAAATAATCTATTGGGATGTCATTTCTCACTCATTTTTATATAGATAGAATGCTTATTTGGATGCTCCCTTTACAACTACATTAAACATATGTACAATATCGACAAATATATATTAATTTATTCATACATATATATGCTCATTAATTATTACCTTGCCGCTCCCAACCTAGGGAGCTTCTACACCCCCGCTCCCGCTCTATGCCACTAAGGTTTTGTGATCTTGTTGATATGTTATCTTCTATGGATTCGTTATTCATCCATTAGCCCATCTTCAGGGATGAGTTGCTTTTTTAAATTTGACTTTTCAAGTTCAATCTGAACTAGGATGATTGAAAAATTGAGAAGTCTGCTATTGTTTGAATATTTGAATGAACTAAGCTTGCAAATCAGCTTGTCTTTTGTATGTTATACCTTCTGCAAGATCAAAGCACGTCTATTCATGTAAAACATTTGGAAGCTTATAGACATTTCCTTTTTTCCTTTTGTAGTTTGAAGGAGAAAAGAAAGGAAAACAAAAAAGGCCAAACAAGTATCCAAAGAGCATCCAGATATGGTAACCCAAATATAACTGCATTTTTGAGAAATTGCTTTCTGATTTGTTTCATTTAATACGCTCTGAGATTGTGGTAGTTTTATTGGATTTCAGTCAGCTCTCTTCAACTTCCATTCATTTCTTACGGTAGTGCTGCTATGGATTTGTGCCTGCACTTACTTGAAGATGCAATTTCCAGCACCTCTTGATCAGAAAACTGGGTACGTGCTCTTCTCTAAGGTCTTTGTTTAGTTTTTAATGTAGCTTATTGTCTGCGAAATGAGTTCCACGCCTTATGAAGGGTATGATTATTAATTGTCTCTTAGCAAACTTGCCAATTGGTTTACACTCCAAGCATTCGTTGTTGTATCCATGCTTGGAGAGTTGGAGGTGGTCATCTTAAATAACGTGAAAACTCCAAGAAGATTGTATGATATCATGGGTACTGATCAGGAGACTCCTTTCATTGTACCAATATAGAATATCATGTTCATTAGCTTTTCCCCTTTGGTCTTTGGTCCTTCAAACATCAGTAGGTAATTTGGTTATGTCTGTGATTCTGATTTTATTATTAAGTGAATTGGTTTGCATTCTAATGAGATGTATGTTTTGGCAGGTTCCGAGGTTTCTTTTGGAAGGCTGCTAGAATAGGTAGGTGTTGTTTTACAACATAAGCATTCTTTGTCTGTATGGGCTCGCCATCTTGTTGATATCCCGCAACTGAGATGCATGACTTTGTCTCTAATAAAGAAAAGATCATGCCTGAGCATGAAGTTGTTTAGGATGCTGAGTTTAGAGCCTGTTTTAAATTGTCAATCCAAGGTGTGGTCTATTTAGTTGACATTCTTATCTCTGTGAGATGAAAAGCATGACAGTTGAGTCACCAATTATGGGACCCGAATGTATCGGCTGTGCATCTGTTGCCTTTTTTAAAACTGAATTTTTTTTGAATTTTCTAGAGAAGTAGAACGGTAGAGTATTATGGAAGATGGAGATGTGTTGATAGGATACTCAACAACTTATATTTATGGATATGGTTATGCTACATTGTCTACGGAGGCATGAGTTTCTCTCATATGGGCTAACCTTTCCTGCTTTTGCTGGGACAGGTGAGCGTTTGAGCCCTTGGGTGGCTGTGGGATGCTTCATGATGGGTGTGTCTGTGATTTTCTTCTAGTAAACAAACATGTTCGCGCAGTCAAAGTGGGATCTGATAGCATGTAATTCACCCCTTCAATTTTGATGTCACCAAACAGTTTCTGTGATATTAATTGTTTTCACAATCTCTTTTGGAGGCAAATTTGATCTGTTGACAACTCCAGTGAAGTGAGTGAAAGATATGGTGCGTATCTTTTGTATGGTAATTATGTGTGAAAGATGTTTCATTTACGGTGCTTATCTTCTTGAAAACTTGGTATTGTGTTACAATTTCCTTTTGGCAGAAACATGTAAAGATGTCATCTTTGCTAGACAGTTACTGTCCTTTCCTTTCAAGGGTTAAGGGTACTACTTAGTAGTTAGTGGGTGTTAAAATTTATCTCAAACAACAGAACCTGGCCCAATGAACGGACTAATCCGGGAGACCAATTCCACCTGCGGCGGGTCCACCATATGGACCAACCCACCGTAGGTATGTATTGATAGCAAGCAAGTGTGAGTCAAACCCAAGACTGAAGTCTTGCTAAGGCCTCTTGTTTGCCACTTGTTAGAAGAATTTTGGTTCTACTGCACCAATGCTAGGGTTTTAGTAATTTGATTGGGACATGTTGGACAAGGTTTCATTTTAGGGGATTGATGGGATTAGGATTGAATTTGTAATGAGTTGGCTTTATTAATGTGGAGCTGGCTCATTTCTTGTATGTTGTATATGATCAATTCATGGGATTGTTAATGATATGTTTGTTTTGCCTGGAATAGTATTCGATTAAAATTACTTATTTCTGACGACACCCTTTGCAACAAGAACACCATTTTATTATTATTATTATTATTATTATTATTATTATTATTATTATTATTATTATTATTATTATTATTATTATTATTATTATTATTATTATTATTATTATTATTATTATTATTATGGTATATTGTGAGGCAAACCACAAAACTTCCCTTGGACCAAATTCATGAACCATTTGATCAGGTAACATATTGTTATGGGAAGCTTAGAAGATGACTACGAGTCTAGCCTGGATCTGCCTAGTCGTGCTCTTAAATCTTCAGACTATGGTTACTTTTAGTGTCGTAATATGCTTCATCATTCATAAGTGTTGTATAATTTGAATGCTCAATATTCCATGGATTCTGGAAGAGTCAATAAGTGAGTCATCAGTGAGAGATTTTTTGCCTGATAATTTACGTAGTATGGAGGCTATTTTTAATCCTGCTGTAGAGTGTGCTGAGGAAATGGCAAAAGACGGCAACAATAGTTTTCATGCTTTTCAATCTCTACCTCCTCCGTCAATGTCTGGTGTGGGTTATTCCATTGTTTATTAGCCTATTTCCACCCATAGAAGAGCTTATGAGGGCCAACGATTGCCATTTCAACCAAGACAAATATGGTAGGACGTGCTACGAAGAGGCATGACTAATGACTCTACAAGTTAGAGCACCAAACAGGGAGGCAAACAGAAGATAGGATCCCTTTCTAAGTTTCTACATTTGTAAAAAAGAGAAGCTGGGCCCCCTTATATTGTAAAAACCTATATAGTTAGGCTTGTACTTTTATTATTAACTTGTCTATAAACAGACAAGTCTATAGCATTTGTAAGGTATGTAAAAAAAAAAAGTCTCCAATCACTCTACATAATAATATTCATAGTTTCCTCACTTGCCAACTTTCCACACTCTCTTTTCTTTCCTTTTTTATTTTTAATTTTTTTATCCGGTCTTTTCTTTCGTTTGTTATTGAGCCACTTGTGCTTGAGGTCGTCATTTTATATTGTCTTTGTAGTATTTTGTGTTGGTAGTTCACACGTCCGGGTACATTACACGCACCTCAACTAAAAGAATCAAACATTAAAACTTAGCTTAGAGTAATAAATTTTACCAATTAACTTGTGTCTATTAAAGCTTCATCTAGTTTTAATGCTTCATCTAGCTTTTTTTGACACTATATTATTTTCATCTTGTGTGGTTGATGGAGTTGTTTAGCAGGCACTTGATAGAAAAAGGTTTATTGACAGCTACCTGCGATCTAAATTTCAATTCTCTCTCTTGTAAAAATGCGGCATCTAATAAACCAGTCAATCTGTGCCAAACGAAATAGTTAATATTTGGTTTGATTTGATTTAGTAAAATGTCCAAACCATATTATCCGGTTTGATTTAGAAAGATGACTAAACCGGAAGAGGTGTTGGTCGAGGTGCGAACAATATAACACAGACAACCGGTTAGTAAAATCAAAATAAAAACTGGAAGGGATATTTTTAACAAAAGAAAAACCTCAGAGGTGTAGATGTGAAATTTTACCCTTTTAAGTTGTTTTAGTGAAACTAGCTAACGGATTTAAATAATCTAATCCAATCACTCGCTCGACGGAAAATGAATTCTTACCTGCTCCATCGGTCGAACTCTAATTCCCAACATTCGAAAGTTGTGTTTGGTTTGGGTTTTGAGTTTTGGTCTTTGTAATGATAAGAGGGGAAAATAGTGATAATAATTTTAAAAATAGGTATTAATGATTGGAGAGAGATAAAGAGAAAAATAAAAATAATATTTAAAAATAGGAGTAATAATTGAAAAAATCAGTTCTTAAAAACCAAAACGAACAAGGCCAAAAATCCTAGGGCAAAAATGTTTAATATTGGACTGTGATTTGTTGGTACTCATATATTGTGAGAGTATTAAAAGGGATCATGAATCTAACTAGAGGAGGAAGAAAATGAAAGGCAATTTGGGGTTGTCCCACAAAAATGACTTAACTCAAAACTGACTTATTTGGCTTTCCAAGATTCGTCACTCTCACAATGCATCAAACCAATTTCACTCAATAAAGCCAGTTCCACTGAGTTAGTTTGTTTTTCATTCATCTTTTCTTGCAATTACATTGATATCATGAGCCTTTACAAACGATCTGAATTAGATAAAAAAGAGATAATGGATTCCCTTTCTAACTATGCTCAGTCAAGCCATCAATTATGTTTTGGTGGTTACCCTCTCCTCCAATTATAAGGTGTTGAGGTGGAGCATCTGGAGCTGAGCTATTATCAGCTGAAACTGAACTGGTACACCCTTGGGACACCTCACTAACACATACACCTGTATGCATTAATGTGCTTATGATTTGTGGAACATGTTAATTGTCACTTATTGTTCTGTTGAACGAGATTGACCCGGACAACTATTGGGATTATCCAGCCTGAATTGTAGTACATTTGATTTCGCCAACTACGCACTTTTTGTTATTTTTCTTTGTTTTTGATTACAATTTTCAGGTTTCAGATGCCATTTTGGAACTTCCAGACCACTTGAACAGTTGCTTGGAGATCCTAAGTGAACCCTTTCAACAGTTTTCCATCCCTCAAGAGAACACATAGGTAGTGGCCTTACATCCGCATGGAATGTTGCTGGACATACTCACAGACTGCCTTGCAGATTCTTTGGTTCCGCGCCAATAGTAATGCCGAGGAACCCAAAGTTTTCGACCATAAATGCTGATGATATCACAAAATTTAAGGAAATTTTAGGGGAGAAAAATGTAGTTCAGGATGAAGCGAGACTACTTGCTGCAAATACAGATTGGATGCGGAAAAACAAAGGCTCAAGCACTCTTGTACTTCAACCTAGGACCACTGAGGAGGTTTACATCTTTCTTTTTCTGTGAGATTGTAGGTTCTTGGTCTACTATCTGTTGCAAAAGAATTTCATTTCCATATCTTGAGCTATTCCATGAATAGAATAGCTATTCCTATTCTGATAGCTAGGAGAGGACAACCTATATTAAGATTAAGGCAGCTTGCTGTTCTTGATGTCTATGAAAGCATGGGAGCAGTCTTCTCTTTGTAGTTTGGAGAGCAGGATGGCACAATGGGAGGTTCAGGAATCAAACCCTGAGACTTTCTCCTTGTTGTTTACTGTAGGTTGGTCGAAGATTAGTAGAATGCCACTTTTTTGATAAGGTAGACTGAGCGGTTAGACAGTACAAGGCACTTTAGATTTTATACATATGCGTGTGTACTGTTTCTTTTCTTTTTGGTGGGAGGATGGGTGTACTGTTTCTTTTCTTTTTGGTCCCCTTTTGTGGTTAGAGGGGGAAGTAGGAGTAGGGGACGTGCATGCTTTTACTCATGTAAAAACTTGAGGTGATCATGAGCTCATGCCCCTTGCCAATATTAGTTTTGAAGTAGAAAGTAGAACTCATAACTTCATCAAAGAACTCGTTATATTTTCTGAACATATTCTGCTGTTTAATCTTCAAATTCAAAATTTTGATTTTGTTATCCATACTTTTGGGGATTAGGATTGTTTGGAAGTCTGTATGATTGGATGTTTCTATTCTTTTCTTTGGAGCGTTTGGAGGAACTAGACCATTGTCTAGGATGGGACAGTTGATGAAAGTAGGTTGAGCAATCACCATAATATACGGAACGGGAATTTCTTAGTGTTATTGGATGTGACACGTTTCCATTTTCTCATAATCATTTGGAACTTTTGGGTTTTGCTTCTTTCTTTTTTTTTAATAAATCTTTTGGGGTGTTTTCAGCATTGGTGGGCCTTAATATATTTGATGGGTTTTCTCTTCAAATTCTATGATAAACATAATGGTGCTAGTCAATTTGCACTAAGATCCTCTCATAGGATAATCTTTTCTACAAGCCTCATACTATTCAAAATGAAACCCATCAGTGTGTCATTTTGATGACCCGAGCCATTTATTTTGTAGGCCCCATTGGACCTTACAGTTTTTATGGCTTGGATAATTAAAAATGGGACCGAAGTTAAGTCCACCCCATTACTTCTTCTTCTTCTTCTTTATTTCCTTTCTTGGAATGTGGCCTTTTCTTCTCTTTCTTTTATTGGGAACGTGATGAAATCATATTTTGCAATGTGACTTATTCCTATTTTATTTTGAACGTGCTGAACTCGTTTCTTGGATGTGAGGAGTATGAATTCGGGGTTCAAATCCTGTTGTCTCTTTGAGGGAAAAAAATCATGTTCTTTATCACCCCTAAGTCCAACAAAAGAAAAAAAATAGTTTCAAATGAAACGACAACTAGTGCAAGATCAGTAAACCCTTTTGTATTTATGAGCAAAAACATGACTTCTAATCCAAATTACTCAAAAAGTGAAATCAAAAAGTAAAAAGACGGAAGTGGGTGAAAAAAAAAAAGGAACCTTAGGTCCTCCTTGAGCTTTTGCTGAGGCGGCTCTACATAGAGCATTGGGTGGTCACCCGAACACCCAAAAAAGAAAAATTTAGAAAGCTAAGAAGCTTGTAATAGGAGATGTAACAGAGTCGTTGAAGCTTGTATTAGGATCGCCGGAGATGCTAGGGTTCCGGCAAACTGTGTCTAGGGTGAGATGATGTAGTCAATAGAGATGTTGAGGCAGGAAGCTGAGAAGCTGGAACATATGCAAACAAGTACAGAACAAGGAAGCTGAGAAGCTAGAACGTATGCAAACAAGTACAGAACAAAGGAAGAACAGATGCAGATTCAGAAGATACAGATTCAAATGTGGATTCAAAAGATGCAGATTTGGATGATGTTTGAGAAGAAAGAGGTACAGATTTCTCATGCAGATTTCAGATGCAAAACCAGAGAAATAGAGCCACAGTCAGAGATACAGGACTATAGAGATGTGAAATTAGAGAAACAAACCGCGAAATTCTACGGAAATTCTCCTGTGCCTGGGAGGAGATTAGAGCTAATATACGGTAAAACACTAGTGGATGCTCCAAGTTGCTCAAATCAAGTCATAGAGCCAATAAGGGGTTGGTCATGGAGTGACTATCACTTGTCCCTCCACATTATAGTGGTTGCATATGATATTAAGTTGCTCAAACTTTATCATTCCATAGATCCAGTAATTGTCTGGTCCTGGAGATATACCACTAGATTGTCTTTTAACAACTGTCATCATTTTTGTCTAAGATACTGCCAAGTGTTTTTCTTGTCTTAAGTGTTTTCTCTCTCTATCTCTATCTGTCTCTCTCTTGATGTGACAAATTTCTTTGCAGGTAATCATAAATATGGGTTCCATGAAGAACATCATTTCTTTTGACAAGGTAGGAATTGCACCCCTAGAGCTAGAGGGTCTATTCATTTCAAGGTTTTACCCTTCCAAGTTTATATTCACCACTCGAAAACATTTTCAACTAGGATTTCACTTGTGAATTGGGATATCTTGTCAGTTCTTCGCTTTATGTTTTTATATACTTGTTCCATGACCAGTTTGTCCTTTTCTTATCACTTTTGAACTGCTCCACTAGTATGTCCTTAACGGAATAGGTTTTCTCTATCATTCATTTGCATCCTTTCGATTATGGCAATCCTTAAAGCTTCAGTAGACTTGTTATTTATTATCTTTGTTCTGAAAAATTCTCTCTCATGTTAAAATTCTTGAATACCAACTCGAAGCTCTGCTTTCTGCCAAGTAACTCAATCCTCCCCGTTTTAGGTATGTGGTATCCTCGTATGTGAAGCAGGATGCATATTGGAGAACCTGGTTTCTTTCCTGGATAACCAAGGGTAAGCATCTGTTAACTCTTCATCTTTTTTTTTCTTTCTTCGTAAAATAACAAGACCAACGATTCAATAAAAACCACAAGCTCAGAAGCACAGACACGTCAATTTACCGTCACATGTCCATGTTGGACATGGACAAGCCACGGACATGGGTCGAACAAAAGCTGAAATAAGTGTCCAATTATTTTATTATACCTTTTTTAGTCCGGCACGCAAAGGACATGCTGCGGACACATTGCAGAGACACGTTGAAGACACTAGTAATTCGTATGAGTTCTTGTTGTGGATGCTTGGTTCTTTATATTTATTTGGCGATGTGATCTTTCTATCTTAATCTCTCTAATATTATTTATCCAAATTTGACCCCGAATTTAATCCATAATACAACAGCCATAATGTTCTTGTCTATTATATGCATTTATAGTACAAAGATAATGTATTCTGCTTTACTCAATGTGTCCCACCGTGTCCTAGTTTTTGAATAATGTTGCATTTGCATATCTGTGTCACGTCGTATTATTGTCTCATGTTCCTATCTGTGCCTCTTAGCATTTTAGGCCTGTTTGACTGCGTTCCCCATCCCCTTTTTTGTTGTTGAGAAAGGATGTGCGACCCTTTCCTTTTGTTTGTTTACTGTTTGATGCTATGTTATTACTTTAGCTGATCATCATCCATTCTCTATTTTGAATTATCATCTTAGATGAGTTTAAACTTATAGTGTCTCCTGTACTCAATTGGCTTATGGGAGAAGATAAAGACCTTAGAACATGCACGCTGAAGGTTGCAATTTCTGCTCAATAGTTTGGGGCTTTTATTACTCATGATAAAAATGATGATATTGTGTCAAGATTCAAGAATAAATTTCATGGTTATTATCGTCGTTAAGATTTGTTTCACTTGGAGTGCATAAGTACCCATTTAGAGGTTTAAGCACCTACACTTGTAAGCCATAAACCAAGATTGAAAGTGGCTGTACGGGGATAAATCCGCGTAACTCTGGATCTCGTGCTTCCTTGAATCAACCCTGAATCTGCAAGACAGAAAGAGGGTTAGAGCACCTTTGCCTCTCGTTGGCAAAGGCCCTCCGATGCCTAAGTTAGTATCACGTACTAGAAAGCTTAAAACACAATGCGTATGAGAGTAATTCACAGCGTACCTTTTGTCATGGTTATTGCCTTGTATTTATAGGCGTGGATGTCCTTCACATTAGGCATCTCGTGCCACTGTTCCCTATACTCTTTAGGAATCCTTCTCTCAATAGGACTTTCCTTCCAAGGGTCAGCTTCCATATATTGCTAGATCTCGTCTAGAAGTAGTCTTTCTTTCCATGTAGGACTCATTCCTTTATGTGGTTTATTCCCACCACATTAGGAATGTTCATATTAATCCCTTATTTCACGGGATTGCTCCTTATCTCATAAGGTACCGCTTATAGAATATTCTGGAATGTCCCACCGCCCTTCTCGTGGAGGTGCCGAGCTTACACATAGCTCGGAGTGACTCGTACATAGTTCAGTTTATCACGCCGAGCTGAACTATGTATTCCAGAATGCTCGCCAAACTATATCCGTAGCTCCCATAGATCGGCCATATCAGGGGCATCCCCTTGTGCCTTGCGCCGAGCTAGTGCATTCTATTGTATTTGCTTTAATTTGATTCCTGACCCTATTCATGGTCAATCCAGCTCTGTACAAGGACTAACGAACTCCCTATGTGGTGCCGAGCTAATCACCCTCTCGTGGCGGTCATTTTAGACACGTGCCATGCCTTATAATAGGGTAATCAGATTTTACCCTCTCCAGTGGCCAATCAATGAAATCTGAAAAATCTAGGAAAGGAATAATGCCATGTGAGTGTACACAAGTTGTGATGAGGTTAGGTGATGAAAAATGAAGAATAGGTTGAGTTTGAGTTGTAAGAAGAGATTTTGGGGTTGAAAATGGATGGGGCTGAGAAAGATCAACTAGGAATGGGACTTCTGATGGAATTTCAGCAGCATAGCAGTAAAAGAGTGAGGGGAGAACTCAACCCTTTTCAAATGAGAGAGGGGAGGGGCTATTTATAGGCACCAAAGGTCCAAAATGAACCCTTAGGATGGCTTAGGGGTCAAGCTATTTTCCCTCCACTCTCTCTAACAAACTTCTGCAGAAAAATCCCCAGAGAATCCTCCAAGACACTCCTCCCCACTCACTTGACCTTGGGGATCAAGTATCTGGAGAGGGTCCAGGCGCCTGCATTAAGGCAATCCAGGCGCCTGGATTCAATGTAGGCACCTAGAATCATCCAATCCAGGCGCCTGGACTTGGAGACAGCACAAAATTTCAAACTTTGTGGGGCCATTTCGGGTGCTACCGAACTCCGTTTTGCACATGATTTGAAGCATTGGAAAGCTTGTCAAGTCTACTTTCTAACCCAAGTGGTTTGAACCTAAGATAATTTATACATCAAAATATGTGACCATTTTACCCTCAAAAGGTCGGAAAAATGAATCGTTTTGGTAAAACGGGCACATCTCCCTCATTTCAAAATGGATCGGGACATATTATATATCAAAAAAGAGGGTTTTCAATGTACTAGAAGGTGGTGTAGGCTTGGGTTTATTTTGGAGAGGTTTTGGAGGGGTTTCCAATTTCACAATCAAGCCTCGCGTGCTCTTATCGGGCATTTTCATCATCGGGGATGCTTGATAAGTTTCTCGGGTCAAAATCGGGGTGTCTACATTTAGTAAAATCATATCTTTCTACATTGACCACATAATTGATTTGGTGGAGAGGCAATTGAATATGAAAATTCTAGTGCATCCCCATTTTCAAGAATCTCTTCCTGTGTTAGAATTTCAAGGATAATGCTTGGGGTTCTTAGGTTTCAATGCCTTCTGAGTTCTTTCCCAACAAAACATCACCTTCTTCATTCATTGGACTTTCTTGGCCAACTTTTTCCATGTCATCTTTGCTATCTATTTGAGAAGTTGCATAAGAATCCAATAATTTTTCCATAGTTGCTTGTATTTGAGGTAATAATTAACCAATGTGGGACAAGCTGTAAAAGGCCTCCATGACAGAGTTCAACTTCAAAATCAGCACTTTTGGTCGTAGACTCTCCATGAATTCAAGCTGAATCCAGGATGAGATAAGATGTTTTATTTATTACTTACATACTTTGGGGTTGCTGGTCATTGTAAGTTTGTAACAAAGTTTAATTTGTCTTCTTTTGTACCAGTGTTACAGTATAGTGCCATTGTGCACATAATAAAATTTATACTTAGATATTAAGGCCACAACAACAGCAGTACCCATGTAATCCCCAATCAATGGGAGTGTGGGCGGAGGAAGATTGGAAATGGACTTAAAGTCTGGCAGTATATGCACAAAGTGGTTACTCTAAAAAAGTTATGGATTCTTAACAGCTTAAGCTTTTGGGACAATTGGTAACCTAATAGTTATGCTGGGGAACTATGCCCCTAAATCAAAGATGGAAGACATCAGAGAGGGTAGGCTAAAGATCTGATTCAATTTATGTGCTCGTTATCTTGCTTCCTTCATTCAAAATCGAGAGCATCAATGACGCACAACAGTATAGTGGGATATTCTAAGACAAACTAACAAAACAGCATTTTGTTGCAAAAAGGCAGACACAAGGTTTTTTTTTAAAGGAATAGAGTTGGTGTGATATTGTAGATGTTGGGATGTGGATTGTTTTTAGTGCGGTCTGAATCTAGAGGTTCATGTGGATATAATTTAGAGAGCATGCTCTCATTTTTATGTAACATCATATGTAATTATATGATGGGATGCGAACTTGCCAAACTAGAAGTGTGATATAATTATAAAGCTAGAAAAGGGGAAGCAACTTAAAGTTTCATCTATGTAATTGAAATCAACTCCATAAATGCTACTCAATGTTACACGGTCTTGGGTAGAACTCAACCCCAAAAGCTAGCTCATGAAGCGAGGGTGCCCTCACGCTTATATATTTCATATTACTTTGGTAACCAGGCCTTCACACCCTCCCTCATGCGCAACGTGCTTACTCGGTAGCACCTACAGCTTGCAGGAGAGAGACATGCACCCTACCTGTCTCTGGTACCCAGCTCTGATACTATGTGACACGGTCTTGGGTAGAACTCAACCCCAAAAGCTAGCTCATGAAGTGCGCTTACATATTTCATATTACTTTAGTACCCATGCGATGTGGGACTTCGCTTCACACTCAGCTCTTCGACGGGGCTTACTATGTCAAAATTTGAAATGTTACTGAATTTTTCTTGGAGATTAGTAGAATGTCCACTTTAGGTAACTTAGATGATAATTTTGGATTTTTCTTGAAGGATTCAAGATTTTTTTTGAACAATGTCATCTACTTTTGAAATAGGAGTGATGGGAAAATGACCTCTGTTATGCTTGGTGTAACCTTGTAACCTACAAGGTAACAAGTGATCGAATCATCTTTACACACAGGCTGATCTCGACATATTCAATACTGTGATCATATTACAGAGACTCTAATGAGTGTTCCTTCTATGACCAGGCTGATCATAGTCCATGTGTGCCTAATTGGCAATATCGGGCATGTTGACATGGTAATCTTTGACATGTTATGCAGCCCTAAAGACCTCGGTTAAGAGTTACATGTGTCAGAGATGGTTATGGTACTTTTGTCATGTGTTAGTTTGTACTCCATTAATAGATATCAGTAATATCTGTGTTAGGATTAATTAACACCCTTAATGCTTCTCTCAATAACATCATCGATGGTACTTTGTCGTCACTGTTAGTGTGGTTTTTTAGTGTGTTGGACATGAGCTCCATAAACTTTTTAAACTGTAGCTGCATAGTGCAAAAAATAGATGATATTGATTAATCTACAATCGTACTGCAAGTACTATGCACCTTCTTTAATGCATCAAGCTGTCAGCAATTTTCAAAACATCTTACTCTGCAAAAGCAATTACTTACCATTCAAGTTCGGTCATCCGTAGGCCTGATTCAAGCTTCGTTGTCTTTCAATTGCAATTACGCCACCTGCAACAAAATCATTATTTGTGATGTACAAACTTGAATTCACCTATGATGCTTCATATGAGGAGGATACGATTTCTGTTGTCTTGCAGATTGCATTGCCTAAACATAACTCTTTTCTAGGGCTTATGTGCTTATTTTTTACTCATACATTTATGTTCATGCCTCCAGAGAGAAGCTTGAGGTGTTCCTTCTTCGTTCTATGGAAGGTGGTTTAATATCCGACGGTGTTCTGGAACAAGACATAAATCAGGCATTTTCCTTTTGGCATATTCATGAGGTTTTTCTACTTAACATACTTGATTTCTTTCTTGATCACTATAAGAGTGTTGATATTCGTATAAGAAGGTTCTCGGTCTCGCTCTATGTTGTGCCCTTCTAGATTGAGAAACTTGTCATTGCATGTTGATTGTCGTACCTTACGTTTTCTAACTTAATTGTAAGGTATCTTCTCATGGAGTTGTGCCTTCTCTTTAGTAATTTGTGCTCTCATCTACTCTAAGTTTCTCCATCGGCTCTTGTTAGATATTTTGTTTACTAGATCAATGACACGTGCACTAAAAGAGGCCTTTAGGGAATGCCAACTAAAAAAAGTTACGATACACCTGTATGTCTATTGAAAAAGCCTTACAAAATCAATAATAGCGTGCATAAGGGGATGGTGTAATCCGTTTCCAACTACACAAAAAGCTTAGGAAAATACTCTCTAATCTATACAAAGTATTCTCTAAGACATCAATATGACAAGAAGTACGCTCTTGCCAAATGATCCAGACAAACAAGCAGAACCAAAAGTAGATCTTCCTCGCTACTATGGAAGAGTTCTATCACCCCATTTGAAAACCCATTCCACCAACCACGATGACAAGGAATCCAATGCTCCCAAGCTACTAGGCAATGGATGAGTGTATTATTCACCGATCCCCAACCTGCTTACACATGAAACACCAATTCACAAATTCACGAAACTTTTTGCCTCGAAACCAAATCATCAACCTTGAGAATCTTCCCTTGAGCTGTACACCAAGCAACCTTCCCACTTCCCCTGAATGCCCCTTTTTCTTTCCCTACTCTGCTACCATCTACTCCTTCACCTTCAGTAGAACTAATTTGCCTCGATTTTTACCAAACACGTTTCTGGAATTTAGGAAACACAAGTTAAGAAAATAAGTTAGGATCCAATAGTTCAATAAAAGCAATATGAATTGATACCAAAATAATCCATCCTCCTTTGAACTTTTAATATTGTTAGGCTTCAAACGCCCATAACTCACTATGTTTCAGTTTTTTATAGTCTAGATACTTGTCATTGCCTGGAAATGGATGGTATTTTTAGCTTCGCTTGTGTTATTTAACTTTTCTCAATGTGACCTATATTTGTGAACTTGTGATAAGTTCATTTGAAAAAGGTCCAAGTCAGGCATTTTGAATGACATATGAGCAGTCAAAGATTATCTTGTACTTCTTAATCTGTCAATTAGGGTTTTCATGTGGTTATCACACATCAAATGACATTGACATGAATACGAAAATGAATATGGAATATATCTTGTAGTCAGACATGTAACCTAGAAATGTGGATTTCTAAGTAAAACATGCATGAAAATGCAGTAATTCCAGCATCCAATTGCTAGGAAGCTATTTATCTTACAAAGACTAATGACCATTTCAAAAAATTTAACTGAGGTAAGAGAAGTAATATCATTTACAGGTATCATTGTTTATCAGCCATTTTAAGACTGAAGACCTTTGTCATTCTTTAATATTTCAGTTTAAGTTTATAATGTGATTAATGTCTTTCATTCCTTGTAGTTATCTTATCACAGGGAATACCTGAAGCGTTAATGAAAGCAGGGGCTGTATACAAATATGATTTGTCACTTCCTGTTGAAAAGATGTATGATCTTGTTGAGGCAATGTGAATTCGACTTGGTAATGTGATTATCTTTGCTACTGATAACATTTTGCTGGGTTTTCCCAATCATGCTACTATGGTAAGACATTCCTTTTGCTTGGATGCTTGAGACGAGAAGGATTTGCAGCCATAGGTTTATTTTTTGGGTGTTCATGACTGTGGTATTGACCAAGAGATGACTTTGATGTTGTCAAAACAAAGTGTTTGGCAATCACTGACTCACTGTCACGGACAATTTTTTAGTTTTACATTATTTTTGTGAACCACCTTCATGATCTTTTGCATGTCTCCGAAGTAAACAGTATTTAACCTCCTTAACCTTAATTGGAAATTTCTAGGTCCTGCAGCCAAAGTAGTCGGCTATGGACACCTTGGAGATGGTAACTTGCATCTTAATATATCACTTCCAGAGTATGATGATACTGTAATCTCCTTGTTCCTTCTTTCTTCTCAGCTTTTTTCCATGAATTGATGGTTCCTAATTCTAATGCTAACATTGCAGGTTTTAGGGCAAGTTGAACCCTTCGTTTACGAATGGACATCTAAGTACCGCGGGAGTATCAGTGTTGAGCATGGCCTTGGACTAATGAAAGCTAATAAGATTCACTACAACAAATCTCCTAAATTTGTAAGTGCTCTTGAGATAATAGATAACTCATCCTTCCTAGATGATTTATTATTTTAGAAACACAATACTACTGAAGTTATTTAAAAGATGGAATTTCTACAATGAGATGTGGATCTCTTTTGCAACATAATTTTCTTTTTTCTTTAGTATCACTTTCAGCATAGACTAGGAAATTGCAAAAATCTAATTTTGAAGGTCTTTAAAAATTATTCCGTTGGAAATTTTAGTTTTACGCCGAAATAGATTCTTGTAACTTCTAAACAATCAGTTTCAATGGCGGAAAGAAGACAATAACAGACTTGTCTGCCAAACTTTTTGTGACCTTTTCATTCACCTTGTAGCTCACGATTATCATATGTAGAGAAACAAAGCAAAATTGAAAAACTACTAAAATGTGTTCGATGATGAAAATATATAAGATTCAACGTACTTTTTATGCATATTGATCTAAGCTTTCAGAGTTCATGGAATACTTCGTTGTATAATTAGGGGGAAATTGCTAACCACAGCCCTTAGGACAGTGAATTATATGCATATTATATAGTGCCTAATGGGTGATGATTAGCATGACCCTATATAACTAGTGGAGTTGTTCCCATATGGTTTTAACAGTTTTATTGATGTTTGTTTAAGAACTGCTCCTCTGAAATATGATCATTGATTTAGATTCTGTCATTCTGATTGACATAGTTAGAGGGAGCTGTGACAGAATGGGCAATTTTCTGATTTCTTTCAAATTTTGAAAAGGTCTCAAGAAAATTGAGGTTAATCCTTTATTCATATAGCACGTTAAATATGGAGATTGAGTTGACATAAAATCTTTGATTATTGGCCGCTGTGGATCTGCTAATGGATTTTTCGAGTTTTGACACCTTTAGCTAGATTAATTCTTCTGGCATTTCTAAAACACAGAATCCATTTGGGCAGGTGGACTTAATGGTTTCCATCAAGAAGTTGCTCGACCCCAATGGGATACTTAACCCATATAAAGTTCTACCATCATCCCTCACGTCCTAAACTTAAGGTAAGACAGTTGTTGTCATGGACCTTAACTAGTGCAATTTTGTTCGTCCTCCTTAAAAAAGAATGAACATTTCCCTCCCTCCTATAGGTTAAAATCATGTAGGTCCCATCGAAAAGTGATTTCATCCCATTATAAAGTGATGGCATCCTACCAAAAAATGATGTCATCTTTACCAAAAAGTGTATTGTAGAGGTGGGGCGTACACTATTTCAACCAATAGGAAGGAGGGTGAACAAAATTGCACTACTTTTTAACTCAAAATGGTCAGAGTTGGACTTATATCTAACTACTGGTTTCTCCTTCTAGGAGTGGAAGATGGCGCTAGCAACAAATGGGGAAGCCAAATGAACTCTTTAAGGTATTACTGCAGGGAGCAAGTCTTCGCAGGAAATTGGTGATTGACGGGCACTGTACGAGACGAAGATATATATGTACAAAACTAAAAATGATGCTAAATTTGGAGATGGACTCAAAACAATGCTAATTTTTATGTACACCTGATCCTTTTATAGAACACAAAAACCTTTGATGTCCAAATAAATCCTTGATGTCCAAACTCAGTACACAAAAATAGTGCGCACGTCAAGAACTCTAAAAACCATGGACCTAGGTAGTTGTTGATGCAACCAAAATATTCCATTGAGATTTCTAGTGAGAGAAACTCCCAAAATGGGATACAAAGAGTTATACTCTTGATAATTAAGTTTAAAATGATAAAAAGCTCCTCAAAACAAAGACCCTTACACTACTTATACTACCCCCCCTACATTAAAGACATAAAATGACAAAGACCTCCCCTAACTATTAAATAATAACAGTAAACACCATAAACTACTACATCATGACTCCCCTACTAAAAAGAAACTTGTCCTCAAGTTATGATAGTGTCCTCCGGGAAATAGGGTAGCAAGTGTTGCACATTGAAAGTGTTGGAGATGTTCAAGTGCGAGGGTAGTTGGACTTGGTAAACATTATCATTGATCTTGCGCAAAACTTCACAAGGACCCACTTTCCGATCATTCAACTTCATGTAAGCACCATGAGGATGCCTTTCCTTGCTCAATATAACCCATACAAGATCCCTTTCCTTGAATAGAACCTCCCTTTTATGTGCATCAACGGCCGCCTTGTACTTCACATTAGACTTCTCAATTTGGGACTTGACTTGAGCATGAACATTCTTCATAAAGGTAGCCATTTCGTCCGCCTTGGGGTGTTCCTTCTTAGACGTTGGCAAAGGAACAAGATCAACCACGCTAGAAGGTTTCAACCCATAAACCACTTCAAATGGGGAAGTGTGAATAGTGCGGTTTAGGGAAGAATTGTAAGCGAATTCTGCCAAGGGAAGAATGCTATCCCAACTTTTTGGATGCTCACCAACCAAACACCGCAACAAGTTCCCAAGACTCTGATTATCCACTTCCGTTTGACCGTCGGTTTGAGGATGAAAAGAGGTACTAAAGTGCAAGTTGGTGCCAATCTTCTTCCACAAAGTCCACCAAAAGTGAGCACGAAACTTAGCATCTCTATCGGAGACAATAGAAATAAGAACGCCATGCAACTTGTAGACCTCCTTGAAATAGAGATTGGCAATGTTAGATGCATCCATAGTCTTCTTACAAGGTATGAAATGAGCCATTTTAGAGACTGATCCACCACCACCATGATAGAATCACTCCACTTTTGCATGGGAGGAAGCCCCAAGACAAAGTCCATACTTATACATTTCCAAGGGCTTTCCGGCACGGGTAGAGGAAAATACAACCCCGCATTAGTTGCTATCCCTTTACTTTGTTGGCATGTTTGACACTTTTGCATATAGCTCCCCACATCTTTAGTCATTCCTGGCCAATAGTACTCATCTTGTAGCAACCCTAGAGTCTTGTCCTTGCCAAAATGACCCAACTTGTGATTTTCGGCCAACAATTACTCCCTCAAGAGCATTTAGGTACACACAACTTGAGTCCCTTGAAGAGAAACCCATCTTTCAACATGTAGCATGGATATGTAGCTCTATCACCTCTTTGCAAAGCATCAAAAATCTTGCTAAAACAAGGATCGTCGGCATAGAAGGTTCGAAATTCTTTAAACCCAACCTTGTACTCCCTTATAAGATGCAACATAGCCCAAGAATATCACATTATCAACGGCAAAGCTACACTTCTTCAAGTTTTCATAAAACTTCTCTCTTCTTAAAATATCAAATACTTGTTGAAGGTGTGATAAGTGATCGTCAAAGCACCGACTATACACCAAAATGTCATCAAAGTACACAACTACACATATGCCCAAAAGAGGTTGAAGCATTTGAGTCATTACCCGCATAAAGATACTTGGAGCATTGGTAAGCCCAAAAAGCATCACAAGCCATTCAAAGAGGCCATGAGGAGTCTTGAAAGCCGTCTTCCATTCTTCCCCAGGGCGGACTCTAATTTGATGATAACCACTTCGAAGATCAATCTTGGAGAAGACCTTGGACCTGGCTAAGCAATCCAACATATTGTCCAACCTTGGAATAGGAAACCGGTACTTGATAGTGATCTTGTTGATAGCTCGACTATCCACACACATCCTCCATGAGCCATCCTTCTTCAGAGTTAAAAGAGTCGGCACCGCACAAGGGCTAAGGCTTGCCCTTATGTAGTCCTTGTCCAAAAGATCCTTTACCTGCTTTTGGATTTCTTCCCTCTCCCTTGGAGACATTCTTTAAGTGGGCTTGTTAGGAAGGGGTGCCCCGAGCAACAAATCAATACAATGTTGAATATCTCGCAAAGGAGGCAATTCGGAAGGTAACTCATGTGGGAACACATCAACATACTCCTTCAAAAGCCTAGAGACGGCCTTGGGAACATCTGACACACCCATATCCGCCATAGGAACCAAGACTAGAACATATCCAGTTTCATGACTTTCCTTGAGGAATCTTTTAGAAGCGGGCAACGTAGTAGGAGGAGGCTTTGTGGTCACCTTCTCCTTCATAGGTAACAAAGTGAATTGCCGTTTTTCCTTAAGGAGGGTGTAGGTATTCTTCCTCCCATCATGGACAGATTGCCTATCATATTGCCACGGACGACCAAGTAGCAAATGACAAGCATCCATAGGAACCACATCACACCAAGCTTCATCAAAGTAATTTTGCCGGATGGAGAAAGAGACCAAACACCTTTTCGTCACCTTGATCTCATTGCCTTTCTTGAACCAAGAGAGATTATAAGGATGGAGATGCTCTTCCACTTTGAGTTGTAATTTGTCCACTACTTCTTGAGAGACTACGTTCTCACAACTTACACTATTAATAATCATGTTGCATACTCTACCTCCAATGTTGCAAGTGGAGTAGAATATGTTCATACGCAACCAATCTTCATTGCTATCATCCTTAGGAGTAAGAAGAGTCTTCTTAATCATCAAAGCAAGACCTACTTCCTCCTCATCATCACCCCAATATCCTCACACAAAGCTTCGTCATAAATGGGAAACTCATCTTCACAACTTTCCTCCAAGAAAAGCGCCTTATTTTTACTTCCAGAAGACCTCCGACAATCCGAAGACTTGTGACCCGGTTCTCCACACTTAAAGCACTTGAATCCCCCACTTTGGAATTGACCTCTAGTCCCCGAACCACCGGATTGAGGCTGATTTTGAGTGGGAATTGTAGCTTTATCCGTCCGGGTTTGATTACCAACCCCGGAAGAAGCAACTTGGCCACCACTAGAGGAAGATCCACCCCTAAAATAGGACTAGTAGGGCTGTCCCGACTTGGAACCGCCTTGAGATGGATGAAATTGTTGCCCGGATCTCGAGAACTTCCTCTTTTCTTGCTTTTCAGCCACCAATGCACAAGTGTAAGCTTCCGAAACCGTCCACAAAGTTTGCATGTCAAGAGCATCTTGAATTGAAGGCTTCAACCCACTTATATACCTTGCAACCCGTTGATCTTCACTCTCGTTCAAGTTAACTCTAGCTACAAGTTGATGGAACTCCTCCGTGTACTCATCCACACTTCCACTTTGCTTAAGGTTATGCAAACTTTTGTAGAGGCTTTGCATATAGTTGAAGGGCAAGAATTGTTCATTGAGCTTCTTCTTCATCTTCCCCCATTCTCTAATCTTCCCTTTACCTCTTCTTTCTCTCATGAGTTGCAATTGCTCCCACCAAGCAGAGGCTCTTCCTGTGAGATGGATAGCTACCAATTTCACCTTCTTCTCTTTGGAGACTTCACCATAATCAAACACTCGTTCAACGGTGTTCAACCAATCAACAAATTCATCCGGTTTGAGACTTCCATTGAACTTGGGAAGCTCAATCTTGATATTGTTCTCCCACTTATAAGGAATGTGGTTAGGAGGCAGTCTACGCCAATTTTGTTCCCCAAAAGGGTTCTCAAAGTGACTATAAGAATCCTCAGACTCTCCGCTACCCCCGCGTGATACATGTAAACCTTGCACCAACGCTGTTAGGTTAGCAATTTGTTGCCTCATCTCTTCCATCTCATGATCCCGGTTGTCAATGGCATGTTCTTCACCTTCATTCACCATAAATCCTCTTCCCCGACCTCCTCTCCTACCTCTACCACCTCTATGAGCCATAGCAACACCCCACAATCACTTCAATAACCAAAATCAATCCAAATTAAACAACACCCAATTGATTTGGGATCCCAAACTTCAACAAATCACAAGCAACCACTAATAACAACCCCAAATACCAAGCAAATTGAATCAAATAGCAACAAACTTCAATAAATAACACATATCCAGTGAAATCTAATCTCAATTAGTGCTCTGACTGCCCCAATCAGTGATTTCGAGTGAGGAACAGTGTTTTTTGTAGCATAGAAACAAAAACAAGGGTCAAAATCAGTGATTCAAGCGTGGGTTGAGTCCAGAATAGGTGAGTCGAGCACTACACAGTGAGTTTCGAGTTCAACCGAGGTGTTTCCATACCTTAATCGAAGGATTGAGCACTGTAAACGAGCTGGGTCAAGGTTTCGAACCACAAGTAGCTTCGATTCGGTTCAACAGCTCTCTATCCTTCAAATCGAAGGTTGAATAGGCTTCCAATCAACAGATCAAAAGCCGACAGCCCTCTAGTCGTCACTTCCAAGGTCGAACAGGTATTGTTGAGCCTTTTCGAAGTCTATCAGTGATCCAAACTTAGGTTGAGAGGTCAATTTAGGGTTGAAATAGGTTGGAAATGGACAGATCTAAAGAAAACGAGCTTGAATGGTCAATTTGGGATTTTTTGGCAAGTTTTCCAACGCCATTTTAGAGTTCTGGCGAGGTTAGATTCCAGCGAGATTTTCAGGTGAGATGGATGGTCAAGATCTGAGCTCAGTGCTCTGATACCAAAATGATGCAACCAGAAAATTCCATTGAGATTTCTAGTGAGAGAAACTCCCAAAATGGGATACAAAGAGTTATACTCTTGATAATTAAGTTTAAAATGATAAAAAACTTCTCAAAACAAAGACCCTTACACTACTTATACTACCCCCTTACATTAAAGACATAAAATGACAAAGACCTCCCCTAGCTATTAAATAATAACAATAAACACCATAAAGTTCTACATCAGTTGTTTTCCTCAAGGCTCCATAATTGGTCCTACTTAAAACCAAAATGTCAACTGAATTGTTCATCGTCTAGAGTTTTTTTTTTTTGAATTGGAGGTCATTTCATTAATAAAGCCCAAAAGCCAAGCCATACGGCACTTACAAGATTTCAATACAAAAACGGGAAGGAACCGATACTACTAAGACTCGAATACAAGCAAACCACCAAAAATCACGACAGGCATGGGGCTACAAGACTCGTATTGCAGAGCAGATGCAAATCCATAAGAGGATCGATGCATAGAGTCCTACCCAAGACAAAATAGTACCTAACGGTTCACTCCAAAACAATGAAGCCCAAATGAAATCAGTCCTTCCTGGAATCTAAAAAAACAATTCAAGTGGAATAAGCAAAACACAAGAAAAAATCAACTGGGATGGACCTAAAAGAACTGAGTTGCTCCACTGAGGTGCCTCACAAGCCACTGAGTTACTCCGAGTAGACACAACCAACTACTTCTCCAGCTAAAGATCTAGATTTGGAGTCGCCGCCTCTGGCCACCAGAGCCATTATTCGCTGGAGGGGCCCAAGCCGCCCTATCATCACCACGTAGTCAGCACAGACCCTAAACAAGGCAGGGGAGGACAACCAAGATCGAGAAGGTGGAGGATGGTGACAGCTTAGGGAGACGTGGAGGATGGAAAAGGGGAATGTAAGATGGAGGCGAGTGAGAGGAAATTGACTTGTTTAGGAGGTGGCGCGGCACGGTGGTGAGGGTAAGGCGGTGGGAAAATGGGTGCGCAGGGTGGGTGCACGGGAGGGTTTGGTGGTGGAGCCAAGAGGCAGAACCCCACCACCCCAAGGGAACCCATCTATGGAAGGAGAGAAAAGTAGTGATGGATGTTAGGAGGTTAAGAGTAGGGGATGAGGTGGAAGGATGCCGGGGAAGAGAGGCGGTGACTTGCTAGGAGAAACCCTAGAAAAAGCTCTCTAAGAAGAGAGACAATGCTTGGTTGGATCATCATCTAGAGTTTATTGAGTGGATTTTTGTTGTAAGAAATTAAGTTAATTAGACATCACCAACCCTACGTATCACATTTGTCTTTAAAGTTAATTTAATATCATAGTTACCCTAATCATTATCTACTTAACAAACTCTATTAAGTGAATGATTTAGATAACTTTTTTTTTTACTTGGAATGAACCATTTTGAAAGCAGGTGGTGGTGATTTTGGGCAATCTGAAGAAGGATTCGATGCACCTTTTGCTTTTTCTGATGAACTTCTGCATTACCTTACATAAGCAAACCTAACAAAACAGCACTTTGGAGTGACTTCTTGTTCACTGTTGTTAATGTCCAGTCCTCTCAAGTTTTTGGTCTATTTTTTGTGTCCATTTTGGACCCAAAGTAATGATTGGAGTTTTTTTATTTTGTAGATTCTCAAGAAGAATATACATGAGGAAAATTAGCTTGATAGGACTTCATTTGCTTTTCTTTCTTTTTTGGGAAAAGCAACTTATAATGCAAATTGCGCAACCCAATGGCCTAAGAAAGCAACATGTACGACGACCTATTTCCAAACGAAAACAAAAAATAATAATAATAAAAAGGCATAACAAGTCAAAATGAAAAGACACGCCCAAAAATTCCAGTTGTGATGCTGGAGACTATCTTTTTGTCTATGGAATTGGAGCAAGTTAGAAGAATCACATCTGCGTTGGAGCACATCAACCCTTCGACCTACCGCAATTGTTGCTGTATTGGTACTGCCACTACTATTGTCATAGAACCCACACATATGTTGCCTAGGCTAATCAGATCTGAGGGCCAAACCCAAATCTTGATCACCACCGTTAAAAAATGATAGGGTGAGTTGGAGAACTTCACCGAGGACAAAAGTCTCATTCACCTCACAACCATACAGGAGGAAGGAATAATTACTTACCAAAAAAAATTACAGGAGGAATAGGAGGAAGGAGAGTTGCTGGGAAATGGTGGAGCCGCCGGGGAAGCGGAAAAGAAAGGCGGAAGTTCATCTAAATGTATTAAGCTTTCGCAATCCTCCAATTATAATTTCCAAACTTTTTTCTTTTATCACTGGTCTATGTACCGGTACAGTAAAAAAGAATCCAACCACAACAAATACAAAAATCCACTCAACTTGAGCAATATACAACATAACCAAACAGATAGTGGATGGTGGTATTCATCTACAAGGATTAGTCAAGGTGTGCGTAAGCTACCCCGCATCAAAAAAAGGGTAACCAAACGGACCCTAACTTTGCCCTCCCCTTCATCATCCTCCACATAGAGCAAGAACAACAGACTGTCTAAATGGGTGAACATGGGTAAAATAGCTAAGAGCAGTTCTAAAAACCTCAAAATACCACCTACAGCAAGTTGGGTATTATAGCTTAGACTCCTTATTGGGCTACAGTACTTGTCTATCTTTACATTACCACTGTTCACTAGTCATCCACTTTTTTATTCTCTCTCTCTCTCTCTCTCTCTCTCTCTCTCTCTCTCTTCCCCTACCAGAAGCAATGAAGGTGATGAACGAGATTGCTGATGACGATCGACGACGGTGATGATGAAGAAGGCAACGAACGACAACGCTGATGACGATCGACGGCGATGGTGGTGATGATCAACAGCGATGACGATTGACGACGATAGACGTCGATGGAGCTCTGAAAAATGGACCAATCGAAGTGGGTTTCTTTGACGGCGACGGTGATGACGATGAAGGCGACGATCGATGGTTGTGATGACGATCGACGGTGACCGCAGAAGAGGTAGCGACGGCGGGAGGAGGATGATGACCATATATATAGTCTGGACTTTTAATTTCTGGACTTTTTATACAAAATTTTTTTTGACGATCCGATCCGTCCAATGTGTTCAGAAGGTGTTTTCAAGGGCCCTCGCGGAAAATTTTCAAAAAAAAACACCGGGAAGGGCTTGATCCAAGCAATTTTCGCAAAAATATATAAATACAGTTTTTGCGAAAACTGCTTAGATCAAGCCCTTCCCGGTATTTTTTTTTTGAAGATTTCTTGCGTGGACCCTAGAAAATACCTTCTGAACACATTGGACGGATCGGATTTTCCAAAAAAATTTGCAACACAAAAAAATCCCATTTTTTCCTTAAATCCGGGAGTGTGGACTAGAAAATCCACACATATATATATATATATATTTATCCTATATATATATATATATATATATATATATATATATATATATATATATATATATACACACATATATATATATACGGAAATCTTCTTATCAACACCTCCTGGAAATAAGAAAAAAATAGTTTTTTTTGTGTTGCAAAATTTTTTTGGAAAATCTGACCCGTCCAATGTGTTTAGAAGGTGTTTTCAAGGGTCCAAGCGGAAAATCTTCAAAAAAAAATACCGGGAAGGGCTTGATCCAAGCAATTTTCGCAAAAACTGTATTTATATATTTTTGTGAAAACTGCTTGGATCAAGCCTTTCCCGGTATTTTTTTTGAAGATTTTCCGCGAGGACCCTTGAAAACACCTCCTGAACACATTGGACGGATTGGATCGTCAAAAAAAAAATTTGAAATCAAAAGTCCGGATAAGAAGTGGAACCTATATATATATATATATATATATAGGTTCAGTTTCTTATCCGGACTTTTAATTTCCGGACTTTTTATACAAAAAAAATTTTGACGATCCGATCCGTCCAATGTGTTCAGAAGATGTTTTCAAGGTCCCTCGCGGAAAATTTTCAAAAAAAAAACACCGAGAAGGGCTTGATCCAAGCAGTTTTTGCAAAAATATATAAATACAATTTTTGTGAAAACTGCTTGGATCAAGCCCTTCCCAGTGTTTTTTTTTGAAGATTTCTCACGTGGACCTTAGAAAACACCTTCTTGAACACATTGACGGATCGGATTTTTCAAAAAAAAATTGCAACACAAAAAAACCCCATTTTTCCCTTAAATCTAGGAGTGTGGACTAGAAAATCCATTATATATATATATATATATATATATATAGAGAGAGAGAGAGAGAGAGAGAGAGAGAGAGAGAGAGACTCCTTCCTATCCAAACCATTAAATCCGGACCTACCGTCCGGACCTCACTTTCCAGACCAAATTTCGACGAAAGCAATTTTATGAAAAACTGCTCCAATCAAGCCCTTCCAGGTTTTTTTTTTATTTATTTTTGCCAAATCCTCGCGGTAGACCTTAAAATCACGTTTTAAACACATCTAACAGTTCGGATCGTCGAAATTTGGTCCAAAAAGTAGAGATCCGTAACTTAAAGGTCCGGGAGTTTGGACCAGAAGTTTATTATATATATATAGGACGCGGTTCAAGTCCAAGATCCGGACTTCCATGATCCGAGAGCATTTTTTGACAATCCAACACAGTTTTTGCAAAAAACTACTTGGATCAAGCCCTTCCCGGTATTTTTTTTTTGAAGAGTTCCCGCGTGGACCCTCGAAAACACCTTCAGAACACATTAGACGGCTTGAATTTTCCCAAAATAATTGGCAACACAAAAAAAACACTCATTTTCTTCCAGTCAGGGATCCTTGACTGGAACCATGAGCTATATATATACCGTGTGTATGTATATTTAAAAAGGGAAAAATATTATTTTAATGAGAGAAGGTAAAATAGATACTGTAGATTGTTAGAGTGTTGAGGGTGACAAGTTGGCTATATGTACTGTACACCAAGTATTGTGGCCAAAATTTTGTCTTAGCTGCTGCTGTTGCTCTGTTGCTCTTACCTAGAAAGCACTGAATACCAACATAGTGAAAGAAAAGGAGCCGCCAAATTAAGACTCTGACGCAAACTAATTAAATACCAACATAGTGAAAGAAAAGGAGCTGCCAAATTAAAAGTACAATCTGACCATACCTAAATGGCCATAACCCCACTCTAGCTTCGTTTTCAAATTAAAAGTATATTGCAGTGAATAAATAAATAAATACTGTAGAAGAGGTGCCCAAAAATGGCCATAACCCCACTCCAGCTTTGTTTTCATCAACCGATGGCAAGA
This sequence comes from Vaccinium macrocarpon, assembly GCA_022606695.1. Taxonomy (NCBI): domain Eukaryota; kingdom Viridiplantae; phylum Streptophyta; class Magnoliopsida; order Ericales; family Ericaceae; genus Vaccinium; species Vaccinium macrocarpon. Next base: position 14,381,200 of record CM040176.1, on the reverse strand, counting down.
TTGAAATAGAGCCTTCAAAACATAGTCCTAACAATGTTGGCTTGAGTAATAACAGATCACCTTTCCCGGAAACTCCTTGTAAAAGCTTCACGCACTTATCGACCTCCTAGGGTTCTCTCTTCTGCACTAGGCCCCCTTTACTAGGATCAGAATCATCAGATGCATTTGAACAAGTCCCCCTCCAACAAAGCAATTGATATCTGCAACAAACCTTCTGATAGAAAAATTAAAGGAGACAAGATTAGAGAAAATTTCATAGTTTGGTTGATTTAGAATTGAAAAGTGTTTCAGAACACCTTTTTTCACCCAAAAAAAAAACCCATTGTTGAACAGACTCTCATCGTGTGATTGATCTTATCTTAACATAAAAACCCATTAACCAATGTCAGATGGTCTCCCTCTAGACTTGAGAAGCACTTTGCTGCAGTCCTAGCCTGGCCAAAAGTGGGGAAACCAGTTGGAAAGGCTTGAGTTGCAAATTGGTTTATTAGCACGCCATTACTAGCAAACTTCCAAATTTCCCTCCTTTCTCACAGACACACACACACACACACTCTTTATGTAAAACCTAACAGCTGCAAGTACCCAAGCTACATGCATTTGAAATAAATTATCAACAGAAACCTCCTCTAACTTCTCACGAGGCGCATAGAAAATAGATTCCACTGAGAGCATTGCAACAGTTATCAACATTTCCTCCAAGCAATTAAACTGACTGGCCAAGATAAGTGCCTTGGCATGAGTTGGATCTAACGGCAGTCGGGCCATTTGATATCCAACTGGATCCGACAATCTGTATTCTTCTGTTAGGGCACCTAGCAAGGCCAGTAACTCCAATGATTTGACAACAGCTTCCCTGCTCAAAAGATAAAACCAACAGTGATAAATTTCTCCCAAGGATAAATTAATCAAATTCCGCAAGAATAGGTATAAGATTCAGTAAATGTTAAATGCCAATAGTTTTCTGGTTTACATAGAGCAGTTTTTTGAGTGATTGAACAGTGTCATGCGTAACCCTCAGGCTCATGCCAAAGGGTTTTCTCTCTTTTCTTTTTGGTGGGGATGGCATAGAATTGAGATAATATCTCCACTTCTTTGAATTTTCCGGTATACCAAACCCAGATGCATACTCTTTATAAGACTTAAGCCAATTGTAGTGTGAAAAATGGTAGAAATAAAACCCCATAATAATAAACCCAGACTTAATTAAATTTATCAAAGCACATCCAACCAAAAAAAATGCTTTAAATCCAACCCTTACCAATAAGTTCAATACAACTTTTCCACACTAAATTTCATATACCTCAAAAGCCAAATTTCTGCATGAAATTAGGCACAGAACCCCATATCTATGTACAGAAAGGAATAGAGGGATCTATTCATATTTGTCTTTCCTTTCTCGAAAAAAAGGAGAGGTGGACAATCAAGGGTACAAGGAAATAGAGCGAACAAGCAAAACGATGACCCAAAAAAGTTAAATTGGGCTCAGTAAACAATCAGGAATCATTAGAGTACATGAACCAATCGCCAAACCTGCGACGTTGAGCAAAGTGATAAACAAACTCATAGTTTTATTTCCTCTACCTTAATGGTTTTTCCATGAAGTCAAAGCCAATAATATCATCAACGCCAAGAGCCTTGAGTTGCAAAATGACCTTTGAAAGGTTGCATTGCTTAATCTCTGGAACCGTGGAATCATTGAGTTTCTCAAATTCCCTCTCTGGATAGAGGCGGAAGCATTTGCCAGGTCCTTCACGGCCTGCACGTCCACTGTAATAAACATTCCAGGCACAAGATTAAAAAATCATTTGTCTTTAGTAAATGAAAGGGGTGTGAAAAAGTAGGGGAGGAATATGAAGTGTACTTAACAAGATGCATACAGTTTGGACTGTTTATGCAGATAAGTTTATAAACTGATGGATATTCACTCACCCACCCAGCCCAAAAAGTCAGATGGTTCAGGGCACTGCTAGATGGTCATGTTTTCACCTTTGTATTCTATGTAGGAGGCTGTGATGAATAACAAAATTACTAACACTAAGAAATGAAATAAGAACAAAAACCAATGGATTTAGCCATGCGTATAGAACCCAGTGTGCTGTATGCCTACCTCCTTTGAAGAGCCTGTGCTTTTGAAGTTGGAACAACCACCAACGATTCCATTCCTGTACGAGCAGAGTAGGTGCGTGCTTTCACTAATCCAGGATCTATCACATACTTAATTCCAGGTATAGTCACGGATGTCTCAGCAATATTGGTTGCCAGTATTACCTAAACAGAAAATATGAGGATATTAAAGTCGTTAGAATAGTGCATAAGCACAACAAAATGATGCCCAAAATGCAAGTACACTTAGCAAATTTAAGTGAATAAACAGGAATGTGTACCCTATTCATAATAATGAAGGTGAAATACAAAAGCAGAATATTCGTACTCATGACTCGACATCTTAGAGGATTAATGAACCCTAAAGTACATGACAGAATTGTTGAATTGTAGAGAGAGAAAGAGAGATCCAAAGGTATTTTCTCATTATTGTCAAAGCAACATGTATACACAGGTAAAACAACTATGACTAAACTACCCTTAGGAACTAAATACATAACAAATAAGCCCTATAACTTAACACTCCCCCTCAAGTTGGTGCAAAGATATCTCTCAAGCCCAACTTGAACACAACGGGGTGAAAACTTTTACTACTCAGACCCTTAGTAAATACATCAGCTAACTGGTCTTCAGATCTCACAAAAGGCATGCAAATCAAACCGTTGCTCAGCTTCTCCTTTATAAAGTGTCTGTCAATTTCAATATGCTTCGTTCGATCATGTTGGAAAGGATTATGAGCAATGTTTATGACAGCCTTATTATCACAATAGAGCTTCATAGGACCACGACCAGGGAATCCCAAATCACGCAATAAGGTTTGGAGCCATAAAAGCTTGCAAACACCATGAGCCATAACTCTATACTCGACCTCTACACTGGATCTAGCTACCACGGACTGTTTCTTACTCCTCCAGGTAATCAAATTCCCTCCAAGGAAGGTGCAATAGCCAGAAGTAGATCGCCGATCATCAGTAGAACCAGCCCAGTCTACATCAGTGAAAGCTTCCAATCTCAAGTGACCATGATTAGAGAAAAAAACTCCTTTACCTGGAGTAGATTTAAGATACCTCAAGATACGATAAACTGCATCAAGATGACTAGCACGAGGTTCATGCATGATCTGGCTCACAACCCCCACAGCATAGGAGATATCTGGTCTAGTGTGAGATAAGTATATCAGGCGACCCACAAGTTTCTGATATCTCTCCTTATCTGTAAGCTCACCCACATTGCTACCAAGATGATGGTTGGCCTCAATTGGGAGAATCGGCGGCTTACATCCCAACAAACCAGTTTCTTCTAGGAGATCAAGGATGTACTTCCTTTGAGAGATAAAAATTCTTTTGTCAAATCTAGCCACCTCCATTCCAAGAAAGTACTTCATAGACCAGATATCCTTAATCTCAAACTCTTGAGCAAGAAGAGCTTTAAGGCTAACAATTTCATTCACATCATCACCTGTCATGATTATGTCATCCACATAAACAATAAGAATGGCAATCTTACCATTACTTCTCTTGATGAACATAGTATGGTCAGCATGACTCTGCTTGTATCCAAATCTCAACATGGCTTTGAGAAACCTGTCAAACCATGCTCTAGGAGATTGCTTCAAGCCATAGAGTGCCTTCTTCAATCTGCACACCTTGCCCTCAGTCTGAGATGAAGAAAAACCAGGTGGTATAGCCATGTACACCTCCTCCTCTAATTTGCCATGGAGGAATGTATTCTTCACATCAAACTGGTGAAGAGACCAATTTAAATTGGCAGCACAAGAGAGTAGAACTCGCACAGAGTTCATCTTCGCTACAGGGGCAAACGTCTCCTCGTAGTCAATACCATAAGTTTGTGTGAAGCCCTTGGCAACAAGCCTTGCCTTGTATCTCTCAACTGTCCCATCAACTTTGTGTTTCACAGTAAACACCCATTTGCACCCCACGGGTTTCTTCCCTCTTGGAAGAGATACTAGTTTCCAAGTGCCATTCTTTTTCAAAGTCGTCATCTCCTCTACCATAGCTCATTTCCACTTAGGTATCATGAATGCATCCTGCCAATTCTGTGGAATAAATATAGAAGAAAGAGACGAAATGAAAGTACGATGTGAAGGAGATAAATGGTCATAAGAAACAAACTGGGAAATGGGATGTTAAGTGCATGATCTAACTCCCTTTCTAAGAGCAATAGGAGCATTAAGATTATCAACAACAGGAGGAGAGAATCATTACCAGATGAGTCAGCTGAAGAGTCTGAAGCTGGAATAGGTGATGGAGATTGGCAAAGTGGCATTGCACATGTAGACTTGCCTTTATTCTTTCAAGAAAAAGTCTGCAAATTTGGCCTATCCAGTCTTTCCCGAACATCATGTTCCACTCTTTCTGCAGGTAAAGGTTCTTTCTCCCCCTCACCATGACAAGGTAAAGGATAAGACCATGACTTAGGAGTATGAAATGTCAACATCTCTTCCTGTCTATCATTCTCCCCCGGAAGAGATCCTTGAAGAGATGAAGTGGACAGAGGATAAAAGGATTCTATTTCCCAAAAAGTGACATTCATGGAGACATACATTTTGCGAAAGTGAGGGTCATAGCATTTATAACCCTTCTGAGTGGGAGAATAGCCAAGAAAAATACACTTGCGGGCTTTGGGATCCAGCTTACCACCTGGGTGTTTACAAGCATGAGCAAAACACACACAACCAAATACCTTGGGTGGAAGAGATGAGATCAGGGAACAACCAGGAAGAAACTTAACAGGAGTTTGGAACTGAAGGACACTAGATGGCATGCAATTGATAAGAAAAGCTGCAGTAAGAACTTCACCCCAAAATGTTTAGGAACATTCATGGTGAACAAAAGTGACCGGGCAACCTCAGCAAGATGGCGATTCTTGCGTTCAGCAACTCCATTTTGTTGTGGAGTGCCAACACAAGAAGTCTGAAAAAGAATGTTAGAGTCATTCAGATAGGCCTGAAAAGTCCCATCAATATACTCAGTCCCATTATCACTACGGAGCATTTTAATGTTAGCATCAAATTGAGTACGCACCATTTGGTGAAAAGATTTAAAGCACGAAAAAACCTCATTTTTTGCCTTTAGTAAATACACTCAGGTGACACGAGAATAACAATCAATAAATGTGACAAACCAGCAATACCCCGACAGAGATGTGACAGGAGAAGGTCCCCAAACATTCGAATGAATGACCATAAATGGCGAATCACTCCTGTGATTGACCGGAGCATAAAATGAGCGTTTATGTTTTGCAAGCTCACAAGCTTCACAACTTAGTTGCAGGAAACGCCTGGTGAGGCGACGCTCCTCCCCGAGAAACGCGATTCCGCGTTTCTCGGCTCGGAAACGCCATGGAAACGCGTACCCATGAGACGGGATCGCGCTCCAAAGGAAGATGGGAACGACGGGATCGTGCTCCAAAGGAAGATGGGAGCGTACCTTTTTTTTCCGGTGCCGTTGTCATTCCTTGCAGTTCCGACGTTGATTCCTTCAGTCTCAGTCGTCGACACCGTCGCCGTTTTGTCCTCGATTGAACTGTTGCTCCTTGTCACGATCGTCGTCTCCTCCTCCAATCACCGGCTTTATCTCTGATTTTACCGTCATCAGTCAGTGGTGCTGGGTTGTGAAAGAGGGCAGAGAAGAGAGACCAGAGGAAGTTGTAAAGACCAGAAGTAATTTCCTGAGTTGTGTAGCCTTTTTCTTAATTATTTCCTGATTGTGTTGGATTGCTTGACATCTGTCAAGTTTTAAAGCTAATTTGTAACAGCTGGATTCCTTTTCCAGCTAACTATTCCTCCTATTTATGGTTGTTTACATTCCACGAGGAACAACGAAAAATGAGCCAAAATTTTTTAAATGGAGTTTGATAGTATTTTTCCCCCCTTTTCCCCAAAATTTTTTAAATGAAGTTTGGGTTTGTTACATTTCATTAATCAGATTGGGTTTTTTTTTTCTTTTCAAAAGTTCCAGTTTTATGTCATGTGGAATTGTGGAATTGTGAACTTTAATGGAAATGTTTATGTTTTGCAATCCATGTGGTAGAATAATAGTTTTTTTTTAAAATATTTAACTATATAAAAAATTTAAAAAAATTTAAAAAAATTATAATTATAATAATTTTTCCTAGACGCTCCCGACGGCGCTCCCACACTTCTATGATCATCCGCTCCCCCGCCCCCCGCTCCTGCTCCCATTCGCGCTCCCGCTTCGTGCTACTAAGCTTCACAAAGAAACTGACTCCGAGAACAATGCTTAGCCAAACTAGGGAACAATTTTTCTAGAGTTCCAAAGGATGGATGACCCAATCTACGATGCCACTGATGTAACAAGGGAAGAGCTGAACCTGTATCTGCAGCAAGAGCTTGACCACATGACAAAGGTGGACAAACCGGATTAGGTGCAGACTCCAAAAAATAAAGGCCCTCATGAGCTTTACCACTGCCAATCATCCTCCCCGTATCCAGTTCCTAAAAAACACAATGTGTAGGAAAAAATGTTACTGAGCAATTTAAGGACTGGGCAAGACTACTAACAGATAAAAGGTTAGTAGAAAAATTGGGAACATGAAGAACCGAGGAAAGAGAAATGGTTGGAGAACAATGAATAGAACCTTTCCCAAAAATAGCAGATAAAGAACCATCAGCTACTCTAACCTTATCCTTACCAGAACAAGTAAAGTAGGAATCAAAAAAGGACAAACAACTTGTCATAAGGTCCGTAGCACCGGAATCTATAATCCAAGGACGGGAGCTAGATGCACTGAAAGCACTAGCATGAACAGAAGCAAAGAAATCAAAGGCAGTGGAAGCAGTGGTAGATGGAGCATCAAGCCTAGCCAATAGGCGCCTGAGAGTTTGTAACTCCCCCTCAGAAAAAAAGGGTACCAACTTGAGTAGTGTTGAAAACCTCCATTGTACGAATAATTTCTATTTAAAACCACCTCAAACCAACCCCGCAAATGGATCCGGAACATCGAAATTAGTGAGGAACAAGTGTTGGACCTCCCAAAGTGGTCAAAATTGGCCAAAATGGGTCCCTGAACTCTTCTGGACCTCAAAGAACCCTTCATGTGAGCTCTTTGGCCCTTTTCCGAGCCACTGACCCCTTCAGATGAGTTGTTTGATCCTTTTCCAAGCCGCTGAACCCTTTTGAACCCCCGCTCGACCCTTTTGACACGCGGAATGAACCTTTGACCAACGCTGACCCACATTGACCAGTCTCTTTCAAACCCCCTCGCGCGTGTACGACACGCGCACGTCTATATCTGACGCGTGTTACACGCGCCACCTTCAACCGGCGCGTGAGGCCACCTCCGACGTCGTCCTGCGACCTTCCACCTACCACGGTGATCGGTTTGACGAGAGCAACAAAACCTTGTGATCAAATCTTGCACCCGATCACTCTAAGTAGGACCAATAGCCAATTGTAACGATCAATCGGTTGAACAGTGGTCGTTGTTGATTATTGACGTCAACTGTGACCTCACCGGAGGTCGTTGACACCCACAGTAGACTCGTCGGAGGTCACCGTCGCGATCGAAAGTCATGGGTGATGTCAGATCGTGAGTGATGTCGAACAATGTCACACACTGTTATAAACGACTAACAAACTCAAAAAACGACTGACAAACACGATTAACGGAGAGAAATACGATCTCTAACACTCTACAAGGCACGATCAGTGAGGGATGGTGGCTCTGATACCATGTTCAATTGTAGAGAGAGAAAGAGAGATCCAAAGGTATTTTCTCATTATTGTCAAAGCAACATGTATACACAGGTAAAACAAGTATGACTAAACTACCCTTAGGAACTAAATACATAACAAATAAGCCCTATAACTTAACAAGAATCTACAGGGACATCATATAACTATATGTTGTGATCTATCCAGTAAATCCACCGGTAAAAGTCCACAGAATTCAACAGAAAACCATGTTTCTGATGCACCGGACGTGCAACAGATAATTTAAGGATATTGCCACTGTTAACATTCATGTAATGTGGTTCAGAATTATGTTCTATATCTCTTTGTTAAATTTCATCAACTATTTTCCTCTATATCTATCTTCAGACAAGCAAAAGTTCAAAATCATATTAAACATAATAATGTTTGCTATAGGCACTAACACTTGTACCAACAATTGCGCAAACTCCCTCACATAGATATGTGGGACCTACCACTTATATGTGGGTCCTCCCACATATCCTATGTGAGAGAGTTGGTGAAATTTTTGGTGCAAAGAGTTAGTGTCTATATCTTTTCTCTCATAATTATATGTCAATTTGGACGTTATTGTGCAGAATTTCTTACAAAGTGTGGGCCTCAGTAACCTGAGTAAACTCATTCTTAAAGAATCTGCTTCAACCAAGAAAGGACACTCCTGGGAACAGAATCAACAGATGTTCATTTCCCAAATACAATGTCATTCAGGACAGTCACAAAAAAGAGTCATTAGTAATTTCTTTCCTCAATAACAGTGTAAAAGGTATAAGATATTAATGTCTAAGACATGTCTGAAAGCATACATTGTGAGTATATAAAGTATAGGGCTTTAATTTGTATTTTCCCAATTATTTTAGGATTCCTTTTGTAATCTTTTTCTATGTTAAGGATAGTATAGTCTTTTTAGTTTAGGGCTCTATTAGGGGTGTCCACGGATCAGATCCGGACGGATCGGATACGGATCCGATCTGATCCGCTCAGAGCGGATTATGGTTTTTAAGATCCGGAACCGAACCGAACATTCACGGATCGGTTACGGATCGGATCGGATCGGATCGAGTCGGATCCGACGGATTTGACAGATTAAAGAAGGATTATTGAGCGGATTGATCGGATCGAGCGGATCCGATCCGATCCGGATCCGGAACCGTCAGATAGAAAATTCTCGATCCGAAAACCGAACCGAACATTCACGGATGGTTCGGATCGGTTCGGATTAGTCGGATTGACGGATCGGACGATCCGCTGTACAGCCCTAGGCTCTATTTATCTTGTTCTCGTCTTTGTAATAGTCAAATGTTGAATATACGAGATATGTTTTCTTCCTCTCTCTCCCTCTCTTCTCGAAAGTATCATGGTATCAGAGCAGGTATTGGTTGATCCTGATGAGCTCCAGCCGTCTCCCTCCATTTGTGTCTCCTTCTGATCTTACGTCAGCAGCAGTAGCAGCAACTCATCCCTCTCTTATACAAGCAGCAGCATGAATCTCTCTCTCCTTGGCATCTCTCTTTCTCCTTCAGCATCGCAACAGCAGCAACAGCTGTAGCATCGTTGAACACTGTTCATCGCCAATCCATTGTTCATAATCGAACCACTGTTCATCTTCTCCTTTTCGCCATCAGCAACGCAGCAGCAGCAAACAGCAAAAGTAGTAGACCTCTCTCTCCATCTCTCGTCTACAGTAGCATCTCTCTTGTTGCATCTCCTCTGTACCAAACGAACAGCACAGACATCGAAACCCATTCGCACAGACTTCAATGCCCATTAGTTTCTGACCTTGCATCACAGATCTGCTTCAGTACGCAATCGTCAGAGTTTCGCCGACCTCCGACGTCTCCTTCTCTACCATCACCTACCACCTGAGTATCATCTCCGGCCACAGCAATCTTCAATCACAACTGGGCTCCTCTGAATCAGTTCGAAGTCAACTGGGGACTTTCAATTTGCCGACATCAGAGGTCGTATGAACTTTTCGTCCCTCAACAACCACCGTCGTTTGTTTTTCGGCCGCTGGGAACCTCTATTTGCTCTCGTTTTTTTACTCAGTCAGCACTTTTGAGGCATCTCTGTTCCTGATCTTTAGTATTCTGCATCTATTGACGCTATTGAAGACCTTTCAGTTCTCATATGCACTTGTTGAAGGTCTGTTCTTGGCATTCTGATTTCATCAGTTCTGTTGGAAGATATTGGGTCTCATTTAGTGACTATTTTGGATTATTTTGTTACCGAAGCATTGGTTTTGGTTCCTCTCAGCGTGTTGATCTATCTCATAAGGTTCTCTACTTGGTACTAGTTGTGAAGTATAATTTTATTATTCTTGGTATACTGAGTTTGATTTGACACTATGTCGATGGCGGAAGACAGAGCAATCAGTGTTTGTTCGAATGGGCATAACTACTCTTATTGGTCTAGTGCCACACAGCAGTATTCTCGGCCCACACCACAGTATTCTCATCCTCCAACTGCCTTTACAGCTCCTGCCATTGACAGTACACAACAGTATCCCTCCTTTAAAGACTATGAGCAGTTTTGTACATTTCTGGCTATCACTTAGGGAGGTCTTTTACAAGCATCTACCATAACCACCACTCACTCAGGTTTGCATGATTCATATACCATAGGTATTTTACCTACCACATGGATCTTTGATTCTGGTTGCTCCCACCATATGACCCCAACATTGTCATTACTTAGTCATTGTGTCTCTCCTGTTTCTCCCATTAGTATCTCCACTGCAAATGGCTCTCCTATGCATGTTGTCTTGATAGGTTCTATTATCCCAACTCCATCTTCTTCCCTTTCTATACCAAACGTGTTCTATGTTCCTTAGTTATCTCTTAGTCTTCTCTCAATTAGTCAATTATCTAATTCTGGCTTTGATAATTTGTTTTCTTCTTCTGGTTGTGTTGTACAAGATCATGTGTTCAAGAAACAGATTGGGACAGGGCGTAGAGTTGATGATCTTTATGTTTTGGAGACTTTACATGTTCCTATTGAGTCTACTACGACTGTTATGTCGTCCTTTTGTTTAGATTCGAACTCTTCTCCCTTTTATCTGTGGCATTCTCGATTAGGGCACATATCTAGCAAACGTTTGAATCTTTTGCTTAAGTCTAGGGTTTTGGGAAACATTTCTGCCAGCGATATTTCTGAATGCAGTGGTTGTAAACTTGCCAAAATGTCTACTTTACCTTTCAATAGAAGTACCTCTGTGTCTACTTCCTCGTTTCAACTTGCTCATACAAACTTATGGGGTCCTTCTCCAATAGCTACTAAAGGTGGTTCCTGATATTATGTTTCATTTGTTGATGATTATAGCAGGTTTACGTGGGTATATCTGTTGACACGAAAATCAGACTTTTACCAAGCATATCGCAATTTTCACTCCATGGTTCAAACTCAGTTTTCAACAGAAATCAAAGTTCTTCGCTCTTACTTGGGCGGAGAATACTCTCTGGGTGAGTTTACAGAATTTTTGGCTTCTCATGGAACCATTCATCAATCCTCTTGTATCGACACTCCCGCTCAAAATGGGCATGCTGAACGCAAACATCATCTCCTTGTAAATACTGCACGGTCTCTTCTTCTTTCCTCCTCTATGCTAGTCGTCTTTTAGGGAGAGGTTGTGCTTACTGCAACGTACCTTCTTAACCGGATGCCCACTCCACTTCTCTCTGGTTCTTCCCTTTACGAACAGCTCTATGGTCAGGTTCCCAACTATTCCCTTCTTCGTGTCTTTGGCTCCACTTGCTTCGTCCTTCTTCCCAAGAAGAACCGCACTAAACTTAGTGCTCGTAGTGTCTTATGTGTCTTCTTGGGGTATGGGATCAACAAAAAGGCTACCGTTGCTATGACCCCGTGACCAAAAAGTAGTATGTTTCTTGGCATGTTTCGTTTCTTGCGTGTTTACCCTACTTCTCTCTCCCATCCAAACCCATCACTATTGCCAAAGAGGATCTTGTGCATATAGATCCTTTCCCTATGGATGTTCCTGAAGGAAGAATATGTTCATACTCTTCATGTGTCTGATGTTCCTAATCTTCCATCTTCCTCTTCTGATTCCCACCCCATTCCTCCATTTCCCAAGTATTATGTCCGTCGCACTGGCCCAACTTCTTGTCCTTCATCTGCTTCTAATGACTCGAATCCGCCTGCACATCGGTATCCTTCTCCTGATCGTTCCCCTCTGGTAAGACTTGGTTTTACTAACACTTGTTTTTCCTCTTCTTATTGCACTCTTTTATCTCGCATCCATACTTACTTTGAACCTCATTCCTACAAAGAAGCTTGTAATGATCCTAACTGGGTGCATGCCAAGAATGACGAGCTCACTGCTCTTGATAGGACTCAGACTTGGGACTTGGTTCCTCTCCCCGATGGTAAAAATCTCATTAGTTGCGAATGGGTTTTTAAAGTTAAAACTCATTCTGATGGTTCATTGGAGTGGTACAAAGCCCGCTTAATTGCCAAGGGGTTCTCTCAGGAATATGGTATTGATCTATGTTGCACGGATCCGCCATTTTTGGCGAAGTGTCCGCGTGGACACGCGTGCGACGCGGGTACGGGTACGGGTACGGGTACGGGATATGTGTCTGGTGCGGCTGTTTTAAATCGGATCCTTCATGTTTCTGCAGATTTGATTTTACAAAAAAAATTGGCGGAAGAAGACGACTCACAGAGGAAGAAGACGACTCCTTACAGAGCAGAGGAAGAAGACGACTCACAGAGCAGAGGAAGAAGACGATTTACTCTTTGATTTCTTTTTTCTTTTGCCTTTTCATTTCTTTTGTCTGAACCTTTGGATAAAGAGTGGATTGAACGGTAATTGGCATGCCTTCCAAGTCAAAAATAGAAGTGATTGACTGACTGATCGGTGACCTTTTTTCTTTTCTTTTTTTCTTTTTTTTTTCCCTGTTGGAGGCAATGTGCTGTAAACGTGTACTCTACTTTTTGTATTTCCAGGTATTTAAACAAAGACACGTCACATGTATCATTATGTAGATTTTGGAGTGTAATTTTTTCAAGAAAAATTATATGGGTATACCAAACTTGCACCCCACATGCACCCCAACATGATGTGGCAATGATAGGCTTCTCCTCATCTGCCACATCACCTTGGGGTGCATGTGGGGTGCAAGTTTGGTGTACCCATAGCATTGTTGAACCCTAAAAAAGAGAACAAAACCCTCTTTTTTTATTACCTAAGAGGAGATAATGAAACCACCGTTAACGTGAACAAAATCCTTTTTCTTATTAGCTACATGGAGATAGTGAAACCAGTATTAACCCAACCCAACCCAAGAGTGTTCCACTAAGATTTTTGGATTTTTTATTTATTGTGTTTTACGGGACATTTCATTTTCTCATAATAGATCAATTAAAAAGAAAAAAAAAACTATTTAGTAGAACAACTAGCAAACTTCTATGCCTGCTCTCCTAAAAAAATAATGGTCCCTTCTTTATAGAAAAATAAAGCTTTTTAAAGAGGAAAAATTTGTCATATTTTATAAATTTATTATATACTCCCCCAAAATGTGTCAAATTCCAATGCAATTTTTTACTGTTCATATCTTTCAATTTATAATATTATTAGAGATTTTAAAAACTTTGCATAATAGAACTAATTGAGATCTATAAAATAAGAACCATATTGCACATAAAATACATTAAGATTGAGAGATATGAACAATTAAAAAATGTATTGGAATCTGACAGGATCAAAAATATGAGACGGAAGAAATCTATGAATATGTGCTTTTTTTTTTCCTCGAAGAAGAAATATAGGTGGACCAAATCTTCTTTAATATACTAAACTTTTAGAAATTCTATTCTATCAGGTTACATGATTTTTATTGTTGTATTATGTTTTTTATTTTTATTGTTGTATTATTATATGTTCAAAAGACGGCTGAAAAATACTTTTACTGTTCACTTTCTTATAAAAAGACACTAATTTTTTGTATTTTTGCTGTTTTATTAATTATGTAGTGCGTGGTATTTTTTTCTAAAAAAATTAGAATATATTATAATATAATAGAATTAATTAGATTATTCAAGACTAATTTGGAGATGTTCATTATTACATTAAAAAATCTATATTTCCCAAATCATGAAATCACAGGCGTTCAATAAGAAAAAAGAAAAAAGTAGTAGTAGTATAGCGTAATTTATTACTAGAGGAAATGGACAAATTTAACTTAGAAGGTAAAACTAACTTGGTTTGGGTTGGGTTTGGCTATTGAGGTGAGTTTGGTTAAGAGTGGCGTTATAGAAAAATCCTTATTGATATTCAATTAAACTAATTTTTACAGGGCTCTACAAAACAAATACTATATTTATCTATAGTTATATGTTATATCAAATATAGCACACCAATGAACTTGGGTTTTTGTAGTTTCATGTGATAATATAGCTATAGCAACTCATATAACATGTCATTAAAGAAGCTAATTAGGTGGACATGCAGTGTTCGTGGATTAATAGCATGATCATAAATGATCAACAAAGGTGTTCTATAATTAGGCCATCTAGAATCAATACATGTAAACTGAATTGCTCAGTTTGCCAAGAACGTAGCTATAACAACTCATATAACGTGTCATTAGAGAAGCTAAGTTGGTGGACATGCAGAGTTCATGGATTAATAGCATGATCATAAAGGATCAACAAAGGTGTTCTATAATTAGGCCATCTAGAATCAATACACGTAAACTAAATTGCTCAGTTTGCCAAGAACGTTCTATCATTGGACCACTATCTATAAACAATATATGTTAATTGAATTGTTCATTTTCCCGAGAACATTCTATTATTGGGCCACCATCTAGAATCAATACACATTAACTGAATTGTTCAGTTTTTCGAGAACGTTCCATCATTGGGCCACCATCTTGAGTCGATCATTCATGTCAAAAATCAAATTGATCGTATCTACCGGAAGCTCAAATTGATTAGGTCATTCATGCTAATATAATTTTGGGAATGAACTAGGTAACAAATCAATAATTATAAGTACCCCAAAAAGTTACTCCGAATATTATCCCGAAAGTGAAATTAATGATTGAGATTCTATTTGATGTGTAACCCAAAGATTCAAGTGAATCCGAATCACTAATTTTTCTTTCGGATACATTTTTAGATCATTTTCCGGAGTACTTAGCATTTCTCCAACACAATTAGAAGCCACGTCCAAAAGAAAGTGCAATATATTACACGTAACTATCTTGTTAGCTTTAGCAAGTTACACGTAACTAAACCAATATCTTACACGTCCAAAGTTAGCTTTACTAAGTTACACCTAGCAAACTACCTGGTTGGTGTAACTAAATGATAAAACAAAGTTAGCTTTTTTTTCTTCTTTTTCCTGTGAAAACCGCTTAAGTGTCTTGTAACAGTTGGTGTAACATTTTTTTTCTTCTTTTTCCCGTGAAAACAGCTGAAGTGTCTTGGAACCCCAACCTTTCCCGCTTCTTCTTTTCCCTTTGGAGGCTATATGACAACAATTACAAACAGAGAATTACAAACAGAGGATCGAAAAAGGAAACCCATTTTCACCCACCATCTTCTGCCATCCCTTCTCCAACCCATCAAATGTCTTCTTCCCAAACTTCTGGTAGACAGAAAGTAAAACCCAAACCAAAAGCCACTCAACGTCCATTGGTGTCTCCTGGATTTGACGACAAACCTCTATGGAATCATGTAAAGGTTCTCAATGTTGCTGAAGGCGGAGGAGGAAATCGAAAATGGACTTGCAATTACTGCAACAAAATAGTGAATGGATCATATACTAAAGTCAAGGGTCATCTGTTGAGGCTCCCTAACCATGGTGTTGAAGGTTGCTTGACCTTAACAGATGATGTATTTGAGGCTATAAAGAAAGAGCATGCAGGAGCTGAAGCTAGAAAGGCTGAACAAGAGCTACAAGCAAGGAAAAAAGCTGAGTATATCTCCTTACCAGAAGGTTCTGATCTTACCCAGCAAAAAAAAGGGAAAGGAATGGCCTCATCAAGTGCTTTACCTAATGCATTCAACATAGCACAAAGAGATGTAGCTGACAAAGAAGCTGCCAGGATGTTTTATGCTTGTGGCTTGCCTTTTAATTTTGCAAGATCTCCTTACTTCAGAAAGTACTCCTTAACTCTTGCAAACAGCAAATTGGTAGGTTATACTCCTCCTTCGTATAACAGGCTTCGTACCACTTTGCTATCACAAGAAAAAACACACATCAATAGGTTATTGCAGCCTTTCAAAGATACATGGAGGAAGAAAGGACTTTCACTGTGCTCAGATGGGTGGTCTGATATACAACGTAGGCCTCTCATCAACATAATGGCAGCATCCCAAAGTGGAGCAATGTTTGTCAAAGCCATTGATGCAAGTGGAAACATAAAAGATGCAGATTATGTAGCAAGTCTCTTCATAGAAACAATCAACATTGTTGGAGAAAAAAATGTGGTTCAAATAGTGACTGATAATGCGACAAACTACAAGGCTGCTGGGTTGAGCATTGAAACCAAATACCCACATATTTTCTGGACTCCATGTGTGGTGCATAGCATAAATTTGGCCTTGAAGAGCATATGTGACTCGGGGGAAAGATCGCCTCAATATGCCCAATGTAAGTGGATTTTGGATTTGATTGCTCAAGTTAATGATATTCGTAACTTTGTTCTCAACCATAGCATGGCAAATTTCATATTCAACCTTTACTTTGATTTGAAATTGCTAAGTGTGGCAGAAACTAGATTTGCATCTAGTATTATCATGGCTAAAAGGATAATGGTAGTTAAAGAATCTCTTGAAAAAATGGTGATTGCTCCAAATTGGAGAACATATAGGGCCGATGGAACTAGTACAGTTGAAACTAGGGCTCGTGATGTGAAAAAAATCATTGTTAATGACACATTTTGGGATGGATTAGGTTATTTGTTAAAATTTACCGAACCATTATATCACCAGACGGTCAGAATAGGATAAACATCATTCTTTCTTCAAAACAAAGGCGCATGAGAGAATAAATATCTCGAAGGAGCCGTCCTTCATATGTGTTCTTTTTCTGAAGTGAAATGCACTTCTACAGTCTACACTGAGAAGTCTATTAGTAATGTCTGTTCTGCCTTTATTTTAGTTTATTTTTTATATATGTTCATTTACCTGTTACTACTAATACATGAAGGCACCAACCAACTATTGCATACAACAACTTAATCCCAGTGCATTGTTGTGGATTAGGAAAAAATAAGCAGTAATCTACGACAGAAAAAAAAATCATGTTTCCATTTGCCAAGTACCAAGGAACTATATACGATGCCTAAGATTGATAGCAATAAGGAATACCATACAGCATACTCCACTAGAAACAATATTCAATCCCTCAGCAACCATAAGACCAAATAGCCCAAACAGAAAGGAAATTAAAACTAATAACCAAAAATTTATAGGGGCAAAAAAAAAAAGAAGAAAACTTACGTGTTGTTTTTCCACTTCCAGTTTCACCAACAATTATAAGAATGTCATGACTCCTGACCTCATCCACAAGTCGTTTTTCAACTAGGAAAATCAACAAGGATTGTGGAATTTCGTATTAAACCATGAGAAAGAGGACAAAGTTACAAGCATACAACACATATTGATTATGCAACCTGATAAAATATTTGTTAATCCAACTTCACATAAAAACATAAACAATTTTACGTCCATTATTTTTCTAGTATTCCTTTGCCTATGTCAGCAAAAATATGAAGAATAGATCACATGAAGGTCTAAAGTCTACACTAATAACTTCAGGATCTAGAGTTACGTTAAAACACTGTAAGAGATAATTTTGAATAAATGTAACGGGAAATGAAATCTTTCTCTGGTGATGTATTGAATTTTATTCAACAAAAAACGGACAACATATCATGTGATTTCATCATGAAAATGACCAAATTTCATACATATGTTCCTACTTCCTACATAAAGTAAAAAGGTTGTACTCAATCTGAGTGAAACAAGGAAAGGTAAAGATTATTGACAGTTCCAAGGAGTGCTGGGAGAATGATATGGCATCAGAGTTTGTCAATTACAACCTAGGTAACACGACACTTCAATACTCATGTCTCCTTATTACTATTAACGGAGTAGCATATTAGCGTCAGGTCCAGTGGCATGCCCTCACCGTCTTGACTACCAATCAAAATTACACCATCAAGTTAACAAATCAGACGGCTCTAGTTTTTGCCTGGGGAGTAAGAAAACGGAACTGTGGAAGGACAAATGCACCACAAAGATCCAACAGTGTACCTCACTTGCAAGGAAATACTATCCGTCCATACTATTTTACAGACCCATAGGGACGCACTCGAAACTTTTTGAAAGTGTTTGCTTTCTCTTACATAAACTATTTGTGAGCAATTTTTTTGGCAATTAGTCATGGGTATCCTCTACTTTCACAGGAAAAACGGGTCACCCACAAAGGAACACCTCAGACTAACTTATTTCCAAATCGATATGGTAACTTTGGAAATCAGAGGGATAAGTTGATCTCTAACCGTATTATCATGGGAGACTCTAATCCTTGCTCAAAATTTCCAAGAATACTTTGGCTTTCAAATTTACTAACTTTGTCATTACCGAAGCTTTTACTCAAGTTTTATGCTTAAACCTGGGATTGCCTAATGCCTGGTGCTAACAGAAGGAAATCAACATATCAGAATAATAATCAAAAGGAACTATGGAATTAGAAAGAAGACGATAACTAGAGCAGCAACAAGTGTGCACCAGCATCAAATCATAAAATTAGGTGTGTGTGGGGTGAAGCACCTGAAGCAATCGGATTTTCGCTGCTGTGCAATCCTTTGCTTCCTGTGTGTGTTTTACAATGAGAAGCATCATCATCACGTATTGCAATAGTGCATATAAGTATATAACCACGCATACATACATAGAATGAAAAAATCGATATTGATGGAGACGGTATGAGACCTAGCGAAGAAGAAGTCGGCTTTGGTGGAGTTTTGGCTTCCGGCGGGGTCCATTGACGGCATCCTACGAAGGTAAAGAAGATATGCTGATTGTCGCTGTGTGAGAACTGGTTGCAAATATGGAGAGAGAGACTGCCGCAGTTGATTGTCGTTGAGGGGGTAGGGGCAACTTGTTTGGCTAGGAAACGGGGGACCTCTGCTCGTACTGGTAGCGCCGTTTCCGGCCAGTTACCACAAGAATTTTGAAAATTGGGAAAGGGAAGGGAAGGGAAAAAAAAATTAAGGTCCCATTTTTGCGATGGTACGACAAAATGTGTTGTTAACAGACTATTTGGCTGATGGATTTGTGTCCGGATTAGCAAAAGCGCCCTTACTCCATCTCCTAGTCCCACCACAAATCCACTCTTTGGCAAGAATTCTTCACCCCCGGACTAGTTTACTGTTTAGACTTTGCAAAGCACTCCTTGACCCCTGTCGTTAACATAGCCGGGAGGATAGGGTCAATTTTGCCCCTACAAATCCACCCTCTTTTCGGGTAAAATAGAAGCAAAATCGAAGGGAAGATGAAGACAGAAGAAGAAATCTAGCAACAGCAAAACTCAAAACTAAACCCAAAACTAATTTCATGGATAATTTTTCAAATTAATCAACAAACACTGGGTAATAAGTAAAATTAAATGAATTACCATAAAATTACCAAAAGTGCTAGTGTGTTCCGGTGAGTTTTCGCCTGTTCCGGTGAGTTCCAACAAGATGCATGCAGAGGGAATCATAGAAAGCAAAAGAAAATAGAAAGATGATGATGATCAAAGGCAGATCTGTCTCTGAGATATTATTGATGGGAAGCCGAGAAGGTTTCATGAGCATCCATCTCTACCAATCTACAACAATTACCACCAATCTACACTTAAAGATTTTTGGGGAAGATGAATTACATTGGGAGTATGGGACAATGCATTTACATGAGTGATTTTTTAGAAATTTGATTAGGTGCAACGCACCACACCCATTTTGGGTATTTGACAATTGACATTTTGTTTGGGGATAAGATGACAAAATGACATTTTGGATAAGATGACAAAATACCCAAAATCTTATGATTGGATAAGATGACAAAATGTCAACGCACCACACCCATTTTGGGTACTTGACATTGTTTAGAAATTTGGAGACAATTCAGTCATTTGTTATTTTATCCAATCATATCTACTCTCCAAATTCCTCTTCTAAAAAATCATTCAAACACCTCATCAAAAATTTATCTTTCTTAAGAGGTGGACTCATCCTCATTACAAATTCACCCTCAAATCCGCTCTCATTACAAATCCAACCAAAATCAGATCCACCATCCAAACACCCCGTGAAGTAAGAAGTGTTACAATGGTGTCCTTAGAGTGTTGTTAAAATATACTCCTAAAAAGTACACAAATATATGTATATGTATATATATATATATATATATTGATATAAGTGAGGCAGACCCCAAATTTTATAAACAATGCTACAGACACTAACTAGTGTACCAACTATTATAAATTAAAACATGACATTACCATTTCAATACACTATTCAATACATGGATAGATTCATTCACTAAAAAAATTTCACATGAACAATTAGTGTAATAGTTGGTACACTAATTAGTGCCTATGTGTTGTCCACCAATTTCCCCAAAGCGGCGTGAGAAAACGGAGGGCCAACACCGAAGTGGTGTAGAAGATGCTTGGCGGGCGCTTGGGAGAAGTGTATCTCCAAATGTAAATGTAGAAAAGTCACCGAATATATTGACTAACTTCTTTTCAAAGAATCGGAAAACTCATTTAAAAGATTACTAAAGGGTTCATGGGGCCTTGAACAAGGACTTCCACACTTAAAGAAAATTACATAGAAGAAGAAAAGATTTGAGAGTAAGGAGAAGAAAGGATGGGGAAGAGGTAGGAGATAGACATAGGTATAAGAGATCGATCGACTAACTGCGAGGAGTTAGGAGATAAAAACTAAATTACTTTGCTGCTGTGAGCGTTGTTGGTGTTGGAACCCTTTTTATGTTGCATGGAGGCCTCTATTTATAGCCTCTGACTTCAAACATAACTTCCAAAAAACGTAACTGCCCACGATCTTCAACCATGATGCCATGTCTTCCATAAATTTCGGCATCTTCTTGAAAATGCGTGAAAATGTGACAAGTGTCCCTTAACCGGCCGAAAATAACTAACCATGAACTTAATGCATTTTAGCACATGTTAATTTCGGCCATAACCACTTATTTTAGATAAACACTAACTCCTAAATTTTAGGTAACAAAACTTATCACCTAAATTTTCGATAATTCGGCTATTAATTAAAAAATCCGAATTCAAATCAAAATGAATGTTAACCGAATCCTTTGCCACGTGTGAATTTTAAAATTTATGGTACAAACACTATGGCATTTCCCAAACTTTTTTTTCTCTCTCCCCTTTGTCAAAGTCGGCTAACACACTCTGTCTGTCTATCTCTCTCTCTTTCTCTCTCTCTCCCCCCTTCCGTTGAAGAACTTACCGTACCATTTGCAGTTGTGAAGGTCAGTAGTGCTGCACTAACTTTTGTACAAATTTTCATGCACTATAACTACACTAAACTACACTATTTGGAAGCAAAAAATGAAAAATGTTTGTTAGTTACACTGGCTTTGTTCAGATAGTAGATTTAGTTTAATTTTAATTATGTAAGAAGGTGTAATAAGTGGAGAGAGATATAGAGAAATAATGATGTAAGAAAAACAAAAACAGAACCAAAACCGGCTCAAAACTTCCAACCGAACACGGCCACTAATTCTTACACAAGTTATTGGGGAAAAAATATCTACTACTTTTTGTATGGGATCTGTTCACACAATATTGGAAACAATATTTGACACAAAAAATGTTAGGAGGCCCACACTAATAATCAGAGTTGTTTAATTTGTTTAAACCTGTTTTCAAGAAAACTCATAAAAAATAAACTCATTCGGATATCAGTAAGGGTTTGATCAATTTACTCATTTTTTGTCATGTTAGTTTTAAGAACTACTGATCAAGCCCTTACTGGTATCTAAATCAGCTTATTGTTTACGGAAACTCTTAAAAATATGTTTTTTTAAAAAAACACGTTTTAAACAAATTGAATGGCTCGGATCATTTGCATGGGACTTCGAAATGAGTGATTTATATTTTTTTATGTCAAAAGTTGCGTTAAATGTTATGTGAGGGAAATCGAACCCTTTTGTGTGTGTATCTTGTCTTCAATTATTTTTTCCCATCTCTCAGTTTTACGCTCAAGAGAACTTTTCAAGGATAAAAGTTATCTAACTTAGTTTTGTTCGTTAGAGCATCACTAGTGATATACTCAAATATTGCCACATTACATTTTGAGTATTCATTTAATGTGTTTATAAGTTTGAGTATCTACCTTTCTACAATAGTTCATTTGTGTCCATAATATTAAAAAAAAGTACTATTCACTCTATTTTTATTCATAAAATGCGCACAACTTTAAATTTGTACGTATATTTTTTTATAATATTATTACCATTTAAAAGATATTCACAATATGTTTAAAATGAGATCAATCTTGAACATATTTTGGTAAAGATTAAAAATTGATAATTTCAATTTTTGGGAGAAAGTGCAAAAAAATTGAGTTTTGAATTAAGTATTTGAAAAATGGAGAGAGAATGTTGTTACTTTTGATACGATGTAGTCCCCAAAATTTTAGTTATTGAGGTTTGGTTATTGGGAAAGATTGGTAATTTTGAGTATCCAAATGCCAAAAGTTAAATATTTGTAACCAATGTTATTAACTTTGAATATTTATCCAGATACCATTGTGAGTCTTTGTTGTGTATCAAAATACTCATCTTTGAATATTTTTGTATTTGAGTATACCACTAGTGGTGCTCTTAGTAATATTATCCATTTTTGGTTTAAAATTTTTTCATATTTAAAATAAGATAAAACTAAAATATTCATAAAATATTAGATACTAGAATATTCATCTTTTACATTCCTGTGTGTTAAACTCATTAAGCTGGAGTTTCTGGAACTAGCTCAAAAATCTTAGATATTACTTAATTATGTGGACTTTTTATCTTTAGAGTTAGTTTTCCCAACCGCCTATTTTATTTATTAAAAAAATAATATAAGATAAAAATAAAAAAATAAAATTGTTCGTGCTTTTGAGGTTTGAAAATCTAATAATAAGTCTGTCTTTTAACCTCCCGCCTAATGCGGCCCAGCATTGTTTGCCCAATTGATAACCTGCCCTGTTGTTGTCTTATTTATTGGAGTGTTTGTTTTGTATTTTTTTTTTAACCGAAAACATAAATTGTTTTGTAATTTGGATTGCCGGAAACAATACATTGGATACTTTTAGGAAAACCCAAAACGTGAGAAATTGAGCTGAATAAGGTTTTTTTTTTTTTTTGTTCCATTTTAAAATGGAGAGGAGACGATTTTCTATTGCCAAACAGGAATTCCATTGAGCTTTCTTTCCAGATTAGCCAAAGTTTTCCATTCAAATGGAATCCCCAACTCAAGTTTAATTGAATTGTGGATATTAATAACTTAAATTCTCGAATCTGATATTCATAGGTTTCCAATTTCCAACCAACTTGATTTCTCGCATAGATGATCAACACATCAAGGGGTACAAATGAAAGACTGGTTGTCGATGGGATCGCAGTGGATTCCTCTTTTCATCACAAGGACACCAGGAATCATCACATGAGAGAATTCTGATCTTTGATTCCTATTAAGACAAATCATGCAAAATCTTAGACTTCATTCAAAAGCGATGAAATGCCAAGCAAAACCGGAGCCAGAAGCAGAGTTAATTCATCATGATAGGCCCTTCCACAAGTAAAGGTAACAGCTTCTGCTTCCCAAAAGCTTTGCAGTGGACTATATTCAACAATGAGGAACGAGAACGAAGATCAAGGCTAACGAGAAATTTCAAATAACATGGAGCTAATATATTAATGCATCAAATCTGTGTCGGAGCTTCTCTCTCAGTGCAGCAACTAGGAGTTCCAGATAATCCCGGAGAACTTTTGCGAGTGGTCCATTAAGAGCTGCCCAAATCAAGGAGCTTTCCCTTTGATAGTGATCATTCAGAAACTACCGAATTAGTATGTCTCCATATCATTTTATAACAGATGCAGTTCTTGATAACGTAACAAAGAAAACTGAAACGGAGAACTTGATTTCTGTCAAAGCAGTACTCTGGAAAGATTTCTGAAATATGCTCTACTCCTAAGGAAACACTTGGATATTTTCTCAATTAACGGAAACTGGTTTACACTTTACAAAAAACTATACGATATCCATGGATATTTTTTAACTTCTCATAATTTTGGTTCTCGAAAACATTGAAGTAAAACATCAAGCATGAAAATAATATCTATCAGACTAAATTCCCCAGAAAAAAGCTCTTAGTGTAAATCTCTTGAGAACAAAAGCTAGTGGAACATCTACATAAAATTACAGTAGTAGTGTTTTTCGAAACCATAATTTTTTCTTATCACGCACACAATCGTGACAAGACTATGGTTAGAGAGATTTAGACCACAGAGAGAGAGAGAGAGAGAGAGAGAGAGAGAGTTACCAGTCATGGAGGGCACTAGGGCAGCATTGATAAATTCATGTAGTAGCTAGTTCATCTTGCAAACGTCTAGTGTGCATGAAAAAGTACTTGGCACCAGCAAGCAATAGAAAGCTTATCAGGCCAATTGAAACGGGACCCACCAAACTCTTATTGTGCTCGCTGCTCTCTCTACCACTGGATTTGATAGAGCCGGAAGATATTAGAGACGGGTTCTTCATGAATGAAGAATACGCATTGACTTCTTCTATTGTTAGAGCTGGCTTCAATGATTTCCTTACAGTCTGGAAGTGACGATTACGGACAATAGTGGCAGATATGTCCTCTCTCAGAGCAACAATTCCAGCTTCCCTGCATAATCCCTCAAGCTCTGCCCCCGTGAAAAGCTCAGTATCTTCTGCTATTTGTCTCAGATCAACATCATTGTCCACTTTCATTTCACGTGTATGTACATTGAGTATCTCGTATCGAGCTTCTAAATCTGGTGGTGGCACATAAAGAACCTATAATTTTATAGCAAAGAAATTAGCAGCCTCCAGGAAGGAATTAAGACATTTATATGTCTTGCTCACTTGACTTGGATGCAAAAATAAACAAGAAAAGAAGAATGTCAGAAAAGGTTGTAGACTTGCAAAAAATCAATGCCAGTAAAAATAAAAAGCAAGACACCAGAAAAGGATAACCTTGAACAAACCACAAAGATATCCAAGAATTCTACAAATACTGACCTAGGTCGCAGGAAGCGATTGCTTTAAGTCACCACAATATTAGCCAATCATTCTTTATTATTACGTGTGTGAATGGGCATGTCAAGATTCTCCTTCGATTACCAATTCGGGAAAGTCAGGTGGTCAAGGAGCAGATTCGTTTTCTTTCGTGGGAATTAACACGATAGTGTATCACTTAAAGGAAAAGAAACAATGGACGAGTTCTGAGACAAAATTCTTACAAGATCAAAGCGTCCAGGTCGCATAAGTGCGGCATCAATAGCATGAGGGCGATTTGTAGCAGCCAAAACAAGAATTCCCTACGAAAGTAATCAGCAAAAATTAAAACACTTATTAAATCTCATCCGCAATTTCCAAAAGGTGATGAAATGAACTGGTATCAAAGTCATTTATGAAGTTTTATGCTTACTTTTGCCTGTTCTAAACCATCCATTTCAGTAAGCAGAGTAGATAAAAGCCTCTCTCCCACTGCAATGTTGCTGCTTGATTTCCCTCCTCTGTCAATGAAAGGAAAGAGAGCAACAAAAGAAAACAAACATGTAAAAACGATATGAAATAAAACGCCCCATTCCAACGGTTGAGAAATTGACCAAACAAACAAACACACAAATCACAAAAAACAATCAAGCAAGAAAACACAGAATGCAAGACATTGCAGACACAAAGATATTTACATGGTTCCCCAACTGTGTAGTTAAGTACATCCACAACTCTTACCAGTTTTCACTACATTGAATTAAGAGAGTACAAGAGTTACATTGGCTGCCACATATATCCAGCATTCATACTGTATGCTTACATCACCAATGAAATGCAGACCAAACCAAATCAGGCTTCACAAGCCAACACAAACAAGTAGAGGAGGACAACTAAACAAGGACCAACTATATCATAAATGAATTTGATCCACCCTCTCTCTCCCTCTTGCTCTCTCACAATGAATTTTCCTACCAGGTTGTTTGTCAATTTTTCAGAAAAAGGAAGTATAGGGCTATAAGGAGGAAAGACATGTGAAGCAAAAGTAGTTATTAGGTAGCACATGCACGAAAGTATTACATCATAAAACCATCCATTTATTTGAACATACTAAAATTGACATTTAGATGAACTTCAAAAAGGAAGGAAGGCTGTCCTTAATAACCTTTTGGCAGCGACAACATCTGCCTCATCAAAGAATATTATGCTTGGTGCTGCAAGGCGAGCTCTCCGAAACGTATTCCGCAACAATGCTTCACCCTCTCCAACATACATTGAATATAATTCTGCACCACTGATCCATCATTCGTGAATATTCATGACATGCTATACAACTGTAATCAGAAATTTTAAAAATAACCCTAGTAGTCCTTAGCTAAAAGCAAGTAGCATTCTAAATTCACATGGATGGAAATTTACTATTATCCTGATGCTTATGTAGAAAAGCATGTACAAGGGTGAGAAGAGGGGCCAATAACAGTAAAGGGTAACAACACAGTTTCTCAAAGGTATTGTTTCAACCAAAAAAAATCGGGAGAGGAGAAGTTAATGTCTCCAAGACATTTAAGGTATTGACAAACAATGAACTTTTAAAATCAGACCTAGTATCCAATCATTGAGCAAACTTGGACAACAAAGAGAGGAAACACATTCATAGTAAAACGTTATACAGCCTAGCCTAAACTCACTCCATTGCCAACCACATCAACCGCATGCCTACCCTCAGTTTGACTTTGACCTTCCTAACAGATAGCCCTGCTCTGACTCATTTCTAGTTCAACAAGTGAAACTTAGAAAGTTGGGATACTGGTCTAAACTTCCAGATTGTGCACCAAAAAATTTAGCCAACTAATTGGCTGAGACATGGTCCAGCTGCCAAGCTGAGGCCGCTGCACAGTCATGTGTTGAGGTTATATTTGACTATTGATACAATGCTGCCCCAAAGCAATCGGTGAGCATATTTATAGGAAGCAGTAAGAAGCATGAAATTCAAACTAGTAGGAGATCTACTACCATAAGGTTAATGTAAGCAAAGGAACAATACACAAAACCTACCACTTGGAAATCATTTCGGATATCACCTCTCATCCATAAAACTTTTATTAAATTTTCAGTACGCACGCACAGTCTTCAAAACTACTACTAGCACTAAGATACTTCACACTAAATAGGACCTCTTCATAGCATACACCTAACAAGGAATGGGAACATCCTGAAATTTAATTGGCTGTTCCAACCAAAAATGAAAAGGCTAAGATACTAGTATAATCTAATACTTCACCCCAAAAATTAATAGGCTGTTCCATCATTTGAACAACCCCCATCTATTGGTTAAATTTTGGGCTGCTAACTATAATACTATATCTAGCTGAAGAGAATAAAAGACGATCAAACCTCAAGGAAAAAAAAGAAGCTTGTGCAGCATGAGCTGCAGCTTTGGCAAGGGTAGTTTTTGAGCAGCCTGGAGGTCCATGAAGAAGGATCCCACGGACAGGTGAAACTCCCAGCCTTGAAAATGCAGCAGAATGTTTTAAAGGCCACTCAACAGCTTGCTGGAGCTTTTTCTGTTCCACGTAAAGAGACATTGTCAGAGGTCAGTTAGAGTTTCACATCAAATACATTTTCATTATTAGTTGATCGGCAACTCTTAATTTATAGCTTCTTTTTTCTGTCTTACTTCGGTCTTTCTTTACCTTGAAGGCTAAGACCTCTCAAACACTCACAAAAACTTCAACAAATGTTCCTATCCTAATTTCTCTGTATAGAAAAGATGCGTTTAGAATCTTTTTCTAACCCTAGGTAAAAATTCTTACTTCTCTATTTTGTCTCGAACAAAAAATATAAACCAAATGGACTCCCTAAAGACAAAAATAAGACAATGTTGACTCGCTTATTTTCAGATTTGGTCCATAAGAGTTGACTTTCTTAGTTTCTCTCATCCATACCAATCAATAACCACAAAATATTGACTAAAAGCGAAGCAAAGTTCACTACAAACAAAAATAAGGAAAAGAAAGAGTCAAAAAACCAAGGCATCCTAGACATTTAACGACCACATATACCTTCAAATCTTTGAGTCCTCCAATATCCTCCCAAGAAACCTTGGGAATTTCCATGGTAACACCCCTCGTTATGCTTGGACCCACAACAGATCTTGCATGCTTCCAATCATCCATTGTTAAGCTATGCATACCAGCTTCCTCATTTGCATCTGAAGATATCTGCACTGCACGCATGGCAGCCTCACGACACAAAGCTTCTAAATCAGCCCCAACGTAGCCATTGCAAGAGGCAGCGATGGTTCGCAAGTCAACACTGGCATGCAATGGAATCTTCCTTGTATAAAGCTGCAAAATGCAATAGAGGGGAAACAAGTATCGCCTTCAATTCCACAAGAACCTTATTCAGCATTAGGCCGTGTAAAAGTTAAGTTTTTTAGATGAGCAACCATTGGTTAAGCAGCTGGTGGGCAACACAGAATAATTTCCATAAACAAAGTCTTAAAAAGTTTAGATCTCACCTTAAGTATCTGAAACCGTTCCTCTTCATTAGGTGTAGTAACTTCTATTTCAGCATCAAAACGCCCTGACCTTCTGAGAGCAGGGTCAATCGAATCCACTCTTTGTACATCAAAACCAGACCAAGAATAAATTTCACGGTATACACAAAATTCAAAGCAACTATATTAGCATAAGCAATAAGACGTACAATGACACCAGTGCTTTAAGTTTGGAATATTAAAGGAGCTAGTTATGGTCTCTCTCCAAATCGGCTTGGAAATTCAAACTTACATGGTAGATGGCACTATGGTAGATATACAACTATATGTGAGAAATTTACCCATACTAAACATTCTTTACAAGATTTTATATGCTTCACTTGCGCAAAAATAAGTAAGAGAAAATTGGTTTCTTACCTAGTCATGTGATTCCTTTTGAAGCCCTCTAATGATACATTAGCTTTGAGCTTAAGTACAACTACAATATACCAGATATATCCAAATAACTATGAAAAGGATTTTTTTTTTCTTTTTTTTTTCCCTTTATCATAGTTGGCTACAACCTCAAGGGCGGGGTAAAAGGCAAAGGGACAGATTGCGGAAAAGAAGCTTTACTCAGAAAGAGATTAAATTGGGAGACAAAAAACAAAATGTTATTATTGCACTGAGTAATTTTGTAGGGAAGAAATCCACCTCCTAGAAACTCAAAATTATGGCATTGTAGGACATCCTACGTTGTGGCATTGTAGGACATCCGACGGACAATACTACCTTCTAATCATCAATCCATCTGCTCAAGCAGTTAACCAGAATACAGACGAAAACAAAAATATAAGTACAAAAGGAAGTCCTCAAAAATTGATGCATTGATTGGTGAGGAATCATATTGATGAAAAAGTCTAGTTAGATGAAGATGTTTCCCATGATACGGACAAAATAAAAAACTACCCCGTATTGGCTAAAAAAAAGGATCATGAGCCAACAGTTGCTATTTTAAATTGCAAGACAACAATGAAACCCTTTGCAGCATTACTTCAAAGAAACCTTAGTACGTAGCTTTTGAGGTTTCTAGTACAATGAAAGAATGGCCAAATGCATGGTTGAATTTACATGGAACATGCATGCACAAAACAACAAGTTTCAATATCCAGCAAGAAGGTGGTTCATTGGCAAAAAAGAGTATAACATAAACCTGTTTGTAGATGCCACCACAACCACTTGCGGCATGGATCTTGATGATAGCTTGTTGGAGTCCATCAGCATAAAAAGTTGAGATGCTACACGAATATCTTGCTCTCTTCTGCATTTCAAGAGCGAATGAATTGTGTAAGGAGGTGCATGTAGATCACATCATATTTCCCTACTCAGAACACTTTTGTCCTCTCACTTCTCTAAGTATTTTCGCCCAAATATCAAGAGAAAAAAGGAATGGTCTGCTTATCAAGAGAAAATACTTTGTCACCCAACTCATCTGCTTATCAAGAGAAAATACTTTGTTACCCAACTCATCATAATCAGCAAGTATGACTAATAGAATGTATACTAATGAAGAGATAATTTAAATTTGGCTGAAGCTCAGTCAGTTGTCACGTGCCTAGAATCACGGCGAGGACAAAGTGCATCAATTTCATCAATGAAGATAACCGATGGCTTGCCCAACTTTGCATGAGACGATGCTTCAGCAAAAGCGTCACGCAAAATGCTCTCACTTTCTCCAGCATGTGCCCTGTGAACAGAATGGGGACTGCAAGATACACCCCCATAAACCATAATAACACAAATTAGCAACCAACACGAAATAACTCAGCGGAAGACTGGACATTCCAAAGTGAATATAAGGACTCTATTTTATTTTCCACCATTTGAAGGCCTGAAACATATATCTGAATGATGTCATTGACAATGCAAGAATAGTAACTAAAAGATATTGCAAAGACAAATGGACCTACTGCAGTTGTCTTGCTACAAATCCTCAATTTTTTTTATAACATGTCCACCACAAATCCCGGGAGACCAATTCCACTGTCCTCAATATCTACTTCCAAAATGATTGCCATTTCATGTAGGTTATGTTTGACTCGCTGGCAAAAATGGGATTGGACACAAATCCAAGGACACTGCATCTCCGGGATTATAACATAGAGAGGGGATTTTTACATATCCTGTCATATCTACACATGGCCTCATCGTCAGTCCAGTAAAACATCTACATAATGTCCATATTAAGAATGATCTAAATGCCTGAAAGATTCGATACACAAAACCATCAGATGATTCAATCTTCATGTGCCAATCAAACAACCCCTAAAAGACCCCAAGAAATTAAACAATGCAAAAGGAATGAAGCGATAGCAACTAGACAAAACCATTCTACAATTATCAGAACATCTCAAAGCTAAAACTGTATGAGAGTCAAAGGAAACAAAATGTGCAAAGACAAAGAATCCAGTACCTGATAACAATCAAATGGGCACCGCATTCACGCACCACTGCTCGAACCAAGCTTGTCTGCAAAAATTCAAAGGACCGGGGTATTAACAAAAAATTACAAAAATCAAAAACCTAAATTTTTAGCTAATCATCAAGCTGATATTTTCACCAGTTAGCAATAGAGAGAGATAAGTCACATAGGATTCAAGCGTGGGTTGGGCCAACAATAACATTTAGTTTGGCGGGGATTCCGGGAACCTATGTAGTTGTAAAAAAAATTAAAAATTATAGAAAAATTTGAAACTTGGGTAACGAGGCTAACCCGCCCTTGCGTCGGTTCATACATGTGTATGTAGTTATGTATATAAAGAAGATACCTTTCCGGTGCCAGGGGGACCGTAGAGCAGCAAACCACGAGGCCACTGAAGAAAAGACGCGAATTTATAAGTGATACCATATCATCCAATTATAACTGAGAGAGAGAGAGAGAGAGAGAGAGAGAGAGAGAGAGAGAGAGAGAGAGACTCTGAGGCCGAGCTTTCGGGACTCGCGGGAGTAGAGAAGAGGGAAGATAATGAGTTCCCTAAGAGCTTGAATTGCTTCAGCGTTGCCACCAATTGCCTCTTCTGCTTTAAACTCACCGCTTTCGCCGTTGGTGTTGCTGCCGCAGCTGCTAGCTTTTTCCATGTTTGTGCGCATGTTTGTATGTAACAGAGTTGGCAGAATTGATTTTAGGCTTACGGTAGAGCAGTATTTGTAGGAGCATGTCCCCTCCTTGCCCAATTTTACTCAAATTTCAGTAAAAAAATTTGGGGGAAAACTTGATTTGTTAGGACTTCTTTAAACTCTTACTCAAATTGTACATAGAGATTTAATCCACAACATTGAATGACACAACATTGAATGACGAAAGGGTAAGTAGCAGCAAAAGTCTTGAAAATTTGGTTCACGTCAAATTTGGTGAAATATTCGAGTAAAACTCAAATTTGTTATAGATTTGGGTAAAGAGTGGAGGGAGGTTTGAATAAATTTTACTCAAATTTGAGTTTTAGTCTAAATTTGAGTAAGGAGTAGAGAATTAGAGGTGCTCTACGTAATTATCGAATGCAAAAGTACGGTTGATTATCAAATTGTGTCTTTCATTGCTTGGTTTTGAGTTTTTGCCTTGGGATCCTAGTATCCTACAGTGCTTATCCGAGCTGTCTATCTCCACAAACTATGGTTCAAATTTGCAAAAGCACTCTTAGAGTTAATAAACATATATGAACCATTAATTTCCAAGATTGACGATTAGAACGGGGGCGATGAAGGGACCCCAAATTTCCCACAAATGCAAAATGCAAAATTTACAATGCGAAAACAGGAGGTTCCCAAATGGCCACCCAGGAGACTAGGTGGGGGTGTTTGTTAATAATTAATATAGGTTTTGATTACTGGAGTTTAATTTTTCTCACTCTCATTAAAAGAGGGTGAACATTACTCTTACTCTTACTGTTTTAGATATATTGCAGATATCGCCAAAAAATAATCTTTTTTACCAAAAAGTGTATTGCAAGAGTGAGACTTACATTATTTCAATCAATAATAATGAAGGTAATTTTCACCTTCTTTTAATGAGGGTGAAGGTGAACAAAATGACACTCCAATTACTGTGAGAAAATTGGGTAAGAAATTAAAAAAAGTGAGCCTAACAAGTGCAAATTTGACCAAGAATGTGAGGCGAGGATAGCCAATTGGCCCAATTTTATAACCAATGTGGTTAGCCCAGGGAGCATTACTTAAAAGAAAGGCCTCGACTCTAAATTTTGAAATTCCAAATAGTAGACCGATAGTTAGATACCAAAATGGGTAGGCCCTTTCTTTGTTAGAATAGATATATGTTTACATGGGTAGATCGAGGACTCGTGCTCTGGTGAGTCTGGTGACACAAATACACATAAAAAAATGTATTAATGTTCGTTCTTTATTTTAAACCTATCATATTTAAATCACATAATTCACTTGTGTGCGAACATTTTAGAGCACGAGCCTGAAAGCCTTTTTTTTAATCATACCTCTAACTACTAAAATTCGCGAGAGCGAGGATTGAGTGCACAAGCTTACGACATTTTGAATTTTCATGTGACCGAGTGACACAGACTACTTATTCGATTAATTTGATTTTTAAACCTCCAAATGGTAAGATGAGAGGCTTGTGGTTAGGCATTTCAATCGTTGTTATTCCCACACATTAACAAGTAAGCATTTGAATTTCTTGGTCAATGTTTAACTTCAAACCTAGATAACCTCTCGATGAAAAGAAAGCATTCCCTTTTGCACTCATAACACGCTTAAAATAAACACTCTGTTTTGTGTCAACATGCTTGAACCTTGACATAGTTTTGAAAACATTTTCTTTTGATTGTGGTTACCCGAGGAACTGTTATGAAAAATCCTTTTATCAGTTGGACGTGAAGCAGCGATGCAGAATACAACTTTTGTTGGAAAAGTGGGCTGCACAATTGTCCTCCATGTGTCCAACTCCATGCATAATTGTCTTTATCTATGTATTTGTTCGATCTTGCCATGGTGAGGCAATTATGCATGGAGTTGGACATGGCAAGTCTGCAGCCCAGTTTTTCAACAAAAGTTGTATTCCTCGCTGCCTCGTGTCCAATCGATACAAGATTTTCTATAACAGTTCATTGGATAACTACAATCAAGAACATATACAATCAGATGAAGTACGTAGCACAACTACCACCATGCAAAAAAAGCCAGCAAATTACAGATACTTAGCAAAACAACACCAGCACAGCTTTTAGAAAGAAAAAAAAAAAAAACAAAACCTAAACCAACAAATTTTAACTGAACTACCTCCGTCTATTCTCCGTTATTCATTTAGACCCCTTCTGTTAGGGATTTGTCAACCTTAGGCCATATTCCTTCCCAAATTGCTCTACTTTTCTATTTACAGGACAAAAATACCCCTTCTCAAACATATATCTGCTCCAACCGCACTTTATAGAACACAATAAACTGGTCTAAAATACTAGAAACAAAACAAGAAGTGTCTACAATCCTGGACAGAATAAAAGACAGTAAAATGCGTATTCATCTTCACAACCCCGAACAGAGTTCCAAACAAAGTCTCAAATTACTCCTAATCCCGTGGGATTATTTGGCAACTCAATCAACTGTACTACAAGGTCTGAGAGAGTAACATCAACTTGCAACTTGCTTATGAATTCCACCACACGTCTTGAAAGGGTAGATTGTAAACAATGATTGGCAGCACAACAATACTTCTGTATGTATCCTTCCGTCCCTCGTCACTAATCACCAAAATGGACACGATGAGATCACATTAAAAAGTTCAGCAATATGGTAAACAGCATTTATTCTACAGCACGGACCACACGAAAGATGTCACCCCAAAACCCAATTCCTCAACCACAATGCCCAGCAAACTGCACGATATAGCAGGAATATCAATACAAACAGATCTCAAGGGACAATCATGTGGCTAGGATTGCACTTGAACATGGAGACAGGGCTTTGGACAAAAAATCCTGTGTGTAGGGTGAGAGTTTCCAACAAATTAAAAACTGGTAGCATTTCACCACTTCCATGGTCCCTCAACAGTTTATAGGTCTGTGGTCACCGTTGAACAAGGTTCAGTAGCTCATGACTCCACCTGGAGAAAAGATTGAAGGGAAGACAAGCAATTAATAAGGGGATAGTAACCAGCCTACGGAGCTTCCCTCCCATCAGTATGCGCGAGTCTTTACTTTGTTAGCTTGTTTGTCCATGTTTCAATGTCATTTTCTCATCAATGAAACTTACCGTTTGGAAAATTTTACCATTGCTCTTGTAGTTAGCTATATTATTGCTTTCTTGATGTTTTCCTGACATACAATGCTTGCCCACTTGCTTTCAAAGTGCCTGGAGTACTTACAAGCATGTTTTGGTAGCCACGTGGTGTCTCTTGTACGTAATCTTGCCATAATTGCCACACTTTGACACTATGTATACGTAGGATTTTAAATAAAATCCTAATCATGTTCCGAAAGTTGATTGTGTGGTGGGGGTAGCCTACTCGGTATTCAATTGGTTCTTGTTTTGGATATTTTTGAGTTGGAAATTTGGAAGGATACAACCAACTGTAATGCAAGAAACTTAATTGTCAAAGCCATCGCTTATGGGGAATTTGTGTCCCCAAATTGGTTTCAGTTGCTAGCAACATATTACTTCCTCACATGTAAGGCTGATATATATGTCTATGTTTAGTTTGTCTGCCCCTCATTTGTGCCTCTTCATTTTCGTTTCAAGCACATGTCATAATTTTGAGTCATGTATTGGCAGTAGTCATTAGATGTTACAGTTTGATGGGGTTCTGCCTGTTGGATTCAATTTTGCGATTTTTCTATTCTATGCTATGACAATGAAGTGCAGTTGCAATTTGTTCACTCGCTTAGGAAGTGGGTGCACATTATTCATTCTGTGTGGGGGCTTGCACGAGATTTACCATGATCATATTCGGTAAATATTCAAGTCTCCTGAGTAAAACTCAATTGAGTGGGTTTGGGGAAGTTTTACTAGAATTTTGAGTTTGAGTAAAAAAGGGTAAGGGGCGGAGATGCTCTAAATGATTATACTTGAACCCATTTGTGTGTATCTGTGAAACATAGATACAGGTATGCGGTACAGGTATAGTGTGGGATACGTTGAAAACTAGGGGTCTAAATGAGCCAAGTCGAGCTGAGCTTTGTGTTGCTCGAGCTCGAGCTCGAATCGAGCTTAGAAAGTTGGGCTCGAGCTCGGCTTCAGAGGCTCAATAGCGAAAGAGCTCACACAACACGTGAAGGGAATGTGGGTGCTGCGTTCTATATTTTATAAAGGATCCATTGGCAATGTGGGACTAACAAACACAAGCAGCCCTCAGTACTTCACCTCTTCATGCATTCCACTACTCTTCAGTTTGTCCCACATCGAAAAATGAAATTCAAGAGGCAAGTATACCACCCTATTTAATGGTTCAACACTTCAAGTATGTTCATGCATACAGCACGTCTACTGCCACGTAGCTCAAATACGTATGTATTGAGTGTATCTATACCTGTATACGAGGTTAGAAACACGTATATATTCATATTTATGTCAGCTCGTGAGCTCATCCAACCCAAGCATCTCTTGGCTTGTGCTCAGCTTGTTTATTTAACGAGCTGAAAATTATGGCGGGTGCGACAGGCTGACTGGGTACAGCTAAATTTTTTCAATGTATATTGTAAGATATATTTCATTGCATGTAAAAGCAAAAAACTTACTTTTATCCATATAACATTTATGTATTTTATATTTATTTCAAACCTATCCAAAGGGATACCCAAATGATTCAAATGAAGACGCAGCAGGAGACTCTTGAGGTACCTTGAGTTTTTCAAAAGCTGGATTTATAAGCACCCTTTTGAACCAAAAAGCCTTCATCTTTCTTCCATTTGATCCAAAAATTTCCCATGCCTACTTCTTGCATCACTTGACTCTTCGAAGACACTCAAGCATAGGACAGGACTCACAGTCCCATAACAAGGAGTAAGAATGTAGCCAGTGGAAGTGATACAAATGGATGCACTTCATGGCAAGCAAGGTTGCGAGGTTTCTGATCAACAGAAGAAAGCCAGCTCATAACAGAGCTACCCCTGGAACTGACAGATCTTTCACTTTTGATTGCGTGAGTGCCGGACCTGCTATAGATGGAAGGGCACCTTCTTATTCTACATCACTCTGAGCTTTCATACATATTGCTTGTTTGCATGCTGTATCAAGTCTGCAAGACGAACGGGGAGTTTCTCAGATACAGCTTTCTTGCTTAACCACAATACTTCTTGTATTTGCCTTCAACGCAGCCCTTCTATTGGCTTGAATTTGGCGCACATATTCTGCCACTATGATATGAAATTTGGGAGGAAGCTTGCTAGATGAGGAGATGAGAAGACCTGCCTTCTTCAGGGAACGATGAGCTTTTTGGAGGTGAATATTGCAAAATGCAGGAACCCTAGCTCGTAATATAGGCCTGCCACAGGTTATTGGTCCTGCCTGTGCACTAGAAAAAAAGATAATGCAATTAGCAAAGAAACAATCTCCCGCATCCACAGACGAGAAATGCACAATTTGAGCAAGGTACTGAAATAGAACTTTCATATGAAGTCTACACATAATTGAGGTTCCTAATATAGATAGTCTGGATTAGCAATTTGCAAAGATATCTCCCCATTCATGATTTTTTTATCTAGGGCAATAGCAATACTAAAAATCAAGAAAATGAATTTCTTGAACGATGCATACTAACAGCCGTATCATATTTGGGTAGTTTTTTCTCAACTGTTTCAGAATCCTGGCTATAGAGCTACCAAGTAACCCCAAAAACCAACCAATTTTTGGATTTTGTAGAAGCTCTGGAGTGAGTTTTGTCTTGGGTTGCACTATATGTAAACCCTTTGGCCTTTTCTTTTATATATACAGGTTGCACCCCTCAATCCATATTGTTGGATGGTAATAGCGGTTTTATGTCATTCTGGTTGCATACTGAATATCCTACACCTAAGCCTAAACCCTTAGAAACAAGCTATGAAGCACGGATAATCTATTTTTGCCTCCTTATCAGTATCATACGCATATCGGATACGGCTCCCGTAATTGTTGGCAATATTTTGGGTGGACAAGGCCAATCTTTTTAACTTTTGATGATGTTAAAACAGTTAAATGCTCTTTTGTTTTTGCTCGGAATGTGAAATGGAATTTTAGGCATTAAAAAATTGTATATATATAATATATTTAATTTTATAATTCATACTCAACGTATCCCCCAACATATCATATTTGACTTTTTGGAAAAGCATGTCCGTATCGTATCGTATCGTATCCATGCTTCATAGAAAACAAGGAACCAAATTCTAACATTAAATGCAGATTTGCAATGATGCCCATTTACACAAGCTGGCCAATCAGGTATAAATATCCATTTTAAGCTGCTAACAGGCGTTATTTCATTATAAACTGAAGCTAAACCAAGAACCAACTATTCTACAAGTAAAACCATACCACCAAAAACCCACGAATGAATGGTGCAAAGTGGAGACCACAAGCTACAACACAAACTTTATAGTCATCGTCTTTTCCAATTCTGAACATGCACATGTATCATAGTGATGAACAGATATGATACTAGACCAACAGTCATTCAACATCCACATGCAAAAACACTAAGATACTCTCTAATCTGACTAAATTGTCAACTAGGTAAACTAGAGCTAAATTCAAAAAAACAAGGAGAGAATATCGGCAGCAAGACCAGAAAGGCGGAAACTAATCCAACAGCATCAACAAAGGCTAGTTAAACCGATAGTCAGTCATCAGCACCCAAAAGTCCTAAACAAATAGTGAATATGTTTGTAACAAAAAGGACATACTAATGGTCAAAGAGGTTCCAAAAAAACTCTCTGTATGCATTGCACGTGAATCTAAAGGCAGCAACACAGCCGGTGCAGCACCACAGCCAACTCTATGGTGTCATGTGAACCCACTGGACAGGAATCTTGAATCTCTTCAGCTACCTAAAATTCATTTCTCAAGAAAAATTTAGTTGATTTAGCATCACTAGAAAGACGTTATGAACCTATATTACTTTCTTGTCATCAGTAAAACTACCAATGTAGTGCTTTGTTATTTGTTAACTAAAGTGCCCTGTCGCAAAATGTAAAAACTGCATTTGTACACCTATTTGGGGCTAAACTATTTTACCAAGATAAAGTACCTTGGTGTTTTCAAAATTACATAGTAACCTTAATTTGTTGTACAATTAGTCTAAAAACTACAACGAGTTAATTGGTTATATCCCAATGACAATTAATTCATGTGCACATCATCTAAAACAATAAGGAGGTAAAGAAAAGTTCTCTGTAGTTTTAATATAGAGATATTTACTTTTGTTTAGGATTTGAGAATTACAAAATAATTTATCCAATGTGTTGGACATGGGTGATACCATATAAAGTTATAAGTATATCTGCCAAAAATTCCCGGAAGCACCGTTGCAAGCCAAATAGAAAAATTTAATAAGACACAATAGGTATGAATAATGCACTTTTATTATAGTAGGAACTAAAGAACTGTTAGCATAAACCGGCAAACAATTATTCACCCATAGTATTACAAACTATGTTACATGGATCCTTCACTTGGCTAAAGTAGCCGTTTCGATGTGTCTGACACGTGTATCCATTTTGGACACTCGGATCCTTTAATTGTCATGATATTGTCATTATATTTACAGAAAAATAATAGAAAATTTGCTAGAAAAGCGATATTTCTAGTCTCACATGGGCATAAAATAGCAAAATCATATTTTTCTTAACCCCTTCTTGTTTAAATACTCCCTCCATCCCAATTTGATAGTCCACCGTGAAATTATGTGCAATTTTCAAACTAAAAAATAATCCATTTGCAAAAAGTAATTTTTTTCACCAATATGGATCTAGTTTGATAGATCTCATTGAGAACTTTTACACCGTTCAAAAAAAAAATTCAAAAATTATTTTGATAAATACATTATTTTTTAGTTTGAAAATTGCACGTAGTTTCGTAGTGGACTTTCAAATTTGGACGGAGGGAGTACATTTTACGATACATAATCTGAAAAAATTATGCAATATGTATGACACAAGTGTTCACGATGTGTCCCGGGATCTACACCCAATTAGGGGACACATATCCCAACATCCTAAGATTTAAGTTTAGGAAAGTCTCACGCTTAGACTCGCACCCGCACCTAGGGCCGGCCCTAGGCCAAAGCCCACTAGGCGGTGGCTTAGGGCAAAAAAAAAAAAAAGCAAAAGGGCCCCCTCCTATTATGGGTATATATAGTGGACTAGGAGTCTTTTAAGCCCAAGTAAAACAAAATAGGGCCCCAACTAACTTAAATAAGTGAGGCCCATTCCAAAAAAACAAGGGCCCAAATTTTTATGGTCACCTGATACTAATTACTGAAGTATTTAAAGGGAAAAAAAAAAAACCAAAAGGACAAAATGGCAGCCTGTTTCTCAATTTTCTCTCTTCTCCATTTTTATATTCTCAAAGCTCTTATGTTTGCCCTAACCCCCAAGCCCCAAATTGAAAGTCAAATAAAAACAACCGTAATATTCAGGGACGGAGCCAGGATTTCATATCTGGGGGGGCGCAACATAAACAACACTACTGGAGTTGAAAATGGTGATTAAAATTCTTTTTTTAGGGACCACTCATGTGATGTTTTTGTAGGGTAATTGGTATTTTCAGCATTCTTGGACTACATACATCAACTAATTTGACAACTTGTAGTTTAAAAATACCAAAAATACTGAAAATACCTCAATGAAAACTCAGTCTAAAAGACAAAATTTGTTGACCCATGGAGTTCTATATTAAAGCAGGGGTGGCTCATCCATAAAATATTTG
Organism: Vaccinium macrocarpon; assembly: GCA_022606695.1. Taxonomy (NCBI): domain Eukaryota; kingdom Viridiplantae; phylum Streptophyta; class Magnoliopsida; order Ericales; family Ericaceae; genus Vaccinium; species Vaccinium macrocarpon. The sequence continues at coordinate 14,340,672 of CM040176.1, read as the reverse complement.
AATAAGTAGTAAAAAAAAAAAACTCAATGGAAATTTGCTATTGGGGGGTGGCCTTGGCCCCCAATAGCCAACAAGTGGCTCCGTCCCTGGTAATATTGCAAGGAAGTAGAAGATGCTGCCGAGTGCCGATCACGTATTATACGTATTAGAAGTAATATTGAGTATTACTATTGTTGTCTGATCAGCTCCAACTCTCTAAGGTATGCATTTTTTTTAATGGACTTGTACTTTTATCTTTTGCAAGTATAATATTGTGCATTAATGATTTGTTTAATACTTTGGGAACTATTTGTTTGTTTAATATTTCACTGACTGCTTCGTGAAAGATTGAATGGATTAGCAATGTTATCCATTGAAAATTATTTTGCATCAAAACTAGATTATGTAGTTTGATTTATTTATTTGCTTCTAAAAATGCAAGAAGAGTGAGGTTCAAGTGATACTTATTAGTAAATGTAACGTTAAGTACATTTGTGACATCCACATTCAAATTCTTGTAAGTTTTTTTATTTGGGACGATTTGTATCTTTTGAATTGTAGTGTTTCTTTAAATATGAAGGGCCCCAAATTGATTTTGTGCTTAGGGCCCCGGAAATCTCAGGGCCGAGCCTGCCCGCACCCGATAGTTGCACCCAAGTCCATTGCAACATAGATTACAGATCGCTAAGATATTGTGGATGGAGTTTATCGGCTAGATGAAGACAATCCCGAGTAGGTGTAGGTTACTAATTTGGATGATAGGGTTCTGTTTTTGGCTCATGATTGCTCAAATTCGCTTTCAACCATAGATTCCAATTAGTGAGATTCTATGTATTGGGAAATTGTGGTCGACTCAAACTACATGGGAACATATCATTCTTCCTCTGAATCGAGACTTTCTACAATTTCCACTGATGAGCTTTCTCATTTCATTCTTCCTCGGGATCGAGACTTTCTACAATTTCCACTGATGAGCTTTCTCATTAAGACTTAAGAGCATGAATTCCCCTTCCCAACAGCAAGCACCCCACCCCAGATGGTTAAGTAGTGCGTATCTAATGCAGAACTCTAAAATACTGGATACCAATACTTCAACGATTCCACTTCCTCATACAACATTCTAAAGCAAATGACCCTATAAGTGACCTAAGAAAGTGAAATAGAGTGAGAATAGAAACCAACCTCTTAATGACATATTCACAAGGCTTATACAACACTTGCTTCGAGTCGGAAAGAATATGCAGATGACAGAACTTCGTCAAAGCCATTGCCTTCAACGTACACCCATTAAACGCGCACAGCGCAGTTGTATTATTCACCTCAAAACCATTACCCCTCTCTTCATCATCATCATCATCATCATCAGCACCATCACCACCACCACCACCACCTCCTTCCTTGTACGTACTCAACCCGTGTTTCCAAACGTACTCTTTAAACTTCCCCTTGAGTTCTTCCACCATGGCCCAGTAATGGTCTTTGTAAACCCTAATGAGCTGCCGCAGGTGGTGGGACCGGCGAGTTAGGAGTTCTTGGCGCGTGAGGTGGGTGGAGGCGGAGAGGTAAACGTCTACTTGAGGAGGAGGCGGTGTAATGGCGACGGGATTAGGGTTTTGAATGGGGTTGGCGTTGGAGCTAGGGTTTTGGAGGAGATTGGGATGGGGGTGAGGTGGAGGAAGGGTGAGATTGGGTGGAAAGGAGGAGGAGGTGGAGGGTGCCGATGGTGAAGGGATGTAGGGATTACGGTGGAAGCGAGAGGAAGCCATTTTAGAGAGAAAGAGACAGAGTGTGTGTGCGCGTGTGAAAAGCGCAGCGGAGTGAAGGAGGAGTTTTTTTTACTCCATCCGTCCATACCTCTTTTTTTTTTGGCTATTCTAAAATTTAAGACTAATTTAGGCCTTGTTTTCCAATAGAAAATGTACATTTTATAAAAATCTCATAAAATGAACATTTTATGAAGAAGTAATAAAATGTGTTATTTTCCTAAATGATAAAATATAGTGGTTTTCCTATAAATTTTAGGACGATTTTATGAAAATCTCATAAAATCACTTTTACATTTTATGTGTTGAGATTGGAGTGTCATAAAATGTGAGATTTTTTGAAACAAAAATCTGTTGAAGAACAAAGCCTTAAAATTTTTAATAAAGGAAAGTTGGAAAATTCTATTTGTACCATTTAGATGCTTTTAACGATCAAAACAATGAGACCAAATTTTTTTTTGAAAGTTTAGGGTGCGTTTTAAAATTTTGAAAAAATTCTCTAATTATATTGGTGGCAAGATCTTTCGCTTTACGGAAAACAATTAAAATTCAAAACTTGATTAACTCCTATTTAATTAGAGTCAACTAATGGAGGACAAACTTAAAAAGTTACAATTTTTGGGTAAAAATTGTTGTGTTTGGATGGGTTTTGAAGATAATATTTTGAGAAGAATTTTTGAGATAGTGTTTGATTAAATTTTTGAAAATAAGAATAATAAAATAATGATTAGAGAGATATAGAAAGATAAATTAAATAATGATGTAATGAGTATCTTTTTGAAACAATTTTTGAAAATGGGACAAAAAGGAAAAAGAACGAGGCAATTGTGTATTGTACATATAAATTTGGAAATTTGTAAGGATTATTCTACTGTCCGCCCAATGGGCGACAATAAGGCAATTTATGACCGGTCATAAATGTATTTATGACCGGTCATAATGCCTTTTTCCAAGTTACTGTAGCTGTAAAAGGGTATTATGACCGGTCATAAATACATTTATGACCGGTCATAAATTGTTTTTATTGTCCGCACAATGGGCGAACAGTAGAAAGATCCAATTTGTAACTAGACCAAAAATTTTTGGATGGAAAGAGTATGAAAATAACGTTGTTTTTTAAACTATTTAGGAATCTACCGTTGTTTCAAACTATTTATAAACTACCGTTGCTTTGTACTTCTCATTTTCAACCTGAGATCTTTAACCACTTCTCATTCTCAACCTTAGAAGTCTCCTAAAATTTCATCTGACTTGTCCCCGTCCAACATGAATGTTTGGCCAGTGTGTCCATATATATACTTCTCATGTCTAAAATGAGAAGTCTTTAAACATCTTGTTTTGGACCTGAGAAGTATATGAAATTTCTGGCGTACTAATTTAGAACATACTTCTAATCATATTGGACCTGAGAAGTATTTTATACAACTCATATTGGACCTGAGAAGTTCTTTAACTCTCCTTTTTTCCTTTCTCCAACCACAACATTACGTCATTCAAATTTTCTCAACTAGCATCTTAAGGATCTGAAGCAGAGAATAACGTGGAGCTTTTTCCTCACTGATCTTGTTCTTCTCTCTTCCACCATGGTACGCAATACGTCTCTCTCTCTCTCTCTCTCTCTCACTCTCTCTCTCTCTCTCTCTCTCTCTCTCTCTCTCTCTCTCTCTCTCTCTCACACACACACACACACACACACACACACACACACACACACACACACACACACACACACACACATACCTCTTGAAAGGGGTATGGGTTGGATTGATTTAGGGTTTCTAATTAAGGTTAGGCTAGTTAGGTTTGTGGTTAGGGATGGGAGATTTAGGGTTTTCTTTAGTTAATTAAAGTATTGTATGGTAACTAATGATGTTTGTATCACATTACTTCCTGTTTTTAGTTCATGCAAAGTATCAAATAGTGAAATACAGAGTTGAACCTACTTGGGTCTGATTCATTTTCCATTTAGACCAGGTAAGCCTAGTGTGCCACTACAATAGTTGAAACCCTAACTGGTCTCCCATAATATTGAACTTTCGTTAAAATATATGGGGAGGATGGACTATAATTGGCCTGAGGAGTGCAACAGGTTATTTGGGGGCGAAGCCCACTATTCGTTCTTTGGTTGGTTTATGTCTTTAATGTATTGATGTTGTGTTCAATTGCAACATTGTTGGTTTTCTTGTTTATAGATTCAATAAGGGTAGACTTCTTCAATAAATAAGGGGTTCAACACTTAACAAAGTAACAAGTAGTAACGAATATACATAATATAGTAGCAAACCATAACTCTAGAGAAAGAGAAAACGAAAAGAGGCAGAGAGAGGATCGACATGTTACATTTACAAAATATTCAACAATTTGATGTCACATTTAACTGTAAAGTTACATCTACAAAAGCACATTACAGCTTTGTCAAAGCTCCAACGTTGTCTTCTCAAAGGATGTGTTTGCAATGTTCCTTTCTGCTTCCCTCTGAGTATACTAATTTTTTTGCTTCTTCAGTCTCATTAAACGCAACTTGAAGATTTAACTCCAACTGTAATTTTTTGTGGTTTAGCTAAGTAAGCATCAATCTCCATTTGCTTCTCTACAAGAAGAAGCATATAATCCACACATAAAATGCCAATTAAATATGAAATCCACACTTATTTATTTATTTTTACTAGAAGGAAAAAGAAATAATGAGTTTTTCTTTTAATAAATATTTGGTCTTGTTTTTTATTTCTTGTTAAAAAAAATTGCATTTATTTTGTTACTAACGTAATTGGTGGATGGAGCACATTTATTTTGTCTGTGTAACGAAGTGGTAGACAATGTCTGTGAGATAGGGTTGGGATTTAAATTGATTGCTAGGGGCATGTAAAGAAAATAAAGAGTATACAACATCTTAGGACATTTAAAAGTAGTAGTATATATTGAAAAGATATCAAAACATTTATCATGTTTTCAAAATATTTCAGGATTTTTTATTTAAAAGTTGCATCTTAATTAGGGTCACTTAGCAAAAAATCCAAAACATTTGACATTTTTTAAGGGGAAAACAAGAAACTTTTGCAATTGAATATAAAGACAAAAAAAAAAGTGAAATGTCACTAATTTTTAAAAGTTCTAATTTCGTACAAAGAAATCAATTCTGCCTTCTGGCCGACCAGCACCCCATCTCTGGCTGACCAATTCCGGAGACCCGAAAAATTAGTGACATGACACTATTTTTTTTTAAAATCTAATTTTGTACCAAAAAAATTCGAAAAATTAACTCGTCTTCTGGCCTACCACCAACCCATCCCTAGCCGACCACTTCTGGTGACCCCGAAAAATTAGTGATATGTTACTAATTTAAAAAAATTATAGTTTCTTAAAAAAATCAACTTCTGCCTCCTTGCCGACCACCACCGCACCTCCGATTGACCACTTTTGGTGGCTCAAAAAGTTATTGACATGTCACTAATTTATACAAAATTCTAATTTTACACAAACAATTCAAAAAAAATCAACTCCCACCTCCTGGCCGACCATTGCTCCACCTCCAACCGACCAGGTGACCTGAAAAATTAGTGACATGTTACTAATTTTAAAAAATTCTAAATTCATACAAAAAAATAAACTCTTGCCTCTTGGCCGACCATGACCCCACCTTAGGCCGACCACTTCTGGCGACCTAAAAAATTAGTGAATTCTAATTTTGTACAAACAATTCAAAAAAATAAACTTCTAACTCCGGCCGACCACCGTTGCACCTCCAGCCGACTATTTTTGGCTACCAAAAAATTAGTGAAATGTCCCATGTTTTAGCAAAATTTAGTACCAAAAAATTGATTCATGTAGGATTAAAATTGGAATATCCCATTTCTTTGTCAATCCCATGTTTGGTTCCCTAAACTACATTTTGGAATTAATTATTTCCGCCGTCCCAAATTGTTTGCCCTTTTGGGAATTCGTGCATTTTGCACCAAAAAAATGATGTATAAGCATTCTTTTCTTTTCAAAATTTTTTACACCAAGTTAAAGATCTCATTGAGTAGAAAAACATGGTGTAAATTTTTTTGAAAAACAATTTTCGTAAATCCATCATTTTTTGCATCCAAAATGCACGCTTTCCTGAGAGGGGTGAACAATTTGGGTTGGAGGGAATAATTGAAAACATTGTTATGTGCTTGTAATGACATACTGGCAATCGTATTTAATTTCAATATAATTGCACCCTTTTTTTTTTTGGTTAAATTTCTCATGGTTAGCTTTCCATTTTTTGGTTAAATTTCTCATGGTTAGCTTTCCATTGGGGAACTTGTAAAATGAATTTGGTTGCATATTGGAACCAAGCTGCAATGAAATGATTACTCCAACGTTTAGTTTGCCAAGCCGATAAAAAAGAAAAGAAAAAGTTATAGTACATACAATCTTAAGAGAACGATCATTCGACTTTTCAAAAATTCATGGATATGTGGGCGTTCGATTTTCTTTACTAATGTCAAGCTTGTAAACTCATATAATCGTAACAATTTTCAGAAAAAACACAAGTACGAATAAATTTTGAAACTTGGTAAGATAGACTAGGCTCATCCGCTCCTCCTTTTGTGCTTGATTAGTGGAATGCTCTAATGGGCATCGCCTAACTCAAATCTTGGCTCAAAATAAAATTGTAGTTTTTCAAAAACAACAAAATCAAATTGTTCTCCACTTCTTTCCTCATTCAACTAATCAACGGAGGTTCTTTGTGTTTCTCAAACATTTCAAGGCCTCTCTTTGACTTTAAAAATCAAATACGTGCAACATCTAACATCCACCACTTATAGCATAAATATCCAACATGAATCACATGATTACCAAGAAGTATAGGTTAAGCCGATCAAAAATATCTTTGTATAGGTTACCCAACACCATATATTAGACAGTCTATTACAATGACACTCGAGCTAACAAAATTGAACTAGTTGAACTAGCCACTGCTAATCGTGCAACGGTGGTTTAGGAACATAATCAGTATAACCTTCTTGTGATACAAATCACGTAATAGTCGGCACTTTTCTGAAACATTTGTGCACAAAGTATCGCAAATTCATTCATACCAAGCTAGCAAGCCCTCATTTTTTCTATACAATGACAACAAATTTGTGGCAAAACACAAAAAAGAAACCTCAAATTCCAAGAAGGGTGATAAACCAGACAAAAAAAGAAATGACTGATAGTCGATTAATTTATATTTGAAGTGAAATCACTACAAAATATAAACAGACAATTACAATTTGAATGTAATACAGATGGACGAGGATGAGAACCAAAATGAGAGATGTCAAATAAGACCTTTTGAACCTGTTTGACATTGCAAAAAATGTCAAAGACCAGATTCATTTATCCTAACTTCAAAAGAAATTATAGAACAATGCGGATAGATGTACACAAATCGTTTCATAAAAGCGCTGACTATTACGTGATTTGCATCACAAGAAGATTATACTGGTTATGTTCCTAAACCGCTGATTGGCGTGTGAAATGGTTGCATTTGAGCGCCTGAGTAGGGTAGAATTGGCCTAATTATCATGGATTTAATTCTCATTTTCTATTTAATATGTGCACGTGGTTGCATTGGGTGTTTATGCTTAATTTGCAGGGAATTGAGGTGATTTGGTGTTAATGGAAAGTGTCCGGATGGCTCGTGTACGTGGATTGAGAAGGAGCACTGTGGAGACTAAGTGTTGGAGCAAGATTTCAAGAAAATATGTCCGGGAGCGCTACACTAATTATTTGGAGCGCTCAAGATTGGCACAAAGAGGTCCAAAAAGTGAACAGAAGGATTAGGAGCGCTACACCAAAAGTGGTGTAGCACTACCGGATTGTTAAAAGTCAATGGTCAACGGGAAGAGTCAACAGTCAACGCAAGAGATAACGAAGCGGTAGCGCTTACACCACTTTTGGTGTAGCGCCACCGAAAAGCTTAAGGACCCCTTAAACGCTGTCGTATGGCCTATCCGCGTGAATTATTTCCGATTTTCATTAGGATTATTAGGTTTTTAGTATAAATACTTAAGTTTTAACCTAGTTTAGGGTTCCACAATTTTTAGAGTTCCACGAATTTTACCTAGGTTTTAAGTTTACAAGTTTTCGGCTACGGATTTGAAGTTCTTCGTTCGTCGTTAAGTTTTCAAATTCAATTTCCAGAATTCCATTGTTGAGTTCATTTGGCGGATTGATATTCACATTCAAGTTTTGCCTTTGCAATTACGATATTTATTTTTATTGATTTTATATTTTATTCATTAAAAGCATGATTAGTTTTAGTTTGAATTCATCTTCTGCAATCGATTTCAATATGTGTGAGTAGTCGTATAGGGTGCGGCCGCGGGACGAAGGTGTCCCGTGGCTAGGCTGATTTACATTCCACCTCGGTGCCGAATTACTTTAACTAATGCGCTAGCGGTTTTTTGAATACGGAATTTTTCTAGCAAACAAAACCCGGGCATCGCCCATTCTAAATTGCGCAGGAATTGGTGACGAGTGGTGTGCACTTGTTAGGAACTGTTTCCATATTTTTAAACCTATTAATTAAATCATTGTGGCCCGAGTAGATGTGAATCAGACTAGTTGCGGGCACCATAGTGCCACGGCTGTGCTCTCCTGTTTAATTTAGAGTTCAGTAATTTAATTAGTTCAATTTAGATAGTTAAGTAAACCAATTGAGCAAGGGGTGGCTACCTGAGAGCCATTTACAAACATAGAATCTAGCATTGTTTGGGTTAACACCGTAGACCGTCTCTGTGGTTCGACTCCGGTACTTCCGGATTTATTATGCTGCACCGGTCTATAGTCCTGTGATTGGGACAAAATTAGAGTTAATTATTAGATATCCGAACGGTCAAGCAACCGCCATCGCACGATTAGCAGTGGCTAGTTCAATTTTGTTAGCTCGAGTGTCATTGTAATAGGCTGTCTAATATATGGTGTTGGTTAATCTGTACAAAGATATTTTTGATCTGCCTAACATATACTTCTTGGTAATCATGTTGGATATTTCTGCTATAAATTGGTGGATGCTAGATGTTGCATGTGTTTGTTTTTAAAGTCAAAGAGATGCCTTGAAATGTTTGAGAAACAGAATGTAAAGACCTGTAAATTTGTGTTTAAAAATAATAATAATAATAATAATAATAATAATAATAAAGATCTGGAATATGATTTTTCTAGCTATGTGGATGATACTAGCTTACCTGATGCGATGGTGGGACTTAAGCCTATCTAATGACGTCACTCGGGAATGCATCGTAATGCGTGCCTAACTTTCAAAATTTTTCTAGACAATTGTAAGCACACGGTGACATTGCCCATGATTTTCTAAGTCAGTACGAATATTTTAGTATTTTTCTGAAATTGAAACCCGAACAGTTTGTACACCGCTCAGAGTATATTGTACTGCATTATATCACGTCGTGCTTCGTGCCCCACCCCACGCCTGCTCCCCCCACTACACCTACTCCCATCAATTTCCCATTTTATGTCTGGGGAAGGGAAAAAAAAATCAAAGGAGAGAAGAAGAGGCGAAAAAAGAAATGAGAAGAAAAAGAAGAGGAAGAGAGAGAGAGGGAGGGAGGAAGGCGTCCAACCATCTCCACCACTATGTCCGATCCTCACCTCCATTCCCTAAGCTTCACCTCCACATGTATGCCTCTTCTCTCCTTCGTTTTTATTGATTTTGTTGTACAAATTCGTGTATATGTACTGATATGAACAGTAGTTTTATCACAGCTAACTGGGTCACGGTTTTTGGCCAATATCTCCTTCATAAATTGCTAATTAGGCTTCAATCCCTTCTTATGGTTTAAAGTTAACTCAGAGAGCTTTCTTTTGCCGCGGAATCACTTAAATCCATTAAGAATTCGATTTACTATGAATTTTTAAAATCGGGTCTGTAGATATGGAAATTTTCTCTAAGAGTTTTGTGTAGCCTCTATAATTGCTTATTTTCTTATCTTTGGAGTACGAATTAGACTTTGGTCCCTTCTAGAATTTTGCAATTCGTTTCAGTACAAATTCATTTCAGTACAAAACTTTTGGCACGAGAATCACTCAAAAATATAATGAGTGTGATTTATGGTGATTTTTCAAAGTTAGGATGTCCAGTTCATCCGTTTTCCTACCGATCTCTGTTTTGGCTGATTTGTTTGACATAGTTCCAGAACTTTTAAATTTACTAAAATTTTATAGAAGCTACCCATGGATGTTCTCTGTGTTGTGTAAAAATTTAAGAGGTTAATTCGAATTACAGAAAATATGAAAAATCATGAACCGAGCTGTGCTCTGTTTCACTGTTCTGCTGGATCTAGGTTTTGTGACCTTCGGTTTTTGTTGTGCTAGACCTAGTAAATCACCTGTTTTTTTCTGAAATTTTTATATGATGTACATACATGAGTATACCAAATTGTGTCAAAAAAATTGGAGCAAAACATGAAGTGGCTATGTTTAAACAATTCACGCATCAAGCTTCATTCTCGAAATTCAAAAATCTGGGCAGATTATTGAGGGTTGCGTATTTTGTAAATTCTGTGATAATTAACATGTCTATTGGTTGTGGGTCCCTATGGATGTTAAACACTGATAAGGTAGTGATGTTTTAGCTTTGAAATCATTGAAAAATATTGAGTATGTGAATTTTGATGAATTTTTGAACACAATGTTGTTCAGTTGAAATTACCCTTATGATGCGTCATGGATACATAAAAGCTTGGAGCTTGAGTTTTGGAAGTTGGGGTTTTGCTCAAAACCCAGTCAAGTAGGGATTTCTTTCCTCTCTCTACGTATCTATGTGTTTAGATAATAAATCATTGACTTAAATGAAAATTTGGGCTTTTGTGATATTCATGTGTATATGTTAAATTGCTTTCTTAGTAATGAAATTGGGTTATTTGTGAGTGTAGTTGAGGTATGGATTGATGGAGATGCTTACGATTTTGACCCGTGATGAAATTACGAAAATGTCCTTTATCGAATGAGTTTGGGAAGGTTTGACATGTTAAGTCCTTGGTAAGTGAAATTGTTAGTGGGATGTTTTGAGTGTCTAATCTTTTACTCTTTTACATTCCTTAATTGAGTTGTTGGCTCGTGAACTCGGACGTGTTGTGTTGTTTGTTGTGGTGCGTTGTTGGTTACGTGTATTGTTATGTGTTGCTTGTTATGTGTGGTTGTTTATGTGTTGATGTTGTCTATTATTCCTTATATTCCTTAGTTGATTTTATTTTGTTCGTGGAGTTAGGAATTGTGTGGTATTTATTATACATTTTATGAGTGGTATCTCGATGTTGAGGAAACGTCCATCGAATAAATCAAAATGGATAGTTATGTGAAAGAACCGTGTACTTGGAGGTATTGAAATGGTGCGTTGAGATGTGCTGTATTGTGACAGATTGAAAATATACGAAGAGGAAAGAGTGGATTGATTGAGAATGACTAGGAAAGGTCTATTGTATTCCCCAAAGAGGTGTTGAAACGGAAATCAAATGATGAAAATGACACTTTTGATGAACTTGAAACTTTTAATATGTATTTGTTTGCATACGAGGTGTCGGGGTGTGTGTGTGGGTGGGTTGAGACATGGATGTGAAAGCATGACTTCTAAAATTGGGCTTATGCAATATAGGTTCACTCACAAGCATGGTGCACTGCATATATATAGAGAGTTTGTGTTAGAGATTTTTCTACTGAGCTAGTGTAGGTCAACATCTGAATTTTCAAGTACACATCGAGGAGCACGAAGTGGAATACATGGAATGAGTTGCATCTTTAAAAGTATACATGAAAGGGTCATTTGTATACTAATTTGCTATGTATTTTGGGTTAGTAAATTCTTGATTTTTTCCAAATCTTTTAGATATGGAAATGTAATAACTTTTAAATACTGTTCATTCATGTATTTGGGTGCGGGTACATGTTGACTAGAATTCACATGAAATCTTGATCCGTGAGGAGATTTTGGAACTTTGACTAATGGATGCATTGACCATTATTAAAAAAAAAATGTCATTTATTAATGTTCCAAATTGGAGGGTGTGACAACAAAAACCTCCATTCATTGGTTGGATGAGGAGAGAAGTGAAGAGCAATTTGGTTTTGTTGTTTTTGAAAAACTACAGTTTTATTTTGAGCCAAGATTTGAGTTAGGCGATGGCCATTAGAGCATGCCACTAATCAAGCATGGAAGGAGGAGCGGATGAGCCTAGTCTGTCTTTCCAAGTTTCAAAATTTATTCGTACTTTTATTTTTTTTTTTTCTGAAAATTGATACAATTATATGAGTTCGTCGGCCTGACATTAATAAAGGAAATTGAACACCTGCGTATCCAAGAAATTTTTGAAAAGTTGATGATCGTTCTCTTAAGATTATATGTACTATAACGTTTTTTGTTTTTTATCGGCTTGGCAAACTAAACGTTGAAGTAATCATTCCATTGCAATTCTCTAATGGAAAGCTAATCATGAGAAATTTAACAAAAAAAAGAAGGTGCAATTATCTTTAAAATTAAATACGAGTGCCAGTATGTCATTGCAAGCACGCAACAATGTTTGTTGGGGGAGAGAGAAAGAGAGAGGGGAGGGGGAGTGAGAGTCTTGAAATTAATTCTGAAATATAGTTTAGAGAATCAAACATGGATTGACTGAAACATGAGATATTCCAATATTAATCATGCATGAATCAAATAGGAAATTATGTGAAATTTAATACTCCCTCCGTCCCATTTTTATAGTCTCTTATGGGAGTTCGTGCCACTTTTCAAAGTGTTATATCTTATAATCTACAATGTTTTAGGTGATTTTAAACACTTTGTTTATTAGATTAAATCAAGATCTATCAAATAAGATCCATATTGCATATAAAATGTATTACCGATTAAAAGATATAATCGTTTTTTATCCGATTAAGATAGAATGAAGGATTATAAAATTGGAACTGAGGTAGTACTTTAATCCTAGAACAGATAATTTATCAATCCCATATGTTCTCGTCCGCGAATTAAACAAAGCCTAACAGTACTACTCCCGCATCCAATCACGGCTCATCCTCCCAGAACCTTCCAGAACCCACAAACCGCTTCCGCCCCCAGCCCTAGAATTATCTCGTCTTCCTCAACCACCGCTCTCATATAAACGCCGCCCCACACACTCTCTCTCTCCGTCTCTGCAATTTCATCTCTCTCCACAACACCCTAGAACACTCCAATCTCCATACACATGGCCGACGAAGCCAAGGCCAAAGGCAACGCCGCCTTCTCCGCTGGCAACTACGACGACGCCATTCGCCACTTCACCACCGCCATCGAACTCTCCCCAGACAACCACGTCCTCTACTCCAACCGATCCGCCGCCTACGCCTCTCTCAACCAGTTCACCGAGGCCCTATCCGACGCCCAAAAAACCGTCGAGCTCAAGCCCGACTGGCCCAAGGGCTACTCCCGCCTCGGCGCCGCCCAGTTAGGCCTCCACAACTACAGCGACGCCGTTTCAGCTTACAAGAAGGGACTCGAGCTTGACCCTAACAACGAGGGCTTACAATCTGGGCTTAAAGATGCTCGATCTGCTGCTTCTAAATCACGCGGCCCACCGCCTTCGTCGTCGCCGTTTGGGGACATGTTTTCTGGGCCTGAGATGTGGGCCAAGCTGACGGCAGATCCGAGTACAAGGCCGTATTTGCAACAGCCGGATTTCGTGTCGATGATGCAGGATATCCAGAAAAACCCTAGCAATTTGAATTTGTACATGAAGGACCAGAGAGTGATGCAAGCATTAGGTGCTTTGTTGAATGTCAAGATACAGACGAGGAGTCCGGGTGAGGATATAGACATACCTGATGCTCAGCCGTCGGCTTCGGATAGGAAGAGGCCGGCTGAGGCGGAGCCGGTGAAAGAAAAGGAGAAGGAGCCGGAGCCCGAGCCGATGGAGATTCCCGAGGAGGAGAGAGAACGTAGAGAGAGGAAGGCGAGGGCGCAGAAGGAGAAGGAGGCGGGGAACGCGGCTTACAAGAAGAAGGATTTTGATACTGCGATCGACCATTACTCGAAGGCGATTGAGCTGGATGATGAGGATATTTCATTCCTGACTAACAGGGCCGCTGTGTACTTGGAAATGGGAAAGGTATATTAGCGTTATTGTTATTTCGTTTAATTTCTAAATTTCAATTTTGGTGAATTTGCTATGAAGAAGATCATTTGATTGTTTTGCATAGTAGTTAGGGTCGTTGCTACTAGAATTTGATGGTCGGTGCTTTGATATGCTACATTTGGATTGGTGCGCGACTATCATGTGTCATTCACTCGAGAAGGGTAACACTTGAATAGATTTATGCGTGATTAGTTTAGCTTGCTTTGTTCTTAATCATTCCTGTTGCAAACTGAATTTGGCAAGTTTGGAATCTTGTTGTAAATTGAATTGGCCCTATTTTTGGTATAATGAAGGTTTGGGGGTTTGACTTGAACGTATCCCTCTATTACGCTTATTGGGATTTGGGTCTAAGGCTATGCTTTAGAGAAATAAACAACGAAAGTAAGAGAGAATATAGGATCATAGTAAAATACTCTCTTCTCATGATTGGTTGCCTCAGGAAAAGGAAGCGAGTTCTAGAGGAATTAAGTGGAAGATGCTTTGGTTGTGTTTGACCTAGCTTTTATTGTATTGTGTTGTTAGGTTTGTCCTATCAGAATTTTGTTAGGCTCGTGGTAAATATTTTGATTTAATCAATCATCTGAATTTGTTAATAAAGTCATTGGCTACAACAAATACTAATTTAGGCGAAATTTACCCTTAGGGTGAGTTTCCAAATGGATTTTATCAAGATTTGATAAAATCAAGGCTTGATTTTATCAAATCTTGATAAAATCCATTTGGAAACTCACCCTTATTTGCATGCTATTTTCTCCATTTTTTCCCCTTTACCTATCATTATTTGTTAGTAACTGCTATGATTACATATTTTTTTTTGGTCTTCGTTTTAAAAATAAACAAGAAAAAAAAAAAAATTTTACCCAAAAAAATAAACAAGAAAAAATCTGTCTGCTCATTTCCTTTTTTCTTGTTTGCAAAGCCAGACAAATGATTATAACAAACTCTCTCTTGTACAATATACTTCTTCTAGTGACTTTATCTTATTCTCACTCTTTTCACAAGTTTCAAATACATCCGAAGTATTATGTGCAAGAACCTCAAGGGGTGAGGAAGTTTAAAGTAGCCATTGGTCCATCCTTCTGTTTCGAACCTGTTTCAAACCTGAGTCCTATTGAAATAGAAGTTCTAAATTCTGGTTGCTTAGCTGACCTGATGACACCATTAGTGTATTTTTTCCCTAGAATTTGGGTCTTGCTATTGGTTCTTTTGACTTAATATTGTTGAGTCCGTGTGATTTTTTGTATTGTTGAATTATGTATGCTTGAATACTTGTATTATGAATTTATTTTTATTCTGCTTTTGTTCTTTCTATTGCTTTGTTTGAGTGCGATTTTCTGGAATGCTCCTAAGAAAGCTTGCGTCTTATTGTCTTTAATTAATAAGTTGATATAGTTTTACTAAAATAAGGATCTTCTGGATAAATTTACTATTCCTCGAGTGGAAGTGTGATGCTATATTTGGGTTCATGGATAAGAAACAATGTTGTACTAGCAGATGACTTCATTATCCTGTTTGCAGAATCAGCAGTAGAGTTGATTTACTTGTTTGTAACTTTAGTTTATCTCAGTTAGTCCTTGTAGAATTATGTTGGTGGTGGTGGCAAACTCAGAGAGGTTTGTTTGTTTTTGAGTGAAATGTGAACCCATAGAAATTTGGCTGATTATGTAAAGCTTGGGTGAGGATATGAAGCGCAAGACGTGTTTGGCCGGGGATTTAGAATGGGTAGGGGTTCTCGGGAACTCTGACCATGTCTCGATAGTGGATGAGGTAATATGCTGAAGCTGAAATTGTTGCCATGCTAGAAGAGAAAGGGAGGAATTACTATTGTCAGGGTCCATTAGCTCATGGGTGCTTGATATGACCCTTAGAGTAGCATATTTGCAGCAGCTAATGTGGTTGATGCCACTGTCATGACTGCTGATGGGAATGGATGGTTCCTGGGTGGTTGTCTGGATTTTTCTTGCCTTGGCACACCTTTGGACCTGTGAATAGCTCCTCCAGTTAGTCCTACCAAATATGTCCTCAACTTAAAAAAGAAAAATAAAGGCAGACAGTATTGCTATAGGCTATAAAAAGTCAATTGTACAAATGCAGCTGGTGCTGTATTCTGGACCAATTTTTGGACTCCCAAAAAGTTACAATTTGAAAGCTAGGAGGAGGATATAGAAATTTAGAAACAGTGTGTGGCACTAGTTGTAGGATTCAGGATCAAAGGAAATTTGTTACAGGAAATGTTTTGATGTCGGTCCTTGTGATGCTATCCCAGAAATGTTTATCTGCTGCTTTTCTTCATTTGGTATACTGCCAGCTCTCTTCACCATTTGATGTATTTTATGCTTTTGCTCTAATAGCAATGTTTCTGAAGTTGGTTGCTGGAGTAGATTTGTTTATAAGGACTTTGTAGATAAATTCCCCTATCCCCCCCTCCTTGTGTGGGCAAACATATTTTCTTGATGCATAATTCAAACGTGGATTCACTGAATCAACGTTGAAGGTTCGTGTCCTCAATTGTCTGCTATCCTATTTGCTGAAGCCTATCTGCAATGTGTTCCCACTATCCTCGTGAGATTCATCTTTCATAATTGTCTTTCAGTACGAGGAATGTAATCAAGATTGTGATAAAGCTGTTGAGAGGGGAAGAGAGCTTAGGTCAGATTTTAAGATGGTTGCCAGGGCCTTGACAAGAAAAGGAACTGCATTAGTGAAGCTGGCAAAATGTTCAAAGGACTTTGAACCTGCTATTGAGGCATTCCAGAAAGCCCTTACAGAGCATCGCAACCCAGACACATTGAAAAAACTTAATGATGCTGAAAAAGCAAAGAAGGAACTAGAACAACAAGAGTATTTTGATCCAAAACTCGCCGATGAGGAGCGTGAGAAAGGTAACTTTTTCTTTTGCGGCTTCCCTCTCCATCTCTCTCTACACACTAACGTGCCTGACATCATTATGCTATGGTGCAGGAAATGAGTGTTTCAAAGAGCAAAAGTATCCAGAGGCTGTGAGGCACTACACAGAAGCCTTGCGGAGAAATCCGAAAGACCCCAGGGTAATTTGGGTTTTCTGCTTTAGTTTTAAAACTAGAATAACAGTTCCGCATGCATATGTACCAGTAGAAGTAGGTTAAATTTTGTTCTCGATCTAAATGTAAAGTTTGTGCCATATGTTGCTGTCTCTAGGTATACAGTAATAGGGCTGCATGCTACACAAAACTTACTGCAATGCTGGAGGCACTAAAGGATGCAGAGAAATGCATTGAGCTTGATCCAACCTTTGTCAAGGGATATAGTAGGAAGGGTGCAGTTCAGTTCTTCATGAAAGAGTATGATAAAGCTTTGGAAACTTACCAAGAAGGATTGAAGCATGAGCCGCGCAACCAGGAATTGCTTGATGGTGTAAGGAGGTATGACCTGAATACGTAGTTCTATAGTTCTTGAAATAGTTTCCAGATCGTTAATCAGAATTTTTTGTGCTGAAGTGTAAATTGGATTGTGTATTGTATGATTTGCCAACAGTGGTTCTTGATTTGTTGGCCTAGGCTGATCACTTTTAGCATTTGCATAAGGGCATCCTTATCTGACACATAAAAAAAAAAACCAAATTTAACAAGTTACTTTTCAAAAAATTCACAAAATCAGACTCTCTATTCAAACTTTAGCAAGACACTTTATCAAATACTCACAAAATTAGACTCTCTATTCAAACTTTTACTCTTCCCTCCCTCCTCTTTTGGTGAGTGATTAGTAGGTCACCAAATTTGTTAAATTACTAAGAAATCTTCAAATTGGTGAGTTCATTTGGTGAGGCTGATTTTTGAGGTTTTGGAGGAGTTAGAGGCTGATATTGATGCTCTAACGAAGGCTTTCGTTTCGATACTTTTTGCAGATGCGTGGAACAAATTAACAAGGCAAGCCGTGGTGATTTGACTCCTGACGAACTTAAGGAGAGACAGGTACCTCTAGTTTTAGTATGGTTGGTCTAGCAAAGTTCAATTATATTTGGTCTAGCAAAGTTTTAAGTAGTTATAACTCCCATATCTGGGCTATTTTGCAGGCTAAGGGTATGCAGGATCCAGAAATTCAGAACATCCTCACAGATCCAGTTATGAGACAGGTATGGTGTATGAATGATGTGTATGTTTCTCTTATTAGTTATGTTTTCAGATTTTGTTTTCTAGCACTAAGTCTATCTTTTCTCAAAGAATTGGGCAATTGTCTCGGCTGACTGATAGCAGTACTTCTTTGTAAGGGGTGGAAAGGAACCAACTTTACTCATAATTACTAGAAAGATGTTTTCGGTTTCCTGGAAACCATTTTCAGTTGAAACAAAGCGTTGAATACCTTTGAATACCTTTAGAAACCGTAAAGTCTAATGAACTGTTTTCTGAAACAACATCTGAACATTGAACATTGATTTGGTATGGCAGGTGTTGATGGACTTCCAGGAGAATCCCAAGGCTGCTCAGGAACATTCAAGGAACCCTGAAGTGATGAGCAAGATTCAGAAGCTAGTCAGTGCAGGGATTGTCCAGATCAAGTGAGCGTGAATGGGGGATGCGGTTGCATGAACAAAGCCTCATCAGTTTGATTGCTTTCTCCTTGTGTATTCCCGTGGATCAGTTGATAGAAACTAATTTTGCTCTTGATAATCTTGTGATGTTGGGTTCCTTTTTACAGCGTAGTCCACAGATTCCTCATTTGTTTTTTAGTTGTGTACTGTTTTGATAATGACGAATTGAGAGATCAATCTTAAATTGATATCAACTTTGATTTTTGATCCGGGGATCAGTGGATATAAAAATCAGATTTCTCAGTGCAGTTCGATTCTTGATATTGCTCAAGTAGAATTCTTGAAGGCCTGTCAATGTGGCATGCTTAAAGTAAGATTCTCAGATGAATCGATTGCACATGCATCCATTTCAGACCATTATTAGTCGGAAGGATAAGCTATTTGTTTACGTCCCTAAGTTTGCAAGGGGATGCATGTAACAATCTACCCGTGTCCTCATTTAATTATGCTGCTCTTACGGCTTACTGGTTTGAAAGCCTCCTTGACCAGGCTGCGTGGATCAAGGATTTTAAGGATTGATTTATGACGCTAAATTTACTTCCTCCTTCCCTGTTATTTTCAATTCTCAAGACAAGATTTTTTGCAAGCACAAGATCCAAAAACAGCTCAAGATTAGTGTCAATTGATAGCTTAACATCTCTTCGTCAAATTTGGCCCAGCTTGAATCAAATCTGGATACCTGGGTTCATTGGTGTCAATCACCCGCATTCACCTCCAGCAAAGGAAGCAAAAACTATCTTTGTGATCACTCGAAGTGTTGCGGTAAATTCATAAACTAGTGAATCATCATCAATTTGAGTGTCGCATCACTTTTTCCTTGATGTTTTCTTGCATTACATTTATGAACTGGGTACAGAAAGAATTAGTTTCCCGGATTTCAATAGTAAGAAAAAAAACTTTTAAGGTCCTTACAAGTATAGTTGCTTGAAATCAGGTAAGCCAAATTAGGCGGTAACCTCTTCCTCTTTCTGTGATAGCTGGTTCTGGATGTGTTGAGGGACAACGTCGAATTTGGCTAATTGCATAGTGTAGGAAGCACGACCTTTTGTCATTCCTCGGAGCGTACTCACATACTGAAACATCTCTCCTAGTGGAACCAAGGAATCAACCACCTATATAGATTGGAAAGAGACACCAAAACCACGTTCAGCTTAAACAAAGGAAAAGGAGACATCTAAAGAGCAGTTTCATATAAGCATCGCGAGTAAACACTTGCAGCCAAATAACACGACAGATCCTAATGCTGCACAACAGATTAGATTTAACATGATTGGAGAGGCTCTAGGGTGGGGAAGAGGAGAATGAATCTTTGGCAAGTGATTCCTATTTCTACAGTTCACGAGGAACATACAAAAAACAATATAATGCTACCATTAAGCCATCATCAATATTGCTCTATCCACTCAACTCCACAAATAACAAGGCAGTTAACTTCTTATGGCTATAATTGATCTTTTCACCATGCACTTGTAAAGGAGATTGGTGTAGGTACAAAGAACAAGGTAATGAACAAAGAAGTACAAGTGGAACATACCTTGAGACCACCAGGTTTGTCGCCAAAGCTGTTGATCTGTCCTCTCCTAGAGTTAAGATCACCAATCACATCTCCCAAATGTTCCTCAGGGGTTACAACTTCAACTCTCATTATCGGCTCTAACATCCTGGGCCCAGCTTTCCTAATACCTTCCCTGAATGCTCCTCTGGCTGCAAGCTGGAATGCCAAGACACTTGAATCCACGTCGTGGTATGTACCATCCACTAGAACAGCACGGACATCAACAACGGGGTATCCTGCAAGCACTCCATTGCTCATGCACTCTTCGATTCCCTTCATCACTCCTGGGACATATTCTTTTGGCACTGTACCTCCCTTGATCTCACTCTTGAATTCGTATCCGCCACCGGATTCCATGGGCTCAAACCTCATAGTAATGTCAGCAAACTGCCCTTGCCCACCTGATTGTTTCTTGTGAACGTATCTCACTTGAGAAGTTTTAGAAATGCTTTCGCGGTAGTTCACTTGTGGTGCGCCGACATTAGCTTCCACCTATGAGTGGCAAGCGAACCAGTTTATTATCACAACTCAGACAAGGACATCCAAAGCACTTCTCAGGAGACATAATTTTTGCACACAATAGAATTATAATGATCTCTCAACCCTCAAATAATCCATTTCATTGCACATTTAAAGAAAAAAACTGATTAATTTCTTGTGCAACTTGTTACACAATTCACAACAGAGAAAGAATCAGCTTGGAAGCTACATAAGGTTACCCACCCCCCAGCTTCCGGACAGCGGTAATGAGTTTGTCTTTGAGCAAACTGATGTCTCACAAGTGTCGCAGGTAAAAATATCGGCATGCTTATATATCTGTACTTATAGTATGTGTGTGTGTAAGAGAGAGAGAGAGAGAGAGAGAGAGAGAGAGAGAGAGAGAGAGAGAAGGCAAAACACAGCCAACGATTTAACTGGATCAATGGATGCAAAAAGAAGAAGATATGAACCTTAAATTCCCTCTTGAGCCGGTCAACAATAATCTCGAGATGCAATTCACCCATTCCCTCGATAACTGTTTGGTTGACCTCTGCATCCCGTGAGAAGTGAAAAGAAGGATCCTCTTGAGCAAGCTTGAATAACCCAATTGACATCTTGTCAACATCGGCTTTAGTCTTGGGCTCAATAGCAACCTTTATTACAGGATCAGGGAAGTCCATCCTATCAAGCACAATAGGATTCTCAGGATCACACAATGTTTCTCCTGTAATGGTATCTTTCAAACCCGCAAGAGCAATAATATCGCCAGCTAAAGCTACCTTCACGTCCTCTCTACTGTTGGCATGCATTTCTAGAAGTCTACCTATCCTCTCTCTCTTCCCCTTGTTAGAATTCAGCACATAAGATCCCGCCATAAGCTTCCCAGAATATATTCTTACAAAAGTAAGGGAACCCACAAATGAGTCACTCATGATTTTGAAAGCTAGCCCAGAAAATGGTTCTTCATCGCTTGCAGCCCTTTCGAATATCACTTCTGGGTTCTCAGGGTCTGTGCCTTTCATTGGTGGCAAATCTAGGGGTGAAGGCAAGTAATCCACAACTGCATCAAGCAAGGGCTGAACTCCCTTGTTTTTAAAAGCTGAACCACATAGAACTGGCACAAAACTGCCTGCAATTGTACCTTTCCTAATTAATTTCTTCATTGTTTCCTCATTAGGCTCAACTCCTTCTAAGTACCCTTCCATAGCTTCATCATCTAACTCAACTATGTTCTCTATCAACTGTGCCTTGTAGTCCTCAGCCAACTCTTGAAGATCTGCTGGAATATCTTGATACTCAAATTTTGCACCCAATTCTTCACCTGACCAGACAATGGCTTTCATCTTCAAAAGATCGACAACTCCTTGGAAATTGTCCTCCGCACCAATTGGGATCTGAAGCACAAGCGGTTTGGCACCTAAATTCGTTACTATCATGTCTCTCGTTCGGAAAAAGTTTGCCCCAAGGCGGTCCATTTTGTTGACGAAACAAATTCTTGGTACTCCATATTTATCAGCTTGTCTCCATACAGTTTCAGACTGTGGTTCCACACCGGCAACACTGTCAAACAAACATATAGCACCATCCAAAACCCTGAGAGCCCGCTCAACTTCAAGAGTGAAGTCAACATGGCCAGGTGTGTCAATTATGTTAATTCGATGCTTGTCCCAAAATGTCGTAGTTGCTGCAGAAGTTATGGTAATGCCTCTTTCTTGTTCTTGCTCCATCCAGTCCATGGTAGCTGTTCCTTCATGTACCTCACCAATTTTGTAATTTCTACCAGTATAGTATAAAATGCGTTCAGTTGTAGTCGTCTTTCCTGCATCTATGTGAGCCATGATTCCAATATTGCGATAATCCTCCAAGGGCACGGCACGCTTGCTCTCTGCTGAATGACAAAAAAAAATGTCTGATGTGTCAGATTGTAGGTAGACATTTGCACGTGTCAACAGTAAATCAAGATACTTACATCTGAACCACAAAAACTTTTGGCCAATAACATTAGCATTAAACTGTAACATTTCAATGACACAACAGCATTTCCAGCTGTTGCAGCCAAATTATCAATACCAAAGTTATCTGTTAGTCAGCTAAAGTGTTCTTTATCCGTTTTAGGCAGAGTTACTCAAATGAAACCAAATCAATCCATTTGGACGCTACTAATTAGCCCTTAGACAATAGCTCTTGAATCTGATCACAACATTCACACCGTTCTAGGTGACATGGCAACAATTTTGTGGCTTTTGCCAACTGGCAAGTCATATACATATTTGACTCGAGATTTGGCAAGCTGTTGGAGATGGCAAACCCAAATCCAAAACCAGTGGCAAGGGAAATCGCAAACCCTTGCAAGTGTAACTCATATAGATTGATTGAAAGTGGCCAGAATCTTCAAGGAGGGATATGCCTATTTTTTGCTAGGATTCCATCACTAGCACTTGCTAGAGAAACATTTTAAGGGGCTTAATAAAGACAGAGAATTGATAATATCTTGCATATGGATGGTCAGCACAAAACAGTCATTCACAGTTATCTGATATATCCCATTTATGAATGCTAGATATCTAAAAGCATATAAGAAAAGGAGACGAGGAACAACTAATGTTCACAAAATATGAACATATATGAGACCCACAATCATGCACCATACTTCCAACTGAATACCAGGATCATGTCATCATCTATCAAACAATCAATGTGCTGCGGCAGAATATGCATCCAAATTGTGCATAAATACTTCAGATGCCACTGCGCATCAGCACTAGTAGCCAACTTATGTAATAAATATTCCAGAACACAACGCGATTAGGGTCAATCATTTAAACATGCTTTGAAGAATCAACACAAAAAGATTGATATCATAGTATTTCAACAATTTTCGGTTGTGTTTGGTTTGGTATTGGGTTTTGGTTTTTGTAATGATTAGAGGGAGAAATAGGGGTAATAATTAAAAAATAGGTATTAATGATTAGAGAGAGATAGAGAGAAAAATAAGAATAATATTTAAAAATAGGGGTAATAATTGAATAATGATTTAGAGAACCGGTTTTTAAGAATCTCACAAGAATTCACCAGACATTCGAGTCATGTAAAATTTTCAAGAATCTCACAAGAAGACAAGGTCCAAAATCAATTCCGCAATATCTGCAAGACAAACACATATTCAGATATCTCCACACAACCAGGGGTTTAAATGTCCAAGGATACGGAAAATACCATAGCTTTCTTAGGTAGCATTAGTTCATCACCAATTTGACATCACTTCACATGTTGTATATTCTTGGAAACGCGAATTCTAATAATGCCAGCTACAAATAATTATAACAATGGTGCAAATTAAAATGAAATGACCATCCAATTTAAAAGCACATACAATTTTTTGTCTGCAAAACACTTCAGCAAAACTGATCTTTCTTACTTCATTTAGTGTCAAATTTTACCAAACTTCGGAACTATCGTCAGAAATAAGACCCTAATAACATAAACAGTGGACACTACACACAAAATTCCTAAAAGGTTAAGAGTTCAATTCACCTTTCACATTAATCACTCCTCACTCGGCTGTGATTACCATTTCCTAAATCAACACATCTATATAAGTCCAAGGAAAGTTGAACTTTCAAATCTTTTCACCAAACATATGAACCATTAAAGAGAGTACCAATTTTAAAACAAATCCAATTCAACTAAAACCAATCAGTTGAATTCAGAGTCAATTCATTTCAATACAAAACGAAAAATTCAAGCAACACAATCACAGATATACATTCAAAATTTCCCAAATCGACTGCCCAACACAGAAAACACATAATTCCATAACTACACAAACATAGATGTGCATACCGTCAGCGGCCATGGCAAATACGGAGAAGTTCCTGTGCCGTTGTTCCTTGCGTAGAGTTGATGAGAGCTTGGAAGGGACGGCGGGATTGAGACGGACGCTACCCAAAAATTTAGAGAGAGAAGAATAAGAAGCAGAAGAAGAAGAGGAGGTGAGAGAGTGAGTACGGATAGGGCGGAGGGCATTGTTGAGGACGAGGAGGCGGCGAGAAGAGAGAGGGAGTGGCCTCCGGGAGCCATCGCTCAAGTTGTTGCAGAGTGAAGAAGCTGCCGTCGACATTTTTATAGACTCTGCCGCCATTTTTTTCCCCGGCTTTCTCTCTGTGTGTCTGTGAGTGTCCTTCTGGTTTTGTTTTCTGGGATAACGAAAACCAGTATGAGGTTCCGGGCTAGAGATATGGAGGAGTAATTTATGTGGTCTCGAATTTTTCTCCCAATTTTA
Organism: Vaccinium macrocarpon; assembly: GCA_022606695.1. Classification (NCBI taxonomy): domain Eukaryota; kingdom Viridiplantae; phylum Streptophyta; class Magnoliopsida; order Ericales; family Ericaceae; genus Vaccinium; species Vaccinium macrocarpon. The sequence goes on along the minus strand of CM040176.1, from coordinate 14,315,903 downwards.
GGGACGGTTTGAGTAAATTGAAAAAACTAGTTTTTTGATTTTTTTGATTTTGTTTTTATTTAATTTTTTTTGTATTTGTTGGTTTTCAGTCGATTTTTTTATGATTTCTTAACATGTCAAGAGGAATCTAAAAAGTATAAAATTATTAGCATCCATGAAAATTTTGTGAATAAAGACGAAAAGTAATCCAAAAAATTGAATAAAGACAAAAAATAATACAAAAAACTGATTTTTTGGATTATTTTTCGTCTTTATTCACAAAATTTTCATGGAGGCTAATAATTTTATACTTTTTAGATTCCTCTCGTCGAGACAAGCCAAGAAACCACAAAAAATCGACCGAAAACTAACAAATGCAATTTTTTTTTTGAATAAGGACAAAATCAAAAAACCAAAAAACTAGTTTTTTCAATTCACTAAAACCAACCCTTAATGGTGTAAACGAGCATAGCGGAGCCGAGGTGATGGACTTGACTCGTTATTAAATGAGTTTAAAATTTCAGTGCAAACTAGAGCTTAAAATTGGTTTTGTAGCTCTAAACAAGCCAAGCCTAGTTATTTTACTAAACGAGTCAAGTCTATACAAATGAGTTTAGTTTTAGAGTGCTAAAGTTGACTTGTTTATTAAATAAGCCTAGAACTTGAGCTTGAGTCCCCATCACTAAACAAGTCAAGCCGAGTCCTTAATTAGTTGAGTTGCGAGCAGCTCAATTCGTTTGTGATGCTTTATTTCATTCTTCAATCCAAATTATTCATAAAAAAAAAGTTCATTTATTTGAGCATCTGTCACTGCTTGATCGGACCATATTTGCTATAGGAGAAATGGATCTTTAGACTCTGTAAGATATACTGAGACTATGAATGGCCAATTAAGTCCCATTTTTGTTAGAGATGATGTGTACATTGAGACCTATAAAATGAACCGATCAAGTCTAGGTATGAGACTGTAACGAGTAGTTCTGTGAATCATATGAGAAATCGTTATCTGAAAGGGGTAAACAGACAAGTCATCTATCTTTCCTTTCATCTCGAGAAAAGAAGAAGAAGAAGATCCATTTCGTTGGATGTGTTTCTGAACAAAAACCCTATTTTAATCGTTATTCATATTTCAGCTCGGAGCAAAGAACCCTTCTGGAGATCCAACTAGCACTGTTTTTTGTTCTTCTATTTGCTTTAATGTTTTCTTTTCGTAAAAATTTTTCATTCATCAAATTCCTTAGAAAAATGCAATTTAGCATTAAACTTGGGGGTGTTCTACTAACAGAAAACAGTTTTTTCCAAAAATCAAGACAAATCGTTATCTCACAATACATCACATAAAAAAATCATAAAAGCCAGTTATTCTAAAAACACTCTTAGCGGAAATACTCAACCTGAATACCTGATTGAATTTTAATTGGTCATTTTGTTCTTATACAAAAGACTTCATGGTGTTCTTGTGGATTATCTAACAATTATGTGTTTCAATACTTAATAAATGCTATAGTTTTTATAGTGGAAGTGTCCCAACTTCATTGATATATTACAGCCTAGGGAAAAAAAATGCATACGAAAAGAAAAAAAAAAAACACAACCTAATCAAATGAGGGATACATCCAGCGACACATTGATGCAGCGATCAATTGTTGAATATCCGCACACATAAAGGCGATGAGCAACTGTGACGGTAGTTCCACTATTAACGTAACTTCCTAGCAAAAATTGATCGAAACCAACCAAATGACTCAATAGCACCCATACTAAGCCTTCGTTCATTTGTTAAAAATGTTACGCGAGAAAGTTAATCCTGAGAAAAGCGAAATGAAGTGAAGTAAAGGAAAGAAAAATTTACTTTCCTGTGAGTGTTCACTTGTACACGATTTTTTTAGGAAAGTGTAATTGGCAAGAGCAAACTTCCCACAACACATAATTCCTTCCTTTTTGCAAGATGCATTTTGAGGGAAAGTGAGTCATAGTGGGAAAAATATTTTTGTGAGTTCCATTATTTTCCTAATAACTAAACACCCCAAAGGTTACGGGAAAACTGATTTTTCCATCTTTTCCCATACTTTCTTGACAACTGAAGGAGGAAGCCTAAATAGTTTATTGGTGAAGTAAGTGGCAAGTGTAAAAAATGTACGGACATTTTGGTTTATTCCTTTCTACTATTCAGATGATCTATCATTTGACAAAACAAAAAAATAGCCTTTTTTTTTTTTTCTTCTTTTCATTTCCATCTTTTAAGACGGACGGCTTCAGAGATGCCACACACACATATATATAAATTTACTTTCGCTCATGAGGAGTGGAGAAGAGCAAGCCATAGCTCTCGATTCTCATAAGCCAGGCCATGTCTTCTTATCCAAAAATGCTTTGGTGGTGGTTGCAGTGGGCTGAACCACTAGGCCCACGGTGCGACATGGCTTCACCCATGCCAGGAGACTCAACACTATACAGGTTGTCGTGGGACGGATAAAATTTTGGGTGGACGGAAAGAAAATTGCGAATAAAAAAAGGATATGTTGTAAGGGAAAATTAATTAATGATGAAAATTAGCTTATCAATTGGCTTGAGTAGTAGTTGATATGGGTGCATACCGCTTACGATTGGGTAATCTGAGAAATTACTTTGTTGCCCCTCCTAAATTATTGCAAAGAGAATATAAAAAAGTTTTGAGGGGTAATTTGGTCTTTTTGTTCATGCAAAAGACTCAATGAAATGCTAGGTAAAGTAACATGGGCTCCTCCACCTCGCCACATTTCCCGAGTTTCTTGAGTAACTGTTCACCCATCATTTATGGGAGTATTTTATTCTCTCTCCCTTCTGATCTGACAAAGAGAAAAAAGGGAAACAAAAAAAAGAATAAGAGAAAGAAAAAATATTTTAAGCAAGATTGTTATTATAACTAGGGTTGTTGGAGTTTTGATACAAAAATGCCAAGTTAAAATAATTTATTGAGTTTTTTTGGCTAGTTGTTTTACCTATTATTATTGTTGTACATGCTCTTAACCAAGTCCCTTCAAAGGAGATAAGTTAATCCACCTCTCCCTTATCCCCATAATAAACACGCTTCTTCCTTATCCCACCCCCTCACTTATCCCCTCAACAAACGGGCTTGTTCTTTCTGAGTCGGTTTGTGCCTGGCCGGTGTTGTCTTGCACGATCCGCGCCCGTTTATTGCTTGGATGGACGATCCATATTTCAAACAAAATAGGAGAAATATTACAAGAAATAGTTTCTTAATCCAAAACCGCAAACCGTTGATGACGACGCCCAAATCATAGTGAACAACCAATTTGGAAAGTTGGTTCGCACAGCCAAAACCCCAGATCCAAAAGGAGATAAGCTATCCACCTCTCCCTTATCCCCCAAATGAACGCGCTTCTTTCTTATCCCACCCCCTCTCTTATACCCTCAACAATTGGGCTTGTTGCTCCGAGTCCAAGATATATTAGTAGCCCCCAACCCATATCAAGTCACAGAACTTTCACCCTCATTGCAAGAGTTACTCTTTATTTTTCGAGTAAGAACTCAACTGGAATCTTGAGAGGTGTGGTTTTGTTTCTTTTAACTCTTATGAACGAGTATAACAAATTTTTTTGGTTCATGTTCTTCACCATCCATGTTTTTTTTATTTCTTACTCCGATTCTCAATCTTTCCAATATTTTCGTTTGCTGATTTTGAGCGCGAAAATTAACTTTCAAAATCACTTTTGGTGGCATTTATTAATGTTTCTTTCAAATTTTGTTTAATTAAAAAGGTACCATGAATACGTTTACCCAAAGATGAAACTAAAGGTTGGCTGTGGAGGCCAGGGTGACCCCCAATTTGAAAGAATAAAAAGTTATCGCAATTTAAAAAACCTGAAAATTATACATACAGAACTGTTAGCCCAAATATTTTCGGAGAAATATATTATTGATTTTGATGATAACAAACATATATAGTTAAAAGTGAAATATAATTAAAATGGATATTTGATACTCACTTGAATTAACTGTGTATTTTGTAGGAATTGGGTTGAGGAGCATAAGAAAATATCCTACACCCACTTCCTATCTCCAATAGCCAAGATATACATGAAGAAGGAAAAAGATTAAGGACAAATCTTTTCCTATTTTTTGAAAAGCAAAGATCATGGAAATAAATGACAAGCTCTTTTTGGAAAACAATTCACTCGATTCAAATGGGTAAATTGCACAAAGGGAAGTCAACAGATTGAAAGGCATTTCACTGCCTTACTAGGATATGTGTCCAACGGCTAAATTGATGGAGTCTCTTATTTACAAGATAATTAGCAACAGCTAATGCTCCTAATCAAAATTTCCTACGGCTAGTGGAGAGCAAATGGAATGTATTTAGAATCTTAGTTTGGCTCAATTATGGCCATAATGCATTGGCTTAATTATTTCCTAAAAGTGAAGATATGCTTGCAACGTTAACATGGAGAAGAATTATATAAGGCCAACGAAAGTGGAAGAAAGACAGAGAGCTCTAACGGAAAAATTACGTGTGCCATTTTTATCCATCAACCCGAAGCTTTTATCTTGCATATTCTACACTAGTTTGAGTGTTACATTTGAGATATCATTGTAAAGGGATTGTACACCCTTGTGAGAATTTATCTTTTGTGAGTGATTTTTGTGTGAAAAAAAATTCACTTGCTTTAGGTGTTCTAAAGACCTGAGTCAAAACTAGTTGGATAGGTGTATTGACACAAGCCGAGTCAAAACTAGTTGGAGCAATTGGGGATAAATTGCTCGTTGTAAAGGTTTCTACGGCACCACTTGAAGTTTTAGAAAGTGTTATTTATTGGAGATAGTCAAAGAAATCCCAAAGTTGGACACAGGGGAATTAAGGCCCAGGCGAGTGAAGCCATGGGGCCCAAGAGCGCGATAAATCTCTGTGTTTGATTTCTCTCTTCTCTCTACTCTTTATTTGTTGTTATATATTATTGCATGTGTGCTTGAATCAATTGAATTTTATTTTGGGTGTTGCATTTAATTATTTAATTCCGCATTAATTTTTAGATACACAATTCACCCCCCCTCTTGTGTTGCTATCTGGGCCAACAAGAACTTTGAAATTTCAAATTCTTGTTGTTACTATTATGGCCATCCCGTCTATGAAATCTTGGTTCCGTCCCTATGTTCATCTCTAGGATTCTAATTTGGTCATATAGTGTCATGCAATCGCACTTCGTATAAGAGGTCTATGGTTCAAATCTTAGCGGGTGCAGAGGGAAATTCCACTCCTCCCTCCCGTCTTCCTTACCCAGCTTAACGGGTGCAGAGGGAAATTCAAGCCAAGTTCAAAATGGAAACAACAACAGAGGAAATAAAAACATAGTCATAAGACAGACATTAGGCTAGCAGAATTTAACTTCTGAGTTGGTCCGTTCCAACTATCTTCCATGTGGATTGTGGGTCTAGTGGATAGTGGGATTTCCGCTGCGAAAATGTTAGGATGCATGAAAAGTTTTTCCAGCTGATTTCTCTTTCCTGAATTAATTCAAAACCGAATCCAAAGTATCAGTACTTTTCCTGTTACAATCCTTCCAAATTTGCCATAAGAAGATTAAAAATAGAGTATTCCATTAAGGCACAAACTCTCCCATCTCCGAAACCTGTTTAGATTTGAGATTGGACCAAATTCAGTCAGGCACGGGGCTTTGAAGCCGGCTTCAATTACCATATGAAAAAATGGACAACTTGGGGAAGACAGCATTTAAGTAATGGACATATGCAAGGCCGGCCCCGGCCCTAACATTTTCAGGGCTTAAGACGATCTCCAAAAATGAGGCCCTTAATAGATTATCTACATGTAGACCTGAAAGAAAAATAAGAAAAAATTTGTTTTGCCAAGAAGCTTCACCTAGGACTTGAACCGGGGAACTATGAATGTATTGAGGTGGCATGCACCACTGATGTAAAACTCAAAATTCTTTGAATTATTGGAAAACTTATACTTTATATAAAATATATTCACGTCTTATATGGAATATGGGGTCCTAATTTCTACTCATTTGGCTGCTTAAGACACCAGCCTCATGGGCCTTACCCAAGACCGACGCTGGACATATGCCAATGGTGGTGGTGCGACACCCTAGAGGATCCAGGATCAAGTGGAGTTCTAAAATTTGTGGTGTTGTTAGAGGTATGAATAAAACTTAATTTGCAAAATTGACCCACTGACGCTCTAATATTTCCCAAATAATTCCATATAAATTACTTGCCCAAGCATTAGTTCCATCCAAATCAAAAGGAAAATATTTCTACTATAAAAAGGTAAAAGAACGAGAAATTATTGGGTGCCGGACGGGTATCACGTGACAGTATCCGATGCACATCCCGACAATGTTTTGGATGGTCCAGATTTTAAATTAACTTTTCCCTGAAAGACTCGCACCATTTCTTACTGAGATGGACGGCTGTGATACGGCGTTACGGGTATCATGTTAGATACCATGTGGTACCTGCTCAGAATTGAAAAATTTCTCCTAAATGATGATTTAAAATAGTGAATCTGTTTACCTGGTTTTGATTTTGTTCGCAAGGCTGTTGACACCCTGTGTTTTCAAATAATTAGGGGTAAATTACACTAACCTCCCCTAAGGTTTCTGACTTGTACACTGACCACCCCTACTTTATCTGAAATAGCACTGACCTCCCTTGAATTTTATATTTTGGTGTCAAAAGCACCCTTTTGTTACTAAAATAGCACTGACCTCCCCTGAGTTTTATATTTTAGTATCAAAAACAATCTTCTGTTACTTGGACGTCAGTGACAGTATTGGGAATTGATGAGGTAAACCATTAACCTTTATTGAATTCTCAAAATAACTGTTGACCCTAGTTTTGGATTACATTAATATAGTAGAAAATTTGTCATTTTGCACATTACAACACCATAAGTAGCAGAATTTTCTACGTCACAAATTTTCTACTGTATTAGTAGAAAATTCAGTACCCAAGTGATGCAAAGCAACTAAAAATGACTTAATTATACTCTATTTGATGTATTTTATGAATTAGGACACATCCATTTGTTAAACAAAAAATTGAATTAAAAGACATGTATATTTGGTAGCATTCCCATGTTTTGTTATCTTGGTTTCATTTTTCTTTTTCTTTTTTTTTGAACGACATTTTTTTTAATAGCAAAAGCCAAATAGAGAATTCGTTTCATTTTTCTTTATAGAAATTGCCCCAATAAATTATATTATAAGTATTCATGCATGATCATTATTTAGAAAAAAAGAGAGCCTTTTGCATTTAGATCGTAACTAGTGTCAAAGGCTATTTTGGAAATTCAACAAAGGTTAATGGCTTACCTTATCAATTCCCGTTACTATCACTGACGGCCAAGTAATAGAAGGGTGCTTTTGATACTAAAATAAAAAACTCAGGAGTGGTCAGTGCCATTTCAGTAACAGAAGGGTGCTTTGATACTAAAATATAAAACTCAGGGGAGGTCGGTACTATTTCAGATAAAGTAGGGGTGGTCAGTGTACAAGTCAGAAACCTCAAGGGAGGTCAATGTAATTTACCCAATAATTAGCTAAGATATGGATGTTGTTCTGATGTGTTGGAATTTTGGTTACTTTAATTAGAGAACGAATATCTGGTTAGACAGGTAAACAACTACCGTGAACTCACAGATACATAAAAAAATTAGGGCTAATCTCTAAACCATCCTGGCGGCTTGAACAACAAAATGTCTGACCGATCGCGGTATCTACGCAGACAATAAGCTCTTCATTTTCCGTTCTGCTCCGGGTCGTGCCAAATTGTGTTACGAACTCTGATTTGCTTGCCGGTAAATGAACTATGACGTGCAATTTGTACGTGTTAGCTTTTATGTGGCTCGCATAGGGTTCACACGTCACATCAATTCTAATTACACAGCCTTTATCGAGATGGGCGGGCTAACTTGGTCTAATGGCGAGATTCAAAAGAGTTGCAAGAAGATTGCTTAATTAAGGGATCGTGATAATTTTGGAATTTGAATAAATTTACCATTTCATCATCCCTGTTTTATACCGAAATGAAAAAAATTTGGGTGCCAAGTGGGTATTTGCTATCTGGTACCCAAACATGATCTAAGCCGTCCAAATGTGTTTTGGGTAGCCCAGATTAATTCCCTCTCTCTCCTCTCACGCAACCACTCTCTCTCTTCTTTTCCTCTCTCTATAATTCTGACCATTGGATCGCGCCGTGGACAGCTGAAATTGCCAAGCGGGTACAACATGTGTAATACCCACCCGGTACTGAAAAATTTCTTAAACGAAACCATCAAACCTCCTTAAATCAATCCTGTGCATGGTAGAATCGGTAAACTATGTAATAGTACATTTAAAGGATTAGATCTTACTCCATAATACTAATACTCTCTCCGTCCCAAATTGTTTGTCTTTTTTGGGAATCCGTGCATTTTACACCCAAAAATGATGTATAAGCATTCTTTTCTTTTAAAAATTTTTTACACCAATTTAAAGATCTCATTGAGTAGAAAAAAAAGGAGTCAATTTTTTTGAAAAATAATTTTCGTAAACCCATCATTTTTGCATTCAAAATGCACACTTTTCCAAAATGGGCGAACAATATGGGACGGAGGGAGTAAATTTTACGAAAATCAAGGTGGGATCTCTACTTAGGACCATGATTAATTTAAATTTATCGATGAAGGAATAAAATGCGTTCTAGTATTATTTTAAGATCGGGCTGTCACCTGTGAAATCAAACATGGTTAGATTCGGTGTTCCCATGACGAAGAAATTCAACGTTGCAGTTTGCACCCTCAAAAACTGATAAGATACACTGCCAGAAATAATATTTTACGGAGTACGTCGTAACCCCGCTCATTGCGCCCGTCTCTCTCTCTCTCTCTCTCTCTCTCTCTCTCATTTTTCCTAATGCTACTTAAATACATAAATATACAAAACCTGCTAGAGCAGTATTGTAGCCCTGAAATAAGAAAATTGAGCAGCTACTAAACCAAATTGTTCACATCCAGGGGTGGATGGAGGGGGTGCAAGCGGGGTTTCGGGCCCTTGCACACCCCTAATTATCCTCCTAATTATAGTATAGTATTTTCAAGTTAATATAGGATCGGCCCTTGTAAATCTCTTGAGTAAAAAAAAATAAAAAATGGTAAGTTTCTATATATGCGTGAACACCCCCCCTAAAATTTCTATATATCGACAACTTTTTGGTACATATGCGATTATGTATATTCTCACTATATCATCTTCTTTTCAGAGCTAGTATGTAGTGATATTTATGTCACAACCTATATTACATGTGAACCGTGGGAAAGTAGAATTTGTATGTAGCAACGATGTGAATTTGTTCTTTTTTTTTTTTTTTTTGATAACCGAGGAACAGCCTTACAATAGGCTACTAATTGGACCCACTCTACGACCCAAACCTCGGAGGAAGCTGGCGCAACCCACACTAGTCACGACCCCCCACTTAACATAGGTACTCACCCTACGGGAAATCAAACTCTTGACCAAGGGGATTACCCCCAAAGTCAGACACTCGCCCTAATCGCTGGGGCAACCCCTAGGTGTGTTTGAATTTGTTATTTCAAGCTTTGGACCTCATTTAGAGACAACGACCCAAACATGATACCATATACTGTCCAAGAGGACCAAGAAAAACCCAAAACTAGATACAGAACCTTAGTTAAACAAGTTGTGCAAAAGCAACAACCTAAGGCAAACTAAACAAGCACAGGTTAAGATAAAATTATAAAAACAACGTAAGGGCAATTATCAATTACCCTTAGCAGGAGCCTTATGCTGCGCTACGAACCGGTTCACTAGCGCGAGCGCATTGCTAGTGACTTGCACAGCATCCAGGACTCTGCTCGTAATACCATCCTTCACATCTCCATTCATGTCCTGGCTTGAAAACCCATCGATGCATGTGTTTTCGTTGGTCAGGGCGGCGCTGACCCATGTCTGCACGTTGCTAGCGTGCATCATGGAGACCTCGTCCGCCTGCCCGCTGATCTGGTCAAGCTCGTGGACTGATTTCTTGACCTGGCTCGCGGAATCACGCATGGTCGTGGTGCAGTCTTTCAGGGCCTGGTACTCCCTGGGAGAGAGACCTGAGACACTAGTCATTGTTGAGACGTAGTCTGAGGTGGACCGAATCCTGTCCAGGCTCACAGACAAGGCGGCTTCAGCTAGTTTTTTCGGACTTGTTTGGATCGTTGTGGCGTAGCCGGAGAGGCACTGGATGCACTGGGTGGGGTAGAGAGTGGCTTGGCATGAGGAAGTGATGAAGTCTGTGGCAGCAGTTGGATCTGGATCAGTAGTAGACTGTGAAATGGTGGATATGATCAACAGGGAGGAGAATAGCGGCAGCAAGTAAAGGCTAAGTTTTGCCATGTCTTTGGAAGAGAGAGAGAGAGAGGTTGTGAATGAGAGAGCTTAGAGGGTATTTTATACATACATACATATAAATATGTATAAGTGCAAAATTACTTTGATCAAGTCCTTTGAGGACTTTTTTTTTGTCGTTAGTTTCTTGCGAAGACCCTTAAAAACATGTTTTAAACACATTGAACGGTTTAGATCATCAAAATTCAAAGCAATGTGCATGATCCCTTATTAGATCCTTGGTGTAACAAATGCATACATACATAGATGCATGTATGGGTAAACTTCTTATCCGGACTTTTCATTTCTGGACCTCATGATCCAAACATTTTTTTGACAATATGATCCGTCCAATGTGTTCAGAAGGTGTTTTCAACGGTCCACACGAGAAATCTTCAAAAAAAAAAATGCCGGGAAGGGCTTGATCCAAGCAGTTTTTGTAAAAAATATATATTTACATTTTTCGCGAAAACTGTTTGAATCAAGCTCTTCCAAGTATTTTTTTTTGAAGATTTTTCGCGTGGACCCATGAAAACACCTTGTGAACACATTGGACGGATCAGATTTTCAAAAAATAATTTGCAACACAAAAAAACCATTTTTTTCTTATTTCCGAGAGGTGTGGATAAGAAGTTTTTCATATGTGTGTGTGTGTGTGTATATATATAGAGAGAGAGAGAGAGAGAGAGAGAGAGAGAGAGAGAGAGAGAGAGAGAGAGAGGTCAATCTGTCCTCTTTTTAAGGGTTGGTTCACAAACAAATATAACCGACAATCATAAAAGTAAATAATGTTGATAACCGTAGCTGTTGTCATCATACTGATTCAAGAACATATGGTGATATGTGTCAAGCCACATAAATTTGCGTACCATAAATTACTTTCTTTATGTTCTTGATTGATACACCATCATCATGTTGTGTGCATGTGTTTGGTTCGTTCCCTTTTATATACCACCAAGCTCTCCATTCACTGAGGTGTTTACCTGCCTCTCTCGTATCCCAGAAGATCCATAGATATATAAGGGATACAAGCGAGGCGGGTTACATCACCTATGCATATCCTATTTCTCAAAAAACTCTCTGTTAGCAATTAAGTACAAATACTGTAACATTCGATTGACATAGCCCTATCCAAGCCACTCTGTAACAAAATAAGTAGACTGTAAGCAATTATGTACTAGTTTATTACTAGCAATCAGAAGCACTAATGGCCTTAAGCTAATCCCTTAATTAACAGACTGTAAGGATAAAGACAAGCAATTTGTAGGGGTTTAAGGAGTAAATACCGATACAGGTCGGTGTGATTCTCTGCAGCGTTTCTCATGAACTAAAACCCTACTGTTTGAAACTAGAATTCGTACATCCTGGTTATTTGCACCTCAAAGTCACCAAATATAACAGAGTATTAGAAGCAAGATTAACATATGCGTACCGCCTATGATCACGGACACGGACACAGATACGGGGACACGAGAATTCTAAAAAAATGGGGATACGACACGGCAGGGAACACGCCACGTGTATATTTATTTATGTATGGAGTAATATACCATGTACTTCCTCCGTTTCTATTTGTTTGTCCCACTCTCTCTTTCTCTTGCCTTTTTGCAGATCAAAAAATTAAGTGCTTTTGTGTATTATTTTTCAATTTTTTTCACACCGATTTAAAGTACATGATGAGTACTTCAATTTGGCGTAAAAAAAAATTTGAAAAATGATACACGAAAACACTTAACTTTCTTATTTGAAAAGCGACACAACTTTTCGTAGTGGACAAACAAATAGCAACGGAGGGAGTAATTTATTTAAAGAAAATATAACCAAAACAAGAGGAGAAAAACTTCTATACATATGACAGAAATTATATGAAAAAATTACACTTTTTTACCCCAAGTATTGATTAATTATAAATTTACCCCAAAAAGTTGGAAAAAATTTCAGTTTGACCCTGCCGTGTCCCCCTCAAAAATTCAAATTAGCCGTGTCCCTATGTCGGGACACTGCGATACTGAGACCCCTAGAGGTGTCGGTGCTTCGTAGCGTACCACAAACATATGTATGTGCGTGTGTGTCTTTGTAACACAATTAAATGCCTTAATTAGCCTTACATAATTATTTGTATGAGAATCAAGTAGGAGGACATGTCGGTATCAATTGTAAAAAGAACATATTTTAAAATGATTTTTCAACAAATCTTTAGCTATGCACGGAGACTCTAAAAATGGTCCTCAACTAAAACCAACTTTTTTTTGTTGAGGCATAAGACACCTGCCAGACTAAATAATCTAGGACTTATTTTTCAAAGAAAACTTTGAGGGTTATGGGCTGCACAACTTGAAGGGGCTAATACAAGAAAAAAAGAAAAAAAGAAAAAAGGAAAAAAGGAAACCTCTCATCTTGGTAATTTGCATCTCAAAGTCACAAAATATAACAGAGTATTATAGGCTAGACTAACAATCTAACATCACTAGCAAAGGCTAATGGTACGCATACCCTAAATACTGTTGGATAACTTGATATACATTGTTGAGTCTGTTTCCTAATAGTTTAAGCTTTTGTAAGAGTTGGTAACTCAAAATGTATGTGTGAGTGCGGATGTGTAACACAATTAAATGCCTTACATGGTACTTCCAAATTATTTGTGCGAGAGTCAAGTAGGGGGACATCAGATGTCGGTATCAATTATAACAAGAACATGTTTTAAGAATATTTTTCATCAAATCTTTAGCTATTGAGAACAGAGACTCTAAAAATGGTAATCAACTAAAACGACTTTAAGTAATTTTTGGTTTTGGTTTTGGCATAAGATGCCTGCCAGGCTAACGAATCTAGAACTTATTTTACAGAGAAAACTTTGAGGGTTATATAGGCTACACAACTTGAAGGGCTAATAATGTTACCTCTCATCCTAAATTCAATTGTCATAGCCTTTGGGCTCAAATAGGTTTCAAATGGGAGGTCAGACGGCGGTAATGAGCTACAAATATCATTGCCCTGGAACTATGTATGTTTGCCTTCTCTAGGCTCAAATCCTGGCTCCATTCCTAATAGTTATATATACGGATTATCTGTTGCCTTGAACTTGAGACTGGAATATAGGCAACAATCATTCAATAATCAACAGTTACAACTATATTTACCTCTAATAAAAAACTAGCCTTTTTTATCATCTCGATTTCTCACCAGGTCAGTCAAACTTAAAAATGTAGTCACACAGATCAGAGTAAACACCAGAAGTGTCGCCAGCTCAATTTGATCAAAATGATTGGTAAGTATCTATATCCCACGTAAATGAACCATTCTGTAGTGTAGTATGTCTCAAATGAAAGAAGGACATCTCAACTTTTTGTTTCCTAATTTTCGGTAATATACATGGAGGTAGTCAACTTCATAACATGTAGAAACATCACTGCTCCTGTTAAATGAAGTATCACTGAATCTTTTTTTCAATCCTTATTCCTTTTTTCCTTAATGAACAAATCTCATCAATAGCAGCTGGTCCGAATACAACTGTACTAATCAGATGCAGTGTAGCAGAATAGTAAACAACAGAATAGAACTCTTCCTCTCTCTCTCAATAATGGAAAGCTAACAAAATATTTACCCCGTGAATCTTTAAACAGTCATGTACTTCAGCATAGCACCACGAAGCTTTTCCATGAATGCTACTGCTTGTTTCTGCGAGAAGGAAATCAACATTAGGCTAGGTTAGGAGATCCATTTTTCTAGAGGAGCATTATCTTTTTCCGTTAAGTTGAACATAGGAGCAATTTCAGTGCCCAGATAAGCAGATTACAGCAATGCATGGGACCACGGTAATATAACAAGTATCTGTCTTTTCAATACATGTTGAAGAGGAAACTTTTAACAGGCTCTGTGGTTAACAAGCCTACTCTCATACGTACAACTGTAATGTGAGAGTCCTAATCCCCATGAAGCTTATTAAAGTATTTCCCAGTCATGTTTCCTACAAAGGTTCTGCAGTTGGCAGAGTGGCAATATTCTGGATCTACCATGAGTGGCACTTTTATGGAGACTGGACACTTTTGGAAAATCAAAGCTAAGCGCAACAAGATTATATTCAAATTATTACACCTTCAATTCAAAGTTTTAGTGGGAAAAGTACAGGAAACCTATACCTAGAAGAAATACAAGGCAGTTATTGGTAATGTATTTTACAATCTAGAAGGTGACTGCCCTGAAGATTAAATAGAGAAAAAGTTCAACAAAACAAAAGAGGAAATGTTGGGATATTGACATGAGAAAACTGAAAGTCTGTATTATGCTGTACACGTATAACAGAAACAGATTTGCCACTTCCACTGGTATACAGGTATTCAGCCACCATTAGATGCTTTCAAGTTGGTCAGTAAGGCACTAGAGTAACTCATTTCTACGTGAAAGGTTTCAACTGCAGACTGCAGTCATCATTGACGGCTTGACGCTAAGTAGGAGCCGCTTGGATGAGCCTTTGAGAACTGTTAATACATTATTGGACAGTATGGTGGCAGTATCAGAGAACTGAGGTTTTTTTACTCCCTTCAGCGAAAAGAGTTTCAAAAAGGCATCATCTTTGTGCTTTTCTTTTGGGGGGCCAAAGTTAAACCAATATATTTTCTCTGTGTTTTTCTTTTGTGCTATTCTTTTCTTCTGTTTTGGTTATACTTAATGCAGCATCATGAGGTGAGCCCTACGTACATTATGTCGAGACAAAATAGAGCCACGACATATTTGAGGTGCAGAATTAAATGAAATTTCAGAAAGTCTCTCACCTGGCCATCCTGTTGTGCACTTACTATGTTCTCATCAAGAAGTGTCAATAAGGGCCGGTTCAACTCATTTCGCTCAACCATCTCTAGTAACTGCATAATGAGCAATAGAATGATTTCAGAAGAACAATTCAAGAACAATATATTGAATGGTGAAGGCTTCGAGTATAACGCCAAGTAGATACCGTTGCTTTTACATCCTTCGATGTTAAAATTTTGTTGAGGCTTTCCTTTGCCTTTAAGAGGTCAGCTTGCAATTTATCATAAGCTTCTGTTCAAATATGAAAAAGAAACCATAATGAATTGAAAGAATACAAGAGAGAAAACAAATCCTTCCACGCTAATATTTGTGTTCTTTAACGAACCTGTTCCTTCCGTCAAAGCCTTTTGCAATGCTTCCAGCTCAAACAATCTTTCTTCCGTATTCTACAAAATCCATCAGCATATAGATATTGAGTTCTGCTTATATATTCCGCTAGGAATCAAGTCCAAATACATAGCTTAAAGACAAACCTCAGTTTTTGAAACAGCAAACCGGAGTTGTCCTAGTTCAAATTTCAAGTGTGTGAAGAATTCCTCATTCAGTCTGCAAAATTTTGAGATATTACCGCTCCTCCTTTTGAAACAAAATTAAGGTCTGGAGTTGAAAACTTAAGTATGCATCGGGTGCATGAATGGGAAAGTTAGGGAATGGTGTGTGCACTAGCTGCATGTGTCTTGCATATATCTGCAGGACGTTCCACACCATAATCACTTTATGAAATAGGGACATTTGTTCAATTTCGGAGAGTTATCACAAATCGGAGGTACCAATTAATTAGACAATTAGGGAGAGCTTGTAGTTCCTGCTCCACTGAACTACCTCTAACAAGTGAGCAATTCATTGGTTATGAGAAAATGAACCAGCAAATAAAAGAAGTTGCAATATTGTTCGAATAGGAGCCAATATCAGGAATTCCATAGAAATTTCAACCACAATCCAAACTCATAAATGGTTTATATTCATCAAATCAGGGATTGAATGGTATGAACTGGAAAACTCTGAATTTGTGCTTATAAATTAATGAATGAGATAACCTAACAGGAAGGACAAAAATAAACTTGATCTCAACATGGATGGAGCAGCATCTCATACACAATCTACAAGAGCTTTCTTCATACTGCAAGAGGCATAAAAATTAAATAACTAACCTAGGCCTCAATTTCGCGATCTCAAACTCCATCTCCTGAGCTTCAGTATCAAGAAAGTACTCGATCAACTCCCCTGGAGTATCCGGAACAACTCGAGCCTATAGTTAAAAATCATCCGAACAGCAGTCACGATTTCAGCATCAGTGAGCTCAATGATCAGATTCCCCAATCCAAAAAAAAAAGAGTTCTATCTTGAAACTCATTATGCTATGCAGAATTGGTAATCACATTTATGCAATACAGTAGGGTAGCAAAGGACACAGGCCCGGTGCACCATAGTGACATCAACCATATTATGAGGAACTCATGATGGTTCCAACAGAGCCACCATAATTGGACTATGACCCTTTTGATCCCTTGCTTAACAGTGTCTCACTGCATATTTCTCATCACCAAGCAATAACGAAACGAAAACCTATGACAGGGAAAATTGTTGGGTTACACCTCTTATTCATTAACAGACTGAGTCGCAGGTGAGCCCAACGACCGCCCTACCCAAATTTCAAAAAAAAAAAAAAAATCATAATTGTAGTAGTTTTTCTTAACAATTTTAAAATCTAGATAGGATCACCCATCCAATATTTTCCTTTAAAACGTAATACTCACGCATAGTTGTCAAAGACGAAAGACGCAAAGTCTTGTGGGCACTAAGGCCAGAGGTGAGGTGTGCGCCTTTTTGAAGCAAGGCGCACCTATGTGGAAAAAAAATTAGTATACACCAATACTTTAACTAATAACACTAAGCCAATGAGTTTTAGATAGCATGCCATCCAAAAGATACATAAAAACATCTGCAAAATGTCAAATAGTTTACGGTTCACATTGAGGATAACTAAAATATCGAAATCAACAAAACACTAGTGTCCAAATACTTTATTTGGAGACCCACAATTGACTTTTAGAGACCCAAAATCGATGGCCAAGGTAAGATTTGTAACCTAGGCAACAAAAATCAAGGGCTGTGATTTTTGTGCGCCTATTGCCTTGTCGCCTTTTGCCCCTTTGCGTGCATTTGTCTCGCCTTAGTCAAGTCGCCTAGCCTGGGTGTACCCCAAGCGCAATGGGTGCGCGGCTTTGACAACTATGTACCCGCCTATCCTATTTCCATTATTAAATACATTTTAGATCATAAAAGAGCGTCAAATGATAATATTGTGTAGTGAACACTAAAATATAGTAAATGATAATAATTTCGATAGTATCTTACAATCTGTAATCGCATAATTGACACTGTCATTCATATGTTCAAACCTCTTTATGGTAATATTCGCCCACCCAACACTAAAATATTGCGTCCCTCCCTATTCTTATTATTATGGGTAATTTATGAGATTGATAAGTAATAAGCAAGGTGTGTACCAAACGAGACCTATGTAAGCTGCCACATGGGATGGTAAATGTGAATTTGGTACATAAACGTCGTCAGAATAACATAATTGGTAAGAATTACTTGTCGAAGAGCTCGGCGCCGCTCTTTCTCTTGGCGAATTTGGCGTTCGTAGGCTTCCCTGGCCTCGGCATCACTCTCCATCCGTCTTTGAAACTCGCGCCTCGCGATGTGGCCTGTTTGGGGAGGCCCGAGCAAGCCTTCCGGGTCCTTCCTTCACCATAACAAAGATTCAACAGTCAAATTCAAGTTTGGTGCTGTGAGCAATCAATTATTCTCCATACATAAACAATATTGATCAAGAGAGGGAGAGAGACCCATCCAATGCAGCGGATAAGGGTGGCGGAACGCCTTGGTTTGGAGAAGTTAGAAGTGCGGCAGAGAGCGACGGTGGCGTAGGGTGTAGTGAGATAGGAGGCCATGGACCTGCTGCGCTTTTTGAGTGCGCTGTGGATGAGTTGTTATCCGTTCTCTGGGGAATGATTTCATCCGTCCGTTGTTTTATTATTATTATTATTATTTCAATGGTAAGACGGGATAGGCCGATCATTCGCACTGAGACAAAGAGCATCACTAGTTGTATAATTAGATATAGATATTTGAATATTACTACATCACATTTTGAGTACTCATTTAATTGGTTTATAAGTTTGAGTATGTAGCCTTCTATAATGGTTCGTTTGTGTCCATATTAAAAAAATAATATTCACTCTATTTTTATTCATAAAATGGACACAACTTTAAATTTGTACTTTTTATAAAAAAAATATTTGTACTATTTAAAAGATATTCACAATACGATTAAAATGAGATCAATCTTGAACATATTTTGGTGAAGATTAAAAATTGATAATTTCAATTTTTGAGAGAAAATGCAACAAAATTGAGTTTTGAATTATGTATTTGAAAAATGGAGAGAGAATGTTGTTACTTTTGATAGGGTGTGGTCCCTAAAATTTGGTTATTGAGAAAGATTGGTAATTTTGAGTATCTACATGCCAAAAGTTGAGTATTTGTAACAAATGTTGTTAACTTTGAGTATTTATCCAAACAACTATTGTGAGCCTCTTTTGTGTATCAAAATACTCATTTTTGAGTATTTTTGTATTTGAGTATATCACTAGCGATGCTCTAAGGCCTTGTTCATTTTGGTTTTCAAGAACTAGTTTTCTCAATTATTATTTAATTATTACCCTTATTTTAAATATTATTTTTATTTTTCTCTCTACCTCTCTCCAATCATTAATACATTTTTTAAATTATTATATTTATTTCACCCTTTAATCATTACAAAAATCAAAAGTCAAAATCTAAATCAAACACAACCTAAGAGATTTAGAAGAGAATTCATCGGGACTATGAGATTCAGAAGAGAATTTTTTCTTGTGTTTGATCCCAAGAATCGAATTCACATAAATTTTATGAAAAACATAACCACTAACCAATCGGTTGATTTTATCCATTTGAATACCTCAACTGAATATGTGGCTTATAGCCCATCTAATTGTACCATTTTCTTGTCAGGGGAAGATTTTGGAGTTTGAGTTTATGGAAAGATATCAAAACCCCTTTTTTCGTTTTACCCAATAATTAACTTACCCAATAACCACATATATTGTATGACCCAAAAAAAAAAAAGAAATAGAAAAAGAAAACCGCAACCGAGAGTAGCATTTCCCCTTTTTTTCTTGTCGAAATTTTGGAGAGTTAAAATAGCAATGGGCCTCGGCACCTTGCTATGGCAAGACTACTGGGTAGCATATGAGCCCATTGCAATGGGCCATCATTGTTGGACACAACTTGTGATGAATGACCCAGGACTCCACCTCAAGCGGTCATTGAGTGGGGCGTTATTAGTAGTGAGTAGTACACATCTATGACACCCAAAAGTGGATCACCAAATACCATCTATGCATTTTCTGTGTGTTTTTTCTGTACCCTTAGATTTATCTGAACCGTTCATTATTCTTAGAACATTTTTCTAAAGGTCCCCAAAAAATTTCAGCTCAATCAGACAGTTAGAAGTGGTTCAACCAAATCCCCATCGTTTCAATAAAAAAATCTTTCGATTGAAACGGTGGGGCTTTGGTTGAACCACTTCTAACCATCCAATTGAGCTGAAATTTTTTGGAGATCATCGGAAAAATGTTTTAAGAATAATGAACAATTTAGATCATTTGTGTGGAATCCAAAAGTGTGTCCCCGAACATGATCAATGCGTTTTCTATGTGTTTTTTTTGTACGTCCAGCACTGTCTAGTAATTTGTTGGGTGTTGGATTCTTCTTCTAACTCTCTCTCTCTCTCTCTCTCTCTCTCTCCGTGTAAAAGGAAGAAGAAAGGTACAATAGAAATTGGGTGGGGCCAGAGGGGTACTTGGGTAAAGTGGTGCCCGGATAAGTTTTAGAAGGGGGAGGGGTGTCTTAAAACAAAAATGATAGGTACACACCCTCTCAATCACTTTTCACCACACCCTCTCTCCCATGTGTAGTGGAGTTTACCCGGTGAGCCCCACCTCACATGTGAGAGATGGTGTGGTGGAGAGTGGTTAAAAGAGTGTGTACATATCATTGTTCGTCTTAAAATAGGGAGTTTGCAAGAGGACTTACAAATCCTAGGAGATTACAAGACAAAAGAAAGCAAACAAACAAGGCATATGACCCACCCGGATATTTATATCCGGGAGAAATCTATATCCCCTCCAATATACCTCTGTCAAACAGGGCATTAGGTTCAATAAGTCTATATACATACCCTCCCATTCACACCCCTGCTCACTCCTTACTGTGTGGGACCTACCTCAGAGTTTCACACTAAAGATCGGAGCCGCTCAATTTGTTTAGAATATTTTTTTAAGGGCTCTTGTAAAAAATCAACTCAGTTATAAATCAGTAAAAGCTTGATAAGATTGTTAAAGTTTTGGTCTGTTCGATTCAGGAACTGAAACTTGAACGAGTCAATCGAGCCTTTACTGGTATTTGACTGAACTGATTTTTCCCAAAGACCCTTAAAAATATATTCTAAACAAATTGAGCGGCTCCAATCATTTGTGTGAGATCCCGAGATAGATCCTATACAATGGGTGTGAGCAAGGTGTGAATGGGAGGGTGTGTATGTAGCATTACTCTTTTAGGCTCGAATAAATGGTGCAATATTGACCTACCGTGATAAATTACTAACCAGTAACACACTAACTATGCCTGCGGGAAAAAGAAGGTATTCATCTAGAACGAGAGTTAGATGTGTACCCGGGGTGTTGGAGATCAGCTCCTGGAGAGCACCCTAGAGCGCGCAACTGGTTCATCCATATCCGCAATGGACGGTCCAGATTGAAAACAAACTATTCGCGCGAATAGAATAGTTTGTTTTCAATCCGAACCGTTCAAGACGTACAATTTTGGATGGTTTGGATGCGCACTCCAGGGTGCTCTCCAGGGGTGATCAAAATAGTTTATTTTCAATCCGAACCGTTCAAGACACTTTTCGATTGTCTGGATGCGCACTCTAGGGTTCTCCAGGGGGTGATCACTAGCACCCAGAATCCAGTTAGTTGTATCTTCTGTAGGAGAAAATATAACTATATATTTGCTTGTAAATCTGTGAGACCAGCAGCAACATATAATATCAAACTATTAATTGAAGTAATAAAACTTATCCTATTTAGCTAACATCAAATAAAGTTGGTTCCCAGGTATTAAACCTAGCGAAGTGAATACACTCGTTTTTCCTATTTTTTAGCGGGTGAAGTTAAATGAAAATTTATCTTTTGATGCATACACTCTTTATAAAGAGCTTTTATGTTATTTCATCTACTCAAAGATGGTTGATCGAAAAAAATCAACTAAAAGATACTTGATCGAAAAAAATCTACTTAAAAAAGAAGAAGAAGATAGTGCATCCATCAAATAAGAGTGTAAAAATCATTTATATTCACATAACAAGATCATAGTAATCAATATGAAGGAAGAACTGAACCAATTTAAAAGCCTTAAAAGGTAGTGATAAAAATCCCACTGATGATGGAGTCGGTTGTATATTACGGAGCAGATTAGAGTAAGCTATTTGGCATGTTATTGGACAAAAGAAAGAAGATATCTATGATGGAAACCAACGATTTCGAAGGAAAATATTGACAACGCAAAACAATTGAAAAGCAAAACTAAAGAATATGATTAGATTGTTTGAGGAAATCATATTTCTTTTTCATTAGAGAAAGGGAATGGAGGGGCGACTTGGCATAGCAACCTGTCCCTAGGCATGACCATATATAGAACCTGTAAACCCATAACGAGTCCCCAAGAGGACATCAAAACCCAAAGATGTGCACTTCCCCACATGGGGCGGAGCGATTCGCAATGGGGAGAGTCAAAGGGGTCCAAAGACACAAGTAGTAAGGCCACCCTTAGGGTTCAAGGGGGCATCGATAGCATCCGTTGAAGCCGCAACCTTTGATCCCGTCAAATGATATTTGATGAGTTGAAGGTAATTTTTATGCCTTCTGTACCAATGTGTTAGTTTGCAAACTTAGTCGTTGTTTGCATTCAATTGTTGAGCAAGCTTGGTTGTTGCTTGAATTCGATACGTCGATTGGCAAACTTGGTGGCTGTTTGCCAGTAAGCTTGGTTGTTGCTTACCTTAGTGGTTGATTACTAATTTAACTTGCTAACACCTCGTCACCACCATTTTATGCAAGCCAGCTTGTGAATGGGGTAACAGTACCGTCTTAATTCCGGTCGTGGGGTAGACAACTCGTTGGCACATTTGGTAAAACTATATGTTATTATTTTAGAGTGTGGATGAAAATGTGATTATTTGCAATCCTTTTGGGATAAGCTATTGAAATGAGTTTGTGGGCTGAGGAAATTTATGGAAATATTAGAGATATTCGCTTCGCTGGGTGTTCTATTGTTTTTATAAAATTGTTGTTGGCTTGATGCTTAAACCTTGATCCATCTAAAGTGTTTAATGTATATTCTCCTGTAATCTTTTTGGTTGTAGATTCCGAGTCGAGCTAGACGTTGATCCACTACAATTCCAGTCAGGTGCTCATAGAGGTTGCTCTTGTAAATTTTGCCAATCAGTTGGTACTTTGTAAATATTGGTTGGCGGGGTTGGTGTGATTGAGTATAAGACAAGTACTTGTAAAGTTTTCAAGGAGTTGTGAACACCCAGTTTAAGATGGTGTAATTTGGTAAAATAATATCTTCTATTTGTTTCCACTACGAGTTGCTATTGATTTTTATCTTATCTCATGTGATAGTCCCGATAGGTGTAGAGGTGGTGACAGATGTCTTGTCACTTTCCACAGACTAAGTCTTGCCCGGTTGGAGTGTGCCACCACAGACTAAGTCCTAAGTGGTAAAAAGACATTTTAAAACATGCATGATAGAGATGCCTAACGATTGTATTTAGAATGAAAAAAAAATTCCATATGCTAATTAAGATATATAATATGTATTGACAATAGTGTTGATATAAAAATAACACAACTATTATGGAAAAAATATTATTAACGGTGCTTTCAACTCTATAAAATTATTTATAATGTTTTAGAGTTTTTGTCAAAGTACAAAAATTATTAAAAATGTTTTACCAGTCTGCTGTTAGATGAAACTAGATATAGATGTAGAACTAAGGTACTTCAAGGAAACGGTTATATCGTAGCCTAGATGACCCGGAATTTCATTCCGCTTGATTTGTTAGATTACTAGACACATAGAGATTTCAAAATTTATAAGCTACATACACTAATTATTTCTGAGTTATAACAGATTTCAGTTTGAAGTTGGTAAAAAATCTATTTTGAGGAATTTACTGGGAGCATTCAGTCTATTTGTTGTCTATTTCAAAATAGCTACTTTGCTCCGACAATTCTAAAATTTTAATGTAGTCCTTCTATATATGTGTAGGTTTTGTGGTAAAATTTTTTAGATAATTGGATGCGTAGGAAGTAGAGTTGGTGGCAGAGTATGGCCTTTTTAGAAGGTGAGAATGTACAACTTTAATAATAAATTGAGAAATGTTACTTTTCTAATTGTTCAATTGCCGTGTGGTTAGTACTGTTTGAGAACTCTTCTTATGTTTTGAGAATATTTTGGAGTTATTCATCGCTTAGATGGATCAAATGATATTTGATGAATTGAAAGGTAATTTTTATGCCTTGTGTGCCAATGTGATACAGTAGTTTGAAAGCTTGGTCGTTGCTTGCATTTGATTGTTGAGCAAGCTTGGTTGTTGCTTGCATTCGGTATGTCGATTGGCAAACTTAGTGGGCATTTGCTAGTAAGCTTGGTTGTTTCTTACCTTACTGGTTGATTACTAATTTAACTTGCTAGCACCTTGTCACCACCATTTTATATGAGCCGGCTTGTGAATGAGGTAACAGTACCATCTTAACTCCTAGTTGTGAGGAAGACGACTCGTTGGCACATTTGGTAAACCTATATGCTATTATTTTAGAGTGCGGATAAAAACGTGATTATTTGCAATCCTTTTGGGATAAGCTATTGAAATGAGTTTGTGAGCTAAGGAAGTTTATTGAAATATTAGAGATATTTGTTTTGTTGGATGTTTTATTGTTTTTATAAAATTGTTGTTGGCTTGATGTTTAAATCTTGATCCATCTAAAGTGTTTAAGCATTTATTTTTATTATGTTCCTATTATACATTCTCATGTACCTTTTTGGTTGCTGAATCCTAGTTGAGCTTGACATCGATCCACTACAATCCCAATCAGGTGCTCATAGAGGTTGCTTTTGTAAATTTTTCCAGTCAGTTGGTACTTTGTAAATATTGGTTGGCAGGGTTGGTGTGGTTGAGTATAAGACAAGTACTTGTAAAGTTTTCAAGGAGTTGTGAACACCTAGTTTAAGATGGTGTAATTTGGTGAAATAATATCTTCTATTTGTTTCCGCTATGGGTTGCTGTTGATTTTTATCTGATCTCATGTGATAGTTCTGACAGGTGTAGAGGTGGTGACAGATGTCCTGTCACTTTCCATAGACTAAGTCCTGCCAGAGTGCGGTGTGACACCACATACTAAGTCTTAAGTGGTAAAGAAAACGTATTTCAAAACATGAAGCAAAAAAAAAAAAATTCCATATGTAATTTAAGATAATGTGTATTGATAATAGTGTTAATATAAAAATAATGCCACTTTTATGAAAAAAAATATTATTAATGGTGTGATTTCAACTAGTGGTAAGCAGAGATGAGGTCGGATATAGCTACAAGAAATTTGTATTTTTTTTTTAATCTCTTTCTCGTCATTAGCAGGCAAAGGTGTAACAATGATGAAGACGATGGATCACATGAGATGACAATTAATTGAGTTGTTGACTACATATTTTATAGTTTCACATAATCGTGCATTGTACATGTTCTAATAGAAACACCCCAGATCGATATTTCAATCTTAATACATTGACTTTCAAGGTAAAAACGAAGTATGAGAACAATTTCCTGCAGACTAAATTTTTATTTTATTTCATTTTTGTAAAAGAATTGGAGAAAAGAAAAGGAAATTGGGAGGAAAATTTCATATTCAAGAAACATGAATTTGTTATTTTGTTCCCTATTTTCCTCCAAATCAAATAACAAGAGAGAATTTTTTTTTAATTGCAGTGGATATGTACGGTGAGTATGATCATATATCTAAAAGAGCCCGGCTCCATTTCCTTTCTTTTCTTTTCTTTTCCACAAATTTAAAACAAACCTTAGAAAGGTTTTGAGCATGGAACTAATTATTGTCTCATTTCCTCTCCGTCTCCTCTTTTCTCCCTTGATCCTCTCGTTCTCCAAGAGCATCTTTATCAAGGGAGGCAAATCCCTTTGATGTCTAAGCTGTTGAGTAAAATGGAGAAAAACCCTCCAAAATCAGACTCAATATTTTTTTTTGTAAATCTACAAAAGTTATAACTTTGTTACAGTAATTCAGTAAATCCTTTGAGCTACTGTTCACGGGTTAAAACAATTCTCTCTATTGACTTCTTGAATAGAGAGTCTGATTTTGTGAGTTTTTGAAAAAGTGACTTGTTAATTTATAAAAGATTTTTTGAGGTTAAATTTGACCCAATTTTTGTTGAGCCTGATGAGGATGCTCTAAGATACCCAAAATATGAAATCCTGTTGTAACATTACAAATTACTAAAATGGACCAAAAAAAAAAAAAATAGAAGAAAGAAAAGGCACACACAATCCAATAAATGCAAATTAATTAAAAAAACAAAAACACTTAGCAAACATAACGTTTGCACAAAAACAAATCACATTTAACTTTTCATCCACAAGTGCAAGATTCCTAAATATAACTTATAAGAAAACAACAAATTTCGGAATATTTGAAACTAGTGCTTAAAAAACATAAAATATTACCTACGTGTTTCTTTTTTCTTTTTTAAATCTCGCAACGTACTTCAACGTTTAGCACTTCCTTTTCTCTATTAATTCTATTCTTAGAACTCAGGACAGTAGAAAGGCTAGAAAAATGGGGCACGGGATTGGTGTGGATTGGTGTTGTTCTGTCGGGGACGACATAAACGCTGGCTGATCACGGCTGTCCATAGACGGCTAAGATTTGTTCGACAACGGACAATTTAAATTTGTTTGGACAAGATGTGATTTGAATCATCCACTGTCAAATAAATCTGAGCTGTCCATGACCGACCACAGACGGCCGTGATTAGTTCTCATCCATAATGTCCCCATAGGGACAACACCATCCCGTTCCATGGAGGCAGTGGAATAAAAAGTGAAGGCATTAAAGTAGTACAGGGTATTATGGTCTTAGGCCTTTGTTCTGGAATGGATTTTATCTCATAAAATTTAGTTTTGAAAAAATCTAACATTCTCAATAGATTTTAGCAAAACTAGACTGTATTTTTTTTTGAACGGAAGCAATAGCATTCATGAAATTGCCCAGCGGCACTTACAGAGATTGCATCCAAAATACACTGATGATAATCTAGAAAACAACCCAAAAAAGATAATCCAGCTAAGCCCAAGTGTAAGAAGTTGTCTCAAACTTCGTGATGTGAGCCAAGTGCTTGCTAACCCATACTGCGCATCGCAATCCAATCATCGCGTGGGCAAACCGAGCCAAAGTCGGGTTTAGGGTGAACCACCAAAGAAAAGAACAACACCTTACAGATCGTGAAGATTACAACCAAATTAAAAACACAACAAACAGGGAGCAATTCAGATCAAACTCAACAAACCCTAAACAAAATTATTTTACCCACCGAGTCTGGGATCACCATCTCGGGGCAAGAAAACCAAACTATCAAGTTGGAAAAATTCCGACCAAGAAAGCTGGTAAAAAGAAAATAAAATAAGAAATCTGCCTCCAACCTCAACTCGTTATTTGACTCTCCGCCGGCCACCACTTGCCGTACCACCACCCGCCTCCTCCACGGCAACATCAGATCGACTAGAGACGACGCATCTGCACTCCTCTGATGAAAACCGTAAAGGGGACCAAACCACTCAGCCGAAACAGGTCAAGCACAGAGGCTAGGGTAATGGTGCGTGAAAGAACACACCGGAGAACAGAGAAAAAAAAACCCAAGGGGGGAAGGGAGAGGAGGAGGAGTGGGAAGAGGGAGGTGGCGGCCCCCCTCCCCCAGAGGAACCCTAGCTCTGAAAAGTTGGGAGTGAGGCTAGTGAGAGAAAGTCTGAAAAGTTATGTAATCAATTGTGCAAAACTAGACCGTATGAACATTAGATTTTATTTCACAAAATCATTTACAAAACACCTTTTATCAATCCTATATTTAATCCATTGGAAAAATAATGTTATTTTATCACTCCTCTAAACAAAATTATATTTTATCAAAATTAAATTTGATCTCATAAAATTCTTTCAAGAACAAGGCCTTAGATGAAACACGTTTTTATGTCATTGACTTCTTCTCCAACTTTTTATAGCTTGTTGTAATAACATGATACAAGTAACAAAATCCTATCATTTAATGATGTTTCTGTCATTAACGCCTTTTCCAACTTTCTTGTTAAGGTTTTCTCTGTATTGATTGGGGTTGGTGGGTGTTGGGGGTTGACTCTGCAAATGTTCCCAAATACCAGATAGCTCTCGTCGAGTACTACAAGTGTACCAAAAATCAACTTAATTGGATATTATTAAGTATCTAATCGGAAAACAAATAGCTTGAAAAAAATGGGTTTAGTGATTTGGATCCAGTGTTTATGTACATTTGTGTTCCATTTCATTTCAATTTATTTGTGTTCCGATTAGGCACTTAACGATATCCGTTGAAGTTGATTTTTGATACACTAGTAGTACTCGACGAGGGCTATCCGGTGAACGTCTCGGATCGCCAAAAAGTGACTGGGCTGCCGCGCCGTGCAGGTGCACAGCACCAAGCAGTGCAACACGCCCCCGTTCCATGTGGGGAATGGACGCCCAATTCTTATTTCATTCCTATGACGCACCCTAGATGCTTAAGTTTGGCATGACTTTCTTTTCATTATGGTTCTTTGTTCTTGCATTTAAAAAAAAAAAACTCTTTCGTTCTAAAAAAAAAAGAAAAAAAAAAAGAGAGAGCAGAAAAAATTGACCATTTCTGGATTTTTGACTTTTCCTGTGAATGCAACCCGGTCATTGATCAAGGTCCCAGCCGGCCATTTGGTCAATTATACCTTTTTTTATTTTTGTTAATTCGGAAATCAATCGATTCAATAACTAGTCTCTTGTCCCTTTCACAAACTTGGCTCTCATTGTGTCATGAATTAAGACAGTACAATAGATATAGGAGCCTTGAATTGTTTCAAATTTTGCAAAAATTATGTGTTTGAACTGTTTGACATTTCGTAAAAACTACGCGCATATATCGCTCCGTGGGATTAATTTCGAGGACTGTCCTTTTCCCAAACTTGGCTGTCATTTTGTCATGAATTAAGACAGTACAACAGATATAGGAGCCTTGGATTGTTTGAAATTTCGCAGTGTTTGTATTGTTTTACACTTAGCAAAAACTATGCAAACAGATTGCTCTGTAGGATTAATTTCGGGGTCTGTCTTTTTCACAAACTTGGCTTTCATTTTATCACCATGAATTAAGATAGTACAACAGATATAGGAGCCTTGGATCATTTTAAATTCCGCAGCGTTTGGGTTGTTTGACATTTTCACAAAACTGTGCGCATAGATCGCTCTCTGGGATTAATTTCGGGGTCTGTCATTTTCACAAACTTGGCTATCATTTTAGCATGAATTGAGACACTACAACAGATTTAGGAGCCTTGGATTGTTTGAAATTTCGCAGCATTTGGATTGTTTTACATTTCTCAAAAACTATGCGCATAGATATGTGCACACAAATCGCTCTTTGGGATTAATATTTGGGTCTTACATAAATATCCAAGCAGTTTATTGATTTTAAGATACATTTTTGTGTGCCCTTACCAGTGTTCTAAAAGAAGTTTTAGAAGGCCTAGTACTCGCTGCCTAAGCG
Organism: Vaccinium macrocarpon; assembly: GCA_022606695.1. NCBI lineage: Eukaryota > Viridiplantae > Streptophyta > Magnoliopsida > Ericales > Ericaceae > Vaccinium > Vaccinium macrocarpon. The sequence goes on along the minus strand of CM040176.1, from coordinate 14,286,720 downwards.
CTAGAAGGACCCTCACCGACTAGCCCGATTAGATTGATTATCCCGAGTATCCCGACTAATTGTCCGATTAGGCGCCGAGTACTCGGCCCTAGAAGGTAGAAGGTGCCCAGCTACCTTAGGAGTGCCTAGCGAGTTTTAGAACCTTAGCCCTTACAAAAAAATCAGGTGAACCGAATAACTCTAAATACTTAATCCAATCTTATAATTTTTAATAACTCTAAACTGAATAAAAATTAAATTATTTGGATCAAGTAGTTATAGTGTGCTGATTTTTATAGGGCCTCTTGAAAAAATATTGTAAAATTATTAAATGGATTAAATTGTTTGTGTAAAACACCAAAATGAGCTCTGAGAAACAATCTCTGCCCACAGATCTGTGCAAATAGCAAACCTCTTGGAATTTTGGAGTCCCCGTTTGAATACTCGGGCATATGAGAATCTCCAACCATGTTTTATTTTCTATTTTAGTTTTTTTTTAAGTTTCAATTTTTAAATTATGGTCAAATCATATACTTCATTTGGATTCCTTAAAAATAGAAAAACCATTAGTTTTATCTCGATGAAAGTCAATATTGTTAATAATAACTAATGATGTCTAAACATTAATCGACGGGATTGAGGGGAGGGAGAGAATGGAACATATGACAAATTGATTATTTAGGGTTTTTTGGGGGTGAAGGGGTATTGTGGGAAGCTTAGGCGTATTTAGTGGGTTTTGTGGAGTAAATTTGTTTGAAAAATTTTAGGTGTGGGTTACATGGAGAAATTGGGTTGTGTGGAGAAAATAATGGTTGCTAATAGAATTTTAGTTCTGGAACGAGTCCCTTATTAAAGGCACAACATTCTGTTTCATTTTTTCTTTTCTTTAACAACACATATGAAGTACAAAGCACAAATTTAGGATACTACATCAATTATGAAAGTCCACAAGAACAAAATCCGACAACTTAACCAATACAAGAACCTGGGGTGCACATGCATGTTGTCCCAATCCGAGCCGTCCGTGTTCGGCAATCAACGGTGCAGGTCTATTTGAGTCCAAACATGTCTGGGCCGTTGATCACCGAGCGCGGACAGCTCGGATAAGACAACATGCATGCTGTTCTTTTGGGGACATCATCATCTCCCAATTCAGAAAGAAGCCTGTTACACGATAGAAAAAAAAAAGGAAGGAAAAGCCCCTGCATGCTAGTAGGGAGATTCAAACTTCTGACATTGTAGTGAAATGCAAATGCCCTGGACAAGTGAGCTAGTCCTACTTGGTTATGACAACTTGGTTTCACTACATGGATAATTGTTTTTTTTCCTTTTTACGAGAGAAGTAATTCTCTTCACATACATCAATTAAAAAAACCCAAAAAATCAGAAAACCATTTTAATGGAACAAGCCCTAAAATCCTTCTAAAATGGTTTCTTCATATTGGAGAGATTTACTGCATTGTTTTAAATTTTAATGTTTTCTTTCGAGGATTTTTTGTGGCATTAAACAAAATAGATTAATCCACTCAGATTATAATTCAATTGATTCATTTTTTGAAAGTCTCCATGTGTATCATGCAAAACTCATTTAAATTGGATATTAATAAAGGCTTGATCGAATACTATTATTTTGAGTTATGTCTTTTTTTTGCATCGATGATACGCAAATGAAGAAATAATACTAAAAAATTTCGAGTAACTTTTGGTTAATTTATATATATATATATATATATATATATATATATATATATATATATATATATATACACATATAACTTTTAATCATTACAAGTATTTTTTTACCCTTCACGTTGGACCCAAAACTAACCAAAAAAAGAAAAAAGAAAAGAAGAAGACGAAAAGAAGAAGTAATAAAATTAATCAATATAAAATAATTTCGTTCAAAACTATTGCTTATAGGAGTAAATAACTTCATTCGTAAAATAATAAAAATCATCCTATAAGATCATGCAAATCTCTTTTTTTCCCGCGCAAATCTCATTTTACATCATGAAATAAGCCCCCAAAATGGCAAATATGTACATAAATATATCCAATGTCCGGGTACATTCGATGCGTTTGCAAATTGTGTTATGTAAAAGTTGGAAAGAGGAATTAAAAGTGTGAGCCGACTTCTTATAAGTGCACTACAAAATTCGTTCTTTAGTACTTAAAATTACACACAATACAAACAAAAAAAGAAAAAAATTTAGAGTGCATTTTATAAACAAATGGTGAACAAATATCATTTCACCATTTATATTATTTAATGTAACAGAAATTTATATTTATACATACATATATATGTAGTATATACTCCATCGTTGTAGGCTTTCTAATTGTACAATATTTTATATTTTATCCCTTTGTTCGTTAGTTATTAGTTGGTTATAAAATGCTATACTTACCAAAAAGAAAAGAAAAGAAAAGAGTATATGCTCCATTGGTCCCGTTTTGTTAGGTCATCATTCAGAAACTAACTATCTAGGCTTCGCTCACTTGTCAAGGAAATGGTGCAAGAGAGTTATTCCAAAGAAGATTATAGTGAAGTGAAGGAAAATAAAATGAATATTATTTTATTTTACGTGTTCATTTGATAGAAGAACTTTAAGGAAATAAAAAACTAGTAATTCAATTGTGTAAAAACTAGTGCAAAAGTAAGATTCTTACAAAATCTTGTGGTCCCTTTTTTTTTTTTTTATTCTTCGAAAATTATCATAAAACTGGACAGGGGGTTGCTGCTGTGCACGATCTGGGCCGTCTATTGCTTGGATGGACAACACAGCTTTCAAACAGAATAGGAGAAATATTCGCGTGAATAGTTTATTTGAAGTCTAGGTCGTCCATCCAAGCAACTGACAGCCCAGATCATGCACAACAGCAGTCCCAGGTCCATAAAACTAAGCAAAGGTTAAAAGCCACATCAAAAGCACAGTCAAGGTAATAGAGTTATTCAGACACACTGATCATTAATCTATAATCTTCCTAAGACCTAGGTAGTCCTTAATCATGAATTTGTAAGAGAAATTGGCATATCCTCAGCCAAAACCAGATTTTCCTCTTGCTCCGCACCCATCTTTGCTAGGTGATCTGCGCATTCATTAGTAACCCTGAAAATGTGGATCAAAGTAGCTTCGGTACAGATTAACAAGGCTTTTGCATTAGTGATGATGTTGCTGTGAGGGTAGTTCTTCCTTTATTGATCAAGTTCACCACCATGCTTGAATCCGATTTGATAGTCACCTGGGCATGTTTTTCTCGAAGATAATGGTTAAGCCCTTATAAATCGCCCATAGTTCCATTTCTAGACTTGTCACCGCTTCCGATGACCCATAGAAACCGAGCAGCCACATTCCTTGTGGGTCTCTAAAGAGGCCTCCAAACCCTGCCTTCGTGCTTGTCAAGTATCGACAACTATCTGTGTTAAGCTTAATTGTAACTACAAGAGGGGGTATCCAATGAATTAGTAATGTGTTTCTCAAACCCTTGGAAGTAAAAGATTGGAAAGCCCCACTTATCTCTCGAGCATAGGCGATGATATATTTGAAGCTCATTGTTATAGGAAATTCCACATCTTCAAAACTTTTTCTATTTCGTCTCTTAAGATTTTCCATAAAGTAACTATGAACAACGATAATTCCTTCCGCACCGACGGGATTGTACCGACCATGTACCGATGTTGTCACCGACACCGTTGTGGGTCTCAACCAATCGATCCTAGCTGTTCATCCTTCTCAAAATCGAATTCCGAGTGGGCCTCACGCGGGAATCAAGGCAATCGGGCGGCTTTATGAGCTTGATCCAAAACCACCCCATTTCATTCAAAATGGCTCCGATCGATCGGTTGAGACCCACAACGGCGTCAATAACGCCGTCGGTATGTGGTTGGCATAATCCTGTCGGTGTAGGTAGAAGAGTTCTATGAACAATGTGCTCCAAGTATTATCAACACCTACACCCGAGATTTATTAGGATTTAAGATTGACCGAGATCCATTCCAAAATAGGGCAATTCAATCTACTACTAAGCCAATGGCTACTCCGAATGTAAGACAATGGGTTGTGTTTGATTTGAATTTTGAGTTTGATTTTTGTAATGATTGAAAGGAGAAATAGAAATAACAATTAAAAATATGAGTTCATGATTAGAGAAAGATAGAGAAAGAAAAAGAATAATATTTAAAAATAAAAAATAATAATTAAATAATAATTGAGAAAATTAGATTTTAAAATCCAAAACGAACAAGATAAATAATTCTGGCCTTGGGGCATTCCCTAAAGAGATGGTCAATATGCTCGATAGCCCCGAGGCTCTAGGACACCAATTAGAAACAAAGAATCTGTAGAGAATTCTTCAAAGAGAGGGATGTGCTTTTTGTTTGTGAATATTTTATTAATAAGACAAAGTATGGCCCTTCTGGAACCGGTGTAGGTGTTGAGCAGCCTTGTGCTGTGTGGCCTATTTTGGCACTGTGCCGAGATCATTTTGAAGAATCGGAGACATCCACCATGTAAAGCTCGTCGAATGCTACAATTGTATCAAAAATCAAATTTATTAGATATTGTTAAGTGTCTCATCGGAACACAAATAAGTTGAAAAAAATTGGAACACACATGTCTTGAAACATTGGATGAAAACCATTGAAACCATTTTTTTCAACATATTTGTGTTCCGATGAGATACTTAACGATATCCGATTGAGTTGATTTTCGTGACACTTATAGTACTCAATGAGCTCTACGCGATGGACGTTTTCGATCGTCAAAACAGTATCTTCACGGCACCGAAATGGGCCCGCACAACACGCTGCACAACACTCCCCTGTTTCCCTCCTTTAGACCAGAAAAGATTTGAGGCTGGTTCTACTTGTACTAAGGAGGAAAGAATTGACATGTGTAAAAACCAAAAAAAAAAAAAAAACTCAATAGTTAAAAAGCAATGATTTGAATTACCTTCTTTGAGCATGCACAGTGGATAATTTCCCCAAAGAAACATTCCTAGGAAATGAACGTGGATTAGAGCACCTCCATCAGTCTCGTCATCTGCTCCGGCGAGACTTTCTTGGCGAGTTTTTGGCACAAATTAGCACCTAGGAGCCTCGCCAATAAAATTGATGCTACAGTACCTCGAACAGCAGGGGAGGTTTGGCAAGATCAGTGAGTCTCGCCAATGGCCCGTTCTCTCTCTGTTGCATGCTGGAAAAATGGGCTGTCGGGATAATGACCCTAAAATCGTTTTGAGACATCCACATCGTAGTCGACGTCGAGACGAGACGATTGGTGCAAGAACTGTTGCCGTCAGAGCTCTGGTGCCGCCGCACGCGCCGCTCAAAGTTGGCGCGTGCCGGCGCGTCAGATTTACTCATGCACATGCAGCGCACGCGCGCTCCAAGTGGAAGACGATTCTAGTATTTTGGTGAGGCTGTTGGGTATTTTTGGTGGCTAGCCAAAATAGCTTTTGGCCCTTTTTTCTAGCCAATATAGTGAAAAAAATGAAGAGTTTGTTAGAGATGCTCTTATACCTAAACGTCTTCAAAACTAAAACCAACAGGAGTAGGGGGGGAAAAACAGTGTTTACCTTTTGTTTGTTTCTTCCTTTGTTTACTCTTTTCATATTATTAGACTTCATATGCAGTTACTTGTACGGTTAAATTAAAGAATGGACAAATGTAATTGAACCAGGAAAGGAATTATGTTCGAGTTGATCGAGAAAAAATGATAGTAACGGCAGTTTTAGTATGTTGTTATAATTTTTTATTACGTGAAATCTATCAGATTACATTGCAGAAGGGGTGTTCCACTAATAAAAAAATAGTTTTTTTTTCCAAAAGTCAAGATATGTCATTCTTTTACAATAGATCTCATAAAAAATTGTAAAAAACCAATTTATTGTAAAAATTGGCTTAGTGGAACACCCCTAAATATGGGAAAGTATAAATAACATATTTGGTATGATATTTTTTTTTATACTCGTACTATTGTTTATTGTCCAAAAACAATAATGCAATGCACAGGCAATATTATCTAAGAGTTTTTTTACATAATTTTTTTAATCAAAGTTTGACTTGCACATGAGTCGCATGTGCCCATGCCTCTAAGTAAATATACTCCTATATAAATACGAACATAAAGCATAGAGAGACACAAACCAAACAAATACAAACATACAACATAGAGAGAAACACAAACCGAACCAGTGATGGGTATTTCCAAGTTTCCGGCGGTACTGATTTTCGCGGTGGTGTTGGTGGTGATGACGGTGACATCCAGAGTGGCGGAGGCTCAAACGCCATCATGCCTAAGTAGCCTGACACCGTGCGCCGCCTACCTCAGCGGCACCGGCACGCCGCCGGCATCGTGTTGTACCCCGCTGAAAGATGCCGTGACGAATCAGTTCCAATGCCTCTGCAATCTGTACGCTAACCCTTCGGTGTTGCAGAATCTCGGCATCAACGTCACTCAGGCCATGGACCTCCCTGCACGATGCAATATCGCCTTCGGCTCCTGCTCCACAGGTCATACCCACATTCCATTACCTATACATATATTAATTATATATACATGTTTGTGAATATGTACGAGCAACGGCCGAATTTTAAGATCAATTAGGCTGGTCGAAGTTTCGGAGACCCAAACAACTTTTAAATGATATTATTTAAAAGTTATTGCATTTAAAAGCTGTTTGGGCCTCCGAGACTTTGACTAATTTAATTGATCATAAAATTCGGCCACCACTTTTTCTGCGTCAAATTCGGAATTGTGTTTTCACCACAAGAGTGATAACCTGGCAGATTCTGTCCCCTTGAAGTTGATCCTGGCTTTTTGGGGCGAGCTCGTAGAATGGGAGTCATGGGACCCTATATATACTTTATAATGGCAATTTCTGGTAACTGCAAAATGATAACGTTAATCAGTTATTAAAGATTCATCTGTAATCATTTCGATATTTCATTAAAATCCAACAAGATTTGAGTCATCCACTTGCCGCTTCTTCAAATGCCTGTAAAATGTCAGATATAACCAATGAGACAACAATTGATTTCATACCATACAAGACTAAATTTTATTCATAATATGTGTATAATAATTTGTTGCTCTAAGTTTGTGTTTGGATGACCAGAATCTTCAGTAAGAATAGGGATATGATTATCGAAAATCAAATTTCTAAAATTTTTCTTAGGTAGGAATATGAATATTATTACTGTGAATCAAATTCCTAAGAATTGTTCTAGAGTGTTTCACCCTTTGTAGATGTTTGGGTCCTGATTTTTTTTTTTGTTTTTTGATCCATGTTTGGGTCCTGATTGTTTATTTTGTTTTGATCTCCTAGGTTGTTAGGAGTTTGCTTTGTATTGTTGGGTTGGATGTTCCATATGTTTCGAGTTAGTTTGCTTCAATATACTAGTTAATTTACCCAAAAAAAAAATTCTAGGAATTCAATACTTGGAGGAATTGCATTTTGGTGTTTAAATTAATTCAGTAATCTTACGCGAGAAACAATTATTTTAGAAATTCATTAAAGTCAACGTTTCTTTTTCTTATGAATGAGTCAGGAATCTAAGATTTCCATGGGATAAGGGAGGGATCAGATTCCCACTCAATCTGGGAATGAGATTCCTAATTGAATATGTCACCACGAATTACATTCCTATTCCTGTCTCTGCCAAAAGTCAGAATCAGAAATGCTTAGCATCACATTCTCGTTCCTATTTCTTCTAAACGTTAGAATCATGGATAGAAGGCATCACATTCTCATTCCCTCTTGAGATTATTGTCATTCAAACTCAGCCTAAAAGCGAGCGCCTTGCCTCAGGGACGGGTGACAATCTGCGTTCTTATATCTTTTTCCTTTTTTTTTCAATACCACTTCCATTGCTGACTAGCGACAAGTGACTATCGATCCACAAGCGACGCGTGGGCATTTTTTTTTTGTAATTTGGAGATATGTAATCTCAAGCACCCAATGGTTGGAGAATAGCCCATGTAAATTGGACAGATACGGGTGGATATAGGGGGGATAAACCATCGAGTGAGACAGGCAGGAGAAAAAACCCATCGGAAAAAGAAAAAACCCATATCGATCGATATCAGGGGTGTTCTACTAAGGGAGTTTTGTGTTAAAATTGTCTTAGTTTTTGTGTTCGCACTTTTTTATGTAATGTATTGTGAGATGATGACCTGTCTCGATTTAAAAAAAAAAAAACTAGATTTTGAAAAAAAAACTCAGAGTAATTTCGCTTATGACCATGTTTTTGCGTTGGGAGATATGTTTGTGGGTAATGGACTGAAATTCATTTAATTGTCTTCTACAGCTTCGAGTCCGAGTCCGACCTCCTCCGTGCCACCACCTCCTCCTCTAGGTACAAACTTAGCTTCATGTCATTCACTAATTCTTCCCCGTTGCAATTCTTATTTTCTCTCGATTGATGTTGGCATGTTGCGTCTATAGATTCTATGAATTCATTAAACGTACCCTATGTCCCGTAATTTTAGTCCACTATTCCACATTTGAATGAGCCATAATGCATAAGTATTGATTGAATAAGTTGTTAATGCTTGACTATCCTAACTCATGTGTCTTGGGATTCAATTGCTTTGAAGAGTGATTTCTCTGAGATGACTAAGCGACTCTTTAGTAATGCCATACAAGATTTTGACGAAAGGTGTAGCAATGTCTCGTCTATTGAGAATTTTCTATTAGAAAGATATTTGTGGGTTCCACTATTTTTCTACTAATAGAACATGTTAAAAATGCAGGAAAATTAAATATTCCCGTAGTTTTTTTTTTTTTTTCCCTTTTCTTGCGGCTTTTTGATGGTTGTTTCTTATATCTTAGTAAAAGAGTGATTCTATTTCAACCTGAAAATATTAATCTCTCTAACCCCAAATTTTTTTTTTTTGCACCCATTTAAGCAATTTAATTTGATCCCAAAAATTCCATTGTCTAGTCCAGTCCTTAGACTGATCTAAATGTTTAACCTAACCAAAAACCTATAATTTTATTTAACTCATCTGCCCGCCGCCACCCTAGCTAGCCCTCCATGCACCTACACTTTCTTACTTTGATTTTGTTTAAGGGGATTCGTTTATGCGCTTGTAATTATATAATTTTCTAAAATTAAATTGGTTTTTTCATAAAGGCTTGACATCAACATTGGGTCAGTGGAATTCTTGTTTGAGATTTCATTAAGCTGAGACTGTTTTCTTGAAGAGGTAAATGGATGATTGTCAATATATAAAATCTTAAAATGAGTGATTTTATGAAGAAGAATTTAGCATCACATGAACATCCAAAAGTTAACAACGTAAAAGTTAACATTCAAATTACAAACACTCTTCTTAAAATCTCAACTTATTACTCCATGTGTCCCAAATTGCTAGCCCATTCAGAAAAACCGTGGATATTTTTACATAGAAAATAAATTTACGAGGAGTTTTTTCCAAAAAATTTCAACCCAAATTTAATGTTCCAATCGAGAAGAAAAAATTGATGTAAAAAATTCTCATAAATATAAGTATTATTTTTGTGTGAAAAATATATGTTTTATTTATTTATTTATAAATGGCAAGCAATTTGGAACCGAGAATTCATATTTTTTAGAACTTTTCAATCCGGATAATATTCCAAAACAGATTAATAGAATATTTGACTATCTATGCGAACGAGAAGAGCATTTTGTTTTGACATCTCAATGGTATATTATATTCATACCTATGTGTTCTTTTCGTCCGAGGATATAATTAAAGGAGCTTAGTAGGGGCAGCCAGCCAGCCACTTTTAAAAGAAAAAAAATCCTTTATTATTATATAGGAAAGAAAAATTTAGTATGAATTATATAAGTTCGACCCTATAAAGTATTTTGAAAAAAATATTTACTTATTCATAATAAAATTTTTAACTTCGTCCCTATTTTCGTCTTTTTCTGTTATCCCCGGAGTATTTGACTTTTTGTTTTATTTTTGGGATAAACGGAACGGAGTATTTGATTTTAGTCTACGCAAAACCCGGAAAAAGGCATCATTCGGAGGAGCGTGGTTGGAACATTCCACCAAGTCGCGTGTGGGCACCAACAGAGTTTTCCCTCCGCGGTACTCTCCTCGACAACGGTTGCTTGGAAAAAGCTGAACGAACCAACCACCACCCATTTCGTGTCCCCTCGACTCCGGTGTAGAGAGAGAAAAAACAGAACCAAAGAGAGAGATATAAATATATAAATACAAACATAAAAACACACACACACACAGAAACCCAAACCAAATCAGTGATGGGTATTTCCAAGTTTCCGGCGGCGATGATTTTCGCGGTGGTGGTATTGGTGGTGACGGTGACGTCCGGAGTCGCGGAGGCTCAATTGTCGTCGTGCGCCAGTAGCCTGGTACCATGCGCAAGCTACATCAACGGCACTGGCACGCCGCCGGCGTCGTGCTGTACCCCGCTGAAAGATGCCATAACGAATCAGTTCCAATGCCTCTGCAATCTGTACGCTAACCCTACGCTTTTGCGGTCGTTCGGCATCAACATCACCCAGGCCATCGGCCTCCCTGCCCGATGCAGTATCACCGCCAGCACCTGCCCCTCAGGTCATACCCACATTCCATTACATATGCATAGATTACTTATATATAAATGTTAGTGAATATGAACCGAGGGTTTGTTACCTTTGAAATATTGGGGAATTCTGCGAGTCAATTCGGAAATCTGGCAGATTCTGTCCCCTTGAAGTTGTTCCTGAATTTTTGTGGCGAGCTCGTAGAATGGGATTCATGGGACGCTATATATACTTTATAATGGCAATTTATGGTAACTTCAGGAAGAATGATGACGTTAATTAGAAATTATATGTTGCGTATTTCTGTTGATTCGTATGTAAGCAATTAAGTTTTTAATTCCGTTATTAAAGATTCATCTTCAATCATTTCGAAATTTCATTAAAATCTAACAAGATTTGAGTCATCCACTCGCCGCTTCTTCAAATGCTTCGAAAAAGGTCAGCAATCACCGATTCACCAGTGAGACAACAGCTAATTCCATACCATACAAGAAATTTTAACACATAATATGTGCATTTTACTTTTACTAACTTGGGGGTAGTTCCCGGTAAAAAATTTATTGCCTGAAGCGAGCTCCTTGCCTCAGGGACGGGTGACGATCTGCTCTTATACCTTTTTTTAGTCCGAAAATAATACCACTTCTATTGATGACTAGCGAGGCACACGCGGATGTGTGTTCAAATTTTTAGAGATACGTAATGTCAAGTACCCAGTGGTTGGAGAGGCTTATGATAGCCCATGGAAATTGGAAAACACGGAAGAGGACAGATACGGATGGATATAGGGGGGATAAACCATCGAGTGAGACAGGCAGGAGAAAAAACCCATTGTGGGAATTTCTAGTTTAAAAGGAAATCCACACCAAATAGTGCTTTCCCTTCATAGATAGAATAGATAGATAACTAGAAACAAAAACATTCCTCAACTCCAAGTTGCACAAAAATTTGAATTTGTTTAATATGTGTATGAGACATCACTTCACTGGTTATGATTGTTGGCTAAGTTGGTATTTTTTTGTCTTTAAGTTGATGAATTAATGTTCTGTATTACGTATCAACGTTAGATAAGCATGTTATACTAAACATCAATGAATTGGTGTCACGCGACCATGTTGTACAACATGTATAGAGTTTCTCTCTCAGTAATTCACAGGCCACAGCCATTGATGAATGATTCCTTACCCAAAGCAAATTATTCAACCTTTTGATCCAACGGAAGCCCCCATTCCCCACTCAAAAGAAGTGTTCATCCGTAAGTAAAGGATTGGATAGGCAACTAGGAGGATAGGCTTCCCAAGTACATCTACTTATCCCACCTCCTCCTCTGCGAAGGGCAACACCTATGGGCGGGCCCCTCCGTTGTCAGCCTCTCTGCAAGCTGGCTGGCTTCCCCGAAGTGGGTAGCCTGTCCTAACCTCTTCTCAAACCGGGTAAGCCAATTTCCCGCCCGTGCGCCTACCTCTCCATTGGCTGTGTAGCCGGCAGAGTTGTAGCTTCGCCAAAGGGTTAAGACGGGTGTACAATTACTAGGAATTTAGGGGGTGGATATTCAATTTGAGATCGGATGGAGATTTATGCAAGAGCTGGAGATGCTGTAAACAATGATTTGTGATTGATAGTGAGCCTGCTCCAACGGAATTTGTTCAATTATTTTTTCAGAGGATTGGATTGGAAATTTTCTACTTTGTTTCGGATGTGTTCAGAGTAATTTCACTTATGAGTTATGACCATGTTATTGCGTTGGGAAATATGTTTGGGGTAATGGACTGAAATTCATTTCATTGTCTTCTACAGCTTCGGCTCCGACTTCGAACTCCTCTCCTCCACCTCCTCCAGGTACAACTCCTCCTCCTCCAGGTACATACTTAGCTTCGTGTCATTCACTAACCCTTCCCCATTGCAGTTTTTATTTTGCCACTAAAAGAAGTCATGCGACTATTTTTCTCTTGATTGCTGTTGCGCCTGATAGATGCTATGAATTCATTAAATGTATCCCATGTCTGGTAATTTTAGTCCACTATTCCACTTTTGGATGAGCCATAATACGTAAGAACTGATTGAATACTATGTCAATGCGTGACTATCCTAACTCATGTGTTTTGGGAATCAATTGCTTTGAAGAGTGATTTCTCTGAGATGACTGAGCAACTCTTTAGTAATGCCATGCAAGATTTTGACAGAAGATGTAGCAATGATGATCTGGTTAAGAAAGGCAATTAAGAGATTCAGTGAAAGAGCACAACAAACAAGAGTCAAGAAAGGCAATTCTTCGGTGGATATTCCATAGTTCAGAGATAATTATCATAAGAAGGGACTGAAAGACTAGTGTAAACAGTCTAAGCAAAATCTTTCGGTGGATATTCCATAGTTCAGAGATAATTATCATAAGAAGATATGCCATTATTTCTATAGTTCACAGATGCTATGGTTAGGCGAGTAATATTTTACAGAAGCAATTTGGGAACACCTAATCCTGACATCAAAACAGATTTTAGCTTGGGCAACGTCTGGAGAGCATAAAATGATTGGAGCCCTCTCTAGGAGTTTTTAATGAGTTGGTACTTAATTAACAATCTTACTAGGTCATATCAGGTGTGTAGCAGTGTTGACAGTTGAGAAGGAATTGGGAAGAAACCATTTACAGAATAATCGAAATGGTATCGGATTATTGGATTTGTTTCCTTTTGAGAACAACGCTTCAGTGTAATCTGATTGATCTTAATTGCTAATTCTACAGTCTTCAATCGTTTCCTCTTAAAATACCCAGTTCTTTTCATGCTTATGTGGTGTGTGAGGTGAAGTGTTCATTCTGCCATTAGTGTTTCGTTTTCACAATAACAGCAGCCATCTTTGCGTAAGAGAAGCACTGGAGATTTTCCCTACTCTCGTTTTCTGCTGAGGAATGTGGCTTTTGAGGTTTAGGACTCATAACCATATATGTTCATGTGCTCAAGCTAGGCATGTTTTTCTAGTCAATCATGAGCTCGTGTGCCTTTTAAGGTCTCAGTTTTAAGAGAGTGCCCATTAGAGTGTCGCAAGTTGCCTAATTGCTAGATGTGTTCTTATTTTTCCAGGGATTTGGTCTGCATGCATATTAGCATATGTAGTTCTGCTATTTTAACAATGTTGATGAGATCAATTTGTTATTTCTAACTGGGATCTATTTTACAGGAAGTGGAGTGGGCAGGATTGCATGGGCTGGACTGCCCAGCTTACTCTTCTTTTGGGCTTCCATGGTGCTCTATTAAGCCCAGAATTATTCAGCATCTTGTAGTTGAGATTTGCATACCTCGACGATTTCCTACTCTGCTTTTTCTTTTTATCCCGCCCCACGGTACTATATCAATTTAATTAGCGTTACGGTAAATCTGTTGTGTGGTTGACTATGTGTCATTATTATTTAGTTTGCGAGGGGATTATATGGTGAAATTATTCTTTGCTATCAGAGTAAGGGCATGTCACACGTGTTGTAATTGGTAAATCTTGTGGACCGATGACTTTTGTGTTTTTTGTGTTTACCGCGTTGGTAAATAATGTGACAAAATTACTTGTGGGGTTTTGTGACTGGTTTGGATCATTGCTCCAAGTGCATTCAATATTCAATAACCTTTCGGGTTATTTGTATGTAGCTGATTTCGATGTGAATCCATTTCTTGACGTGGATTTTTTAAAAATGTTTTGCAAAAATACATTGTGCGATCTCTTTCTATAGTGAGGACCAACGATATGATCCTTTCTGTAACACCCTTTTTGATTTCTTTCTTTCACCTTAAGGACTTGCAAGTGAAATTCTGGTGGGGTAAAAGAAATGGGAATGTAATAATATTTATATTTAAAAAAAACATATTTTATAGATTATTAAGTTGTGAAGAATAAACTTGTACAAATGAATATCTTCTCTTTTGGGGGGCTATGGGAAAATTATTTGAGATTATCTTACGTTGGATATCTTCAGCTACACAAAAAACATTTGTGTTCGGATCTTTATTTCAATATAGCGGCAATTGTGCAAAATATATCTCAACATTCATTAAATATGCAAGCGTCTATTCTTAATTGAAAGTGTCTATTGAAATTGGAGTACTGTTTAAGCATTCACTCTGTATTATCTACACTAATTAACCAATGTTTAGTGAAATTCTAGTCTTCCAAAGAGTGAAAATTCACAATTTTAGCGGAATAATTTTATTACTTGGGGAATTTCGTTAAAATTGTGGGGTCAAATTCACATAATGTAGTAGGATTTTAACCAAATTATTAATGCATAAATGTGGTAGTCAATTAGGTCACATAACCCGAGAAAATTTTCAATACAACAGTTATTTGCAATGCTTCTCTCACATAGAATGTGACCTACACAGACATGAGATCCACATCATGTGAGAGCAGGGGCGGAGCCAAGATTTTGGTTCGGGGGGTAAAAATAAAAAATCAAAGAGGGGTCAATTAGCAATTTTGTGAGGTATACTAGTAAAATTCCTATAGAAATTTGAGGGTCAAGGGGGTCAACTGACCTCTCTTGTCTCCATGTGGCTTCGCCCCTGTGTGAGAGAACGTTACAAATAACGGTTGCATTAAAAAAAATTCAACAAAAAAAATTTTCAATGTAGTTCCACTTGCCTAGGTGGAGAAAAGATGGGAGGTTGGGGGGAAGTGCAAATCAACACTTTTCTCCATCTTGGATTTTCCAAAATCTAACCGCCGCACTTCCCCTTCCCCAGCTACCCCTTCCCTTCTTCTCCTCTCGTCTTTCATTACCTCTTGTGGGTTGAGATGAAATCTACTCAATGCCTTGCATTTTTGGATTGATTGTCGTGTGGAAAGCCACCCAAGACAAGAGGTAAATAACTAATTGATGATATTGAATATTGATTCGAAGAACAAATAACTAATTGAGAAGTAAACCCAATTAACCAAACCAAACGTAAGAGAAGGAGAGAGAAAACAGAAGAGAAAGGAGAGAGACACACAGATTTATGTGGTTCGGCCTTACTTTGGGATGTAAGCCTAGTCCACGGACAGTCGATCAATGGCTTTACTAACAAAACGAATGCTCAAAAGAGCTACAAAGAAGAATTTTGCAAAAAAATTTCTACCCAAACTCACCAAAAGCCAAAATAAAGGCAACTCTCTCAAAACCCTAACCCAATGCCCTAATATTTGCTCTCACACCAATAAAAGAGGCATAATACAAGTATTTATACTAAACAAATGAGTGTCTAACAAGAAATAACCATATTGGGCTTTTAAGCTCCCCAAAAATCCTAAAAAAATCGTCCATAATCTTATTTCTTGTTGCCATGGTCCGAACCACCAAAACTCTGTCCGGACCACCAAAACCTTGGTCCGGACCATGCGTGTAAAAACTTCCCAAACTACTTAGAAATGCTTGGTCTGGACCAGAGAACCCTTGGTCCGGTCCATAAATGCTCCGAACAAGGAAATCGACCAAAAAACCAACATTGACCACCATCAATATCAATATGTAGTGGACGGCAACAACCATGTCGAGTTTTTCAAACACCACTTCCATGAGGGCACTGGTTAGTTTGCAACACCGAAGCTTCTTTTTTCGGTGGCTTTTATTTTTGTACTTGGTTTAGTTTTTGTTCAAATCTTTGGATATTGTTTTTCTCTTTCTGTTGTCATGTTTTATGTTCTAGTTAGGCCCCGTTCCACTAACAACTTTTTGACTTGAAATATGAGCCATAAATCAAGTTGTTCCACTTAAATACAGTACTAGACTAGACTTTAAAAAAAGCCACGAGTCAAATTGTTCCCTATAAAACTTCCCAAACAAGCTCTACTTTCAGGTAAAAAGACAAATTTGTCCCTCTCCACCTTTTTTTCCCACAAATATTGAACCCCGATGGGATGATGCGGATGACCAAGGTGGACAACATCAGGACGCCGATAATTGATTTTCGAATGGAAATTTTCTGCGATGTAATAATATTGCAATTAAGAAATGACTGAGGCAGATGTCGTACGTAGGGAACCATAACAACAGTTATGTCCAATTTTTGTTTATTGTCATGGTTGTGGAACAACATTAGTGTACGTACCCTATTCCGGTTGTATTATGTGTTCATGTAAGGGCGCAATATTATCATTTTCTACAATAATAGTAATATAAAAAGGTGAAAAGGCAAGAAGTTTCGAACCTAAATTTACAAGTTCTTGCTCTTTCTTTAAAATAAATAAAGATTCATTATTCGACAAGGACATAGTATAAAAGTTAATCATGGAAATAAAACACAAATTAATTTTTTAATGTCAAGAGGACAAATCATCTACACATTCCAAAAATACCCCTCGCTAGCCCATGAAATAGTTTTAACCCCCAAATCTAATGAAAGTGCGTAAATCTAAATCTTAGGGTACCCTATAAAAGTGCCTAAAGCCCTAAAGTATCCTATGAAAATGCCTAAAGCCCTAAGGTACTCTATGATAGTGTCTAAACAACTAAAAACCTATAATTGAAAAGTGCACCCTAAGTGTCTAAACCCAAAATGCCTAAATTCACTATATCCTATTCCAAATAGCCCAAAATTAAACCAACCTCAAAATTGAAGAGAGAGAACTAATTTTCTGTCATCCATGCATGTGAGAGAGAGTGTGTGTGACGGGTGGGTAACAATTTGCTTGACCCCCGACAACGTATAGCCAGAAATGCTTGATCCCCGGCAACGGCGCCAAAAATGCTTGCGACCTTTGGATTGTGTCGTAAAAAGTGTTGCCCCAAGCGTAGGGCTAGGTCGGAGGTAGCATAATAACCGGTAAGACCGGGTCGAATCCACAGGGACCGAACGCACCCGGCGTGAGAGTTTAACTTGCGATGAGAGTTTTGGCGTTAAGACGGCCAACTTACTAGGTGGTTTTGTTTGGTGGTTCTCTTCCTACTTCTAGAATGACTTAGAAGATTAAAAATGACAAATTAAACTAAGGCAAAGTCTAAGGGATTTTAACAACCAAAACTTAGGCTAATTCGTTCCTCTCTTGTTGAGATTAGGATTCTTGTAACCATTTGGCAAACATCTAAGTTGACATCGCTCCAAGCATCACACGTGAAAAGGAGAATCAACCCTTAACTACGAGAGATCAAAAAGATTAACAAACCTAGACTTTACTACATAAAATCGATCCTAACTCTTTGAACTATAAATGATGTTCGATAAAGTTTAGGATTCTTGTGTCAATTAGACAAATATTTGAGTCACCCTATCCCTAAGCATCGCACGTACCAAGTGGCCATGCCCCGGGCGACGTGCGATCAAAGGGGTTTACAGACCCGAATTTTGATACATAAAGATGAACCCGTGACTTTATTAAATAAGAAGTGTTTGCAATTTGGCAAGAAGAACGAATTAAACCTAAGTCATGGAGTGCTAATCACCCCATGACTGAGCCCATTTAACTACTCACTAATTATGCTTAAGCTAATCCTAATTAGAAATTTGAAGGAAATAAAATTCATGATTAAACTTGATATTGATATTGAATCTAAGCTTCCCTATACTTTTAAGTCTTGAGAAGTTAACAAACAACAAATTTAAACTAGTGTTTCTTAAGGAAGAAGATGGAAAAACAAGAACAAGATTTAACCGGTAGAAATGAAAATAAACTAGATTTATATGTAGAGCCAACAATTACAAGAACTATTAATGAAGAAGAAAATACAATACCATAAAAACTTACCAAGGTTCTTGAAGAAAATTACACTAAAAGCTTGAAGACAACAATGGAGGGAAATGACTTAAAGTGAAACTAAACTAATGAGGGTTGTGTAAAGGAGAGAAGAGAGGAGAGGAGAGGAGAGGGAGAGATATTTATACACAACACCCTCTTTCTCTCTCAAAATATCCAAAACATCTAGAAGCATGCTCAAAGTAGCAAGTAATTCAAGTGGAAGCCCAACCCAAAACACCTTTATGTGCTGTCAAAAATATGCCCAGACACCACCATGGATCGATCCATCAACACCTTGGATTGATCCAAGGGCTTTTGTTGGGAAATTTTGAAGCTTGGATCGATCCATCAGCGTCTGTTCAGACAGATTTTTGCTCCAACTTCGCGAGCACGCCCCGGCTTTGTCCGAACTTGGAATGAGGTGATTCTTGAACTGTTGGAAAGCTCTATGAGTCTACTTTCAAACCCAATTGACCTCATCTTCATGGCCTTTGTAGAATGAGAGATAGGAGCCTTTTTTTTTATCGGTTGGTCGGATTTCCTTGAGCCTCATAACTCTACACTTCTTGTTCCTTTGTTCCGGGCCTTCCTTGAACCTTCCAAAACTCTTTGAATTGACTTCTAAGCTTTGGCGATTGTTCTCCACGGCATTGCGGGGTCTTGGATACCTCCGGGTACAACCGGGGATTATTTGGAGCTTTGAACACGCCTTTTAGCTCCGATTTTCTGAAACTTATCAAAAACACAACTCGCGCAAAATCAATCGTATAAAGGCACAAAATGCACGTGTGTGTGATCACAAAGAGAGAGATAAGACCGCATATATACAATTTTTGGGGCTTATCACAATTTCAACTCGGTTTAGCAGTAGCATGACACATCCTCTCAAGTTTTAGTTGACTAGCAAAAAACGAAAAGTGATGGACTTTCAAGGTTTAGGGTGGTTTGGCTAAATACAAAAAACTAGTTTTTTGATTTTTTAAATTTTTTCCTTGTGCAATTTTTTTTTTTTTGCATTTGTTAGTTTTCGGTCAATTTTTTGAGGTTTCTTAGCTTATTATCTCGACGAGAGGAATGTAAAAAGTACAATGTTATTAGCCAAACTTAAAGTTTTGTGAATAAAGACGAAAAATAAACCAAAAAACTGATTTTTTGCCATAATTTTTCGTCTTTATTTACAAAATTTTAAGTTTGGTTAATAATTTTATACTTTTTAGATTCCTTTCGTCAAGACAAACCAGGAAACCACAAAATTAACCAAAAACTAACAAATGCAAGTTTTTTTTTTGAATAAGGACAAAACCAAAAAAACTAAAAAACTAGTTTTTTGTACTTAGCCAAAGGAGGCCAGTTGGATTAGAAACAAACAAAAAGTGACTAGCTTTCCCTTTGTAATTTTTTTTATTATTAATGGTATTTTTGTCTAGTATTGTTCATTAACCCTCAAAAATTTCACATCTAGATGCCTTAAAATAAGTTAAGTTAGACTAAAAAGTTGGCTGGCTTATTTTTTTTGTCTTTATTTGAATTTTTTTCTCATTTGTTAGTTTTGCATCAATTTTTTTGTATATTATTGGCTCATCTCAGCAAGATGAATAAAAAAAGTACTCCCTCCGTCCCATATTTGTTGTCCACTTACACTATTCACTAGACCTCAAAAAAATAGTTATATGTTTAAATGTATAATGTTAAATATATTCAATATGGATCTCGTTCTATAGTTCTCGATGAGTACTATTAAACAAAATTTTCAAAATTATAAAAAAAACATTAGAGATTGAAAGATATAAGTAATTGAAAAATGACACGCATACCCGTAAACGGACAAAAAATATGGGACGGAGGGAGTAAAAAATTATGGCCGAAGCTTAAATTTTTTTGAATAAAGACAAAAATAAGTCAAAAAGTCAGTTTTTTACATTTTTTTTCGATCTTTTTCAAAAAATTGAGGGTTTTAATCAAAATCTCTTACCTTTTTGAATTCCTCTTGTCGAGACGAACCAATATTACTCAAAAAATCGATGCAAAACTAACAAACGAAAAAAAAAATCAAATAAAAACAAAAAAAAGAGTTAAGCCAACTTCTTTAGCCAAACCTCATCTAAAACTTCAAATTTAGCCTTTAGGCCAATTTTTTGATAAATAAATAAATAAACCCCACTTGCCTAAGGGTACCTGGTACTTTTGCTACTAGTGTGGTGCATTACTTAAAGTCAAGGATTAAAGGTCCACACCATTGTGTCAGTCTAAGTTTAGGTCGATTTCAAAAATCTAAAAATTCCTGCTGGATACTTACTCTAATAGTTCCTAGGCTTTTTGCCTTTGCTTGGGAAAGAATGCTAATTTCTACTTTTGCTAGTCGCAAAATGGAAGAAATACCCAACAATCAAACGACCTAGGCTTTATACTATCTGATACAATCAAAAAAACCAAACGACCTAGGCTTTATACTTTCTGATACCAAACCAAACCAAACCAAGCCTTTACGTCCCAATTGGGGATTAAATTTATGAATCCTTTTTCTCCATTGGAACACAAACGAATCTTCATCGCTTAAAACCCAAGATATACTTAGATCTTTGCGTCTCAACAAGATCCAAAGTCAATTTGGGTCTTCCCCTCCCTTGTGCGTTTCTACCCAAAGCTATCATATCCACTCTCTTAACTACTGCATCCGCTGGCCTACGATAGACATGCCCAAACCACCTTAACCTATTTTCCCTTAACTTCTCCTCTATAGGTGCTACACCCACCATCTCGCGAATTGTTTCATTTCTAATCCTATCACGTCTAGTCTTACCACACATCCACCTCAACATTCTCATTTCCGCTACACTTATCTTATTCACTTGTTGCTTCTTAATAGGCCAACATTCTCATTCCAGAAAGATCGGGCCGGTCTTATGGCAGTTCTATAAAATTTTCCTTTCAATTTTGTTAGTACCCTCTTGTCACACAGTACACCAGTAGCGATTCTCCACTTAAGCCACCCCACTTGGATCCTATGTGTCACATCATCTTCAATCTCTCCATCTTGGCTAATAATAGAGCCTAAATACCTAAAATGGTCCCTCTTTGGTATCTCCTGATCTTGGATCATCACTCTTTCCTCATACTCATTTCTGGTATCACTAAACTTGCAGACCATATACTCAGTTTTACTCCTACTTATCTGAAAGCCCTTAGACTCTAATGCTTCCCGCCAAATTTCTAATTTAGTCTTAACACCACTAGCCGTTTCATCTACAAGGACAATATCATCTGCAAACAACATACACCATGGGATATCCTCCTGAATATGCCTAGTCAATTCATCCATAACTAATGCGAAAAGGTACGGGCTCAAGGCTGACCCTTGGTGCAATCCTACTGTGATGGGAAATTCACTCGTTTCTCCTGCTGGTGATCTAATGGCAGTGACTGCACCTTCATACATGTCTCTGACCACGTCAATATAGCCTCTGACTCCCTTCTTCTCCAGAACCCACCATATAATGTCTCTAGGCACCCTATTATAAGCCTTTTCCAAGTCTATAAAAATCATATGGAGATCCTTCCTCGTTGATCTATGTCTTTCTACCAACCTCCTTAGTAGGTAAATAGCTTCCATAGTTGATCTCCCAGGCATGAACCCAAACTGTTTCTCCGACACCGTAGTCACCATCCTCAATCGATGCTCGATAACTCTTTCCCACAACTTCATCGTATGACTCATCAACTTAATACCTCTATAGTTGTTGCAACTTTGGATATCTCCTTTATTCTTGTAGATAGGTACTAAGGTGCTCCTCCTCCATTCGTCAGGCATCCTCCTAGATAAAATAATCTTGTTGAACAATTTTGTCAACCAAGTCACCCCTAAGTCACCTAGGCTTCTCCATACTTCAATGGGGATGCCATCAGGTCCTAAGGCCTTACCCAGTTTCATCCTCTTCAAAGCCTTGGCCACTTCGAACTTTTGTATCCTCCGATGGAACTTCGTATTCTATTTTTTTCAGCTAGGGACAACAACTTCCTCCTCACCAAAGGTTCCTTCATGTTTCTCATTTAACAACTTCTCAAAATACATCTTCCATCTATCCTTGATCTCCTCATCTTTCACCAACACCTCTGAATCACTACCTTTTATACACTTAACTTGAGAGAAGTCTCTAGCTTTCCTTTCCCTTAGTTTGGCGAGTTTATATATATTCTTTTCTCCATCCTTACTATCAAGTCTAGCATAAAAATCATCGTAAGCTCTCAACTTAGCCTCACTAACGGCCTTCTTAGCTTCCCTGTTAGCCTGCTTGTACCTCTGAAAATTGTCCACATTCCGGTCCTTTTGCCACTTTTTAAAGCAATCCTTCTTGGCTTTTACCATGGTTTGAACCTCGTCATTCCACCACCATGTCTCTTTAGAGCTTGGACCTTTCCCCTTCGACTCCCC
Organism: Vaccinium macrocarpon; assembly: GCA_022606695.1. Lineage (NCBI taxonomy): Eukaryota > Viridiplantae > Streptophyta > Magnoliopsida > Ericales > Ericaceae > Vaccinium > Vaccinium macrocarpon. The sequence goes on along the minus strand of CM040176.1, from coordinate 14,264,074 downwards.
AAGAAGTTATTTTGATATTCTTCTAATCCCGTCAGCCATTGTATTCCACATACTATCACTATCACCTTCTCTTCCACACTCCATCTCTTGGCCCATACGCTCCTTGAATATCTCAAGTTTCTCTCCTTTTAAGAACCACCATCTAGTCCGTGGGCTTCTAGTTTCTTTTCTCGGCCTACGATTCCCTTTGAGACCAATATCTAACACCAAAAGTCTATGTTGTGCCACTAGGCACTCTCCGGGAATGACCTTACAATCCTTACATAACAAGCGTCTGCGCCTCTCTAACAAGGAAGTAGTCGATCCTGGCTTCTATTGGCTCGGCCTTAAAGGTAATTAAATGTTCCTCACGCTTCTTATAGAGAGTATTCCCAACTATAAGGTCACCAGCTACTGCAAAATCCAAAATCCTCCTACCACCTTCATTTAGGTCACCAAATCCAAATCCACCATGTACCTTCTCATACCCTTGCCTCTACACTCCCACATGACCATTGAAATCTCCTCCTATAAAAAGTTTCTCTCCACAAGGTATCTCTTGAACCACATCATCCATCTGTTCCCAAAATTGCTCTTTAGTGAGGTCATCCAAGCCTACTTGGGGCGCATAGGCACTAATAATATTCACTATGCTCTCTCCAATCACAAGCTTAACTAAAATAATCCTATCGCCTTTCCTCGTGACTGTGACTACTGAGTCCTTAAGGTGCTTATCTACTATGATGCCTACCCCATTTCTATGCCTATCCTTACCCATATAATAAAGCTTATACCAGTGGTTCTATCTCTCTAGCCTTCTCCCCTACCCACTTAGTCTCCTGAAGGCAAGCTATACTAATTCTCCTCCTAATCATGGTATCAACTAGCTCCCTAGTCTTACCCGTTAAAGTCCCTATATTCCAAGTTGCTAAGCGGATCCTATAGTCCTGGGCTAGCTTCTTTAGCTTCTTTCAAGGCCGTCTGTGCACGCCACTTGGCTGGAACCCTTGCTCACTTATCACCACACACCCGGAAGCCGCATGTGGCCCCTTGCCCATTTTTCGGCTTGCAGAAGCTAAGTGCACAACGCTGTCGCTTTAAAGCGGAACGCCCTAGCATGTCTCGTTGTATAATTAAGGTTCATGTCATAAGGTTCTGACGGGTTTTTTTTTATGTGCTGGCTGTCAGCTACCTAACGCACAACCCTCCTCCTTTATCCGGGCTTGGGACCGGCTGAGATCCAAAGATAAGGCTTTAAGAACGTCACAGGCGGAGTTAGGCTTTATACTTTCTGATACAATAAAAAAATTACATATACGAATTATACACCAATTAAGTTATTGTTTAATCTAGAATAAATTTAAATAATTTTGTACACCAATTAAGGAAGTTTTATGAATTATAGACGAAAAATACGTACATGTGTGTATTTCAATTACTGATTTAAGTGTAATAAATTCATTTACTTGTTGATGTGTTGAACCAAGATGATCAAACTATAAAATGTATAAACAAAAAGAAATTGCTAATAAAGGTTATTATTTTTGCAAATGAAAAAATATTTCCTCATCCAGCCCTCTTTTAATGAAAATCATGACTACTCCACAAACAATGGGTGCTACAGTGACTCGCTGTCGAGGGTGAGCCACTATAGCAGAGGAGAAACTGGCAACGTAGAAGGCGAGGCTGTTAGTTGTCTATTTAGAAGTTTTTGCTTGACAAAACGTCTAAAAGCTAGAGTTGTTGGAGATGTTCTTAGATTGCTGAGATAGGTGGCATGAAAAGAAATGAAAAAAGCTTTTGACCATATTTCGAATATATTGGTACTTGTATAAAACAAGAAATAGGTTTCCTCTTGGACGGTGAAATCATATATACTCTCTCCGTTGCAAAATGTTTATCCGGTTTGCAAAATAAGGACCTAAAAATAATAAGTCTTTTTCAAGAAAAATTACAAACTTTTTTCATAAGTTAAACGTACTCGTTGATATCTAGTAAATTTCTTAAAAAAAATCTTCAATTTTTTATATTATTTTCTAGTTCTCGTTATGCGGAGCGGACAAACAATATGTGACGGAGGATGTATGATCTTAATGAATGTTTCAAAGAACCATCAAGAATGACAATTGGATTTCTCTTCAACTTATTTTTCTACTAATAATATCAAGTTTTTACATGGTAAATATTTCTACCTATATTACAAAGAAAGAGGAAGATTTTCATAATTATAATTTTTTTTTGTTCACATAATTAAAAAGAAATTGAAGATTGGGAAAGCACTAGAAAAAGAGAGAAACGGCAAAACTAATACGGAAAGAAGAAGAAAATGTTCAACGAAACCATTTAGAAGCTTCTAGAATAATCCAGTTTCTGTACACAGCAAAGCATAAGTATTACTATTATCCTCGCTCTTCTTCCATTTCGACTCAAACCCTAAGACCCTCAGTCGATCAAGCGCCATGGACGCCGCAAGCTTGACCCAACTGAAGCTATTCATCGACCAGTGCAAGTCCAAACCCTCAATTCTCGCCGATCCTTCTCTTTCCTTCTTCAGAGACTACCTCGAAAGGTAATGCCCATTTACTGATACGCACACACTATACCTTTTTATAACTGATGTCAGAATGCCTTATTACTGTTGGATTTGCTGTTGGTGTATTTTGTTTTGTTTTTGAATTTTAATTTGTTTCAGCCTCGGGTGTAAGCTTCCTCCGTCTGCTTATGAAGAGTCTCCGCATACCAAATCGGTACTTACATAACCATCTACTTTGCTATTTGTTTGTTTTCTTTAATAGTCTTGGGACGCTGCGTATATGTGTAGGGGAAATTCTTGCTAAAACCCCACTTACTGAAACTAATTCTGGGTGGTTCCTTTATTTGTGATCTTTTTATGTGTGAGCTTTTGCGGGTGTGAGTGTGCTCGTGGATTCAGGACGACACTTGAAAGTTCTGTGTCAAATTCTCATTATTTGTGAGCTTTTGCGGGTGTGAGTTTGCTCGGGGATTCAGGACGACACTTGAAAGTTCTGTGTCGAATTGTCAAGTAATCATCTAAATGGGCTAAGTTTATGGCTTCGTGAGGTTGGATTGGATTTCAAATGAAGGGATTTTGATGTTCATTTTAAACATAAGTTCAATAGGAACAGAAGACTATATTTGGATGGCATTGGAAGCCAGATTTAATAGTTATTTATCTGGTTCACAAATTCATGACCTCAAGTGCTGGTTGTTCAGTATTCAAAATACTTCTTCTATGGAGGTAACGAGGTAGTATTAGGCGGCTTATGAAACTAGAGCGGAATATGAATTAGAAGGTATATGTGTAATTTGTGTGATGAATAAAGTAAATGCTTAATATGAAGGATTTTAAAATGACTCGTATAAAATAGATATTTCAAATGCATCAAGATATAGATCTCAAACTAAATTCAAAAGCTGTACGGGAACTATCAAATAAGAATTTGGGCTGTTGTTGCATAATAATGTCAAATTCTTTCATTTACCATCCACGGCTATCCAATGGAGGATATTATCTGTAAACGCTATTATACCTGCATAATAGGGTCTATGGTTTGGGATCTTAGGTTCTCTTTTGTGACCTGGGAACTGTATACAAATTTACAGGCCCTTTGGATTATGAGAAAAGAAGAATAAAGAAAGGACTATCGTTTCTCACCAAAACCTACCAAAAGTGATGAGATTTCGTTAGAATCAAAATCAACCAATAAATCTTTTATCGTTATTTCTCATCCTTCCTCCCGATTTGCTCTAGCTCTTAGTTATCCAAATATGTGAAAAAGATTCCCCCCTTTTTTGTCTCCCTCCTTGCACCTTCAAAATGACTGTCGATTTTTTTCTCCCCTTTCTTTTATACAAGGGTCAGTGGATTTTAACTTTCTGAATATTTTTGTTGGAACTTGGATTACAAAAGGCTTATGTTGTGGACGAGAGTGATGAGGACGTGGAGGACATTGAGGAGGAACATCGACCACAAGAAACTGCTGTTGAAGAGGAAGAGGAAGAGGATGAGATAGTGGAATCTGATGTCGAGCTCGAAGGTGAAACAGTGGAACCTGACAATGATGCCCCTCAGAAGGTTTTGTGGACTCTCATTGCCCCTCTTGTTCAGCTTGATTTTGAAGTTTGATATTGTTCACATGATATATGTTGTCAATGACTCAATGTTGAATATTGCAGATGGGAGACCCTACTGTCGAGGTCACAGACGAAAATCGTGATGCTTCCCAGGAGGCAAAGGCACAGGCCATGGAAGCAATTTCTGAAGGTATTGTGGTCTGTTGTTTTCCCCTTAGTGACGATTGTATGTAAACAGCAGTTTTCATTATCTGACTGCTCTGGGTTAATCAGGAAAGCTAGAGCAAGCAATAGAGCATCTAACACAAGCGATTATGCTCAACCCAACCTCAGCAATTATGTATGCAACCAGAGGTAAAACTTGCATGTCTTCCCAATTCTTTATACCCTCTCATCTGCCTTTCCATGATTGTGTTTATGTACTTTTATGCAATCATATCTATTTGATTTCTGACAGCTACTGTATACATCAAAATGAAGAAACCGAATGCTGCTATCCGAGATTCCAATGCTGCTTTAGAGGTTTGTTTTCCTTGCTTAGCAGAGAAGTCTATTTGCGGACATTTTTATTTGTTCACATTTGAAAATGTACTAATGCTTATATCCTTCTAATACCTGTGATTGAACATGCTGTGAGAGGAAGTTTATTCTAAGTTTTGTAGAGGTTGAATTGAAACTGGAGAGTTATAGGTTTTTGATGATCAAATGGAAGGGATGGCAATAATGCTATGATGTCAGTCGTTTAAGGTGGTAAAATAATTTATCCTATGTAAAACTTAGCTTTAAATCTCGGTCTATTTGGTATAGGAGATGAGTTTGTTATTTCTATTGTAAATGTGGAAATAAGATGTGTCAAATAAGTCATCTTTTGAATTGGTGGACGAGACTGATTTATTGCTCGAGGAGGAGACCTTTTCCTTACTTCGATAGTCCTCCATACTTGGCCTCCAAGCCATGTCATTTCAGCATTCATGCTCAAGGTTCTAAAAGATGCTAGTCAGTCCCAGGTCGGTTAGCTGCCAGCTAGCTGCTTTTGGCCGACTCATCGGGTTTCGATCAAGTTGGGGGACCTCCGACTAGCGACTTGTGGTTGACTAGCTGACTTGACCAATTTTTAGAACACTATTCCTGCTAAGACCACAACCCAATATGCACATGTTAATTTGATTACATACCGGTTGTGTTTGGTTTGGGTTTTGAGTTTTGCTTTTTGTAATGATTAGAGGGAGAAATAGGAATAATAATTAAAAAATAGGTATTAATGATTGGAGAGAGATAGAGAGAAAAAAAAATAGGGATAATAATTGAGAAAACTGGTACTTGAAAACCAAAACGAACAAGGCGACCAGTCTTTGAGGAGCTCCCCCAGTCTTGCCAGCTAATCTGGGTAAACGTGAGTCTAGATAGGGAAGGTGACTTTTGCACAAGTATAGTCTAATATGTCGTATACAATTTGGCCCTTCGTAATGCCTTTCTCTATGAAACCTTAAATACACTTCAGCAATTCGGTGATCATACTGGAAGGAATTATTTTGAGGGTACACGTGCTTCATTCCTATGAGTCATACATTTTGTCCCTGATGTGTGTGACATTGACTAGCCTGACTCACTTGTGCAGGATTCACTTAGCAGTCTTATACTTACCATACACGTAGTGGGGACATTTCTTGTTCTCTGAGTGGTATGCCTCTTGGCTTCTCTAGTTGCCATGCCAGAGAGGTGGCTCTAGTTTTGAAGAATTAGAAGTCGAAAATAGAATTAGTCTTTGGGGCTTTGAGCTGAATGATCAGCCGACCGGTGCCTGTTAAGCAGTATATCGAGGGAAAAGGAAGACATATTCTGGAAATCTGCAGAATCTCAAATGACTAATCTACTGTTTCCTAGACGTAGGGTCACTTGTGAAGTTTCTAATAGATCTCCCAAAAAGTGGTTCTGACTTCTGAGGCTTCATAAGTAATGCGATGTCTCTTTTTTCCCATGATTTGAAATCTCTCTCCTTCAAGGGTGATGTGATGGTAAATGCTATGGCCTATTTGCGTCATTAGTTATTGGAAGGGCACAAATGTAATCAATGGTGTATTAAGGGCTTCTTGTGAAAAACAGGAACACAAGAAAGCCAATTTGAACTCTTATGGGCCGATGAAGGTCTAATCAGTAAGCATTTGTGGAGAGACTGACCTCAAAGTGCTAGGTCGATAAGCAAGAGATACTATTGTTCTTGATATTGGGCCACTTGATCCTCACATCCAGTAGACCATAGCACTGTCTAGAAACCACAACATGATCCATGTTTCAATCCTCCCCAGTCTACCAGGTTTGACATTGTCTTGCTATGTGAGGGTACTCCTCCATGAAGTCTCATCTATCTCGAGGCCAGACCGTTGTCTTGGTTGTGCTCTATTGTGGTTTTCTTCCTGAAATGTAGAGGTCTGTCGGCCGTACAAGATTAGATCATGCATTTGTATATTCTATTGGATGGAATCACATGCCCTTGTGTGTTCTTACTTCTTAGCCTCCCCTAAAGAAGTGTACTTTGTGTTAATAGCATGTCCTTGGGCTTTACTCGTTTAATTTTTTGGAAAGGATGCATATCTATGACAATTGGTTTTTTTTTGGTACTTACAAATGGATATTTGCTTTGAATTAGATTCCTCTAAAGGGTTTTGCAGACAGTTGGAATCTCTGACGAGTTATCTTTCCAAGGGCGGGGTTCACAGTTTCCTGTAATCTTTGTTGCAGATCAATCCAGATTCTGCTAAAGGATACAAATCCCGTGGCATAGCACGTGCAATGCTTGGTCAATGGGAAGAGGCTGCTAAGGATCTTCACCTGGCATCAAAGCTGGACTATGATGAGGAAATAAGTGCCGTGCTGAAGAAGGTTTGGATTTTTTTATGTCTGATGCTTTGAATCAACAAATGTATGTATAGTAGGGTAATATATTTCCCCCAGCAGGTAAATTGTGCCTGGTGTACCTTCCTGTTATTATGATGGTTTTTGTTTGGGGTATGGGAGGGGGGTTGTCCGACTGAGCTAGTAGGGGTTGGAAATGTGTGAACATGGGAAATCTCATTGTAAGGGATGTACATAAGAACACAGTCATTGCATTAGGTCTTAATGTGTGTTGGGCCTGCTGACATCTCACTCTATTTTGTGGTCCACTCAGGTCGAACCCAATGCACACAAACTTGAGGAACGCCGTAGGAAGTATGATAGGTTGCATAAAGAGCGGGCGGACAGAAAGATCGAGCGAGAGAGACAACGTCGCCGTGCTGAAGCTCAGGTGATTATCTGCTTATTCTTAAGGAAGTTCCCTGTTACTAAAAGTCCTTTACATGACTTCATTGCGCATTCTGTTGAAGGCTGCATATGAGAAGGCTAAGAAACAAGAACAGTCATCTTCAAGTAGAAGAGCTGGAGGGATGCCCGGTGGATTTCCTGGTGGGATGCCTGGTGGGTTCCCTGGGGGAATGCCAGGAAGCTTTCCTGGGGGTATGCCAGGTGGTTCCCCTGGTGGCATGCCAGGAGGAATGCCTAACATGGACTACAGCAACATATTGAATGTAAGATGACAACTTTCCATGGCTCTTGGTAGGCATTGTTGGTTCACTGGAATGAGATGATCTTCTCCAATAGATTTTAGGTACATAAAATCTCACATTTTATGACACTCCAATTTCAACACTTAAAATGTAAAAGTCATTTTATGAGATTTTCATAAAATTCTCCTAAAATCTATAGGAAAACTACTACATTTTATCAATTGGGAAAACAACTCCATTTTATCACTTCTCCATAAAATGCTCATTTTATGAGATTTTCATAAAATCTACCTAAAATCTATTGGAGAACAAGGCCTTAGGAATGGGATGATCATTGCCTTGGAATGCTAATTCGAAATTTTGTTTGCTGAAAAATGACAATGGAATCACAATTCACCAATTTAGGTGAATGGCATTCCATTGAAACGCCAAGGATGGCCATCCATTACTTTCCAATTCCATTCCGGCATACCAAAACAGTGTCTTTGAGTTTCTATATTTTATTCTTCAACTTGCGTGATATTAGCATTCCCATTTTGCGATGATGCCAACTGTTTCGCGTGGATTGCCACTGCTATTGGGAACTGGGTTTCATGTTTTAACACTGTCTTATGTGATATTAGCATTCTTTTTTTTGCGATTTCAAATGTTCCACATGGATTGCCACTGACGTTTGATACTTAGTGCTTATGTTTTAATACTGTCTGTTGGTGGACGTTCTTGTTGTTGATATAACTTATTTGGATCAGGACCCTGAATTGATGGCAGCATTCAGTGATCCAGAAGTCATGGCTGCTCTTCAAGATGGTACTTTTTCTTTACATTCTAATATAGTATGCTGTTTTCATCAGTTGTCCATGTTTTTCTTCATAATTTGCTATTTTAGCTGTTGCATTCATGCACTGTCATCTTAATGATTAGCTAGTGCAGTAGGTGGAGACTTCGTCTCTAGTGTTTTTTAGACAGCTATTAATGGGTATACATTCAATAGATTGTCTATATTCATCACAGAATGGTGAAACAGGCAGTATTCGCATGTTGACCTAGTCTAATTAGAAGTTTTCTTCTTCGTGAGGGTTATCTTTTTGTTCACAAGTTTCTGGCACCCTCACCCTAGCCCCTTTTTTTTTTTGTTAGTACTGAAGCTAACATTTGCTCTGTACAAAATGTGGCATTCTTAGTTGTCTCTTATTTTTTCTCCTTATGCCGCTCAATTATTTTGCAGTGATGAAGAATCCAGCTAATCTTGCAAAACATCAGTCAAATCCGAAGGTGGCTCCCATAATTGCAAAAATGATGGGAAAATTCGGCGGGCCAAAATAGAATACTTTTTTTCTTTTTTTCCTGAGAGAGTGAAAAATTGTTTTTTGTGATCAGGCTACCTTGGTTTGACATGGTCGATATCAGAGTTTTGCTTTTAAGATTCAAACCAAAGACTTCTCAAACTTATGTCTTTATACAAGGGTGTATGAACCGTCTTTTTTCTTAGGAGCGTGCCTTCTGTTCAGTGTGTTTGATGGTTTCCATTTTATGCAAAGCATGTTATGGAAGTAAGCGTAATTGCTTCTCCCTCTATATGATCTGCCGTATGTATATGTCAATGAAAGTTTGGGAGTTCTTCAGCTCTAATAAGCATTATTGCTAATCTCTTCTTGCTGTGTTATTCGTGATATCATTTGCGCTTTCTGTTCCATAAGTTATGGTCCTCTTTGGTTTGTGTTAGAACTGTGGATTTATTCAGGAAAATGTTACAGATAAAGAAATCTGTTGGCTTCTGTCTAATTTTGATTTTGTAAATTTCTCGGTCAAAATTCACAAGTAAACACAGTCTAGAGATGAATCCAGGCTAATATTATTCTGCGCTAGAGGTGCCATTTACTTTCATAACTTCCTGCAGTTGTTTATCATTCCCCTTGTGATTGAGCATTTATCTGCAATTACAGGACTAGCTATAATGCACGCAAAATACAATTATTATGGCCTTAAGTGTGTACAGTGTACCATGGATAAACTGGTTCCAATTTACGCTTGAACGTACGTACGCTTAAGTGGTTGAACACATAGTTTGAATTTAAAGCATACTTAAAATAATAGCAACAAATAAATATTCTCAAGAGAAGGAAATCAACCCAAAACATGCATAATAAAGGCATGATTCTTGAAATTCAAAATTGGGTAGCCATTCAAAACTAAAGTTTAGGGTGTGAACAACCGTTTTATTCTCCCTCTCTCCCTCTTCGAAAATCTTAGCCACCACAAATTTTACTCTTCCTCCTTCCCCTCCCCCTTTATGGTTTCAATACCCTCTCATGGTGGGAGGGGAGGATTATTTTTTTTTTTTTTTTTTTTTTTTGTCTCTCTAGATCAACGACTTGTCGTCTGATCTGAGAGACTTATGTCTTTTGCTTTGTGAGAGTTGTTAAATTCGTTTTCGAGCGAATTTTCGTCTATAGATTGGGTACTTCCAGGCATAGTTGGTTTACAATGATATCTATGCCGCAACTCGGGGCGGCTTTGAAAATCTATAGTTTTTGGAGTTCATTGGTGCGAGCATGCTTGGTTGGAGTCCATCAGATTGTCTAGGTATTCTTTATCTTTTATCTTCAACTAGCACTAAGTCTTTTCAAAGATGTTGATTCTAGGTATGAATCTAGTAAGTGCCGTTGTTTGCGTCAGGTCATGTCTGGGTTTGGGTGAAACACATTGATTGCCTTGTGCGTTTCTTGTTCTCTATTTAGATTTAGATGATTAGTTTGGTTTTGTTCAAGATCTTTGTAATAAATTCTGTTTTGTAAGTGCCGTTGGGCTTTTATTAATATAATCTTCTTATTTCCGTGTTAAAAAATAAAAACTAAAATTTAAACTCCAAATTGGCATAATTCAAGGCATGATTTGGGATTTCAAAAAAGAAACCCTGTACCTAGATTATGTTAAAATTAAAATTATTAATTTCCATTGGAAGTTGAAAAATACTAAAATTTCGATAAATGCAATAAGATTTATTACGCCGTTCATAGTAACGGGTTCACAGTTGGAATTAGAGCCCTTGTCACAAAAAGTTAGGGATATCAAATCTTGTAAGTATTATTTTGTAGTTATTCTATTCACAAGTTGAGTGACCAACCTATGTGATATTTTTAAAAAAATAAGTAACAAAATTAAATTAAAGATTTTGTTAGAGTGTAGAAAGATAATAACAAACATTTAAAATATTAAAAAAAATAGCGATTTTGTTAGGGCCGATTTCTTGTGAACTTTTGTGGTCTTACTGCTTTTTGGAAAAAATCTCCACGGTGTTTCTACCTACCAACAAGTCTTTTCACTCTCCTTTTTTAGATCCAACTTTTCTTTTTGGCGTTATCGATAGAATTTTACTGTATTATTGTTTCATTGGTTCAAATTTTGACACTCCAAATTCACACGCGCAAAGGAAAAAAAACAGCGCACATGGTAAAAACGGAACAAGTCTTTTGTGGTCCGGGGTACCTGTAGTGAGCCCATCAAGCCGTCCATTTCGATAATGAACATTTGAATTTTAATCCAAACAATGAACGACTTGATGGATCATTTGGAATTTGGATTAAATCTGAATCGTCGGTGTGGAGATAAAAGGCTAGATTGGCTTCGTTACAACCCTGTAGTGAGTTCCCTCACTACGTTGCCCCAAATCCAAGGAAATCACTACCAAATTTGCATATTCTGTAGGGGTGTACACGGTCCGGATCGGATCGGATTAGCATGAATCCAATCCTAATCCACGAGTCACGGTTTTTAGAAAATACAATCCGTGTCCGGACCAAAAGTCTCACGGTTCGGTTCCAATCCGATCCGCGAGTCACGGATCGGTTCCGATTTTATCCACGGATTACATGTTATATATAAACAAGTAACAAAGTTATATAATTGAAATTTTACCTAATGGTGTAAATTCAACTAATTAAAGAAGATGCTTTCGTTGGAATCTCACACTAATGGTGTAAACACAAATACACAACTACTAATTGAATCTACTATATGTTGTCACAAATCTTGAGTATATTTATTCCAAATGGGTAATATTAGACTGCTTCCATGGGTCATCAATAAAAACACACATCCAAACATAGTTATCAACCTAGTTTTGAAAGAGCTCACAGTTTACCCTAGAAATAGATAACAAGTACATATAGTAGAAGTGAGTGTAATAGTTTAACCTCTAAGTTTTGAAAGATATCACGGTTTACCCCCTAGTTTGTATAGTAGAAGTTTGTGTAAAATTATGTGTGTGTGTATATATATATATATTTTAAAAATTTATATATAATAAAACTCTCACGGTCCGGATCGGTTAATCCACGGTTTCGAAATCAAAATCCGTGTCCGGACCGCGAGTCACGGTTTACTAATTTTTCAATCCGTGTCCGGACCATTAATCCACGGTTAAAATCCAAAATGCGCGGATCGGTTCGGTCCGGATCGGATTCACGGTTCACCGGTTTTTTTGTGCAGCCCTAATATTCTGTATGAACCTAAATCACTACCAAATTGGCATATTCTGTATGAACTTTTACACAAAACTTCACTGCTAGTCAAATTATTGGCCTCAGTAAGAACTTGGGGACACTTGAGTTTCCGAATGGATTTTATCAAAATCTGAGAAAATCAAGTCTTTGATTTTATCCATTGGTGAGGAGAGTTAAAAAAATCTTAGATTTTTGCATTAAAAAATGGAAATTGATATTCACACTTTCAATTTTGATGCAGGCGCTCCAAGCTAAGTAGTTTTCCAAAATTATCCTTTTTGTAAGTTCCATAATTTACTTCAGGCACTCCAAAAAACCTTTACTCTTCTCCTTTATTTCAGGCATGCCAAAAAAATAGATTTTTTATTTTATTTTTTAATAATAATAATAATAAAAAAAGCAGATTGCTCAACTCCTTTTACTGCACGTCACTGAATTGCCTACTTCCATATATAATGTTTCCTTGAAAGAGTCTTTATGCTATGGTCTCCATGTTCTGCATCAGGACAATCTAGATAGACAAGTGGTTTTCGCCCGGCCTATGGTTGTAGAACTATCCTTTTGTCCATGCAAAGTGTCTTGGAAGTTTTGTCACTTTTCCTCTCAAGAGTTTTCATAACTTTGGTGATGTGCTTTGTTTGCCTTACTATGAGTTTTAAAATGCAGATTTGCAACCATTATGAAGTTTTTTAGGGAAAAATGGTAAATAATGAGCACGAAAATATGAAGATCTTGTGTCGCAGCCGTTATGAAGATTTTGCAGTATCAAAATTTTCAATTGCGTGTTGTTTATTTTGGAGAATTATAGCATGTTTATTTATTTATTTTGGTGCATAGTGGTTTGAAACAATCTGACATAGATGTAAGTTTAATGTTTGAAACATAATATTTATGTTGTGGATGTTTGATGTTTGGAACCTAATGTTAATGTTTAGAATCTTAATGTTTATGTTTAGTTTTGGTTCATTTTTCTGTTTGGAGTGCCTTAGTAAATGAGAAGATAATTTGTGGTGGAGTGCCTCTAGTAATTTTTAGATCTTCAAAAGGGTAATTTCGTAACTTCATTAGATTTTGGAGTGCCTATATCAAATAAGAGAGCCCCAAAATCAGCACCCTAAAAAATTTAAGATTTTATCAACTCTCTGCACGAATGGATAAAATCAAGGCTTAATTTTATCAGATTTTAATAAAATCTAGATAAAATCCATTTAGAAACTAAGATGGTTCCAAAGATTCTAATCATCACACATCAGCTTCGCACCCACAAAAAAAATTTGAAAAAAGAAGAAAATAGAAAAGTAGTGTTATGAGATTCCTCTGTTTGGTGGCAGGTCTTTATTCAATAATAATGTTAGGGTCCGATTGGATGGGGTACGTCCTAGTGGGGCATAAATATGGGGTCTTATTTATGTTTGGATCCATAGCTATGAAATGGTTTGTCAAAAATAAGTGCAAGTGTGTTATTTATCACCTGGACTAAATATCACCCCCGTAGGAGTGTTATTTATGAACACCCCAAGGAGTATCCATAGTTATGACCTCCTAATACCCCTGGAAAATGACCATTGTATCCCTTTTAATACCCCCTCCCAATACCCCTCCCAAGACATTGGCATGTGTGGTGTTTTCTTTTTTATTATTTGAAAATGTACTAAAAAATTAGGAGTATTATTTACCCAAAAATAATAAAAATAATAATTAGTTTTTATAATAAAAAAATTATAAAACCCAAAAATCTCGTTAGTATACATTCTTTACCGAAAAATCTCGTTAGTTTTGACATACTTTTTGAAAACTCCTAAAAGATGATCCGATTCAATAATTTTTATAATAAAAAAGTAAACATCTAAATTAATTTTTATAATAAAAAATTAATATAAAAATTAATTACAATTAAATCTTATAGCTTAATTAGTTATTGAGTTTCAATAATAAATAAATTAATTATCAGATTTATCTAATTAAAAAACGCATAACTAATACGAATATTCACAAGAGGGCAAAAAAGTCTTTTGATAGCTTTTTACATCATCCACCCAAATTTGATCTCCCTTCTCACAAAATCATCCAAACCAAGTACTCCTTTAATTCCCCCTTCATAAATGTCACATCATTGTGGGGCCACCCTCCATATATATTACCCCATACTATTTTATACTCCCTCCGTATTTAATACCACTAAAACAAATCCGGTATCCAATCGGGCCGTTAGATACCCACAAAAAGTTACACACAAATTACCCAAACACACACTTGTGAGTGTGTGTTTGGGTAATTTGTGTGTAACTTTTTGTGGGCACAAGTGTGTGTTTGGGTAATTTGTGTGTAACTTTTTGTGGGTATATAGTGTTGCTGGTCTTAATTAGCTCAGGGGGACTGAAGTGGGCACTTGATCTTAGACAAGAGCTCTTTTTTGTGGTTTAGTGCTTTGAAACTCTTAGATTGCCTCTTGATTTTCATTTACAAAGATACATTCAAGAAATATATTTTTTACTTTTCTTCTTAGTTATTGTGACTTCATTCTCTTGTTCCACATACATCATCTGCTACTTGGGGTAATACTGAGTAGTATGTAAGATAATGCCTACTAGTTACTATTGACCTAAATGAAATTTTTTGAGCCAAGTGGTTTGACTACATGATAATAGGTCGATTAGTGCAGATCGTTATGAATGGTATCAAAGTCAACAGTAACCGGAATGGTGGGGTGATCAGTCCTGTAAGGAGACATATATGCTTGGGTGGACTCGTTAAGACAAGAGCTTAAGGTGCTTGTCTTGCTATGGCATGTCCCACATGAGATGAGGTTGGAGGCTTGACGTGCTTAAACGAGTACTTGTCTCACATCACTTGATAGGTGAATGTTGTTGGACGATAAGGCAAAATGAGAACGTTGTGATCATAAGTGGGAGAGATTACAGCACATAAGGTGATGTTTACAAGCTATTGTTAACCTGAGTTATGACTTTTAAATTACATGGTTAGGGTAATGGTTAATAAATCAACTAGTGCTTGTCTTTAATGCCCCTTTCAATTTTTTTGCACTTTACGCTCAACAAATCAAAAGTCCAAGTAACATAGCGATACAAAGAAATCCACAGGTCAGCTGGACTAACTCTCAAAACTCCAAGATTTACAAATCTAAGCACCAAAACTCTCATCACAAAGTAAACAAAGGTATAATTGATATTTGCCAAACAATGTAAACGAAAATTAAGTCAAAGACTCAAAACATTTTTCAATAAATCTTTGCCTACTTGTATTGAATTTTGGATTGAAAATTGGATTCAAGCCCAAAGCTTAATTCACTTCCAACTAAGTACACCCTACTCACCTCATCACACCCTGTTTTCCTCACCAACCCCACCATCCTTTAATATTTCACCATCACACAAAGAGGAACAATGTCTGACCTAAACCATACCTATATAATGAAATTCCATGATAGAAAAAGTTGTCATTGGACCACTAATTGCGCAGTTGATCAACTGAAACTTTCAGTTTTTTCTAGCATCAATGACGATTAACTGACATTTTAAGTGTTTTTTTTTCTCTGCCAGCATTGGTACATGAGTATAGGGGTTAGAGGGAAATTAGAGGGTTTAAAACTAAAGAGGTTCAATGTCTCTCTATAGATTCGAATCCCGAACCATCCTTTGGAAGCCAATGGTTACTACCAAACAGATAAGGCTAAGAGCCACATATGACCTTTTTAAGTATCTAATGACCCTAGAAAATGGCAGGGGTTGAGACAGTTAAATTTTCATTGCTTGTAAGTCTCTCTGAGAAGAGTGAAAGGCGAATGTCTGAAAAACATCTGGCGGGGGAGATCTTAGTAGAACTGCTCCGGTAAGGCATGCACTATCGGTTCAACGGTTCAACTCCATTGAGACGCTAGATTTTCTAGCTATACTGTATAATCGTATAGAAATATCTTTCATTACCACTTTTGAAGACTCTTAGGCTGACAATAAGACATGAATCTAGCATTACCACTTTTGAAGACTCTTACACAGAAGAGTTAACTCTTGCACACAAGAGTTCTCACTTTTCAAACCTTAACGACACCCTAGTGGGCTGATTGTAGAATTTTCCTAGAAATATAACTTCTCTCGTAGCTAGTGGCGAATCTACTGAGGGTACAGGAGGGTCACGTGACTCCCCTGCAATTCTAGAAACTTTTATTTATTCATTTATTTTTTGTGTATTTGTAATCAATAACCTTAATTTTTGGATTGGTCTTGTAGAAAATCAGCTCAGTTGGAGAATAATAGGTACTTGATCGAAGCTTTCAATTTCTCATTCAAAATTTAGGACCCTAAGTACTCAATGAATTTTGGAAAAAAAAGGTTAATAATAATGTGTCTGGTATGATCGTGATTTGATTTGTAGATATTGCATGGTTTATTGAGAAGGGTATTCATTAGAAGAGTTAACTTGAAATTCAATTTATATTTAATTTGGAGGTTTTGCAACTTATTATTTTACTGCATGATTTGTAGATACCATAAGCAGAATAAGACTTTACATTTTTTTTTCAAGTATCATAAGAACAATATGTATGAAATCTTTAATAATGGTTTAAGTTAATTTGATTTTTTTTGGCTGAATAATGTTTAAACATTTTATCTTCTCGTCATATTGATCTTGGTTTGATTTTTTCCCCTTCAAAGTTATGCTTCAAAAGGGACACCCTTGTGTTGAATTCCTGGATCTGCCACTGCTTAATTGTAGCCATCTCAATGTCTCACTGTAATCACTTATCACTTATAAACTAAGACAAAGTGAGGGAAGGACCACTAGGGTACATTCAAAAAGTACTTGCACTCATCGTGTATACCCTTTTGTTGGAAAATTGTAGGGAGGTCTTTGGTGCATTGGGACACTATCAGTGGCGGAGTCAGAATTTTAAATTGATGGGGCCAACTTAAGAAAAGCAATTTTGACCAAAAAATGTACTTAGCGATCGTGTAGCTTGTGGAGTACATTGTTTTGTTTTTTGGTCGATAATTACAATGCCCATGTGTAATTATTCGTCTATGAAAGGAATTTAGAAAAATTTACATGCTCATGGGCATTACCATCTAGTATTTCAACACCAATGAATAATTATTCTGAATAATTACTCTGGCTCAGAAGCCATGGTGAACAGTCACAGGTATTCGGATTTTAGAATATGGGTGATTGTAATTGATGTAGGACAACATATATATATATATATATATATATATATATATATGTATGTATGTATGTATGTACCTCGATTATTTCTGGAAATATTATTTTAGTAATAATATATATATATATATATATATATATTATATATATATATATGTATGTATGTACCTCGATTATTTCTGGAAATATTATTTTAGTAATAATATATATATATATATATATATATATATATATATATATATATATATGTATGTATGTATGTACCTCGATTATTTCTGGAAATATTATTTTAGTAATAATTTTTATTTATGATTAGTATTAGGAGATTTTATTTGTGCTGCCTGTTTTGCACGTTTTTAATTTAGTTTTGGTAAGATTTGCTTTTATTCCCTTGTCTTATAGTCATGGTTTCCAAGTAATAGTTTGCTTGGTCTCCACTCTAGGTAATTTCTTTATTGATAGGACTCCTATTAGTATGAATAAGGGTGTATGGCATTATTCAACTTTTAATCAAATATAATTTAGAGTTACTTCTCTTTATTCTTGTGGATTCAAGAACCTCGTGGATTTGAGACATATTTTCGTTTGAACTAGTACACAACTAGTTTCTCGTAAAAAATTCCGCCTCATCAAGTGGTATCAGAGCGGGTTTTTCCTGGCTTGGTGGCACCAAACAAAGTAGAAGACACACCCTTTGACGTTGCTCAAAGATTTGCTGATCCGAGAAAGATGGTGGAAGAACAACAAACAAATATCATGATGGAAATCCGTGAATCGCTGCGGCTATTGACTCTTCACCTCGACCAAGAACCAGGGAGGGTTGTAGAGAATCGCACGGAGGGAGTTGCCCAACGACATCCTCTTAACTAGGTTCGGGAACGTGCAGTGGGATTTTCCCAACGTCAGCCCCGTATCTAGATTATAGTTGGGAGACACCTAACTAACTGTGCTGATAGTGAGGAATCAGAACTAGATTTCAAGTCTTATGATAATTTGCCTAAATTAAGTGGTTATGAGTATTTTGAAGATATTCTTTATTAGATTTTAGATATTGAAGATTTCTTTGAGTATGTGAGAATGGTGTCTGAAATAAGGTGGAAATATTTGCTCGTAAAACTTTCGGGACGAGCGCTACGATGGTGGTTAGATATGCAAGATAAGAGAGAACAATTGGGAAGATGTCGTATTCGCGCATGGTAAAGAATCAAAAGACTTATGATGGAGAGATTTTTACCATGGAATTATGAGCAACTTTTGGAAGAAAAATATGGGCCAATGCAATAACATAGAATTCACACATTTGTCGATGTTGTTGAAGAAGCTGTTAAAGAAGAGGTAATTCAAGTTGATGGTAAAGAACAAGTTGATATCAGCAATATTGGCAACGAGAATATCGTGATTGAAGTCAATGAAGAGCAAATCGATACGGATTTGGGTGATGAGAAAAATAATGGTATTGTTATTGGGGATCAAGTTGTTGAGGACCAAAGTAATTTTTCAAAGGAGGTGATCAATGCTGCCACCTTATCTGATGACTCTATGGTCAAACCAGCCCGTCTCAATGAGCTAATTGTTGATGTGTCAATCAGTACCAAGATGAAACAAGATCAAGAGTACCCACAAAGTCAAATTGGCTTTGTTTATTTTCTTGGAGTGCAACAGTATGATTGGATTCTTAATATTCATATAGTGGGTCTTATCAATCAATTGAAGTATGCCGAGAAAATATCATTGCAAGTAATTTTTGGTGTGGAACATTTTTGGAAGGGAATCAAGAAGTTGAAGTTTTCAAGTATCTTTTACTTTGGAATGGGAGATGATAGATTTCCAATGAGAACTTGTGGACGAGTTCTTTTGAAGAAAATGAGAATGATGTAGGACAAGATATATATCCCTATTATTTTTGAAAATATTATTTTAGTAGCAATTTTTATTTATGATTAGAATTAGAAGATTTTATTTATGCTGCCTATTTTTCACGTTTTAAATTAGTTTTGGTAAGATTTGCTTTTATTCCTGAAAAATCCTAGATCGCCTATGTTTTATAATTTGCTAGGTTATTTTATCTCAACAAAAAAATAACATCAATCAATTATGAACCAATCACAAACAAAAAGCAATTAAAGAAATGAACACCAGATATACGTGGAAAACCCCAATACGTGTAAAAACCACGTGAAGGAATCAAACACTATAAAATAATTGTGTAGTTACAAGTAATCTTACCCTACGATTTGAATCACTCACAATCGCTCTAAGATGTACTTGCCGAATCCTCGTACACCACACCCAGTATTTGATTGCCGCTGCCTCGAATTCTCGAGCCTTCCAAACGTTCTTCCGGAAATCCACCGAAAAACAACTTGAACTTGATTATTGATTGATGTAGAAACCTCTTGAAGTTTTGATTAAAGTTCCATCGATCTTGTCCTTCAAGATTCACTCTCGATAAATTAGGGTTTTTGTGGCTTTGAGAACAAACGGCTCCAATATTCTTTTTTCAGCCGACATCCTTAACCTAGATCCATAAACGTGACTTATTTATAGAATTCTCAATCCGATCAATCGCATCGTAAGCCGATTGATCGGGTCATTGTAGATCCGGATTTTTTGACGCTGTCGATTAACAACCGATTGATCCTTTTATCAATCAGTATGCTCTGAAAACTTTTTTCATACCACGGTCCACTACCTGTGCTAAAATCAGAGTTACTCGATTGAGAAGCCGATTGATCGCATGATTGATCTTCTCTTTCCGAATGCCATCAACCGACTAAAAACACTAACACTCAGATTACATTACAAAGAGATTCTTTCCATTCTAATCCTATACACACTTCTACTTAGAAAATTACAACTCGATAATAAATGTGTTTTATCATATGGAATTGCCAAAAACAAGACGACTCCAGAATTTGGTCCTTACAATTCCCTTGTCTTATAGTCATGGTTTCTAAGTAATAGTTTGCTTGGTCTCTAGTCTAAATAATTTCCTTATTGATATGACTCCTATTAGTATAAATAAGGGTGTAAGCCTATGACATTATTCAACTTTTAATTATATATAATTTAGAGTTATTTCTCTTTCTTTTTGTAGATTCAAGAATCTCGTGGATTCGAGACCTATTTTCGTGTGAACTAGTATGCAACTAGTTTCTCGTAAATTCCACTGTGTCAGTAATGGAATGAAGAAGTCAATTTGCCTATAGCCATATAGATTGTTTATTGATGGATAATATGCTTTACATTATTTATGATACTGTTGGTTACATTTTACTTGGCGATTTTTTTTTCATAATCAGGTATCCGGACCAATTGACGTGCACTTCTAACTCTAGAAACAACAATAACCGTCAATTAGTGGGGGCCCAATTAAAAGCGGGGTGAAACTCTGTATCTTAAAGTCCTAGGCCTTGATTACCAGGCCAATCTCTTGTTTTGTGTTTTTATTTTTATTTGCTATGATATGTTGTCTCTAATGACGATGGCATTACTCACAAGTGATATCATTAGGCTCCCTAATTGGCATCAATTAATTTTTGACCTTTTACTTAAAAAAAATCCTATCTTTTTGTTCCCTTTGGAAAAATAGTATTTTCAACGTTTATGAAATGTGATTTGTCAGCTCAAGAGTCGCTTTAAGACGTGCTTTAATGGTGTATGGAACCATAATGATGCAATGAGAACTTTTGATGCTCATTATTAACACAAGTGGGATAGAGATCGATGCGACATTCCTCTTATTTTGGAGTATATTTATATGGATTAATTAAAGCTAATGTGATGGATTTAAAATTTTTTTTTTGACAAGCAAGATGGATTTAAATGTTAATTATAACTACTTACAATCAGGGACGGAGTTAGGATTTTTGTGTAATAGGAGCGGCCGGGCTGATACGTGGAGGAGGGGTAGAGTGTTATAATTTGATAATGTATATTTTTTCAATGTAACAGTAAGGTTTTTTTAAGTTGTAACAGGAGTGACAACCCCTACTAGCCACCCTTTGGCTCCATCCTTACAATACTGTGTGATTAAAGCAACTTTGTCTTTAATTTTCCAACTCTTTAAGCAAAAGAAGGCTGAAATTGCGATACCTGTACAGTGACATGAAATTAATGTGTGAGCAATGAAAAGTAAATGGTGGTGAGAAGTAAACTAGTAGTTGATAACTTTTAAGCAAACTTTCAGTTTCACTTTTCTTATACCTGTTTTGGGTACGTACCGACAGAGCACAAAACCCAAATCTAAACCTTTTATCCCTCAATAAAGAGGTTTGATATGCGCACCGATTGCTCTGCGGGACCCAATTCAGGTTCCAACACGAATAATTCGAACCTTTTATTGATTTTAAAATATGTTTTTGAGTGGCTCAATAAAAAATTATCTCAATCAAATAACTCTATGTATTTTATCCAAATATTTTGTTTTTGATTCAGTGTTTAGAGTTATCAAAAATTAGATTCAAGGAATAAGAAGAATCAAGGAAGAATTTGAGGGCATATTAGACTTTTTACTATTTCCGTTAATGGTGCAAGGTGGATTTTGTATTATTTCTATTTTTTTAATGACCAACTTGCATGCACTTCGACTAATTCCGAGATTCTGAATGTAGCGATTGAACATAACCCCTAATGATCCCAGTGTTTTGAGATGATTGGCCTCCGTGGGAATGGATGTATTATTATTTCCTTTTATTGGGGTTGGATGAAATTTTTCACAAAGGCCTAGAGTGCGAATGCAACCAAGTGAACACGAGGGACTGTGTACATTGTCCGAATCACAGGATGTATAACATACCCCCTCTATCCGTGTTTAGTACTCCCTCCATCCCAATTTGTTGCGCATGTTTCCTTTTTGGAACTTCTCAAAAAATTGTCTATATTTCATAATCTATAATATTTTTTACAATTTCGAAATCTTTGTTTTAAAAAATTAATTGAGATCTATCAAACAAGATTCATATTGACTATAAAAAATATTATAGATTGAAAAATATAGACGATTTTTTGAGATGTCCAAAAAAGGAAATAGACATAACAAATTGGAACGGAGGGAGTAGTTCTTTTTGGCAATTTGTGTTTCAATTGTTTATATTTTTCAATATGAATCTTAATTTTTTTTTGCAATATGGAATTGTTTGATAGATATCAATTGTTCTATTATTCAAAAAAATTTGTAATCGTGAAAGCATTATAATTGAAAGATATACACACTTCAGAAATAAGGCAGTTGTACAACTTGACTAAGAGGGACGTCTGTGGTTTGAGTCTATGGGGAGAATTTGAATTCCCTCGAGTTGTTAACCTACTACAACACCACTCTAATGTCCACTGATCTATACTGTCTGGCAAAAAAATAAAATAAAAATAAAAATAGTACGACTCTCCAAAATAGATCAACACCCACGGACGGAGGGAGTATATGGGTGAGAATGATTCATTTAGCATCGTTCTCCAAAATGTCTCTCTATCCCTAAAAAAAAAAAAGATTCATTTAGCATCGTTTTCCACTTTTCCGTAACTTTTAAGGGCAACCTCTGCAAGGGAATTCCAAGGAGGACATGCTTCAAGATCATGCAAAGAAAAATGGGAGTGAAATGTTAGTTTTCTAACAATTCACTTTGTATTTTTTGATAACTCAGATGTTCAGATCACTGGATCAGCTTACGTGCACCTCAACTGATGTCCACCGAATTTAATCTTCTCTTTCGAAACAAAAGAGTTTTTATAGAAATATTTATCTATTATATGACATTGACTTTGTGCATATAGTAGCAATCCGTCCATTTTATTGAGTGCTACGCGACTCGAACCCATGGAATTCTTTCTGATTCTACAGGTCGGATCTCATTCCATCATCTCCAAAACCAATTGTTGCAGTAAAACATCTCTTAGATATTTTCTTTGTTTTCCTTTATGCGTTTATTTCAGAAAAACGAAATTATAAGAAAAGATAGAACTCATAAATAACCATCAGCTATAACCCAAGTTGAAAAATTATACTCCCTCCGTCCTTTTTTTAAATATGTTACTTCGCAAATCCAACTTATTAAAGAAACATTATCATTACACATTTCACATCAACTTGTTCTTCCACTTTACACTTTACTCACATCAACTTTTCCCTCTACTTTCCAAAATTATCATCTACTTTTACCATTAATTCTTTACCAACTAATTTTTCCAAAAGGGCAAAATGATAATTGTACAAATTTTTACCCATTAACTTTTTAAATAACACACTTATTTAGGGACATCCCAAAATGAAAAGTTAAACACTTAAAAAGGGAAGGAGGGAGTAGTTTAAATATGTAGCAAATAGTTAAAAACAAGATTTCATGCAAATTTTTTGTGTTTTTAGCAGCAAGTTTTTAGAATAAACTAATCCTAGTTAAAAAGTTAGTATAAGAGACGTGAGTTCTATAATGTTCTGATTTTTCGTTTGATAGGAAGCGATGTGTTTCATTTCATTAATGTCTACGGAGATCAATTAAAGCTAGGTTATTGACTTACGAAATTGCACTGTTGCACACAAAAGAAAATACAAGACTATTCTAAAAAAATATGAAATCTCATCGCCAAGTTGAATGGATCGAGTACTTTGAATTTTTTTTTGAAGGATAAAAACATTATTAATCTTGAAAAGAGAACAAGACTAATATGAGCAAGAAAAGGTAACAAACACAGTTATCAATTCAAGACCTAAAACCAAAGGCCTAAAGTCCATCACCTGTGAGTTAAAACCCAGATACGGACATAAAACACAAAAAACATCTCAGGAGTCAAAACCCACATACAACAATAAGCTCAAAGAGGCCAAGCCCAAAACATAACAAACCCTAAAAGCATCTAGCATCCATTGCCACCTCCCCGGAAAACACCTCCACATGGCTGCCACTGACATCTCCCAGGAAAACTCCTCCACATTGCCGTTAAGCATACCGGATTGATCCCATAGATGAACTTGTTGCTTGACCGACCGGGTGAATGTGAATTAAACTAAAGACGCATCCCAAGTATAGGACTCTCGACCTGTGTTGCACAATATCCGGAAGTACCGGAGTCAAACCATAGAGACGGACGAACGGTGTTTGACTCAAAAGTGTTGAATTCTAGTTTAACCTGACTCTTAGGTAGCCACCCCTTGT
Source organism: Vaccinium macrocarpon (assembly GCA_022606695.1). Taxonomy (NCBI): domain Eukaryota; kingdom Viridiplantae; phylum Streptophyta; class Magnoliopsida; order Ericales; family Ericaceae; genus Vaccinium; species Vaccinium macrocarpon. The sequence goes on along the minus strand of CM040176.1, from coordinate 14,239,630 downwards.
GCAACTCAATTGATTATCAACTAAATGGATGAAATTAATTAACTATGGATTTAAAAGAAAAGTACAGTCGTGGGAAATCCAGCGTCCACGACTAGCCTTAACCAATGTTCACTCGGGTCATAGTTCCTTCAAATAACTGATTTTAGACTAGGAAAAAGTTCCCTAACGAATGCACACCACTTGTCACTAGTTTCCGTGTGCAGTTGAGATGAAGACTTTAGATTCCTTCGCCCCGGTTACAAGGACTCCAACGATGCCCGGGATTTGTTCGTTAGGAAAAGTTTTATATCCCAAAATTGCATAAAAATTTAATTATGTCGAACTCGAGGTGAGCATCGATTAGTCTAGCCACGGGGCGTCTTCGCCCCACGGCCGCACCCTATGAATCTACTCACTCATGATTTTATTGAACGCGGCAATAATATTAAACCTAGATCTAAACATGGTTTGCAATAAGCATGATATAAAAACTAATCACCAAAGATTAAAGGAGAGGAAACATATTAGTTTACCCAACGAGAACAAGAATTCAATGCTAGAAAGTACTAAGAAACTTGAATTAAACTTGAATCCAAAATAATCCAGAAAACAACAACTAAAGTTAAGGAAAATAAACGTAAGTTATGAATTGTGTAACCTTAATTTCGAGTTGTAACGGGGTATTTATATTAGAACCCCTGTTATTACAATTAAAATCCTAAAAGAAAATGGAATCGCATCGCACGAAGACCAAAATGCCGCCGTTTCAAAGCCAATTAAGACCCTTGGTAGCGCTACATGCATTTCTAAGTAGCGCTTCCGAACTAGTTAGAACCGTCAACCATTGACCTCAAAGCAGTTGGTAGCGCTACACCCATTTTGGTGTAGCGCTCTCTAAAGTTCTGATAAGTTCGTGAGCCCTGTTGTGCCATTCCCAAGTGCTCTGTCAAATTCCACAACCTTGCTTGCTTTCACGTTCCATCACGGCCTTTCCACGGTGTTGGTTGGATGGTGGTGGCCAATAAGGAAGAGTCTATGGTGACAGCCTAGTTTTTTTTATGCTATGTTTTTTTTTGTTTTTCTTTCTATCGGCATTTCTTAGTCCGGTTCGGTATTGATCTATTTTTTCAGAACTAGTGGGTGATGGTGGTGGGTAATAAACTCTCTCAGTTTTTTTGGTTCTGTGTTACCGGATTTGGTATCGTGCTTGTCGTGGTGCGTGGGTGGTCGGTTTCGCCGACATTTGCTTTTCCACGCTCAGAGTCCGCCGTGACAACGAGGATTTTTCCTAGGGTAGCTCTCGTTGCTCATGGTTTTGAGGGGTCATTGTGTACTAGTGTCTCTACATGCTATGATCGGGCTGGTGTTAGCTTTTAGATAGCGAACCTGTGGACTCCATTGTTGCTGAGTGTTTATCCAATTGGAATCTATATGATTCGTAAGGAGCTCTTTCTCATTCATCCGCGACTCATACTAAACCCGGCTTGGGTTCGGTTTGTTTGCACATCTGATCTGTTTGCATCCTGTAGTATGTGTTAGAGAGCCAAGGGCTCACGTCGAGACGTTGGAGATAGCTCTCTTATTTGTGCTTTGTTTGTTTATTTCTATGTGATTTCGGTTGTTTACTAGATTTTATCAGTGTTCTTGTGGATGAAGTCCATTGTAAGTGCCGCTGGGCGATTTTGAATGTGAAAATTTTATTCTGATATAAAAAAAGGAAAAAAGGAATTGAAACAAGGTCTCGTTGAGAATTCTGAGAATTGCAACAGTTAGAGCAACTTTAAGGCTGAAGCAAAATAAAAACTTCTTTGGCTGTGTTTGGTTAGATAGTTTAGTTTAGTTTTGATGATGTCAACATGTATAATGAGTGGAAGTCCAATAAGCTGAGCTTCCTTTGGTTTGGCAAATCCATGCCCAAAACATATACATTTGGGTGTATCATATTTTTATGGCATTGTAATCTTTAGTATTTATTTTTAGAGTGTCTGTTTTAGGTGTGGAAAAAGAATCATCTCAATATGTATTTTTGTTCGAGTGAGGTAGTTTTTTTAGTCAAGACGGATTGCTCATTTTGAAGACAAGGTTGGGTGCCAAGGATTTCTTCTAGCACAACATTCTGATGGAGTTTGATGGATGTTTTGCTCGAGCAAAACAGTCAGCAAAAAATGCACAAGGCAAGAGGTAGATGCCACACGTTTTGCTCCAGCATTTCAAGGCCCTTTTATTAGCAAAACATTCTGTTTGTTTTTGCTGGATTTTTTGCTTGAGCAAAACAGCCGGCAAAAATGCCCGAATTCAGCAACTATAAAATCTCAGCCATTAGGTCGAAAATTAAGAGAGCTGCGGTAATAAGAGACCTAATACTAATATTTCCATCTCTCATCACTTTCGGCGGCTAGGGTTTGTGAACCTTGAAGAATTGTGAAGGCTTGTGAATGCCGTGAGTTTCAAGATCATCTTCAAGGGGTTTGTTCTTCGTTGAAAACAACCAATCTCTGAGTAAAGTCCTTTCGTGGAGTTTGAGAGGCACTTCAAAGTCCTTCGGTGGATTCCGGGAGGCAAACGGAAGGCTTGTGGATTCAAGGCGGTGGCAGTCAAAAGCACTGGGTGTGGTGAACGTGGATTCGGCAAGTAGTTCTTAGGTTCGATTGGTGAGGATTCACGATCGATGGTAAGATTACTTGTAACTACACATTGAGTATAGTGTTTTTGATTCCTTCCCGTGGTTTTTACCCGTATTGGGGTTTTCCACGTATATCTTGGTGTTCTTCGATTGTTTGATTTCGTTTCATTGATTGGTTAAAGTTTTGATTGGTGGGTCGATATTTAAAAAAGATTAAAACATAGTAAATCTATAAACCTAGGCAAACTAGGGTTTTTTCAGATAGAGAGTGAAATGGGGAATATGATGATGCCATCAAAATTAAAATTAAAACTAAACAGGGAAATGAACAATGCCTTTATAATTGAAAAGTCATGTCAGTAAAAGGCTCAGTAGAATAAGATTCAAAAAGTGTTGAATTATTTTAGTGCAACCTTTTCTCTCTTAAATTTGAAATGATATAGGAGTATAGAAATGTGTTAGGGTCATTTTACCGTTCATTAGTTGCATGCCTAGTTGAATGAGTTAAGTGGAATTACACTTAAGGATGGCCATCTCAGCCGCCCCGCCCCGATCCAACCCTTCCCCTCCCCGAATGGGTATGGGATTTGGGAATTTTTTCGGGGATCGGGTTGGGGATGGGGGTTATTTTTAAAAAAAATTGGGGATCGGGTAGGGGATGGTATTGTTAGTCCCCTACCCGATCCCCTCCTCTATCCCGGCCCCTCCCCGTATCCCTATTCACTCATATATATTAATATATATGTATAGGTATAACATATATATTTGTATTATAAGTTTATAAAATTTCTTTTCCCAAATAATAAGTTTGTAACTTAAAGTGTTGGAGACATTCTTAAACTAATTAATAATTTATATTTGATGTTTGTTGAAACTATGAGTTGTGTGCTTGAAACTATGGGTTGCATCCTGATTATATGCATTTGATTAATAGGATCATCTTCTATTTCGATTAAAAAAATATGTACCTCTTTCATACATATGACAAGTGCATGAATTTTTGGATCCTTGAATTCCCGTAGGGATCCCCGTTCCCTGCATCGGGGCGGGGATGGAGGTTAAAATAAAATTCCCGGTGGGGATCGGGGATGGGATGGGGATTGGGGATGGAGGTAGTAGTATCCCTAATTACACTCTTACCCTTTTCTTGTAACAAAATAAAAAATGTGTTGAGGTCCACTCATGTTGTGTTTTGTGAACCAAGAAAACTTATATTATTACACTAAAAAAAGAGAGGACACTACCGGCTAGAAAATACAAGAAAAAACAAAGAAAAATACAAAACCTACCAAAAATGTACAACAACGACGATGGAAACCGCCAATCCACTCGGATGTGGCTGGAGGAAGACGACAAAATGATATCAACGTTCGAAGCTCCACATCTCTTCGTCCCACCGCAGTCACAGCTGCCAGACGCCACCATAGTTGCTGCTGAAGAACCCACAAATCCGGCATCCAGGCTCAGATATAAGATCCAGATATCCCAAATTAGAAGATCTGGGTCACCACCTTCCAAAAATGATGGGATAGTGAGAGAACTCAGGTAGGAAAGTTAGTTCTGCGGACTTTTGCACAACTCACTTAACTTTGATGTTATCTTTGTTTTTGCGTTCTTGTTTACTTTAGTGGGTGCTCTCGTTTGATAAGAGAAACATTCTTTACACCGTGAGTGTAAATAAAAATTTTCTTCAAATCAATTGCATTGCGCCACATGTCTATGTTCTATTATTTGGGATCAATGTTTGGACACATGATGGAATGTAATAAATTTATAGAAAACTTTTATTCACATCGGCGGTATAAGAAATGTTCTCCCATTTGATAACTCAGCACTATCTCATCGAATCAATAGGTCCTGTTTGAAGAGGCTCATATACGGAACGTTGAGAAATAATAGCTGGAGCGGAAGATTCAATTAACCAAGATTTAGACAAAGGAGAAAAACTTGGGTGCGTGTAGAGTATGGCCATGTGTACCCGATCGATCACGCATCTCGGTCATCCAAAAGTATTTTGGATAGTCCATATTTATTCCTCCTCTTTCTCTTATTGCAATCTAGGCTATTCAAAATACGTTTAGACGGCTTGAGATGCGTGGCCGGACACCACATTACCATAAACTCACCCAAATTTTTCTCCAGATATGGGGAATAAGTTGAAAATTGTCTTGGATACATTCTTGATCTAACGGTTATTATTCCACTTGGCACATTACTCCCATCCTTAGAGATTCTCTCAAGGCTAATCGAGCTGGAGAAACTAGACACACGTCAAGGTTTTAAATAGCAGTTGTGGCCGGCGTATAGGTAGCAAAATGGTGTAGCGGTAGCGAAAGTATGGATTGATATGTAGTGGGAACTATGTGTTAGGATCTTGAATTTTTTTAAACCTTTTTTTTTGGCGCCACAGCACTTGAACAAGCCATAGCAGTTGAAAATTGGATAAAACTGTTACGTTGCAGGAATCGGTTGATACATATGTGAATTTTAGATAGCACTGATACAATGGGGTGTTACAGTTTTGGAGAACCATAAAACCGCTATGTAGAGGCTGATACGCTACGTAGCGGTTGATATTTAAATCCTTGACACTTGTATATGTCTATGTTTGTACCTTACTTAGGATACATGAATAAAAGAAAATACAAATATAAGAATGATTTTGATACTCCATTTTTTTTTTTATTATGACTCTAAAATTTGTCCTATACAACAAAAGTACCAAAAAAACGAATTTTGGAATATCATTATAAGAACATGGATCGGCTAATTCATCATCAAATCATCTTACAGATGTTGTGGCTAGTAATATAATCTTGTTTTATGGTTCATCGTGGTGGCATTTTATTTCAGTGTGAGAAGTCGTACATGGCTAACTATGAAGAATCTTGTTTTATGGTTCATCGTGGTGGCATTTTATTTCAGTGTGAGAAGTCGTACGTGGCTAACTATGAAGTCACATGAACCAATGGACATAACAGGAACCTTACGTGGGTGATTATGAATGAATGAATTTATTGGGGGGCTGTGACGGGAAAGCATGTGTTTATGATAACTTGTACCCATATAGTAGGATTAGTAAGTGAAATATCCCTTACGGAAAAGTATTTTTGATTGAATGCATAAATCTACATTTCACAAGCACGGAACCTATACTATGCACGAAACACCAATAAATTAATTAGATGTAATGACGTTTAATCCTCATCGATTTGTGCTTTAAAATTAAATTTAGGTATTTTGTGAGAGGAGTTTGAAAGACTTGTTTGGTTGAGAGTTTTGAGAAGAATATTTTGAAAAATATTTTTGAGATAGTGTTTAATTTAGTTTTGATGATATCAGCAGGTGTACTGAGTGGAGAGAGATAGAGAGAGAAATGAAGAAAATGATGATGTCATCAAAACTAAAACTAAAACTAAACAGGGAAACAAACAAGGCCATATCTTTTTAGAATTTTTTTAGGAAATATAAAGTGAACAACCTATTTTTTTTTTTGGGAGAGCATATTAAAGGCTGGGGTGTATTTTTGTGGAATTTTTGTTACATTTTCCATTGAAGAGAAGTGTAATGTGTGCCATATATGAGTGCAAGTGCTCAGTTATGAATTATAGATTATAGGTTATTGATCTGTTACTCCCATTGAATATCCCTACATGTTGCTTCTTGTTTACTCCATCATTGCATTTTTCATATTTTGATCTTTCCTTTTTACCCTTTAAATATTTGGGAAAATCCACATTTTCCTATTACGGTAATTAATATCAAAAGTACTTTAGGGTAAAAGAGTAAACTCATCAACTTTTGTCAATTATTCTCTAATAGGAACAATCTTTCTGGGTTAATAAACGATCAAAGAGACCAACAAATGGGAACTGAGTGAATATTCTTTATGAGAAATGCTAGCTCGGTAAGAGCATCTGCAACCCTTTCTCAAACTCAAAACCGAATTTGAAATTTGGATAAAAACGTACACCTAAAATCCAACTTCAATCCTAGAATAAAACCCATATCAATTTGAGTTTTATTCAAATTCTTACACAAATCAAGGGAGACCCAAACTCTTACCCAAGTTTCCAACGGCTAGTTTTGGAGGGTGGCTGGTGGTAGAGGGTGGTGGTCGATTTTCTCTTGTGGTATGCATTGTCCCTGGTGGCCGCAGGAGTAATTGTCGATGACTAGAGTAGTGGATTTTTGTTGAGGTGGAGGGGTGGGTTTTCCAAATTTGGGTATAGGGCTGGAGAAGGTTATATGAAATAGAGTTTTTACTCTATTTTGTACTCAAATTTGAGTAAGGGTTGGAGATGTTCTAACACATCACAATTTTGATCTATATAGTTTTCACCTATTGAATTGCCTTAAATTCACAATATTGATTTGCTTAGAAAATCATAGCAACTTGTAACTGTATGCTCAAAAAAGCTGCATCCCTTTTTGGGTTGGTAATTCTATTTGACAAATCACATCTTTACGTGTATCACATTATTTATTGAGTTGTAATTTCTTATGTAGCGAGTTTGTATATGAATAGAGTGGAAAGAATCTCTTTTTAATCTAATTCGACGGTTAGTAGACGATCGATTTCTGCCGAGATCAATCGGCAATTTAATCACAGTGGTATGCTACATGCTGAACGGGTAGATCAATGGTGAGATCAATCGGCAACTCGATGGGGTCGTTTAGAATAATGGTATTCCGTTTCAGCTAGCTCAAGTAGATCGTGTAGGATCAATCGGCAACTCAATCATGTAGTTTAGTGTGCTACACTTTGAGATTGGTTTCATATGCGATCAATCGGTTTTACTTGTGATTGATTGGAATTACATCTATTATAAAAGTGATCACATCTTTTATTTCTAGCTTATGTTGGCTGCGGGAGCATCTATTTTTTCAAATACACAAAAAAACGCTAGAGTATCAAGGTTGAATCTTGAAGGAAAAAAACAAGATGAATGGATCTTTAATCCTTTCATCGTTACTTTAAGAGGTTTTTACATCAGCAATCAAGTTCAAGTTTCTTCTGGTAGATTTCTGGAAGTACGTTTGGAAGGCTCGAGGATTCGAGGCAACGACAATCAAATACTGAGTGTGGTGAACGAGGAGTTGACAACTGATCTTAGGTCAATTGAGAGGAGTCTCAATTGTGAATAAGGTCCTTTGTAACCACACAATGATTTTTATTTTGTTTGACTCATTCCCGTAGTTTTTGCTCATTTAGGATTTTTCCACGTATATCTTTATATTCATCGTTGCTCTTCAATTCTTATTTTTTTTACTTTAATTTGATTGGTAGAAAAATAGGAATTTCACTGACAATTCAAAACATTTGTATAAAAATTCGCAATATTTGCTGATCATAAATGAGTCTTACTAACCTTCATTCATTAAGTGGAGGATAATATGTATATAATGACAAACTAGTTTGAATATCAATACACATTTCACTGATTTCATTATATTTTCACAGATATTAATACATTTTTTTTCTGGATATCTATACACTCTCAACTTCTTTTCCTCTACCCTTAGAGAGGAGGTTAGCATTTTCCCTCATTCATAACATCATGACAAAACATATTAATACAAATGTTACAAAATTCATTATAAATTTATATGCAAATGTTTCAAATAGTTATACTGCAAATGTTTGAGATCTTTATACCAACGTTACGAATTTAAGATTAAATATGCATTTTTAGACAAAGTGTTATATATGAATTCAAGTGGTTTTAAGGGGATTCATATGTATATAATTGATCACCAAAAAAGAAATTATTAATCATTTATAAACAAATTACAATAACTGAACGGACTCGAGGCAAAGCATCAAATAAAGCAGACATCTCAACGTAAATACTAAGTTGACACCCCGAATCCTGACAACCACGCACTGCCAAGGACTCAAGGTAATATGTATTATACATACCTAAATAAATAGCAGTATTTATGCTGTAGTTTTTTTTTTAATTTTTTTTATTATGTATACGTGCATGATGACTCCATGCATGATTGTATACCACAGGTGGCAAAGGAAAATACAAGTATGCCTTTTCAAAAAAAAAAAAAAAAAACAAAGTAATAGTACATGTTAAGGTGGAGTGCTTTGCAAGTTACTTGTGAATGTCAACAAATGGCGCTTCCAAGAAGAATAATGATAGTGACACAAATTTTGTGTCACAACAAACCACAACTCAATTCACATGGGCTATGAACCTGCAAGTGGAGCCCATGTGGGACTCATACTCCATGTGAGTAAGATTGTGATTGGTTGTGGCAAAAAAGTTTGTGTCACAATAATTTTTGCTTCCAGAATGGAGGACTCTTGTGGTTTAGCCATTTGGCCACTTCATGACCTCATAATTAATTGGGAGACGTTTTTGGTCTTGATTAGTGGTATGAAGTGGATTGGGACCATAACTTGATCTTGAGTTAATGTGTCATATCTTGTTGACATTACCATTTTAGGGATTTCCTTGAAATCAAGATTTAATTTTCTTGGAACCAATGGTATATCAATAAACGTTCATTTAAGTCACCAATTCCTTTTAAATTTTGAGATATGAGGGAGCAAATTAAAGAAACTATATTACTTAATTGTACTTTATTTCAATTAATCATGCTCTTTCACGTACGTGAGGCGAAGTTCTCCGGCGCTAGCAGGCAATTAAGAATTGTAATTTTATTAAGGGGTGGTTTGGGTAAATTGAAAAAACTAGTTTTTTTTTTGGTTTTTTTGATTTTGTTCTTATTCAAAAATTTTTTGTATTCGTTAGTTTTCGGTCGATTTTTTGAGGTTTCTTGACTTGTCTCAACGAGATGAATCTAAAAAGTATAAAATTATTAGCCAAACTTAAAGTTTTGTGAATAAAGATGAAAAATAATCCAAAAAACCGGAGTCAAAAAACCTCAAAAAATCGACCAAAAACTAACAAATGCGAAAAAAATTGAATAAGGACAAAACCAAAAAACAAAAAAACTAGTTTTCTCAATTCACCCAAACCAAGCCTAAATAGTACTCCTATCAGGAAGGTAAGATGACAGAACCTTTAATACATGATACGTTTGCCTGTTTTGATTCGGTACTAAGTTTGTAATGATCAACTCATCTAGCAGTAGCAACGTGGCACATTAAAAAAGGCTGGCTTTCAAAAAAGGAGCACTAGTTGTTTGGATAAAGGGTAGATTGGTAATTTGATAACACAACTCCAAAAACTAAAAAACCAAAAAACTACTAGTGGAACAAGTTGGTTTTTTAAATAAACTAAAGACCAAAAAAAACCAAAAAACCAAAAAAACTATGTTAGTGGAACATGGCCCGAGAGAGGTAAAAACTACCTACATGGTATCTGTTATTAACAGTTCCCATGGCTATGATAGAAGTAGGTATTCGACGTTGGGATTTGTTATTCAAGATTAGTTGAGTCGCACGTAAAAAAGTTCGGACAACTGAAATAAAAAAAAAAAAAAAAAGTATAGTAGAGCTTAATTGCTAAATATTAAATCCGAAAGTTACACGTACGCGAAATCTGTTGGAGACGAAGTTTTGAATAAAAAAACCACGTACACAAAAGAATTGCAGTTTAAGAAAACAAAAACGAAGGGTCCACATTAGTCTATCTTGACACACCTAATTAGCCAAGGGCTGTTAAGTCAAATACCAAACATTTGGATTATTACCTGCCCCCAATTAGTATTCAAATTGATTTTTATAAGTTGCTCTGGAATAATTTAATCCTACAGCTAATATCCAAATTGATTTTTATAAGCTGCATAGGAATTTAATTCAAGAACTAACTCCGACACCAAAGACTTTTTCCCTAGCTAGCAACAAGGGAGAGTCCCTCTCCGCTTGACACGTGTTTAGTTAAGCCGCAGTGATACTCATTAAGTCGCACCTAATCAAACGCAGTTGACGAAACTTGTACCATTGTCTGGAAATCTCAGCCGTCCGATTATGGGTTATGGAATTTATGGTCAAGGATGATTTTAATTGGGGTTTTCAATCAATTAATGTTTTTTAATGAATTAATTTATTTGTATGATCACGAATGGAACAATCTAGAATTAAGCACATACGTTGTACCTCATGGAGTTGGTATGTTGAGCGGCGGACGGGAAAAAATTGAAATTATTCAAGAGTTTGGAGTGGTGTTTGGCGTGGCCTCCGCTCGCTCCCAGAAACGTTTGGTTCCAAATTTCTTCAAACTTTTTGGTTTACATTGATTGCTCAATAAATAGTAGTAAATAAAACCAAGAAGAAAATATAGTTTTATCAGATCGAGCTTCCAATTACTTGCTCCATTATTTTCCTCTTTACCTGTTCGCTTCTTCTGGAGTCAACATGCTAGGAAAGTTTCATATACGAAGACCCAGTTTTTCAAAAGATTTTAGCACTCAGGTGCTAAAATCATGATATTTCAAATCAAAAAATAAAGTAGTTCCTTTCCTTGCATAGTTTTCCGATTTTTTTTGTACCAAATTAAAGAAATCATCGTGTACTTTAGTTTGGTGCAAAAAAAAAATCGAAAAAGGATATATGGAACCACTTCATTTTTTAATTTGAAAAATCATGATTTTAGCACGTGGGTGCTAAAATCTTTTGAATAACTGAGCCTTATTGCTGGACAAGGAAAAAAAAATTGCAAACGAATAAGCAAAGTAAAGACCCAAACAAGCCCTCAGTAAACACAACTATTATGAGATATGTATGATCTAAAATGGAACTAATAAGAATTAAGAATAATGCCAAAACTGTTGTTAGTGCTCAAACTTAAAAACCAATGATCTCTTAAACTGCCTAAAAAGCGGAGCTCCAATTTCCTGATTGATTTTTTATGATCCGAACTGTTTAATGTGTTTATCATGTGCTTTTAAGGGTTCTCGATGATGAATCAGCAAAAAAAAGACTGGGAATGACTTGATTCCAGCAGTTTTTCATAAATGTATTATATTCATTTTTATGAAAAATAGTTCAGATCAACCATTCCTAATCATTAGTTTTGGAAGATTCACTGTGAGAACTCTTAAAAACACGTTTTAAACATATTGAATGGTTCGGATTATCAAAATTCGATCAAAAAATGGTAGGTCCGCATTTTACCAAAATGAAGAATCCTTTATTAGATCGCTACTAAACTTAAATGCACAAAAGACTTTTATTTAATTATGTGCAGAGTCTATGAATAGTATAAGCCTTTTATGCACTAAAGTTTTGGCACCCGTAAAAACAGTTTTGGCTGATCACCACTCTTAAGAAAAAGGTCTTGATAAAGAAAAAGAATTAGGAAAAGGGTCCTATTAAAAAAAGAAAAAGAAATGAAGAATAGGTGGTGTACACACATGGCAATGGTATGGACCACAAGATAGGTCTGCACAAATGCGTGTGAGATGATACAATTTTGAAGTGATTTTCAGTAAATGAGTCAATCACAAGCTCCTTTTATTAATGCAACATGAAATGTATTAATCTTTCCGTTCATTGGATTCAATTATTTCATTTTGTTTATTTTATTTCCTTATACCGATGATGACATCCCGACATATGTTTATGGGCGGAGCTACACAGTGGCTGATGGTGCAGTGACTCATGCTGGTGCTATTTCTTTCTTCTTTAAATTTGACTTGTGGTTTTTAATTAGACTCGCAAGTTCAGTGGATTTCTAGCGTCTTGTGAAAAAAGCAACTCCAGTGCTGAAAAGTTGTTGTGAATTGAAATTGTACTCCTTTGAACTCGGATTAAGTCCGAATCCAAAAACTTAGCTCCGCCATTGAATATAGAAGTCTCCAACGATATGTTGGAATGCGGAAAATCAAGATCGTTCCTGGTCCCAAGACTGAAATTTGGAGATGATATATTATTTTTATTTCTTGATATCACGTTTTTATCATGGGATTCCATCGCTCAATTTATCTTTCCCATTTTCTTCCCATAAACTCATAGTAGTCGGCTAGTTTGCGCACACATTGATTGTGTTTTAGAGGACTAGTTTCACAGTTCACTAGGGGAGGGGCACTTAACTGCGGGAGTTGACTACTCGAATTGGATGGACGATGAGTCCTCTCGAAACCAGCGAACCAAGTCTCATTCATTGCTTCAGAAATTAATTAATGCCGTGATAAAACTTCGTATGAGCTGACCTTAAAGAAATTAATAGCACCTGACGAGTTTTCAGAACTCAGGCATCACACGAGTGGATGAACACATTCTTCAAAACCAATAATGATCATATATCTATTGCACTCAAATCATTGAAAATAAGACTCAACTATCCCCACATAAAATAAAGAAAAATCAATTGCATCACACTCAATAATAATGATGATCGTGATGCATCTATGAGCTTTTTGTGTTAATGGCAAAGGGCATTCCAGTCAAGATCAGATTTTTTCTGAGTCAAGATTAAATTAAGCCCCTCAAAGAATTATTGTTCTTCTTTCTTGGTACGTTATCGAATTGGACCTCGATCTCTTAGTAAATGGACCTCCTCTGTTCTTTAAAAATTTTAAATTCCTTTACAGTACATAATAAATTGTTAAATGAAAAATACACTTATCTGTAAATTTATGTTGGGAAGTGATTTCCACACCCCCTAAATTGTTAATCACACCTTTTTTTTTTTGTTCATGATTTTTTTTGTCTTCGTGACATTTTCCTCAAAATGCCATCAACAAAAAAAAAAAGGGTGTGATTAACAATTTAGGGGGTGTGAATATCAATTACCTTTACGTTTTGTATTTGTACTAAAATACATGACAAATATGTAGCTTTATATATACACTCAAGACGTTCCTTCAATTGGCCAGAATCACCTCCATAAACGGACCGTACACATCTATGTATTTTAGTGTACCAAATATTTGGTAAAGTTCAAACAGTGTAAATTCATTGATAGGTGTCCTCTGATACTCCCATACCAAGCTTAAAAACTCTTTTAACAATTTAGGTCTTTCAACTGCCGACAGTGGTAGCCTAAAATAAGGCTTATTCTCCTCCCTAGACATGACTTGGTTTTGAGTCTCGTCCTTAATATGTCTTTGTGGAGTTGGTGTGCCACATATCATATTGTATCTAGGTAGTGCTGTGGTGATGACCTGTCTTTCTAGACATTTAATAGCGGGTCGCCCCCATGGTAACGTCCTAGGGGGGTGGCTATGTTGGTTGTCCCTCCCAAAAAAGAAGAAGAGACTCATTGGTCTATGGTGGCGTAACTATTAGTAGTCTCTTTTGATTTAAAATGATTTATTAAATTGATCAAGTTAAAATTCAAGTCATTTAACACTTTCGTTTAAACTTCTTCAATATTTTTCATAATAAAAGTGAGTACATGCATGTTTTAGTGGTCTTTAGGAAAAGGACCAAAAAAAAAAGTCCATATGCTTTTTTTCCTTATCATCAAATAAGTTTATGTACTTGTGACTACATTGGGTAGAATAATATCAATTTATATTGTACTATAGTAGAGCAAAAATCATAGAGTGTATTTTTTGGTACAAATATGTCTTATATATCGGCTTCTTTCAAAATTAAAATCCCGCGTATTATATTATATTTAGGGCCAGCCCCGACATTTCGGGGGCCTAAAAAACGAAGATGTAAGATGAGGCTATTTCTGTTGGAATATTACAATGGGTATCAAAGAACGAGGGACTCTAAAAATTTATTAATTTTTTGATACCTGAAATGACCCCACCTCGAGCTCTAGTTGAGGGCCGACTCTGAATTTATGTGTCCGATAAACTATAACATCGCTAATGTTTGATACTAGTATACTGCGTCAACATCATTTTCTACGGTAATATTGACGGACACGTAAACGTAGGGCTGACGATATTGGTGATGGAATGGTTGAGTAAGAGTGCATTCAGGGAAGGGTGAGTGGCTTGTGTAGGAAAAATAGGATGAAATTCTTTTTTTCTTTTCAAAATTTTTTTTTAGATGGTTAGATTTAGCTTTTGTCTTTGTGTCTCCCCATCATTCACCATCACCACCCTTGTGGATGGAGCTAATCACACCCTAACAAGACTTTGTAGTTCACAAGTACTTTTCACAAACCAATTTGTGGGCCATTGACACACTCTCTCTTGCACATAAACATATTAGATCAACCTCTCTACGGTTGAGTTTCTGACTCCGCCGTGCAGTTAGTGCTGGTATACGCTCGATCGCCCGTAAACCACCTTGATGATCTAAGTCGTTTATCTAAGTGCTTGCCGAGCAAATTCCTCTCTCAAGGTTTATAAGGTTGATTGCAAAATCATGGTGACACAATCGTTAACCATGATGGACAAATGATACGAGTAACCATTTATTTTCGAGACAAACGTGCATGTGCTGATCATGTGACTACCGATATCGGATCAATCTGGACTTTTTGCACAGATGGTTTGCATGACAAGTTGTTTAAAATGAACCTTTCTTATTGTAAGTTAGGCCTATCACGGGCCCTCCAATGAAAATTGTACCATAGAGTTAAAGAGTCCGACCGCAGAGGAATCCTGTCTTTTTATAACATTTTAGAGGGAAGGTGTGAAAAGATGGCAACTTTGCACAAAAAGTTGGTGGGGTGGTATATAAAGGTGGGTGTGGGGGGGCTTTTATTTCTTAACAAGTGGTGAAAAGAAGAGAGAGTACAAGTTGTGGTTGGTGGGTGCATTTGTACTGCAAGCTAGCTAGCCTAGTGATGGGAAGACAACCTTGTTGTGACAAGCTAGGGGTGAAGAAGGGGCCGTGGACGGCGGAGGAGGACAAGAAACTCATTAACTTCATTTTCACCAATGGTCAATGTTGTTGGCGGGCCGTCCCGAAGCTGGCCGGGCTGCGCCGTTGTGGCAAGAGCTGTCGGCTTCGGTGGACTAACTACCTCCGCCCCGACTTGAAGAGAGGGCTACTCACCGAAGCTGAGGAGCAATTGGTTATCGACCTCCATGCTCGTCTTGGCAATAGGTTCAAAAGCTCTCTCTACCCCGTAAATTTTTATTGTTAACTTATAATTATCTCATGCACTTCTCTTTTTTGTTATTACCAATGTGACATAGTAAAGTTACTACATCACATTAGTAAAAAAGACATAGTAAAGCTGACATTCATAGCTAAAAGAATTAGTAGATATCCACGTAAACTGGCCTTAACACGAGAGTTATAAAAAAAAATTGTCAAAATGAATTAAGAAGTAAGTATAATTTTGTTATTTTTCATGAATAAAGACTAAAAAAGAGTGCCACCTTTAAATTTTGCTCTCTAGTTTATTTCACGCATTCACAATTTATCTGTTGGTTATTATGATGGCCAGGTCCCCAGAGTCCATGGACTAACTAGATGATGTGTCAAAAATTGTGCGATCGATCGAGAGTGTTATAGGACAGATAAGAATATTTTCAGATAATTATTTCGTGATAAACTTTACTTGGGAAAGAAACTTCTTAATTTAATTGCTTTGTATAGCGAAAACATGTGACAAAAAAAGAAAAAGGATTTTAGAGAATTTCTCTTATTAATGAAAGTAAAAGAGATGAAGAATTGATGAGACCGCGCAAAAGAAAAATAAAGAAAATACATGAGCATTTTTTATTGTTTCATTTTGTTTCGACAATGGCCTTCTCATGAGAGAGAGAGAGAGAGAGAGAGAGAGAGAGAGAATGTTTCATGCCAAAGCCAACAAAAAAATAGCATGACTAAAAGTTATCAACTCGTGAAAAAACATGTCCTTTATTTTCTTATTTTCAAGCAAATAATATCATTTAATAGCAACTTTATGGCTTTTTCAATAAGCTTCAAGAAATGATTAAAGATGTAAGGTAGTGAGTGCCGATAAAATATTAATATTATAAATGTCTTGGTGCAAAATTAAATAATAATGAAAACTTAAACATCTTTTTTGTGGCGATTAATTACGGGTTGGTGTGGTTGCCATCAAGAAAAGAAATTTATTATAAGTTGGATTTTCTAAATAGTAGTTTTTTTTTTTTTTTTTGTTATGGTCCTTGTGACTTGTTGCTTATTATATTTCTTGGCTTAGGATTCAAGTGTTCAATCATGCCATTAGGATATATTTTTCTGGTGGTTATGGGTTTGAAATTATTGTTTTTTTCCCTATGATATTAAATTATGGTGCTCTTTGTTTTGTTTGTAGGTGGTCTAAAATTGCAGCACGATTGCCTGGGAGAACAGACAACGAGATTAAGAATCACTGGAATACCCATATCAAGAAAAAGCTTCTCAAGATGGGAATCGATCCTGTCACCCATGAACCCCTCAACAAAGAAGAAACCAAGGCAAGCGAATCGTCGTCTCATTCTGATCATTCACCAAACAACCAAGAAGAAAAATCACAGGAAACCAACGACAACAATCCTAGTTCGGAGGAAAACTCGATATGCTCACCGGCAGAAAATTTATCAAACGACGAGTCCAATTTGCTTAGCCTCTGCGACGATGACCTATTGATGAGTTGCTTGTGGGGGGATGAAGAAACTCCTATTATTGATGAAATATCATGGGATTTTCCTCCTGCTGGACCGGACTTTAATAATAGCAACGGATCGATTACATCTTGGGATGAAACCTGTTCATGGCTATTGGATTGCCAGGATTTCGGGGTTCAAGATTTTGATGTCGATTGCTTCAACGATGTCGAAGTCATGATGAACACGTTAAACACGATAGATATGGACAAAAAGTACTAATTTGTTTGGTTAGGGATTCTCGTTCTCAAAATTCTTTTTTATTCCCCGCATTTAATGCATTCCAACGAACCAGAACCGGTTGATTGGAGTGCATTAAGAATTTTGTGGACAGAGAATGCCGTCCCAATCGGTAACCCTTGTAGAATGAGAGGAAACATAAAGGTAGTAAGCTTTTTTCTCAAGTGCGCATGCTACAAAGTGGCCATGTCCAGTACAAACTTTAGACCCATGGTGATGAATTGTTTATATGTATAATTACAGAAATATCCTTGGCAGCTGGAAAATGAAACCTCGATTCTTACAGAGGTTTTCTCACAAACCAAAAAAATCCTACCGAACCCAAATCAGTTACCACTATCATAACAAAAACTTTGGTTAATTTCTGTGAAGGATAATGTATGCAAAAGGTAGATGGGATTTGTTGCTATGTGAAACCCTTGTACATTATCTATTTATGTCAAAATCAATAAAAAGTGTCTGCTTTGTTTTGGTTATGAAAATAATAGAAGTGATCATTTGCATTTTACAATTTTTTTTTTCAGCTTTTTGAGTTGTACTTTTTGGGTGGATATCTAAAATTAATTATGAACGATCGATGGATCTATGGAATCCCGATGCCATCTTAGCCTTTCCAGCCGTAAGAGTTAGGAGTGTACAAGAAAACCGAAAGAAACTGTGAAACCGGACCGACCAAATCAAATCGGTCTATTTGAATTGGTTCTATGGTTTAATGGATTGGTTCTAGTTCTAAAATAACGAGAAACAAATATTTTGGTTTGGTCCATGGTTTCATAATTAGGAACCGTGGTTTGAACTGAATTAATCCATGTATATATATTTAATACAATATATACACACACTTAATAATTTTGTCAGCTTTGTTTTGGTTATGAAAATAATAGAAGTGCTTTTTTGCATTTTACATTTTTTTTCCAACATTTTGGTTTCCAGCCATAAGATTTACGTCTCGTGGTCGGGGTTCCACCATAAGATTTGGTTTGCATTCGTGGAAATTTTTTTCCAAAGTTATTTCAGAATAATTTCCTTCTCTATCAACTCATCACTCATCTATTCGTTATTCACATTTCTCTCTACTTATTACCCTATCTCAAATCATTATTATCATTTCTCTCTCTATCTCTCTTTACTTATTACCCCTATCTCCAAATTACTCTCATTTATCTTTCCAATCATTACCCTAAAAACCATTTCCAAAACCAAACTAATCACTATCTCAAAATTGTTTCTCAAAACCACCAACAAAACACATTGGCCATGTTCGGTTAACAGTTTTGAGCTAGTTTTGGTCTTGTTTTGCTTACATCATCATTTCTATCATTTCTTTCTCTCTCTCTCTCTCTCTCTCTCTCTCTCTCTCTCTCTCCACTTATTACACTTACTTACATCATCAAAACTAAACAGTACAAAACTAAACTTGTTAACCGAACAAGCCCATTATGTTTGAAATGTTTGAGTCGAACTCAACTCTTATCAAGCCAATTCATTTTAGGAATTTGTCTTGACGATAAATGAGTCATTGCTAGTGCATTGTGGGATTGGCCCTACAAGGATTAGTTGAAATATGTGTAGGTTACTCTAGACACTAGACTAATGGAAATAATAAATAAAAAAGAACCCCTCTTAGGTGCTATTAGAACTTTGTACCGCCATTTATCTATCAGATGTTGAAATTTGTTTTTTTGCTAAGCAAAAGAATTTTAGTAATCTTTGATGAAGAAAACAAAGATTAAAAAGATTAGGGCACACTGACAAAAAATGCCACCCAAGACCCAAAAGCAAAAAACACCTAAAAGAGAACAAAAACGCACCTAAAAACCAAAAATCTTGCAACAAAAAAACCCAACAAAGAACCCTTCTAAATTAGACACCAAAGCATAGGAGGCTAGAACTCAACAAAAGAGACACAACATTCTCCCTATTAGAAATGTCTCCCTCTTCCATCTCTATATGAATATTCAAAGCTTCCTCCCTTTCAACAATTTCCCCTTCTTCAATTTCAACGAGTTTCTACAAATTATAGTTTCTCCCCTCTTTAATGAAGCACCAAAATCCATTGACTTATGAGCATTCTTAGAGCATCTCCAACTGTCAAGCCATTGCTCTAGCGAGACCAAACTGGCGAGGTTTACCCCTAGAAATAGCACCCAACAGACTCGCCCACTGCCTCGCGATTTTCTAATTTCACTTTTTGGCTCGCCTGCCTCAATGACGCACTGTAGCCTTCGCCTCAGCATCGCCTCAAACAATGCCTTCGTTTGATTCCTACGATTGGTGAAAAATTTCACTCTCTCTCTCTCTCTCTCTCTCTCTCTGTCCCTTCGTCAAAGATCGTCGGTGACGGAGGCTGGATTTTGGTGGGTTTTGATTGGATTTCATGGCATGGCGACTTGGAGGGCCTACAGGTAACTATGGTTGCAGCCATGGCAGGAAGCGGTGATGATTATCTGAGCCTTATTTTCTATGCTTGTGTGCGTGTTGATTTTGGCCAGATTGTGGTCGGATTGATGGTGGTGTGGGTCTGGTGCGGTGGTGTTTGCGCGGTGGATATGGTTGTGTATATATGTATATGACCAAGGATGGAGCTAGAGGGGGGCCAGTAGGGGCAGTCGCCCCTACAAGAGAGAAAAAAAACCTCTATTATTATATAGAAAAAAATAAATTTTCCTATAAATTATATAGTCTCGCCCCTGCAAAGTATTTTTAAAAAAAATTTGCCCCTGAGTAGTGAAATTTCTAGCTCTGTCCCTATGTATATCTATGTGGTTGTGTTTTTTTTTTGCTAAGTGAAATGGCTAGCGTATTAGGCAGAGGTGATTTTTTTGTCTAACTATATCAATGTATGACACATTTTCTAGGCAATTTGTTAAGGATTCTGTTGAGTGATCTAGTGGAGATGCTTTTAAATAAGAAAGAAGAATTCATATATCTTAAATAATGGATGTTGAAATTGATCCCTAAAAATTAGTTGAGACACTCATAAACTGATAAAAAAAACACCACAGTTATAAAATAAAGGAAGCCATTGCTAGAGTTTATTTTGTTTGCATAAAGTTGAACGGTTTTTAAAGTCGAATAACAGTAATTTAGAACTCCTAGAAAATTCAATCCAAGAGAGTGGATGATGATGATTTAAACAATACTCCCAATGCGGTGACCTCACGTAAGTAGAGTATTTATTTGTGTATATTGGAATGGTGCATGGCTGATGCTCTAATAGATATAATGCATCGAACAATTCTGAATATGTGCATGCATATCCTACCCTAAAGTATTTTTTTCATTTATTTTTAAATAGGTGTCTGATCCAGCTTATGTGCGTCCTAATTAAAGATGTTTTATTAAACAAATTAGATAGGATAATCATCTAAATTTTTTTCTCTCGGCATTTTTTTTTAGGGACATTTACCATCAGGTCACCCTTGGATCCCATAATTACCATCAGGTCAAACCCAACTCTGAAAAATTCTCATCAACTCCCCAACCCGTATAAAAATGCCTAAATCATAGGTTAACCTATGAAAGTGCATAAAATTCTCGGGTACCCAATGAAAGTGCCTAAACCACTAAACCTTATAATAGGAAAGTGCACCCTAAATCTAAACTCTAGGGTATCCTAAGACTAGGGTACTCTTATGATTAGGGTACCCTACGACTCGGGTACCTTATGAAAGTGCCTAAAATCCTAGGGTACCTTATGAAAGTGCCTAAAATTCTAGGGTACCCTCCGACTAGGGTACCCTATGAAAGTGCCTAAAATCCTAAGGTATCCTACGACTAGGGTACCCCATGAAAGTGCCTAAAATCCTAGGGTATTCTATGAAAGTTTCCTAAACCACTAAAACTCTATAATAGGAAAGTTCACCTTAAACCTAAACTCTAGGGTACCCTTATGACAAGGGTACCCTATGAAAGGTGCCTAAAATTCTAGGGTAATTTAAATCCTAGGGTACTTTATGAAAGTGCCTAAACCACTAAAACCCTATAATAGGAAAGTGCACCCTAAACCTAAACTTAAAAAAAGAGTGACTTCCTTTAGTTGTAATTAAAAAAAATGACTTACCTTATGGGTAATTATACATCTCTTTTCTAGACCTAGAGGTAATAATCCCTTTTTTTTAATTAAGATCTGAAATAGGAACAAAAATTAAAAACCAGAAGAGCAAACAAGAATTACCAGAGACCCCAAGAAAGATGCTGACAAGATATCAACACCAAAAAGAAAGGAGAAAGCATTTCAAGTGCTGCAACACCGAAAGATTGTTGTTGAGTAACTAATAAGATCTCAAATCAATACGGTCAAGATATGTAACCAGCTCAAAAAAAAAAAAAAAAAAGAAGAAAGATTTAACTAATGGTATACCAGGGATACAAAATTAATTAACTTGTACTTTAAGTAAAAAAGTTGCAACCTTGAATTAGACTCATTGAGTCGCACTATACTTAAGAAATTAATTATCCAATGTCGAAAGGCCAAATGCTGAATTAATTAAGCAGAAGATGCCATGCCATTATGCTAGCTACCAGAAACCCCATTGTTATTTTTGAAGAACTTTGTTCCCTTTATCAACACTAATATTATCATGAGCTAGGATTCAGGATCTTCCAAAACTTTTATTCAAGTAGCGATTTGTCTATAATTAAGTTGCGGTTTAGGTAATAGTCCCAATCATGGCGTCTCTTAACTTGATATGCCAATAACACTTTTTCTTAGTCATCCAATGCTAATTCGAGGTGTGCAAACTTGTTTGGACACCTTGAGTTATTCGAAAATAATTGCTTTACCTCTCAGTGGTGCTAATCTGCACAGGTGGACCTATGCATGCGGGAGCCCAGGTCTAGGGGTGTAAACAAGTCGAGCTTTGTAGAGCTTGAGCTCAGCTCATTTAGTAAATGAGCCAAAAGTTGAGCTCAAGCTTTGTTCGCTCGTAAACGAGCCGAGCCAAGGTAATTTACCGAATGAGCTTCCTTAAATGAGCCGAGCCTATATAAACTAGTCGAGCTTTTGCGAGCCGAATCAAGCTTTACGGAGCTTGTTTACTAAACGAGCCTAAAACTCGAGCTTGAGCTCGGCTCGATTACTAAACAAGCTGATCCGAGCCTTAACGAGCCAAACCACGAGCTACTCCCGAGCATCTCAGTTGATTGGTCCCTGCAAACCTTTCAATTATCCCGTTATTTATACTATATTCGAGCTTTTCTTTGTAAAATTTATGAAGAAAGGTCCACTTAAAATTATGGTATTAGTATATAAAGATGATATTTTGTTTTTATTTTATATATAAATTCAGATGATTTGGTACCCGCATTCAAAATCCTTCTTCTGCCATAGCTATAATTTGCACATAGAAATTGCGCGGCAGGTAAAGGATGCTAATTATGTAATAGATTCTTCTTCCTCATATTGGAAAAGATGGTGAAAAAAATTTGTTTACCTCTTCTCTTAAAAAACAAAGATCTTTCAAGAAATGTAAGATCCAATAATTTAGCCAACATTTTATGGCTCCCTAGCAATTAACAAGCTTGTTCTGATTGTCAAAAACTATTGAAATAAGCTTTCTCCCGTTTCATTCAGGATCAATGGGTGGATATCAGGATAAGTCTTCTCTGCTGTCAGAAGCCGAAGTAGTTCAATTTCAACCGTTTATCTCAACAATTTAAGGTTTAGATTGCAAAAAGTAAGCCTAATGTAAGAAAAAATGTCTTATATGTAGGATGTTTTGAGCAAATCTAAAACATTAAGGACACTTTTGAATAACTGGGATTACATGTAGTCCAAAAGTGAAACACATACAAGCAATTTCCTACTGTATCAAAATGCTGAATAACTTAAGATAACTTCAACTTATTCTAAAGTAAAATTGTAATGGAAGGGACAAAATTCCAACAGTGGGTGGATAACCATCAACAAAGTCGAGCATGGAACTCGATGACCTATCGTGGCCATTAAAAAAATGTTGCAGAGGAGGATGATCCCATGGGAGAGTAAGTAGAGATGCTTTGAAATGAAGTACCAAAAAGGAAGAGAGTGATAAAGGAGGACCTACACCAAGATTCTCAACATCCCATATTGCTGAGGGTGGCCTCATTAATTTGGCCAAAAAGACAGAACATTGGTTTTTAAGTGGAATGCTGTATCACTTGGTACTTTGGGGTTTGTGAATTCAATTGGACCATGATTCGTATGCCAATGACATCGCATTTGATGTGTTCCAATTTTTAAGCATTGTCGAGAATTACAACAACATATTTATATTTTTCTCATAACTCGGGTGTCTAGGTAAGCTTACGCATATCTCGATTAATCCCGAGGGGCCTAATTCCACCGCTCATCTGTGGAAAGCCCTATGAAAGTCAGAGAAAAGCTCCGTAGCATCGTAGAAATTTCAAACATAAGATATTAGAAGGAAGCAAACCCTTAGGTCAATCCTTTTCTCTAACATATTTACATTGTCAAGGTTCACCTTCCCCCCTTCTTGTCCTCTCTTTATATTGTGTACATAACAATTGCATGCTTAATTTGTGCTTTAGGAAAGTCTACCAACTCCTACCAAAAACAACATAATCATCATTGGGGAAAAGGAATGGTGAGTGGTGGTAAGTAAGTTACCAATCAAATTAAGACTTTGATAGTTGTACCAAAGTTTGAATCAAATTCCTTTCTACTGGTCTTAAATTTTATAGATCCGTATATACCCACTTCTCTGAGGAAAACACCACAAAAGGTCTAGACTTCGAGGACACAGTGTGAGAAAAGTGAGACCACCAAATTGCTATTTTATTCTTTTAACCCTAAATCAAACCCTAACCCTAATCAACCAAAATAGAGACATAGCAACACTCACCCCACCGCGCTCTCACCAAATCAGTCACATCATCGTGGCTTTCGCTACATACACAGTGTGTTTGATGTCCAAGTGAAAATGCAATTTGGTGGAAAAGAGGTTTATGACTAGTGTATTCGCTATAAGTTGGGTATTAATGTTTGATCTCTATTTTGAAAAATTGCTATAGCAACTTGAAGAGGACGTATATGTGAGCTCGGGCAGTCGTTGACTAGAGTGTAGTGGTGAATCGTAGGTGAAGTTTTTTATGATGGCTAGTCGAGAAAGATTATTTAGGCTTGATTTTACACTGCACTATGATGCAAATCATACATTACTGCTTGATCGACCGGGTGACTAAAAATAAAGACGCATCCTAAGCGTAGGACTCTTGACCGATGTAGCATAATATCCGGAAGTACTGGAGTCGAACCACAGAGATGGATGAACGTGCTCAGGATTCAAAGATGACGGGTTCACAGTTTATCTTGGCTCTTAGGTAGCCACCCCTTGTTCAATGAGATTAATTTACTAACTAAATTACTCAACTAACTTGATTAAATATGGATTTGAAAGGGGAGTACAGCTGTGGGAACCCAGCGTCCGCAACTAGTTTAACCAATGTTTACTCGGGCCACAATTATTCATTTTATTGATTTTAGGATAAGAAAAAGGATTTCTAACAAATGCGCACCACCTGTCATCAAATTCTGTGCGCATTTGAATTCCAGCGATGCCTGGGTTTTGTTTGTTAGAAGAGTTTTCGTCTTCTAAAACTGCTCAAAAATTAAAGTAATTCGATCCCGAGGTAAGAACATTAATCAAACTAGCCATGGAGCGCCTTCGCCCCGTAGTTGCACTCTACAAAATTACTCACTCATGACTTTAATGAATGCAGCAAGCATATTAAACCTAGATTTAACCATGATTCTGATAACTGAAATAGAAACAAAACACGATACCACAAATTTGCAGGGAAGAACGGATTCGAACACCAAGAATTGAATTGCTAAAGAACTTGAATTAAACTTGAATCTGCAAAATAATCCTGAGAGCAGCCGCCAAAAGTTAAGAAAATAAAACCTAAATTATGAGTTGTGTGTTGTAACCCTAATTTCGACGCCTGAAAAGGGTATTTATACTAATCCCTTGATCTTAATTAAAAAATTCTAGGAAAACTCCACGCAGACTCCAAAACACTGCCCATTCTATGCCACTTAAGCTCTCAGTAGCGCTACACCTATTTTGGTGTAGTGCTACCGCACCTCTTATCTCTCGTTTGACCATTGACCCCCTATTGACCGGTTGACCTTCTAATCATTCGGTAGCGCTACACCTCTT